>CAXKVI010000006.1:13498741-14098741 GCA_964058755.1 Campiglossa producta | reverse complement strand
GATAAGGTCCAATCAGCTTGTCTACGATGGGCTTCAGTCTTTCACACAATACGCTAGAAAGAACCTTATATGCGATATTAAGAAGGCTGATTCCGCGGTAGTTGGTGCGGTTAGCGGGATCGCCTTTCTTGTGGATTGGGCAGAGCACACTTAAATTCCAATCTGGAGGCATGCACCCGTCTGACCATATTCTGCATAAGAGCTGATGCATGCTTTTTACCAGCTCTTCGCCTCCGTGTTTGAACAGCTCGGCGGGTAGTCCGTCTTTTCCAGGCGCTTTGTTGTTTTTGAGCCGGGATATAGCTATCCTCACTTCATCATAGTCAGGTGGTGGGACGACTTTTCCATCGTCAGGGATTGGGGTATCGGGTTCGACGTCTCCCTCGCAATTTAGCAGTGAGGAGAAGTGCTCCCTCCATAATTTAAGGAACTTGCCCCGGTCTTAAAACCTTCCGTCCTAAAATGCCCTTTTGAATATTTCTAAGTTATGGTTAAGGAAAAAAGCTAGAAACCCCTCAAAATGGGTTTGGAAAAGGCTAGATATTGCCCGGTTTAACCACTTTTGAAAAACTTTATTTTAAATCAATATACCTACATTTTATCAAAATCAAATCAAAAATCGATATGAAATGTCTTTTTAAAAATTTCTAAGTTATGATTTAGGAAAAAAGATAGAAAAACATTTAACTGTTTTTGCAAAATCAACATACTCAAATTTTTTTTTGAAATATCTTTTTAAATATTTCTTAGTTATGGGTAAGGAAAAAAGCTAGAGAAACCTTTAACTATTTTTGGAAAAGCCTAGAGTTTGCCCGATTTGACCACTTTTGAATACATTTTTTTTTTAAATCAAATCAAAAATCGATGTAAAATGTCTTTTTAAATATTTCTTAGTTATGGTTAAGGAAAAAAGCTAGAAACCCCTCAAACTGTTTTTTTAAAAGGCTAGATTTTGCCCGATTTGACCACTTATGAATACATTTTTTTTTAAATCAATATACTTAAATCTTTTTCTTTTTAAATATTTCCAAGTTATGGTTAAGGAAAAAAGCTAGAAAACCCTCAGACTGTTTTTTTAAAAGGCTAGATTTTTCCCGATTTGACCACTTTTTAATACATTTTTTTTTTAATAAATATACTCAAATTTTTTTCTAAAATCAAATCAAAAATCGATATGAAATGTCTTTTTAAATACTTCTTAGTTATAGTTAAGGAAAAAAGAGAGAAAAACCTTTAACTGTTTTTGCCAAAGCCTAGATTTTGCCCGATTTGACCACTTTTGAATACATTTTTTTTGTAATCAATATACTGAAATTTTTTTCAAAAATCAAATCAAAAATCGATATGAAATGTGTTTTTAAATATTTCTAGGTTATGGTTAAGGAAAAAAGCTTGAAAACCCTCAAACTGTTTTTTAAAAGGCTAGATTCTGCCCGATTTGACCACTTTTGAATACAATTTTTTTTTTTTAAATCAATATACGCAAATTTTTTTCTTTTTAAATATTTCCAAGTTATGGTTAAGGAAAAAAGCTAGAAAACTCTCAAACTGTTTTTTTAAAGGCAAGTTTTTTCCCGATTTGACCACTTTTGAATAAATTTTTTTTTATCAATATACTCAAATTTTTTTCAAAAATCAAATCAAAAATCGATGTGAAATGTCTTTTTAAATATTTTTTTAGTTAGTGTTAAGGAAAAAGATAGAAAAACCTTTACCTGTTTTTGCAAAGGCTAGATTTTGCCCGACTTGGCCATTTTTGAATACATTTTTTTTTAAATCAATATACCTACATTTTTTTCAAAAATCGAATCAAAAATCCTTATAAAATGCCCTTTTGAATATTTCTAAGTTATGGTTAAGGAAAAAAGCTAGAAACCCCTCAAAATGTGTTTGGAAAAGGCTAGATATTGCCCGGTTTAACCACTTTTGAAAAACTTTATTTTAAATCAATATACCTACATTTTATCAAAATCAAATCAAAAATCGATATGTAATATCTTTTTAAATATTTCTTAGTTATGGTTAAGGAAAAAAGCTAGAAAAACCTTTAACTGTTTTTGGAAAAGCCTAGAGTTTGCCCGATTTGACCACTTTTGAATACATTTTTTTTTAAATCAATATACCCAATTTTTTTTTCAAAAGTTAAATCAAAAATCCATATAAAATGTCTATTTAAATATTTCTAAGTTATGGTTAAGAAAAAAAGTTAGAAAAACCTCAAACTGTTTTTGGAAAAGCCTAGATTTTGCCCGGTTTGACCACTTTTGAATAACTTTTTTTTAAATCAATATACTCAAATCTTTTTTTCAAAAATCAAATCAAAAATCGATATGAAATGTCTTTTTAAATATTTCTTAGTTATGGTTAAGGAAAAAAGCTAGAAAACTCTCAAACTGTTTTTTTTAAAGGCAAGATTTTGCCCGATTTGACCACTTTTGAATACATTTTTTTTTTTATCAATATACTCAAATTTTTTTCAAAAATCAAATCAAAAATCGATATGAAATGTCTTTTTAAATATTTCTAAGTTAGGGCTAAGGAAAAAGATAGAAAAACCTTTACCTGTTTTTGCAAAGGCTAGATTTTGCCCGACTTGACCATTTTTGAATACATTTTTTTAAAATCAATATACCTACATTTTTTTCAAAATTCGAATCAAAAATCCTTATAAAATGCCCTTTTGAATATTTCTAAGTTATGGTTAAGAAAAAAAAGCTAGAAAAACCTCAAACTGTGTTTGGAAAAGCCTAGATTTTGCCCACATTTTTTTTAAATCAATATACCTACATTTTTTCAAAAATCGAATCAAAAATCCTTATAAAATGCCCTTTTGAATATTTCTAAGTTATGGTTAAGGAAAAAAGCTAGAAAGCCCTCAAAATGGGTTTGGAAAAGGCTAGATATTGCCCGGTTTAACCACATTTGAAAAACTTTATTTTAAATCAATATACCTACATTTTATCAAAATCAAATCAAAAATCGATATGAAATGTCTTTTTAAAAATTTCTAAGTTATGATTTAGGAAAAAAGATAGAAAAACATTTAACTGGTTTTTGGAAAATCAACATACTCAAATTTTTTTCAAAAATCAAATCAAAAATCGATTTGAAATATCTTTTTAAATATTTCTTAGTTATGGTTAAGGAAAAAAGCTAGAGAAACCTTTAACTATTTTTGGAAAAGCCTAGAGTTTGCCCGATTTGACCACTTTTGAATACATTTTTTTTTTAAATCAAATCAAAAATCGATATGAAATGTCTTTTTAAATATTTCTTAGTTATGGTTAAGGAAAAAAGCTAGAAACCCCTCAAACTGTTTTTTTAAAAGGCTAGATTTTGCCCGATTTGACCACTTATGAATACATTTTTTTTAATCAATATACTTAAATCTTTTTCTTTTTAAATATTTCCAAGTTATGGTTAAGGAAAAAAGCTAGAAAACCCTCAAACTGTTTTTTTAAAAGGCTAGATTTTTCCCGATTTGACCACTTTTGAATACATTTTTTTTTTATTAAATATACTCAAATTTTTTTCTAAAATCAAATCAAAAATCGATATGAAATGTGTTACGGAAGGTGTGTAGGCGGCCTTAACTTTCGGGTCAAAGAAATCTTGTATACGGCAAATACAACCATGCTGGCTCGTTGAACGAACTTTCTGAACACCTCCCAAAGCAAGTGTCACAAATGTCAACCGTAGCCACGTCATCGCGGTCTGCTTCCGGCCTTTTAATGGCCGACCACCGAACTAGTAAGAAGTGCTGATAATATTCTGGGTAAGAATCCAAAACCTTTTATCTCCCGATGAGGAAATAATGGCAAATCTTATTTGCATCCATAGCAATAACTAACCGATCAAGCGGCAATCAACAAGAAGGAAAGATAAAAAGACGGCATTCAGTCATACTCGCCATATTTTCCTCGCGCAGAGAGACACACATCGTGACACCAGGGAGTGGGAGAATTTGCCGGGCAACCCAGGTTATCGCGGCAGCGTGCTTTTCACACATCGCGCCCTGAGCGAAACGCCAGCCAGACAAGCAGATAATATTTTAGAGTTCATCCAGTGAATCTAGCTCTAAGCGGCAGAGTCGGCAGCAAACAGCGTTTGTCGTCACACACATTTCCCACGCTCCAACCGGCGCACGTCATAATACCAGCAGCGACACACCTCCAACATCAGAGAATAGTGAGCGGAGGAGTTGGTCAAACAATACCGCGTGTCCCAGCTGCGGGTGTCGCAAACCCAACAAAGTGCAAGAAAAGGCAAGTCAACACTCATCATCGGCGTGGTATCAGCATCACAGACGGCGCACTCAACCATAGCAGAGCAGAAAACTCGGTTTATAACAAACAAGTAAGGTCGTACCTTTTTTTATTATATTCAAAGCATGTATACGTGTGTGGAGATTGCCGCGTAGCTAATGCAGTCAGAAGCGCAGTAGTGCTCTTTGTGAGCGCGTGGTAGCATACCGCTTTGTGCATGAAGTGCAAAATCGTGGCTGTGGCCACTAGCCGCTGCCAGCATTAAAATGCTCCATATGAGAGTGCTACAATAAGAGAAGTGAGTGAGCCATGGTGTTGATGCTCACTCTGTTCAGTTGAACGTACATCGTAAGTGTGCAGCGCGCAGTCAGACACGGGAGCGGTCAGTAGGTTGCGCTCCGACGCCGCAATTCATTTGGTGGCGAACGAATCCACGAGCAACAAAAGGCGCTCATGTCAGCAGCGCTAACGTGGTCGCATTAAGGCAGAGGCGCGGTCTAAACTATAAGTAGAGCGGTATCTGGACGCGTGTTGATCAGCCAGAGTGCAGTCAGGCCAATATTGATTAGGCGTGTGAGAAGGCGAGAGTAGATTGTATTTGGAAGAGGGCTGTAATGGTGTCTTGCCCAAGCAGACAGAGATTTGAGTTTAATTGAATTGTAAGATTTCAAGTAATGGAAATCATTGTGAGCGTGAGGCATGTCTAGAGTGGGAACTCGTGTAGTAAAACCAAAGGCATAGGAGCTACTAGTTGATGGCAGAGGCGCCTCAGGGCTATAGGCTGGTAGGTCTGGTAGGTGCATTGCGTAAAAGAACACATTTAATTTTTGTTCAACCTCAGTTCTCCATAGCAAGGCATGCTGAGGGCATGAGGAACATTGCGGAAGTGGGCAAGTGTCAGTAGAACTGCACACCTGCAGTTAATATTGCAAACCATTAAGTAGAAATTTTATTTGAATCGAGGAAATGATATCACGAACATGTGTGAGTTGCAATCGGTATGCGATTGGAATTGATTGATACGAGTGATCGAACACTTCGCAAAGGCCTCTGGCAACAACAACCACAGTCGTTATGCATTTCCACCAAAACTTATCATTGATATACATATAGTAATTAGAATCACATACATATATTGATTTGAATCACATACACATTTTGATATACACGTATATTTCTTTAGTGAGTAAGAAATGAAGCCTGACGGATCTTGGACCAGCACGGAAGGGGAAACCCTGGAGCTGCTCCTGAACACACACTTTCCGGGGAACTTGTATGATGCACCTGTAGCATCTGCAACAAACCTGGCGGTAAACATACCCATTACGGAGGAAAGGGTAAGGTGGGCAATCAAAAGCTTTGAGCCGTTCAAGGCAGCCGGGCCAGACGGGATTTTCCCCGCACAACTTATAAACACGCTGGAAATATCAGCTAAATGGCTGGTAGTTCTCTATTCAGCCTGCCTGGCTCTTAATTACATTCCGTGCTCCTGGAGAAGCGCCACGGTAGTCTTTATGCCAAAGGCTGGGAAGGCCTCACACTATGAGCCTAAAGACTACAGACCGATCAGTCTCTCGTCTTTTGCACTTAAAACCTTCGAGAGGATAATTAGCGATTATCTCTCCTCTACTATTGATAGCAACCTTATTTCTAGCTATCAACATGCATACACCAAAGGTAAATCAACGGAAACTGCGCTCCACAGCCTAGTCTCTATTGTTGAAAAATCATTGCACGAAAAGGAGTACTGTCTCGTGGCCTTTCTGGACATCGAAGGGGCTTTCAACAATATAAGGCCGGAGGCTATTAACACTGCTTTAACAAACCTGGGCATAAATAGGTCTCTTATTGGACTAATTGATCAACTACTAAAGGGAAGGAAAATAGTTTCTTCACTGGGAACAGTTGATCTTTCACGCTATGTCACAAGAGGAACGCCTCAGGGTGGTGTTCTCTCCCCGCTCCTATGGAACCTCACCGTAAACTCGCTGCTACGAGACACAAGGTGGGGGGGCGGGAAGATAGTGGCATATGCAGACGATTTAGCTATTGCATATAGGGGCAAATTCCCACAAACCCTGTGTGACTTGATGCAAGTAGCACTGCGAGAAGTTTCTTCATGGTCCTCTCGCTGCGGACTTAGCATCAACCCGGGAAAGGTGGAGCTTGTCCTTTATACCAGGCGGTACAAGATACCACCGCTGAACCTACCAGAACTAGACGCGTGCGCCTGAACTTAGCTGATAAAGCCAAATTCCTAGGCACAGTTCTAGATAGAAAGCTTAACTGGAAGGAGAATGTCATCCAGCGCCAGAGGAAAGCGTGCATTGCACTTTACACGTGTAAAAGAGCCATTGGCAAAAAATGGGGGCTCAGCCCCAAAATTTGCAGATGGATCTACACTGCGATAATCCAGCCAATTATGCTGTATGGAGTCGTGGTATGGTGGCCTGCGCTAGGAAAGGCAACAAACCTAAATCTGTTAGGAAAAGTCCACAGATCGAGCATGATCTGTATAAGCGGGGCGTTAAGAACAACGCCCAATGAAGCTCTCCAGGCCATTCTTGGCTTTTTGCCACTCGATCTGGAAGGGTACCGGGCAGCAGCGGCATCGGCTCTGCGTCTAAGGGAAACGTCCGTCTGGGGCGCAAGCACTATTGGACACTCCTGTATTCTAAGATCTTACAGCTTTCTCCCTCTGAGCACAGATCGGTGTGCGACCACAACAGTCGGAGATTGTTGTTTTAGAATAAACATTCCCAGCAGGGAAGACTGGGAGAACATAGATCGGTGTCCCGCTACTAATGGCGGCACTTTTATATACACCGACGGCTCGAAGTTAGACGGCAGAGTCGGAGGAGGGGTTTACTCAAGGGATTTGGACCTAGAACTCTCCTTTAGACTACCTGATCACTGCAGCGTCTTCCAGGCTGAAGTTTCTGCAATCATGGACGCCGTGACTTGGATAGGTAAACGCACCATCGGACAGGATATCTGTATTTTCAGCGACAGCCAAGCGGCCATCAAATCCCTTGGCTCTTACTCGTTCAACTCTGAACTGACGCTCAGCTGTCGTCGATCTCTTCAAGAGATGGCCCAACAGAACCGCGTGAACCTCACATGGGTCCCGGGACACAGGGACATTGAGGGAAACTGTAGGGCAGACGAACTTGCCAGGCAGGGCACGACCAAGCAGATTCTTCAAGATAAAGAGCGCATAGGTATGCCGTTTGCCACGTGCAAGCTAATGCTGAAGGAGCATACACTCCGCGAAGCCAACGAAAGATGGCTACAAGCCCCAGGGTGCCGGATATCCAAGCAAACCTGGCCAAAATGCGATCTTAAAAGATCTAGACACATATACGCCCTAAAAAGGAAGGAAATCTCCATATTAATAGGTGTTTTAACCGGGCACTGCCTTATTGGTAGGCACGCAGCAAGGCTAGGCGTTCCCTACCGACGATGCTGCAGGAGTTGCAAAGATGATGAGGAAGAGGAAACGGTGGAGCACCTCATCTGCAACTGCCCGGCCTTAAGCGGAGCGAGAAGGCGCTCTCTGGGAGTTCCCTTCCTGGTTAGCTTAAGCCAGGTCGCGGAGCTAGACATAAAGGACTTGATGGCCTTCATCAAGTTATCAAAATGGTTCGAGGAGGGGTAGCGGTGTCGGTTAGGAGTGTCAGTCCCGGGTTTCGGCTATATGGAGAGTCCCAACAGCACTGGGATTTTCCATATGGCCGGGCCCCGGGACTGACTTTCCTAGTGTTTGGTGGTATCACAACGGGCCTTTTATTACTGGCCTAGGTGTGCCTTTGCGGCAGCCACTTCTACCTACCTACCTAAGAAATGAAACAAATCGATCCATAGCTGGCCCATGCAATGAATGCATCAATACTGAATTTGCCATATTAGAAATATAAACAATATTTTTGATTACAACACGTTAATGGTCGATGAGACAAAGAGCAGGTGATTGCTCATACAGATTAGGTTTAGAGTTTGTTAAGTCATTGATATCTATTCGAATCGTAAGAAAATTATTGTCGGATGTGTATATAGACCTAATCGTAATGTCGATTTTACCGACTTTATAGATTTCCTGCAACCGTTACTTGCAAGCTACAGTAACATAGTTATTGCTGGTGATTTTAACAGCAACTTGCTTTTAGACAGTAGCCTACGATTATGCATGGAATCCATTGGCCTTCTTTCTACTAATACTTCCTATCCGACTCATTTTACATCCACCAATAGTACCCTACTCGATGTTTTTTTTGTCAGCGACCTACACAAATCACTTTTTTATAGCCAGCTGTCAGCTCCGAATTTCTCAAAGCACGACCTAATATATATGATCTTCGACTTTCAGATATCTGCGTCATCACCCAGCTCCACTTATAGAGACTTCAAAAGTATTTCTTATAGTTGTCTTGCGGCTGCAGTAGAGTCCGTTGAGTGGTCGTTAATAAGAGGTCTGGTTTCTGTTGACGATCAGACTAGATTTTTAGAAAGTAACATAAACATGCTCTTCGATAACTATGTTCCCACGATACGAAAAGTTACGAAAATCAATAGTAAGCCTTGGTTCAGCCCTGCCCTAAAACAGCAAATCGAATTCAGAAACCGTGCATATTCGCAATGGAAACGCTACAGGACCCCTGATAAGTATAACATTTTTAAAACAGCCCGGCTTACTGTTAATAAGGCAATGAAAATTGCCAAATCAGAGTACTATGCAAGTAGATTTCACACCGCAGTAAGCTCCAAGCAAACTTGGAAAATAATTAAGGAAATCGGAGTCGGCAAAAATACTGAAGTTGCTCCCGCTGCTGTCGATGCAAACGAACTCAATGCCACTTTTGTCAGTCCTCCTATTACTCAAGCTAATATTGGCTATGAATATTACAATAATTGTGTCACTAATTGTAGTGCTAGTCCCTTTAATTTCGTTGGTGTAGATGAATGTGACGTTGTGCAAGCAATACTCTCCATTAAGTCCAACGCCGTTGGATTTGATGGGATCCACCCCGTGTTCCTCAAGATTATACTACCCATGATACTGCCACACCTCACGTATTTAGTCAACTCGATTTTGACGACCTGCACTTTCCCAAGTAGCTGGAAAACTGCTAAGGTTATCCCCGTTAGGAAGGCTAATAATGAGTTTAGGCCTATTGCAATTTTATCTTTTTTATCAAAGGTTGTCGAGCGTATTTTGAACAAGCAAATTAGCCACTAGCAAATTAGCAATTAGAGAAAATAGAAGTTGTATTACGGCATTGCTGGAGGTATCCGAAAGTATCAGATCACAAATTGATGTCAATAACGTTAGTTTCCTAACTCTTCTTGACCACTCTAAGGCTTTTGACACCGTTGATCACAAGCTTCTGTGCTGTAAGCTGAAAGCTCTGTTTAATTTTTCTCATAATTCTGTTGCCCTAATAAAATCCTACCTCAAAGATAGAACCCAAGCTGTGAGCATTGGTGGGCTTACTTCCGGGTTCTTAAGCGTAACCAGAGGCGTTCCACAAGGCTCAATTCTTGGTCCTTTGCTATTTGTCTTGTATATTAATGATCTTCCCAAGGCTTTGAGTTTCTGTGATGTTCATATGTATGCTGATGACGTGCAACTATATGCTAGCTGTCCGCGTACCAGTATTCCAGACTGTATTAAAGAAATAAATTCTGAGCTGGTGCGCGTTAGTATGTGGGCCTCAATGAATGGGTTAAGTCTTAATCCCAGTAAATCCAAATGCCTTGTAATACACCGGAAGTCCCTAGATCTGAATGAGTTAGACAAAATAATGCTATGTGACTCAGTAGTGATTTATGTTGATAGAGCCAAAAACCTTGGAGTCACCTTTAACAGAACTTTGTCGTGGAATGATCATATATTCGCCGCTATAGGGAAAGTGTATGGCATGCTTCGTTCTCTATGGTCAACCCAGTATTTCACGCCATTAAACATACGACTTCTTTTGGCTAAAGTGTACATTATACCTAACCTTCTTTATGGCTCTGAAATTTATGCTAACTGCGACAGCATTTGTAAGCAAAAACTTAATGTTGTCTACAACAACATTGCAAGATATGTGTTTAGCCTAAAACGATTTGATCACGTCTCTGCATATTCTGAAAAGCTACTGAACGTCTCCTTCGATAACCATTTGAAAATTAGAACTCTAATTACTTTACACAAAATCGTATATACTAAAAAGCCACCACATCTATATGACAAATTAAAATTTCTTCTCTCGTCGCGATCCTCCATGCTTGTGTTTACTAAACATCGTACCCTCATGTCTGAACGTCAATTTTTCGTTTTTTCCGTACGTCTTTGGAACTCGCTGCCTTCAGGTTTAAGACAAATACAGAGTGCGTCGCTATTCAAGAATCAACTAACTAGCTATTAAAATCAAACAATGTAACTTATTTTTCTTGTTATTTAACTTTGTTTTTATTTTCTACAATTGAAACTTATTTTTATATTTATATTTATTTATTTATTTATTTATTTATATTCATATTTTATTGCATCTACTTTTTTCTATTATCATGTCGATATTTAAGACCTATGCCTGACACAGTAAAATAATTGTCTAATTGTTGTGTCAGGATGAAGCAAATCAATAAACATTACATTACATTACAAACCCCCAACGATAAAAGGTAACTTTTTATATGCGCGCAGAGTGCGAGCGCAATACAGTTTTTAATAGTTAAGTTGAATAATTCATTAAAAGGTATGAATTGCTAAATAGAAATTGATATGTGTGATATCTTGTTTTCGGGTGATGCTCGGACCCAAGGGGAGTGAGCCCGGGAGGAAGTAAGTATGGGGGCGACTCAGGTCGTGTCAATCGCGAATGGTGGTAGTTACAGTAAACCATAGGGGTACGATATTTTCTTTATGTTGGCGCGGCACATCACAGTTAACATCAAGGGTGATTCCAAAAACCCACCCCGATCCGGCGAGCTTAGCCGCAACAAGTGTACCCAGGTCATCATCCGGCATCTTCAAACAGCGGTGTCGTGCACGCTTCGATAGGGAGGTAACATATAGAAATGGCGCCCAACGTGAATGGCCCGATAAGGGACAATCACAAATCAATATTAAATAATTAATACATTCGGGAGGGCTTCGCGAGACACGGTAGGAGTCGCGGGACAGTTACACTAGGGGACGGGTTACGCTCAGCGCAGCTCAACTGGCGGTTTAAATAGCTACGTTGATTGTGCGCTGGAGCAAATGACAAAGTAGTAGGAACGGCCACTGATAATCGGAATCTGTTGGGACGATATCCATGAGGTGTTCTGGAAGGGAGTTCGGCGGTGGATGTTTACTGGGGTGGCTACTATATGGCGGAAGTTTTATGCCGGGGTATATGAGGTAGCTCCAGATAAATGTCCCACGGAACGGTGAACGTTCCTCCAGCCCATCTGGGTGAGGGTCAAGCCCAGTTGGTAGTGGAGAGAGCCATAGGAAGGAGGACAAGTTTTGGACGGACAAACATGGGAGACGGACTAGACCCAGCGTCACCCCGCCAAAAGAGGTATCACACACACATTTACAATCATCCGGCATCTTCAAACAGCGGTGTCGTGCACGCTTCGATAGGGAGGTAACATATAGAAATGGCGCCCAACGTGAATGGCCCGATAAGGGACAATCACAAATCAATATTAAATAATTAATACATTCGGGAGGGCTTCGCGAGACACGGTAGGAGTCGCGGGACAGTTACACTAGGGGATGGGTTACGCTCAGCGCAGCTCAACTGGCGGTTTAAATAGCTACGTTGATTGTGCGCTGGAGCAAATGACAAAGTAGTAGGAACGGCCACTGATAATCGGAATCTGTTGGGACGATATCCATGAGGCGTTCTGGAAGGGAGTTCGGCGGTGGATGTTTACTGGGGTGGCTACTATATGGCGGAAGTTTTATGCCGGGGTATATGAGGTAGCTCCAGATAAATGTCCCACGGAACGGTGAACGTTCCTCCAGCCCATCTGGGTGAGGGTCAAGCCCAGTTGGTAGTGGAGAGAGCCATAGG
The DNA here is from genome assembly GCA_964058755.1 of Campiglossa producta. Classification (NCBI taxonomy): domain Eukaryota; kingdom Metazoa; phylum Arthropoda; class Insecta; order Diptera; family Tephritidae; genus Campiglossa; species Campiglossa producta. The sequence continues at coordinate 14,086,425 of CAXKVI010000006.1, read as the reverse complement.
AAGGAGGACAAGTTTTGGACGGACAAACATGGGAGACGGACTAGATCCAGCGTCACCCCGACAAAAGAGGTATCACACACACATTTACAATCATATTCAAACTAATTAGTTAGTTAAACTAGAAAACAATTGGTCATGGACATTTACACAATTTTTTTACTTATTTATCTCAAATAATTATTGCTAATTTTGAAATATGCCGAAGAAAGGCAGAAGATCAGGGCTGCGACAGCAGCGTAGGAAAGAGTCAGATGATGAGCAGGACCTGGTGGGTCACCGAAGACCAGTCGAAGACAGATTCGTCCGTTAACGACGAGGATCCGTCGCCGTCGCGCGGGCGGCAAAGATTTATCGCGGTGGGCGATATACCTTCACCAGAAGCAACGTTGGTTGACAAGGTTACTGGAGAGTTGCTCCAAAAGTTTGAGGGGATGTTCTTCCACTATCAAATGGACGTCAATCGAACAACGACCGAAGCGATTCGTGAGGCCATGCACGCGGTGCGGAACGACGTGGGCAGCCTAGGCCAACGAGTCTCGGATGTGGAAAAGCATCATCAAAGCGACAAGGAGGGTGGATCGGGTCCCCAAGTTAGCAAGTCGAGCGAGCCTAATAAGGAAGTCGATGAAGATGAGGGTGGAGCGATGAATGAGCTGCAAGAGCCAGTGCGCCGACAGTTATTCACTCCATCCACCCAAGGTAAAAGCGCGCCGATGGATAAAACAAGATTTAAAACAATTCGGGATTGGGGGTTGAAATTCGAAGGGAGCCCCAAGTCCATCCCTATTGAACGGTTTCTGTTCAGGGTAGAAACTCTGCAGAAACGACATGGCATTACATCGCAGGATCTGTACGCCAGCTTCCATCTCCTATTAGCAGGAGCTGCGCAAGAGTGGTTTTGGCTCTATATGGAGGAGCAGGCGGAAGATGAAGTTGACGGGTTTCCAAAGCGGCGCGAAGCTCTCCTCGAACACTTTCGTAGATCGGACTGTGACGAGGAGATTCGCCAAGCTATGAACGAACGAAAGCAGGAATATCGGGAATCGTTCGATGATTTCTACGCGGCCATAAGAGGTATGGCATTTACGATGAAGGCGAGGATGCCCGAACGTAATCTGGTTAACCTTATGAGGCGGAATTTGAAAGCGAAGATTAAGAATCTGATATTCGGTTGTCAGATAGAGAGACTAACTCAGCTGAAAATTGAATGTAGACGGGCGGAGAAGCACTTGGGTGAACAGGAGGTTACAGCGTCGAAGAAAAGGACCGTTGATGAGGTTAGTCTGGTCGGCAACGGAGGTCTTGCAAACCCGGAAGAGGCAATAGAGTCAATTGACTGGAGGGAGCGCAAGGGTTTCCGCCGAGATATGCCAGTCAAGCAATCGGGAGGGGCCGGCAGGAAACCGACGGATAAACCAGGGATCGATAAGTGCGATTCGCAATTTCATGAGTTAGTGTGCTTCAAATGCAATCAGGCTAGTGTGAAGTTCATAGTATGCGATAAGTGTAGGCAGGAAAACCTCGTCCGTGGCAGCAACCCCGGGATAGCTCGCCAGGAAGCCGCACTCCCGGAAAGAAAGAGAGAACTATCACAATTTTAAGAAACGAGGATCGCGTTCCCAGGGCACGGGAAACGACCTACAAAACACTGGAGGAGAGACAAAAGGAGTACATGGACATAAGGAAGCGAATATTTGGGATGGCTTGCATAACGGAACGCCAGGGAAGGAAAGCACGAGGACGTAATGCAAAGAAGATAGCCGAGCTACGTGAGAAAGCGAGACAACGGAAACGGATTAGAAGAGCCATGGCGGCTACGATAATCCGAAGCGAAACGAATCGTAGGCCATATGCCGAAGTGTTGGTAGATGGAACGTCTATGAAGGGATTATTGGACAGCGGAGCGTCAGTCAGCTGCTTAGGGGGTTCAGCTGTAGGTCTATATGATAAAAGGACGATTTTCTGGATTGACGAGGAGCTGGAGACGGCGGACGGAAAGGGACAAGCGGTTATAGGTAGGATCAATGTGGAAGTAGCGTGGCGCGGCAGGACGGCGCGGCTAGACTTATACCTTGTCCCCAGTCTAAAGCAGGATTTGTATCTTGGTATAGACTTTTGGGAGGCGTTCAATCTATTGCCAGCTACTGTGTCAGAAATCACTCTAGACACTTCCGGTACGATCGATCTTAGTCCTAAACAGTTGTCGAGATTGCAGAGCGTTAAGTCCTTGTTCCCGTCATCAGCAGAACTAGGTTTGGAGAAAACCAATTACACTGAACACATCATAGAGGTGCACGACGAGACAGTGCCGGTGAAGCAACGGTATTATCCGATGTCGCCAGTGAAACAGCGGTGCGCTTATATGGAGATTGACCGCATGCTGGATCTAGGCGTCATCGAGGAGAGCGACAGTGCCTGGAGCTCACCAATTGTGTTGGTTCAGAAGCCCGTGCGTGGACATGCGGAAGTTGAATGAACGTACAAAAAAGGATGCGTACCCGACGCAACACGTAGAAGGAATTCTACAGACAGATCCGGCGAAGGTGCAAGCCATGATGGAGTTCCCTCTGCCGAAGTGGGTCAGGCAGCTCCGGCGATTTCTCGGCCTAACGGGATGGTACAGGCGTTTCATACCCAACTACGCGGCGGTCACTGCTCCACTTACCGACTGTCTGAAAAAGAGAAAGGAATTCTGTATGACCCCAGAAGCTGAATCGGCGTTCGAGCGGCTGAAAAATGATCTGGCTCCTCGAAGGTACTCGTCAATCCGGATTTCGCTAAGCATTTTTACGTGCAGTGCGATGCATCTACAACAGGCATAGGGCAGAAGTTGAACTCGGCACAGAGAAATTATACAATCACCGAGCTGGAGTGCCTAGCGGCCGTGAAAAGCGTTGAGAAGTTCCGACCCTACATCGATGGTACACAGTTTACCATAATCACCGATCATATGAGCCTCAAGTGGCTCATGAACTAAAGGGATCTGGCGGGACGCTTGGCACGGTGGAGCATCAAGCTACAAGCTTTTAATTTCTCCATCGAGCATCGCAAGGGCGCGAAGAATGTGGTTCCGGATGCGCTAAGCAGAGTCAACATGGACGAGTTAAGAGTCGCTAGTCTCGAGACTGACATATCGCTTCAGGAGGAGGAGTTCCGGTCTGAGAGCTATCTCAGGTTGCAGAGGGCCATCGAGGACAATGCGGAACGAGTGCCTGACCTGAAAGTCAAGGAAGGTGTTATATTCAAAAGGACGGGATTTCGGAGGGGCGGGGAGACAGAGGACTTTGTTTGGAAGATATGGGTACCGGAAGGATTACGGGAGCTCTTGTTGGAGCGGATGCATGGCGGATCTTCGGCGGGTCACGGTGGAATGGTGAAAACGGTCCAACGACTACAAAGCCGATATTATTGGCCAGGGATGGTGGTAGCAGTAAAAAGATATGTAGGGGCGTGCGAGGTGTGTAAGCGCACGAAGGCATCAAACACTATAAGTAGACCGCCGATGGGAAGTCGCGTGGAAACGGCAAGACCGTTTCAACGCCTCTATATAGATTTTTGTGGCCCATATCCGCGATCAAGCCCGGGTAATTGTTACGTCTTTGTAGTCTTGGATCATTTCTCCAAATTTATTTTTCTCAAGCCCATGCGAAGCGCCACCTCCAGGGAGGTAGTGCGCTACATGCAGGAGAACATCTTTCACATCTTCGGAGTGCCAGAGGTTATCGTGTCGGATAACGGGAAGCAGTTTGTCTCCGAAACATTTGCAAAATTTCTCGCTGGGTATGGCGTCGAACATTTCAGAACAGCAGTGTACTCTCCACAAGCTAACGCGTCGGAGCGGGTGAATAGGTCGCTTCTGACCATCATTAGAGCCTATCTGGAGGAGGGGGAGCAGAAGTCGTGGGACACGCATGTGTCGAAAGCGGCTTTCGCGCTCCGCAGTTCCGTTCACGAAGCGATCCAGACGGAACCCTATAGAGCTCTATTCGGCCAGTCTATGGTACAACACGCGGAAACCTATAAGCTATTGAGGAAGCTGGGAGAGATAGAGGAGGCCGAGACGGAAGTACTGCCCAGGGACTTTCGGCTCAGACTCCTAAGAGATAAGATGGTGCAGAGTTTGAAGCTGGCCTACGCCAAGGGACAAAAAGCATATAATACGCCCAAGCCCATTGAGTATTCGGTAGGACAGGTGGTGTACCGGAGAAGTTTCCGGCAGAGGGATGCTTCTCGAGGGTTTAACGCGAAGTTAGCTTCCAAGTTTGTTAAAGCGGTAGTTGTTCGGCGGGTGGGCAATTCTCTCTACAAACTGGCGGACATGAACGGTAGGCCCGCCGGCATCTTCCACGCCAAGGACTTAAAGGTTTGACACAGGGACGTGGGTTCGAGCCCCACGCGGGACCTCAAGGCCCATCTTCCGTCTTTCGAGCCCATCGAGTTGGTTCCATGGGGGTATCAATCCGATGAAATCGCCCTGCTACGGAAGGTGTGTAGGCGGCCTTAACTTTCGGGTCAAAGAAATCTTGTATACGGCAAATGCAACCATGCTGGCTCGATGAACGAACTTTCTGAACACCTCCCAAAGCAAGTGTCACAAATGTCAACCGTAGCCACGTCATCGCGGTCTGCTTCCGGCCTTTTCATGGCCGACCACCGAACTAGTAAGAAGTGCTGATAATATTCTGGGTAAGAATCCAAAACCTTTTATCTCCCGATGAGGAAATAATGGCAAATCTTATTTGCATCCATAGCAATAACTAACCGATCAAGCGGCAAGCAATAAGAAGGAAAGATAAAAAGACGGCATTCAGTCATACTCGCCATATTTTCCTCGCGCAGAGAGACACACATCGTGACACCAGGGAGTGGGAGAATTTGCCGGGCAACCCAGGTTATCGCGGCAGCGTGCTTTTCACACATCGCGCCCTGAGCGAAACGCCAGCCAGACAAGCAGATAATATTTTAGAGTTAATCCAGTGAATCTAGCTCCAAGCGGCATAGACGGCAGCAAACAGCGTTTGTCGTCACACACATTTCCCACGCTCCAACCGGCGCATGTCATAATACCAGCAGCGACACACCTCCAACATCAGAGGATAGTGAGCGGAGGAGTTGGTCAAACAATACCGCGTGTCCCAGCTGCGGGTGTCGCAAACCCAACAAAGTGCAAGAAAAGGCAAGTCAACACTCATCATCGGCGTGGTATCAGCATCACAAACGGCGCACTCAACCATAGCAGAGCATAAAACGCGGTTTATAACAAACAAGTAAGGTCGTACCTTTTTTTATTTTATTCAAAGCATGTATACGTGTGTGGAGATTGCCGCGTAGCTAATGCAGTCAGAAGCGCAGTAGTGCTCTTTGTGAGCGCGTGGTAGCATACCGCTTTGTGCATGAAGTGCAAAATCGTGGCTGTGGCCACTAGCCGCTGCCAGCATTAAAATGCTCCATATGAGAGTGCTACAATAAGAGAAGTGAGTGAGCCATCGTGTTGATGCTCACTCTGTTCAGTTGAACGTACATCGTAAGTGTGCAGCGCGCAGTCAGACACGGGAGCGGTCAGTAGGTTGCGCTCCGACGCCGCAATTCATTTGGTGGCGAACGAATCCACGAGCAACAAAAGGCGCTCATGTCAGCAGCGCTAACGTGGTCGCATTAAGGCAGAGGCGCGGTCTAAACTATAAGTAGAGCGGTGTCTGGACGCGTGTTGATCAGCCAGAGTGCAGTCAGGCCAATATTGATTAGGCGTGTGAGAAGGCGAGAGTAGATTGTATTTGGAAGAGGGCTGTAATGGTGTCTTGCCCAAGCAGACAGAGATTTGAGTTTAATTGAATTGTAAGATTTCAAGTAATGGAAATCATTGTGAGCGTGAGGCATGTCTAGAGTGGGAACTGGTGTAGTAAAACCAAAGGCATAGGAGCTACTAGTTGATGGCAGAGGCGCCTAAGGGCTATAGGCTGGTAGGTCCGGTAGGAGCATTGCGTAAAAGAACACATTTTACTTTTTGTTCAACCTCAGTTCTCCATAGCAAGGCATGCTGAGGGCATGAGGAACATTGCGGAAGTGGGCAAGTGTCAGTAGAACTGCACACCTGCAGTTAATATTGCAAACCATTAAGTAGAAATTTTATTTGAATCGAGGAAATGATATCACGAACATATGTGAGTTGCAAGCGGTATGCGATTGGAATTGATTGATACGAGTGATCGAACACTTCGCAACAGGCCTCTCGCAACAACAACCACAGTCGTTATGCATTTCCACCAAAACTTATCATTGATATACATTTAGTAATTAGAATCACATACATATATTGATTTGAATCACATACACATTTTGATATACACGTATATTTCTTTAGTGAGTAAGAAATGAAACAAATCGATCCATAGCTGGCCCATGCAATGAATGCATCAATACTGAATTTGCCATATTAGAAACATAAACAATATTTTTGATTACAACACGTTAATGGTCGATGAGACAAAGAGCAGGTGATTGCTCATACAGATTAGGTTTAGAGTTTGTTAAGTCATACGGGGAGGAACCCCCCAACGATAAAAGGTAACTTTTAATATGCGCGCAGAGTGCGAGCGCAATACAGTTGTTAATAGTTAAGTTGAATAATTCATTAAAAGGTATGAATTGCTAAATAGAAATTGATGTGTGTGATATCTTGTTTTCGGGTGAAGCTCGGACCCAAGGGGAGTGAGCCCGGGAGGAAGTAAGTATGGGGGCGACTCAGGTCGTGTCAATCGCGAATGGTGGTAGTTACAGTAAACCATAGGGGTACGATATTTTCTTTATGTTGGCGCGGCACATCACAGTTAACATCAAGGGTGATTCCAGAAACCGACCCCGATCCGGCGAGCTTAGCCGCAACAAGCGTACCCAGGTCATCATCCGGCATCTTCAAACAGCGGTGTCGTGCACGCTTCGATAGGGAGGTAACAAATGTCTTTTTAAATACTTCTTAGCTATAGTTAAGGAAAAAAAGCTAGAAACCCTCAAATTGTTTTTGGAAAAGGCTAGATTTTGCCCGATTTGACCACTTATGATCAAATCAAAAATCGATATGAAATGTCTTTTAAATATTTCTAAGTTATGGTTAAGGAAAAAAGATAGAAAAACCTTTAACTGTTTTTGCAAAGGCTAGATTTTGCCCGACTTGACCATTTTTGAATACATTTTTTTTTAATCAATATACTGAAATTTTTTTCAAAAGTCAAATCAAAAATCGATATGAAATGTGTTTTTAAATATTTCTAAGTTATGGTTAAGGAAAAAAGCTTGAAAACCCTCAAACTGTTTTTTAAAAGGCTAGATTTTGCCCGATTTGACCACTTATGAATACATTTTTTTTTTTTATCAATATACTCAAATTTTTTTCAAAAATCAAATCAAAAATCGATATGAAATGTATTTTTAAATATTTTTTTAGTTAGTGTTAAGGAAAAAGATAGAAAAACCTTTACCTGTTTTTTCAAAGGCTAGATTTTGCCCGACTTGACCATTTTTGAATACATTTTTTTTAAATCAGTATACCTACATTTTTTTCAAAAATCGATTTTTTTTTTAATCAATTTTTTTTTAATCAATAGACGCAAATTTTTTTCTTTTTAAATATTTCCAAGTTATGGTTAAGGAAAAAAGCTAGAAAACTCTCAAACTGTTTTTTTAAAGGCAAGATTTTGCCCGATTTGACCACTTTTGAATACATTTTTTTTTTTATCAATATACTCAAATTTTTTTCAAAAATCAAATCAAAAATCGATATGAAATGTATTTTTAAATATTTTTTAAGTTAGTGTTAAGGAAAAAGATAGAAAAACCTTTACCTGTTTTTTCAAAGGCTAGATTTTGCCCGACTTGACCATTTTTGAATACATTTTTTTTAAATCAGTATACCTACATTTTTTTCAAAAATCGAATCAAAAATCCTTATAAAATGCCCTTTTGAATATTTCTAAGTTAAGGTTAAGGAAAAAAGCTAGAAACCCCTCAAAATGTGTTCGGAAAAGGCTAGATATTGCCCGGTTTAACCACTTTTGAAAAACTTTATTTTAAATCAATATACCTACATTTTATCAAAATCAAATCAAAAATCGATATGAAATGTCTTTTTAAATATTTCTAAGTTATGGTTTAGGAAAAAAGATAGAAAAACATTTAACTGTTTTTGCAAAATCAACATACTCAAATTTTTTTCAAAAATCAAATCAAAAATCGATTTGAAATATCTTTTTAAATATTTCTTAGTTATGGTTAAGGAAAAAAGCTAGAAAAACCTTTAACTATTTTTGGAAAAGGCTAGAGTTTGCCCGATTTGACCACTTTTGAATACATTTTTTTTTTAAATCAATATACCTAAATTTTTTTTCAAAAATCAAATCAAAAATCGATATAAAATGTCTATTTAAATATTTCTAAGTTATGGTTAAGAAAAAAAGCTAGAAAAACCTCAAACTGTGTTTGGAAAAGCCTAGATTTTGCCCACATTTTTTTTAAATCAATATACCTACATGTTTTTCAATAATCGAATCAAAAATCCTTATAAAATGCCCTTTTGAATATTTCTAAGTTATGGTTAAGGAAAAAAGCTAGAAACCCCTCAAAATGTGTTCGGAAAAGGCTAGATATTGCCCGGTTTAACCACTTTTGAAAAACTTTATTTTAAATCAATATACCTTCATTTTATCAAAATCAAATCAAAAATCGATATGAAATGTCTTTTTAAATATTTCTAAGTTATGGTTTGACCACTTTTGAATAATTTTTTTTAAATCAATCTACTCAAATTTTTTTTTTCAAAAATCAAATCAAAAATCGATATGAAATGTCTTTTTAAATATTTCTTAGTTATGGTTAAGGAAAAAAGCTAGAAACCCCTCAAACTGTTTTTTTAAAAGGCTAGATTATTCCCGATTTGACCACTTTTGAATACATTTTTTTTTATCAATATACTCAAATTTTTTTCAAAAATCAAATCAAAATTCGATATGAAATGTCTTTTTAAATATTTCTAAGTTAGGGTTAAGGAAAAAGATAGAAAAACCTTTACCTGTTTTTGCAAAGGCTAGATTTTGCCCGACTTGACCATTTTTGAATACATTTTTTTTAAATCAATATACCTACATTTTTTTCAAAAATCGAATCAAAAATCCTTATAAAATGCCCTTTTGAATATTTCTAAGTTATGGTTAAGGAAAAAAGCTAGAAACCCCTCAAACTGTTTTCGGAAAAGGCTAGATATTGCCCGGTTTAACCACTTTTGAAAAACTTTATTTTAAATCAATATACCTACATTTTATCAAAATCAAATCAAAAATCGATATGAAATGTCTTTTTAAATATTTCTAAGTTATGGTTTAGGAAAAAAGATAGAAAAACATTTAACTGTTTTTGCAAAACATACTCAAATTTTTTTCAAAAATCAAATCAAAAATCGATTTGAAATATCTTTTTAAATATTTCTTAATTATGGTTAAGGAAAAAAGCTAGAAAAACCTTTAACTGTTTTTGGAAAAGGCTAGAGTTTGCCCGATTTGACCACTTTTGAATACATTTTTTTTTTTTAAATCAATATACCTAAATTTTTTTTCAAAAATCAAATCAAAAATCGAAATAAAATGTCTATTTAAATATTTCTAAGTTATGGTTAAGAAAAAAATCTAGAAAACCTCAAACTGTGTTTGGAAAAGCCTAGATTTTGCCCACATTTTTTTTAAATCAATATACCTACATTTTTTTCAAAAATCGAATCAAAAATCCTTATAAAATGCCCTTTTGAATATTTCTAAGTTATGGTTAAGGAAAAAAGCTAGAAACCCCTCAAAATGTGTTCGGAAAAGGCTAGATATTGCCCGGTTTATCCACTTTTGAAAAACTTTATTTTAAATCAATATACCTACATTTTATCAAAATCAAATCAAAAATCGATATGAAATGTCTTTTTAAATATTTCTAAGTTATGGTTTAGGAAAAAAGATAGAAAAACATTTAACTGTTTTTGCAAAATCAACATACTCAAATTTTTTTCAAAAATCAAATCAAAAATCGATTTGAAATATCTTTTTAAATATTTCTTAGTTATGGTTAAGGAAAAAAGCTAGAAAACCTTTTAACTGTTTTTGGAAAAGGCTAGAGTTTGCCCGATTTGACCACTTTTGAATACATTTTTTTTTTTAAATCAATATACCTAAATTTTTTTTCAAAAATCAAATCAAAAATCGATATAAAATGTCTATTTAAATATTTCTAAGCTATGGTTAAGAAAAAAAGCTAGAAAAACCTCAAACTGTGTTTGGAAAAGCCTAGATTTTGCCCACATTTTTTTTAAATCAATATACCTACATTTTTTTCAAAAATCGAATCAAAAATCCTTATAAAATGCCCTTTTGAATATTTCTAAGTTATGGTTAAGGAAAAAAGCTAGAAACCCCTCAAAATGGGTTTGGAAAAGGCTAGATATTGCCCGGTTTAACCACTTTTGAAAAACTTTATTTTAAATCAATATACCTACAATTTTGCAAAATCAAATCAAAAATCGATATGAAATGTCTTTTTAAAAATTTCTAATTTATGATTTAGGAAAAAATATAGAAAAACATTTAACTGTTTTTGCAAAATCAACATACTCAAATTTTTTTCAAAAATCAAATCAAAAATCGATTTGAAATATCTTTTTAAATATTTCTTAATTATGGTTAAGAAAAAAGCTAGAAAAACCTTTAACTGTTTTTGGAAAAGGCTAGAGTTCGCCCGATTTGACCACTTTTGAATACATTTTTTTTTTTTTTAAATCAATATACCTAAATTTTTTTTTCAAAAATCAAATCAAAAATCGAAATAAAATGTCTATTTAAATATTTCTAAGATATGGTTAAGAAAAAAAGCTAGAAAAACCTCAAACTGTGTTTGGAAAAGCCTAGATTTTGCCCACATTTTTTTTAAATCAATATACCTAAATTTTTTTCAAAAATCCTTATAAAATGCCCTTTTGAATATTTCTAATTTATGGTTAAGGAAAAAAGCTAGAAACCCCTCAAAATGTGTTCGGAAAAGGCTAGATATTGCCCGGTTTAACCACTTTTGAAAAACTTTATTTTAAATCAATATACCTACATTTTATCAAAATCAAATCAAAAATCGATATGAAATGTCTTTTTAAATATTTCTAAGTTATGGTTTAGGAAAAAAGATAGAAAAACATTTAACTGTTTTTGCAAAATCAACATACTCAAATTTTTTTCAAAAATCACATCAAAAATCGATTTGAAATATCTTTTTAAATATTTCTTAGTTATGGTTAAGGAAAAAAGCTAGAAAACCCTTTAACTGTTTTTGGAAAAGGCTAGAGTTTGCCCGATTTGACCACTTTTGAATTCATTTTTTTTTTTTAAATCAATATACCTAAATTTTTTTTTCAAAAATCAAATCAAAAATCGATATAAAATGTCTATTTAAATATTTCTAAGTTATGGTTAAGAAAAAAAGCTAGAAAAACCTCAAACTGTGTTTGGAAAAGCCTAGATTTTGCCCACATTTTTTTTAAATCAATATACCTACATTTTTTTCAAAAATCGAATCAAAAATCCTTATAAAATGCCCTTTGAATATTTCTAAGTTATGGTTAAGGAAAAAAGCTAGAAACCCCTCAAAATGGGTTTGGAAAAGGCTAGATATTGCCCGGTTTAACCACTTTTGAAAAACTTTATTTTAAATCAATATACCTACATTTTATCAAAATCAAATCAAAAATCGATATGAAATGTCTTTTTAAATATTTCTAAGTTATGGTTTAGGAAAAAAGATAGAAAAACATTTAACTGTTTTTGCAAAATCAACATACTCAAATTTTTTTCAAAAATCAAATCAAAAATCGATTTGAAATATCTTTTTAAATATTTCTTAGTTATGGTTAAGGAAAAAAGCTAGAAAAACCTTTAACTATTTTTGGAAAAGGCTAGAGTTTGCCCGATTTGACCACTTTTGAATACATTTTTTTTTTAAATCAATATACCTAAATTTTTTTTCAAAAATCAAATCAAAAAATCGATATAAAATGTCTATTTAAATATTTCTAAGTTATGGTTAAGAAAAAAAGCTAGAAAAACCTCAAACTGTGTTTGGAAAAGCCTAGATTTTGCCCACATTTTTTTTAAATCAATATACCTACATTTTTTTCAATAATCGAATCAAAAATCCTTATAAAATGCCCTTTTGAATATTTCTAAGTTATGGTTAAGGAAAAAAGCTAGAAACCCCTCAAAATGTGTTCGGAAAAGGCTAGATATTGCCCGGTTTAACCACTTTTGAAAAACTTTATTTTAAATCAATATACCTTCATTTTATCAAAATCAAATCAAAAATCGATATGAAATGTCTTTTTAAATATTTCTAAGTTATGGTTTAGGAAAAAAGATAGAAAATCATTTAACTGTTTTTGCAAAATCAACATACTCAAATTTTTTTCAAAAATCAAATCAAAAATCGATTTGAAATATCTTTTTAAATATTTCTTAATTATGGTTAAGGAAAAAAGCTAGAAAAACCTTTAACTGTTTTTGGAAAAGGCTAGAGTTTGCCCGATTTGACCACTTTTGAATACATTTTTTTTTTTAAATCAATATACCTAAATTTTTTTTTTCAAAAATCAAATCAAAAATCGAAATAAAATGTCTATTTAAATATTTATAAGTTATGGTTAAGAAAAAAAGCTAGAAAAACCTCAAACTGTGTTTGGAAAAGCCTAGATTTTGCCCACATTTTTTTTAAATCAATATACCTACATTTTTTTCAAAAATCGAATCAAAAATCCTTATTGTTGAGAACATGAACTCAAATCTGATTGATTTGTAATTAAACCAATAGCAACTACAATACACATATAACTTTGCAATACATAGCCATATTGCCACTGGAAAAATGAACTCGAAATTAATTAAAATATGTAACCGAAGGCACGGGGTAGCCCAATCTCGTCAACTGAAGAGGAGTCAGTCGTTATTTGACCGCCTCCGCATTAAGCTCGTTAATTGTTACCGCGCCTTCTAAACGCCCCTCAGGCCAAAAACCCATTTGTATAAAATTAAAATCATATTGTATTTTCTAAATTTGTTATAAAAATAAACTACAAGTGAATAGTGTACATAACACCTCATCCCTCTTTTAATTTACTTGATCGATGCACTCTGCATCATTTCCCCACACCTCGCAATTTTTTACATGGTCCTTTGTCGCTAACAAAGGAACCGGCGACCTATTTGTACATACATATTTACATATGTACTTCAGTGCATTGAAGCGCGAGTAACAATAAAATCATATTCAGTTCAATTCGGTTTCCTTGCGGTGCGGACTAACAAAGCGGAAAAAGTGAAAAAAAAAGTAACAAGGGCAAGCAGTGGCTAAATAAATTCAAAAAAAAAAAAAACAGTTCACGCAGTTTCTAAGTGGATAACAAAAAGAAAAAAAAATAGCAACATTTTCATTTTATGAATACTGAAAACCAAAAAAATTTTGTAAAATCAAAAAAATAGAAAAAAAAGAGAAAACCCGTTTTATTGGAAATAAAAAGGAAAAGTGCTTAAAAAAAAAGTGAAAAAAAACTCATAAAACAAAAAAAAGCGAAGTAAAAGAAAGTGCAAGGGGATTGTAGTGTCTTTAAACACAAACGTGTGCTGCTAAATCGAACTATTTGCATTTGTTAGCAATTGCCACACTATCAACTTTGCACAATCATCATCGCCACCAGTTTCATCATCATCACCACCAGTTGCATCAACAGCGTCACCCGCTCCATCATCGTTGCAGCGTCAGTTTCATCATCGGCGTCACTTCGTGTCATCAAATTTGCAGCGTCAGTGGCATCATCATAATCAGCACCAACAATTTCATTATCACCAACACCAGGGCAAGCAAAATTCACCCAACATTGGTACAGTTCCGGGTAGCAACGCAACAGCAACAGTTGGTAACTATAAGCCGGTCAGAGTAAGTAACGAAAATCTCTTTAACATTCATATGTATGCACGTATGCAAAATCATAAGCGGTAATTTCCCACTGTAAATTAAAGTCGCTGAACCTTTAATTTACAGGTAGTAGGACACATCAAATTCCTTCAAAATTTTTGTACATACGTACCGCAAGTCTCTTATTGCAATCATTCCGCTCAAAATTAAAAACCGCTTGTTAAAATTTACATACGTAATGGTCTCTATATACATATATGCATAATATTCTCCAAGTCTTTCACAGCAACTGTTTATTTATTGTAACCCATCCATATATCCGAACATCCCTTCGGCAATCTCGCAAATTAGCTCACGGTACTTAGGTATTCTGTCCCACTTTATATGTACATACATATAGACAAAAACCGAATTCTCTATTGTACAGACAGATCAATTTTAAAATTAAAATTATTCCAGCATTATTATACTTAGACGCGCTAAGGTAATAAAACACCCAACAAAAAAAAATGGTAGGATATAGTTACTAGCTCGTAACAAAACTCTATTATACAGTCCACTATATTTTTGATCGAAGTTTTCTCATGCTATGAACTAACACAAAGCACATATCAATCCCAATTAAATATAAGCAACACTCGAAAAATTGTATAAAAACCCGTTGATAATCCTCTTAAAATTTTAAAGTTTCAAGTTTTCTCACATAATTTTTTAAATAAAAATTACTTTAATATTAATTGACCACATCCTAATATACATACTTACACTTGTGTGTGTACAATTTCCCATTTGAACAACAAAATCTCAATCACTGCTCTCGCATTATAATTACTTACACAAGTAACGATACGAAGTGGTAGAGAGACTATACACCTACCGCCCTGGTAAGCAGAAAACGTCCCTGCCAAACTTCACTCCCAGAGCTAACAATAGTAGCTCCATCTCTGGAAATAACCACAAAACCCACAATTTCCACACTGAACCGAAGCGGCAACACTCATGCAAAATCTGCGAGTCGAACCACCCAATGAAAACTTGTATGAAGTTTAAAGCACTGCCCATTAGCGAACGCCTCAAGTTCGTAAGAGAGCAGCAATATTGCGAAAACTGTCTCTCGTACTCTCACCTCAAACGCGATTGCCAAAGTCAATTTTCATGCGTTTATTGTCAAAAGAAGCATCACTCCCTCTTACACTTCCAACCCCACTCGCAACCACCCAGGGCAGACGCCAGAGCCCAAAGGACACAGACCCAAGTAGCTACTCAAAATCAAATGGATCCAGAGCAGCCTTCAACTTCGAAGCAAGCAACGGAAAGTAGGACAGCGCAGAACTCTCTCGATGGAAACACGCAAAGGACCTCTTCACACTTTTCCGGCAGCAACGAAACAACGCTACTCCCCACAGCAGTAGTGCCAAAACATTTTGCGGGAGAATACCACAAAATCCGGGCACTCATCGACCAAGGATCCCAAAAAACTTTCGTCGCTTCACGGATCCAAAAATTATTGGGTCTTCCCACCAAAGACACCTTTTTTGAAATTTCGGGAATGGGAGGAACGGTAGTACAAAGGTCAAATAAAATTTGTGACATAACGCTATGTTCAGCAGACCTAAGCACTAAAATCACGACAAGCGCTATCATTCTCCCACAGCTCACTCATTTCTTACCCACACGCAAGATTTCTAAAGTTAGTCCTGAAGAATTTCGACCTCTCAAACTCGCTGACCCCAATAACTTCACACCAGCGAGAATAGATATGGTCATCGGAAGCGACATAATCCCACAGATACTCCTGGAAGGCTTAAAACACAACGTCCATGGCACCTTATTAGCTCAAAATTCCATATTCGGATGGATCCTCAGCGGACCAGTCAGGGAACAAATCTCGACGTTCTCAACACACGTTGTGGAAACAGCAGAACCAGAACTCAGCAAACTACTTAAAAGATTCTGGGAACAGGAGGAGGTCGAAATTAGTCAACCCAAATCGAAGGAAGACGAATTTTGTGAAAACCTCTACAGGACCACAACTATTAGACGAGAAGATGGGCGATATGTCGTAAAATTGCCTTTTAAACCCGGTTTCCCTAATACCCACGCATTAGGCCATTCCCGGCTAGCCGCTCAGCAACAGTACATAAGCATTGAAAGGACGTTAGAGAGAAATCCCGAATTACGCGACAAATACTCAGAAGTGCTCAATGAGTATCTTAAAATGAATCATATGGAACCCACCTCTCCCACTGAAATAATTAAACAAGGAAAATACCTTACATTTTATTTACCCCATCACGCTGTCTTAAAGCCCGACAGCAAAACAACAAAAGTCCGTGTCGTATTCAACGCGTCTAAGACATCTCATTCTGGAAACTCTCTAAATGATGTGTTATTTACAGGTCCAATACTCCAAAATGGAGTGTAATGAAGTGTGGTTGCTAAGTGACCTTGCTCAATCCCGACTCTTGCGTCCTCGTTCGTGCACTCTGGGCAACGGGAGCTACCTAGGCTCGCGGCAGAAAGAGAGGGAGCCCCGGTGGGGCCACTCTGACATATTTGGTTTAAGGGCTCACCGAGGTTTTTGCGCAGCGTCTGTTCACCATGAGGTGCGGCTGCAAGCGGGCGTCTGTCTTGAAGCAAGCGGCTCGCTATATAAATGTGTAAATATTTTCCAAAAACCCCGAAACGGGTTGTGCGCTGGGTTTGGGACCCGCCACGTAAAAAATTTAGTCCAATGAAAAATGTATTAAAGCCTCGGATGAGAACCCCCTTTAATGTTGACGACCCGGCAAAACGAATAAGGCATAATGATTTGGATATTAGGGCATGTACCGGGAATGTCCGGACCCTTTCAAGGGACGGTACCGCTGCCCGACTGGTTGATGTCCTCGTAAGCGCAAAGGCCGACATCACCGCCCTGCAGGAAATGCGATGGACGGGGCAAGGAAAGACGACCATCGGTCCTTGTGACGTATACTACAGTGGCCAGACACGCGGCAAAGCGCGTGGTGTAGGATTCGTGTTGGGAAAGAGACTTCGCCGCCAAGTATTAGCGTTCACTCCTGTGAACGAGCGTCTCGCTGCGATCCGCATCAAGGCGAGGTTTTTCAACATAACATTTATCTGCGCCTATGCGCCGACTGAGGAGACGGACGACGCAGAGAAGGACTCCTTCTACGATAAACTTAAACAGACTTATGATCGCTGCCCCCAGCATGATATCAAAATCGTGCTCGGCGACTTTAATTCCAAGGTGGGCAAGGAAGGAGTCTTTCGTCCCACAGTTGGAAAATTCAGTCTCCACGATATAACATCCCCCAACGGCACTAGGTTGATTGACTTCGCCGCTGCTCGCAATATGGTCATCAGTAGTACTAGGTTCCAGCATAAGCGAATACACCAAGCCACATGGCTGTCCCCTGATCAAAGAACTAGAAACCAGATTGATCATGTCTTGATTGACGGCAGACATAGCTCCACCGTTCTGGACGTGCGTACACTGCGTGGTCCCAATATTGACTCTGACCATTATCTTGTCGCAGCCAAGATACGCACACGCCTCTGTGCAACGAAGAAAGTGCGCACAGTAACGGAAGGAAAGTTTGACGTCGAGAAGCTGCGCATGACACAGACAGCTGATAATTTCACAACTCGACTCTCACACCTGCTAGCAGAGGGCAATCCTCGACCTAACGATGTAACGGAGCAATGGAAGCATATCTCTCACTCATTGCGTACCGCCGCTGAGGCCACTATAGGGTTCCAGCGAGCC
Source organism: Campiglossa producta (assembly GCA_964058755.1). Classification (NCBI taxonomy): domain Eukaryota; kingdom Metazoa; phylum Arthropoda; class Insecta; order Diptera; family Tephritidae; genus Campiglossa; species Campiglossa producta. Next base: position 14,068,679 of record CAXKVI010000006.1, on the reverse strand, counting down.
CGCAAGAATAACTGGTACGATGAGGAATGCAAGACTGCCGCGAAAAAAAAGGACGCTGCCTACTAGGAGACGTTGCGAACGGGCGCAACCCGCAGTGTATGTCAACAATATCGTGAGGCAAAGAAAGAAGAGAGACGCCTTTTCAGAAAAAAGAAAAGTGAGGCCGAAAGGCGTGAGTGTGAGGAGCTTGAGATGCTGGCTGACAGGAATGATGCCCGAAAATTCTATGAAAAGATCCGGCGGATGACGGAAGGTTTTAAGACCGGGGCAAGCTCATGTAAAGACAATAATGGCGACCTGGTAACCGACGTACAAAGTGTACTTAAATTATGGAGGGAGCACTTCTCCTCTCTGCTAAATGGCGAGGGAGACGTCGAACTCGATACCCCAATCCCTGACGATGGGAAAGTCGTCCCACCACCTGACTATGATGAAGTGAGGATAGCTATATCCCGGCTCAAAAACAACAAAGCGCCTGGAAAAGACGGACTACCCGCCGAGCTGTTCAAACACGGAGGCGAAGAGCTGGTAAAATGCATGCATCAGCTCTTATGCAGAATATGTCAGACGAAAGCATGCCTCCGGATTGGAATTTAAGTGTGCTTTGCCCAATCCACAAAAAAGGCGATCCCGCTAACCGCACCAACTACCGCGTAATTAGTCTTCTTAATATCGCATATAAGGTTCTTTCTAGCGTGTTGTGTGAAAGGCTGAAGCCCATCGTAGACACACTGATTGGACCTTATCAGTGTGGCTTTAGACCTGGTAAGTCTACCATCGACCAGATTTTCACGATACGCCAAATCCTGGAGAAGACCCATGATAAGAGAATCGACACTCACCATCTCTTTGTCGATTTTAAAGCCGCTTTTGACAGCGTAAAAAGGAGTTGCCTGTATGCCGACATGTCTGAATTTGACTTCCCTGCAAAGCTTATACGGCTTTGCCAAATGACGTTGAGCAATACCAACAGCTCCGTCAGAATCGGGAAGGACCTCTCTGAGCCATTTGAAACCAAACGAGGCTTCAGACAGGGCGACTCCCTTTCATGCGATTTCTTCAATCTGATGCTGGAGAAGATAATACGAGCAGCAGAGCTAAACCGCAATGGTACAATCTTTTACAAGAGCGTGCAATTGCTGGCGTATGCCGATGATATTGATATCATTGGCCTTAACAACCGCGCCGTAAGCGCTGCCTTCTCTGGACTGGATAAGGAAGCGAAAAAAGTGGGTCTTGCCGTGAACGAGGACAAGACGAAGTATTTGCTGTCATCAAAGAAAGAATCGGCGCACCTGCGCCTTGGCAGCCATGTCACTGTTGATAGTTACAAATTTGAAACTGTGAGGGACTTCGTCTATTTGGGAACCAGTATCAACACCGAAAATAATATCAGTCTAGAAATCCAACGGAGAATCACTCTTGCCAACAAGTGCTACTTTGGACTGAGTAGGCAATTGAGAAGTAAAGTCCTCTCTCGAAGAACAAAGATCACGCTCTATAAGTCTCTCATCATACCTGTCCTGATGTATGGCTCAGACTCATGGACAATGTCAAGAGAAGATGAGATGGCCCTTGGAGTATTTGAGAGAAAAGTTCTGCGGAAGATTTATGGTCCTTCCCGTGATGCCAACGGCGAGTATCGAAGGAAATTTAACGACGAGCTGTACGAGCTCTACGCAGATCTGACCATAGTCCAGCGAATTAAAGCCCAAAGACTCCGCTGGCTGGGCCATGTTATGCGAATGGACAAAGAAGCTCCAGCACAGAAGGTTTTCCTATCGTCGCCTGAATTCGGTAGCAGAGGAAGGGGGAGGCCTCGACTGAGATGGAAACAACAGGTGGAGGATGACTTGAACCCCCTTGGGGTTTCCAATTGGCGTCAGTTATCGCTAAAAAGGAATGTCTGGCGTGCTTTGATACGAAACGGCCAAAATCGCTTAGGCGGTTAAGCGCCAATAAATGATGATGATGAATACTCCAAAATGACTTAACGTCTATCATTCTCAGTTGGCGTCTTTATAAGTTTGTTTTCAATGGCGACATTGAGAAAATGTACCGCCAAATACTTGTCCACGAAGAAGATCAAGACTTCCAAAGGATTGTCTTTCGGAAAGCCCCCCATTTACCGATCGAAGACTTTAAGTTAAAAACCGTCACATTCGGTGTTAACTGTGCCCCATATCTAGCAATTCGGACACTCCACCAACTAGCTCAAGATTGTAAGGAAACATACCCACTCGCCAAAAATATTATACTACGAGAAACTTATGTAGATGATGTACTCTCTGGCGGACACGATTTACAGTCCACTCTCAACGCTCTGACTCAAACGATGGAGGCTCTAAATTCTGCAGGCTTCCCACTGAAAAAAATCTCAGCCAATAACTCCAAACTCCTCGAATCAATTCCTGATTCCGATGTCTTAGACACTAAATTTCTTAAGTTCCAGGATACAAGCTCAACTAAAACCCTTGGAATAAGATGGAACGCGCTAACTGACTCATTCTCGTATGCTTACGACCCCTTACCTGACTCCCAGTCATACACCAAACGGCAAATACTCTCAGCCGTTGCAAAACTTTTTGACCCGGCAGGATGGCTATCGCCAATAATGATACTGGGCAAAATTCTCCTCCAGCACCTCTGGCTAGAAGGAACTGACTGGGACGAGCAAGTTAAGCCCTTAGCCCTTCACAAATGGCACACCTTTCGCGAGAGTCTCTCAGCTATAAGCGAAATAAACATACCCCGGTGGGTGCGTTTTGCTCCCGACAAACATATCCAGGTACACGTCTTCTCAGATGCGTCGGAGAAAGCATTCTGCGCATGTGTTTACATTAGAGTTCAACACGACGACAATTCTTACTCAGTCCACCTGTTTGTTGCAAAAACAAAAGTTGCACCATTACAAACGATTAGCCTTCCCCGCCTAGAACAAAACGGCACCACATTTTGTTATCCAAATTAGTCGCGCGCACTCGATCCCAATTGAATCTGCCACCACACGAACTGACACTCTGGTCAGATTCCTCAATCGTGTTAGCCTGGCTCGAAAAACCCCCTCACACCTGGAAAACGTATGTGGCCAATAGAATTTCCCAAATCCTCCAGAACGTCAGCAACTCCACCTGGCGCCACGTACCCAGCGGCGACAACCCCGCAGATTTAGGAACTCGTGGATGTAAACCGCAGGATTTGGCCGAAAACTCTTTATGGTGGAATGGGCCACCATGGCTTTCCAAATCGAGCACGTCCTGGCCCAAATCTGCTCCTGTCAATACAGCACCCCCGGAACAGAGACAAATTGAGTCCCTACATTTATGCGATCACGACGACATACTTGAACGCTTTTCTTCCTTTCCACGAGCACTGAGAGTCGTGGCATTTATGTATCGCTTCATTCGTAACGCACGAAAGTCCCCGGTGCCCACGTCACTAGCTCTCACGCAAGAGGAGCTAAATCTCGCAAAAGTAAGGATAATTATGATCACTCAGCGCCAACATTTTGCCGAAGAAATCAATATGTTAGAGTCTTCCACACCTATCAGCAAAAAAAAGCTCATTGCTCACTTTAAACCCAATGCTGGATAAAGCCGGCATCATGCGAGTAAACGGTCGTCTGGCTAACGCTGCCCTGACTTTCAGTGAACGCTACCCGATCATTATTCCAGATGACTCCAAGTATTGCTCACTGCTGTTAAACTTCTTGCACAAAACTCTGCTTCACGCTGAAAACCAGTTGATGGCCCGCATGGTGCAGCAGGAATATTACATTTCCCGACTTAAACAGAAAATCAAGAAATGCATATTTCAATGCAAGACCTGTACCATTTTTAAACAGCGAATGCGATCTCAAATAATGGCAGCGCTGCCGCCCGAGCGCGCAACGTACTCGGTGCCATTTCATACAACGGGCGTCGATTTCGCTGGACCCTTCATGGTAAAAACGTCCCCCCTCCGACGAGCGCCTCATACAAAAGCATACGTTTGTGTGTTCGTATGCTTCTCCACAAAAGCTGTCCACTTGGAAGCCTGCACTGACTTGACCACGGATGCCTTCCGAGCCGCCTTCACCCGCTTTGTAGGGCGGCGCGGACTACCGCATAAGATCATGTCGGATAATGGTAAAACATTTATTGGTGCACAGCGGGCCATCCAGCGAGAGCTGGTTGAATTTCTCAAAGAAGCCGCCTCTGATGTGGCCGATAGGTATGCAGTGCACGGTTTCTCTTGGCAATTCATACCGCCGTATGCTCCACATATGGGCGGTCTATGGGAAGCGGCTGTAAAAAGCTTTAAGAGCCACTTTATTAAGGTCGCTGGAAACCATAAGTTCACGTTTGAGGAATTTACCACCCTGCTTGTTCGAATCGAAGCAGTACTCAATTCTCGACCTCTCTCTCCCATGTCACAAGACCCATGCGATTTGTTAGCCCTAACTCCAGGGCATTTTCTTCGAGGCGCCCCTTTAGTTTCCCTGCCAGAACCAAATGTCGAACACGTATCCCTAACAACTAAGTGGAAGAAATTGAAGGCCATTCACCAACAATTCAGCTCACGTTGGAAGAACGAGTATCTACAAAACTTACATAAGCGCTACAAATGGAAACACCCCCAATATAATTTCAGAGAAGGAGATTTAGTGGTCATAAAAGATGACCTCCTGTCCGCTAGTGATTGGCGCCTTGGCCGGGTTGTCAAGCTCCATTTCGGGGCTGATCAAAACGTTCGAGTTGTGGATGTTCGCACACAAACCGGTGTAATCACGCGAAATATTCAAAAGCTATGTGCTCTACCCTTGTCATAGTTAACTCCTTTCTCTCACGATTGTAGCCCTATTGTCATATTGTTATGAGCGCGCAAATTCATGCCCTCATTATTTACACTACACCCACTTACCGTATCACTAATTCCTATTTTCGAACTTCCCATCCACAGATAAAAATTCACCATGTAGTACAACAAATGCCGCCTGTGCTGCCGCTACCACAGCCTGAGATTTTGCCATGCCTTCCAAGCGATGACACCGGACGAGCGGTATGAGTCGGCAAAGGTACACCGCTATTGCCTTAATTGTCTTGCCACGTCCCATAAAACCGGAGCATGCGACTCCCCGAATAGTTGCCGTCGGTGCGGTAAAGCACACCATACGTTGTTGCATCGGTCAGCCTCACCATCACCCGACCGCCGTAGCCACAATGCCAAATACGAAAGGACAAACCGCCGTGAAATTGCATCAACAAGTCGAGCAGTGAAGAAGCCAATACCTCGGACACTAGCTCGTACCACCGTTCCGAAACTTGTCCACGAACTTTTCAATCATGCCGTCTTAACGTTAGAAAAGGTGCAGAAATTACTACACGTCACTCCGGCAAAGGCGGGCCGGCATGTTAAGAACATGAACTCAAATCTGATTGATTTGTAATTAAACCAATAGCAACTACAATACACATATAACTTTGCAATACATAGCCATATTAAAAAAAAAAAAAAAAAAAAAAAAAAAACTAATGGCGGCGATATACCAACAGGTTATCATAACCTCTAACGAGATTTTTAGCCGAACTTCTCTTTCCAACTTGTGGTGTGTTGCTTTTGAGTTTTTCCTACAAGTTGGCGGGACCTACAGTTTTTTGCCGACTCCGAACGGCACTTGCAAAGCAAATGAATTGTTTGCTGAGAAGCTTCTCATGGCAGATATACACCCGGAGAGTTTGCCAAACTACTGCCGAGGGGCGACCCCGTTTAGTAAGATGGTTTTTCTAAATAATTTTTGATGTTACTTTTGCCGGGCGTCGAACCGCCACGACTTGGTGTAGAAGGCCGAACACTTAACCGCTACACCACGGCGGCCGCCGACATAGCCATATTGCCACTGGAAAAATGAACTCGAAATGAATTAAAATATGTAACCGAAGGCACGGGGTAGCCCGATCTCGTCAACTGAAGAGGAGTCAGTCGTTATTTGACCGCCTCCGCATTAAGCTCGTTAATTGTTACCGCGCCTTCTAAACGCCCCTCTGGCCAAAAACCCATTTGCATAAAATTAAAATCATATTGTATTTTCTGAATTTGTTATAAAAATAAACTACAAGTGAATAGTGTACATAACACCTCATCCCTCTTTTAATTTACTTGATCGATGCACTCTGCATCATTTCCCCACACCTCGCAATTTTATACACTTATAAAATGCCCTTTTGAATATTTCTAAGTTATGGTTAGGGAAAAGAGCTAGAAACCCCTCAAAATGTGTTCGGAAAAGGCTAGATATTGCCCGGTTTAACCACTTTTGAAAAACTTTATTTTAAATCAATATACCTACATTTTATCAAAATCAAATCAAAAATCGATATGAAATGTCTTTTTAAATATTTCTAAGTTATGGTTTAGGAAAAAAGATAGAAAAACATTTAACTGTTTTTGCAAAATCAACATACTCAAATTTTTTTCAAAAATCAAATCAAAAATCGATTTGAAATATCTTTTTACATATTTCTTAGTTATGGTTAAGGAAAAAAGCTAGAAAACCCTTTAACTGTTTTTGGAAAAGGCTAGAGTTTGCCCGATTTGACCACTTTTGAATACATTTTTTTTTAAAATCAATATACCAAAATTTTTTTTTTCAAAAATCAAATCAAAAATCGATATAAAATGTCTATTTAAATATTTCTAAGTTATGGTTAAGAAAAAAAGCTAGAAAAACCTCAAACTGTGTTTGGAAAAGCCTAGATTTTGCCCACATTTTTTTTAAATCAATATACCTACATTTTTTTCAAAAATCGAATCAAAAATCCTTATAAAATGCCCTTTTGAATATTTCTAAGTTATGGTTAAGGAAAAAACTAGAAACCCCTCAAAATGGGTTTGGAAAAGGCTAGATATTGCCCGGTTTAACCACTTTTGAAAAACTTTATTTTAAATCAATATACCTACAATTTTTCAAAATCAAATCAAAAATCGATATGATACATTTAACTGTTTTTGCAAAATCAACATACTCAAATTTTTTTCCAAAATCAAATCAAAAATCGATTTGAAATATCTTTTTAAATATTTCTTAGTTATGGTTAAGGAAAAAAGCTAGAAACCCCTCAAACTGTTTTTTTAAAAGGCTAGATTTTGCCCGATTTGACCACTTATGAATACATTTTTTTTTTTAAATCAATATACTTAAATCTTTTTTTTTTAATATTTCCAAGTTATGGTTAAGGAAAAAAGCTAGAAAACCCTCAAACTGTTTTTTTAAAAGGCTACATTTTTCCCGATTTGACCACTTTTTAATACATTTTTTTTTTTAAATCAATATACTTAAATCTTTTTTTTTTAATATTTCCAAGTTATGGTTAAGGAAAAAAGCTAGAAAACCCTCAAACTGTTTTTTTAAAAGGCTACATTTTTCCCGATTTGACCACTTTTTAATACATTTTTTTTTAATAAATATACTCAAATTTTTTTCTAAAATCAAATCAAAAATAGATATGAAATGTCTTTTTAAATACTTCTTAGTTATAGTTAAGGAAAAACAGCTAGAAACCCTCAAAATGTTTTTGGAAAAGGCTAGATTTTGCCCGATTTGACCACTTATGATCAAATCAAAAATCGATATGAAATGTCTTTTAAATATTTCTAAGTTATGGTTAAGGAAAAAAGATAGAAAAACCTTTAACTGTTTTTGCCAAAGCCTAGATTTTGCCCGATTTGACCACTTTTGAATACATTTTTTTTTTTTAATCAATATACTGAAATTTTTTTCAAAAATCAAATCAAAAATCGATATGAAATGTGTTTTTAAATATTTCTAAGTTATGGTTAAGGAAAGAAGCTTGAAAACCCTCAAACTGTTTTTTAAAAGGCTAGATTTTGCCCGATTTGACCACTTTTGAATACAATTTTTTTTTTAATCAATATACGCAAATTTTTTTCTTTTTAAATATTTCCAAGTTATGGTTAAGGAAAAAAGCTAGAAAACTCTCAAACTGTTTTTTTAAAGGCAAGATTTTGCCCGATTTGACCACTTTTGAATACATTTTTTTTTTTAATCAAATCAAAAATCGATATGAAATGTCTTTTTAAATATTTCTTAGTTATGGTTAAGGAAAAAAGCTAGAAACCCCTCAAACTGTTTTTTTAAAAGGCTAGATTTTGCCCGATTTGACCACTTATGAATACATTTTTTTTTTTAAATCAATATACTTAAATCTTTTTTTTTTAATATTTCCAAGTTATGGTTAAGGAAAAAAGCTAGAAAACCCTCAAACTGTTTTTTTAAAAGGCTACATTTTTCCCGATTTGACCACTTTTTAATACATTTTTTTTTAATAAATATACTCAAATTTTTTTCTAAAATCAAATCAAAAATCGATATGAAATGTCTTTTTAAATACTTCTTAGTTATAGTTAAGGAAAAACAGCTAGAAACCCTCAAAATGTTTTTGGAAAAGGCTAGATTTTGCCCGATTTGACCACTTATGATCAAATCAAAAATCGATATGAAATGTCTTTTAAATATTTCTAAGTTATGGTTAAGGAAAAAAGATAGAAAAACCTTTAACTGTTTTTGCCAAAGCCTAGATTTTGCCCGATTTGACCACTTTTGAATACATTTTTTTTTTTTAATCAATATACTGAAATTTTTTTCAAAAATCAAATCAAAAATCGATATGAAATGTGTTTTTAAATATTTCTAAGTTATGGTTAAGGAAAAAAGCTTGAAAACCCTCAAACTGTTTTTTAAAAGGCTAGATTTTGCCCGATTTGACCACTTTTGAATACAATTTTTTTTTAATCAATATACGCAAATTTTTTTCTTTTTAAATATTTCCAAGTTATGGTTAAGGAAAAAAGCTAGAAAACTCTCAAACTGTTTTTTTAAAGGCAAGATTTTGCCCGATTTGACCACTTTTGAATACATTTTTTTTTTATCAATATACTCACATTTTTTTCAAAAATCAAATCAAAAATCGATATGAAATGTCTTTTTAAATATTTTTTAAGTTAGTGTTAAGGAAAAAGATAGAAAAACCTTTACCTGTTTTTGCAAAGGCTAGATTTTGCCCGACTTGACCATTTTTGAATACATTTTTTTTTAAATCAATATACCTACATTTTTTTCAAAAATCGAATCAAAAATCCTTATAAAATGCCCTTTTGAATATTTCTAAGTTTTGGTTAAGGAAAAAAGCTAGAAAACCCTCAAAATGTTTTGGAAAAGGCTAGATATTGCCCGGTTTAACCACTTTTGAAAAACTTTATTTTAAATCAATATACCTACATTTTATCAAAATCAAATCAAAAATCGATATAAAATGTCTTTTTAAATATTTCTAAGTTATGGTTTAGGAAAAAAGATAGAAAATTATTTAACTGTTTTTGCAAAATCAACATACTCAAATTTTTTTCAAAAATCAATTCAATAATCGATTTGAAATATCTTTTTAATATTTCTTAGTTATGTTTAAGGAAAAAAGCTAGAAAAACCTTTAACTGATTTTGGAAGAGGCTAGAGTTTGCCCGATTTGACCACTTTTGAATACATTTTTTTTGAAATCAATATACCTAAATTTTTTTTTTTCAAAAATCAAATCAAAGATCGATATAAAATGTCTATTTAAATATTTATAAGTTATGGTTAAGAAAAAAAGCTAGACAAACCTCAAACTGTGTTTGGAAAAGCCTAGATTTTGCCCACATTTTTTTTAAGTCAATATACCTACATTTTTTTCAAAAATCGAATCAAAAATCCTTATAAAATGCCCTTTTGAATATTTCTAAGTTATGGTTAAGGAAAAAAGCTAGAAACCCCTCAAAATGTGTTTGAAAAAGGCTAGATATTGCCCGGTTTAACCACTTTTGAAAAACTTTATTTTAAATCAATATACCTACATTTTATCAAAATCAAATCAAAAATCGATATGAAATGTCTTTTTAAATATTTCTAAGTTATGGTTTAGGAAAAAAGATAGAAAAACATTTAACTGTTTTTGCAAAATCAACATACTCAAATTTTTTTCAAAAATCAAATCAAAAATCGACTAGAAATATCTTTTTTAATATTTCTTAGTTATGGTTAAGGAAAAAAGCTAGAAAAACCTTTAACTGTTTTTGGAAGAGGCTAGAGTTTGCCCGATTTGACCACTTTTGAATACATTTTTTTTTAAATCAATATACCTAAATTTTTTTTTCAAAAATCAAATCAAAAATCAATATAAAATGTCTATTTAAATATTTATAAGTTATGGTTAAGAAAAAAAGCTAGAAAAACCTCAAACTGTGTTTGGAAAATCCTAGATTTTGACCACATTTTTTTTAAATCAATATACCTACATTTTTTTCAAAAATCGAATCAAAAATCCTTATAAAATGCCCTTTTGAATATTTCTAAGTTATGGTTAAGGAAAAAAACTAGAAACCCCTCAAAATGTGTTTGGAAAAGGCTAGATATTGCCCGGTTTAACCACTTTTGAAAAACTTTATTTTAAATCAAAATACCTACATTTTATCAAAAACAAATCAAAAATCGATATGAAATGTCTTTTTAAAAATTTCTAAGTTATGAATTAGGAAAAAAGATAGAAAAACATTTAACTGTTTTTGCAAAATCAACATACTCAAATTTTTTTCAAAAATCAAATCAAAAATCGACTTGAAATATCTTTTTTAATATTTCTTAGTTATGGTTAAGGAAAAAAGCTAGAAAAACCTTTAACTGTTTTTGGAAGAGGCTAGAGTTTGCCCGATTTGACCACTTTTGAATACATTTTTTTTTAAATCAATATACCTAAATTTTTTTTTCAAAAATCAAATCAAAAATCAATATAAAATGTCTATTTAAATATTTATAAGTTATGGTTAAGAAAAAAAGCTAGAAAAACCTCAAACTGTGTTTGGAAAATCCTAGATTTTGACCACATTTTTTTTAAATCAATATACCTACATTTTTTTCAAAAATCGAATCAAAAATCCTTATAAAATGCCCTTTTGAATATTTCTAAGTTATGGTTAAGGAAAAAAACTAGAAACCCCTCAAAATGTGTTTGGAAAAGGCTAGATATTGCCCGGTTTAACCACTTTTGAAAAACTTTATTTTAAATCAAAATACCTACATTTTATCAAAAACAAATCAAAAATCGATATGAAATGTCTTTTTAAAAATTTCTAAGTTATGAATTAGGAAAAAAGATAGAAAAACATTTAACTGTTTTTGCAAAATCAACATACTCAAATTTTTTTCCAAAATCAAATCAAAAATCGATTTGAAATATCTTTTTAAATATTTCTTAGTTATGGTTAAGGAAAAAAGCTAGAAAAACCTTTAACTGTTTTTGGGAAAGCCTAGAGTTTGCCCGATTTGACCACTTTTGAATACATTTTTTTTTTAAATCAATATACCTAAATTTTTTTTCAAAAGTCAAATCAAAAATCGATATAAAATGTCTATTTAAATATTTCTAATTTATGGTTAAGAAAAAAAGTTAGAAAAACCTCAAACTGTTTTTGGAAAAGCCTAGATTTTGCGGTTTGACCACTTTTGAATAACTTTTTTTTAAATCAATATACTTAAATCTTTTTTTTTTAATATTTCCAAGTTATGGTTAAGGAAAAAAGCTAGAAAACCCTCAAACTGTTTTTTTAAAAGGCTACATTTTTCCCGATTTGACCACTTTTTAATACATTTTTTTTTAATAAATATACTCAAATTTTTTTCTAAAATCAAATCAAAAATCGATATGAAATGTCTTTTTAAATACTTCTTAGTTATAGTTAAGGAAAAACAGCTAGAAACCCTCAAAATGTTTTTGGAAAAGGCTAGATTTTGCCCGATTTGACCACTTATGATCAAATCAAAAATCGATATGAAATGTCTTTTAAATATTTCTAAGTTATGGTTAAGGAAAAAAGATAGAAAAACCTTTAACTGTTTTTGCCAAAGCCTAGATTTTGCCCGATTTGACCACTTTTGAATACATTTTTTTTTTTTAATCAATATACTGAAATTTTTTTTCAAAAATCAAATCAAAAATCGATATGAAATGTGTTTTTAAATATTTCTAAGTTATGGTTAAGGAAAAAAGCTTGAAAACCCTCAAACTGTTTTTTAAAAGGCTAGATTTTGCCCGATTTGACCACTTTTGAATACAATTTTTTTTTTAATCAATATACGCAAATTTTTTTCTTTTTAAATATTTCCAAGTTATGGTTAAGGAAAAAAGCTAGAAAACTCTCAAACTGTTTTTTTAAAGGCAAGATTTTGCCCGATTTGACCACTTTTGAATACATTTTTTTTTTATCAATATACTCACATTTTTTTCAAAAATCAAATCAAAAATCGATATGAAATGTCTTTTTAAATATTTTTTAAGTTAGTGTTAAGGAAAAAGATAGAAAAACCTTTACCTGTTTTTGCAAAGGCTAGATTTTGCCCGACTTGACCATTTTTGAATACATTTTTTTTTAAATCAATATACCTACATTTTTTTCAAAAATCGAATCAAAAATCCTTATAAAATGCCCTTTTGAATATTTCTAAGTTTTGGTTAAGGAAAAAAGCTAGAAAACCCTCAAAATGTTTTGGAAAAGGCTAGATATTGCCCGGTTTAACCACTTTTGAAAAACTTTATTTTAAATCAATATACCTACATTTTATCAAAATCAAATCAAAAATCGATATAAAATGTCTTTTTAAATATTTCTAAGTTATGGTTTAGGAAAAAAGATAGAAAAACATTTAACTGTTTTTGCAAAATCAACATACTCAAATTTTTTTCAAAAATCAATTCAATAATCGATTTGAAATATCTTTTTAATATTTCTTAGTTATGTTTAAGGAAAAAAGCTAGAAAAACCTTTAACTGATTTTGGAAGAGGCTAGAGTTTGCCCGATTTGACCACTTTTGAATACATTTTTTTTGAAATCAATATACCTAAATTTTTTTTTTTCAAAAATCAAATCAAAGATCGATATAAAATGTCTATTTAAATATTTATAAGTTATGGTTAAGAAAAAAAGCTAGACAAACCTCAAACTGTGTTTGGAAAAGCCTAGATTTTGCCCACATTTTTTTTAAATCAATATACCTACATTTTTTTCAAAAATCGAATCAAAAATCCTTATAAAATGCCCTTTTGAATATTTCTAAGTTATGGTTAAGGAAAAAAGCTAGAAACCCCTCAAAATGTGTTTGAAAAAGGCTAGATATTGCCCGGTTTAACCACTTTTGAAAAACTTTATTTTAAATCAATATACCTACATTTTATCAAAATCAAATCAAAAATCGATATGAAATGTCTTTTTAAATATTTCTAAGTTATGGTTTAGGAAAAAAGATAGAAAAACATTTAACTGTTTTTGCAAAATCAACATACTCAAATTTTTTTCAAAAATCAAATCAAAAATCGACTTGAAATATCTTTTTTAATATTTCTTAGTTATGGTTAAGGAAAAAAGCTAGAAAAACCTTTAACTGTTTTTGGAAGAGGCTAGAGTTTGCCCGATTTGACCACTTTTGAATACATTTTTTTTAAATCAATATACCTAAATTTTTTTTTCAAAAATCAAATCAAAAATCAATATAAAAGGTCTATTTAAATATTTATAAGTTATGGTTAAGAAAAAAAGCTAGAAAAACCTCAAACTGTGTTTGGAAAATCCTAGATTTTGAACACATTTTTTTTAAATCAATATACCTACATTTTTTTCAAAAATCGAATCAAAAATCCTTATAAAATGCCCTTTTGAATATTTCTAAGTTATGGTTAAGGAAAAAAACTAGAAACCCCTCAAAATGTGTTTGGAAAAGGCTAGATATTGCCCGGTTTAACCACTTTTGAAAAACTTTATTTTAAATCAAAATACCTACATTTTATCAAAAACAAATCAAAAATCGATATGAAATGTCTTTTTAAAAATTTCTAAGTTATGAATTAGGAAAAAAGATAGAAAAACATTTAACTGTTTTTGCAAAATCAACATACTCAAATTTTTTTCCAAAATCAAATCAAAAATCGATTTGAAATATCTTTTTAAATATTTCTTAGTTATGGTTAAGGAAAAAAGCTAGAAAAACCTTTAACTGTTTTTGGGAAAGCCTAGAGTTTGCCCGATTTGACCACTTTTGAATACATTTTTTTTTTAAATCAATATACCTAAATTTTTTTTCAAAAGTCAAATCAAAAATCGATATAAAATGTCTATTTAAATATTTCTAATTTATGGTTAAGAAAAAAAGTTAGAAAAACCTCAAACTGTTTTTGGAAAAGCCTAGATTTTGCGGTTTGACCACTTTTGAATAACTTTTTTTAAATCAATATACTCAAATTTTTTTTTCAAAAATCAAATCAAAAATCGATATGAAATGTCTTTTTAAATATTTCTTAGTTATGGTTAAGGAAAAAAGCTAGAAACCCCTCAAACTGTTTTTTTAAAAGGCTAGATTTGGCCCGATTTGACCACTTATGAATACATTTTATTTAATCAATATACGTAAATCTTTTTCTTTTTAAATATTTCCTTTTAAATATTTCCCGGTTTGACCACTTTTGAATAACTTTTTTTTAAATCAATATACTCAAATTTTTTTTTCAAAAATCAAATCAAAAATCGATATGAAATGTCTTTTTAAATATTTCTTAGTTATGGTTAAGGAAAAAAGCTAGAAACCCCTCAAACTGTTTTTTTAAAAGGCTAGATTTGGCCCGATTTGACCACTTATGAATACATTTTATTTAATCAATATACGTAAATCTTTTTCTTTTTAAATATTTCCAAGTTATGGTTAAGGAAAAAAGCTAGAAAACCCTCAAACTGTTTTTTTAAAAGGCTAGATTTTGCCCGATTTGACCACTTTTGAATAACTTTTTTTAAATAATAATAAATAATACTAAAATTTTTTTCAAAAATCAAACCAAAGTTGATATGAAATGTCTTTTAAAATATTTCCAAGTTATGGTTAAGGAAAAAAGTTTAAAAAACCCCCAAACTATCTTTTTAAATGAATATACCTACACTTGTTTTCAAAAAGCAAATCAAAAATCCATATAAAATGTCTTTTTAAATATTTCTAAGTTATGGCTAATGAAAAAAGCTAGAAAACCCTCAAATTGTTTTTTTAAAAGGCTAGAGTTTGCCCGATTTGACCACTTTTGAATACATTTTTTTTTTAATCAATATACCTAAATTTTTTTCAAAAATCAAACCAAAGTTGATATGAAATGTCTTTTTAAATATTTCCAAGTTATGGTTAAGGAAAAAAGTTTAAAAAACCCCCAAACTATCTTTTTAAATGAATATACCTACATTTGTTTTCAAAAAGCAAATCAAAAATCGATATAAAATGTCTTTTTAAATATTTCTAAGTTATGGTTAACGAAAAAAGATAGAAAACCCTCAAATTGTTTTTTTTTTTTTAACTAGGAAAGTTAAAAAATCAAATCAAAAATCGGTATGAAATGTCTTTTTAAATACTTCTTAGTTATAGTTAAGGAAAAAAGCTAGAAACCCCTCAAACTGTTTTTTTAAAAGGCTAGATTTTGCCCGATTTGACCACTTATGAATACATTTTTTTTTAATCAATATACTTAAATCTTTTTCTTTTTAAATATTTCCAAGTTATGGTTAAGGAAAAAAGCTAGAAAACCCTCAAACTGTTTTTTCAAAAGGCTAGATTTTGCCCGATTTGACCACTTTTGAATACATGTGTTTTTTTTTTTTAATCAATAACCTACATTTTTTTTCAAAAATCAAATCAAAAGTCAATAGAAAATGTCCTTTTAAATATTTCTAAGTTATTGTTAAGGAAAAAAGCTAGAAAACCCTCAAACCGTTTTTTTAAAAGGCTAGATTTTGCCCGATTTGACCACTTTGGAATTCATTTTTTTTTTTTTTTAAATCAATATACTCAATTTTTTATCAAAAATCAAATCAAAAATCGAAATGAAATGTCTTTTTAAATATTTCTAAGTTATGGTTAACGAAAAAAGATAGAAAAAACTTTAACTGTTTTTTCAAAAGGCTAGATTTTGCCCGATTTGACCACTTTTGAATAAATTTTCTTTTTTAATCAATATACCTAAATTTTTTTTTTTTCAAAAATCAAATCAAAAATCGATATGAAATGTCTTTTTAAATATTTCTAAGTTATGGTTAAGGAATAAAGCTATAAAACCATCATACTGTTTTTTTAAATGGCTAGATTTTCCTGGATTTGACCACTTTTTTTTAATCAATATACTCAAATTTTTTTCACAAAACAAATCAAAAATTGATATGAAATGTCTTTTTAAATATTTCCAAGTTATGGTAAAGGAAAAAATATAGAAAAACCTTCAACTCTTTTTGCTAAAGGCTAGATTTTGCGCGATTTGATTACTTTAGAATAATTTCTTTTTTTGAATCAATATACCTAAATTTTTTTTTAAATCCATTCAAAAATCTATATAAAATGCACCTTTGAATATTTCTAAGTTATGGTTAAGGAAAAAAGCTAGAAACCCCTCAAAATGTGTTTGGAAAAGGCTAGATATTGCCCGGTTTAACCACTTTTGAAAAACTTTATTTTAAATCAATATACTCAAATTTTTTTTTCAAAAATCAAATCAAAAATCGATATGAAATATCTTTTTAAATATTTCTTAGTTATGGTTAAGGAAAAAAGCTAGAAACCCCTCAAACTGTTTTTGGAAAAGACTAGATTTTGCCCGATTTGACCACTTTTGAATAAATTTTCTTTTTTAATCAATATACCTAAATTTTTTTTTTTTCAAAAATCAAATCAAAAATCGATATGAAATGTCTTTTTAAATATTTCTAAGTTATGGTTAAGGAATAAAGCTATAAAACCATCATACTGTTTTTTTAAATGGCTAGATTTTCCTCGATTTGACCACTTTTTTTTAATCAATATACTCAAATTTTTTTCACAAAACAAATCAAAAATTGATATGAAATGTCTTTTTAAATATTTCCAAGTTATGGTTAAGGAAAAAATATAGAAAAACCTTCAACTCTTTTAGCCAAAGGCTAGATTTTGCGCGATTTGATTACTTTAGAATAATTTCTTTTTTTGAATCAATATACCTAAATTTTTTTTTAAATCCATTCAAAAATCTATATAAATCGCACCTTTGAATATTTCTAAGTTATGGTTAAGGAAAAAAGCTAGAAACCCCTCAAAATGTGTTTGGAAAAGGCTAGATATTGCCCGGTTTAACCACTTTTGAAAAACTTTATTTTAAATCAAGGACTGAAACCGAAACCGAAACCGTAACCGTAACCGATTAAAACCGATTCATTTTTCAAAACCGAAACCGAAACCGTAACCGTTATTTTGATCTGGAAAAGACCGAAACCGAAACCGTTTCAAAAGCCGGAACCGGTTCCCAACGGTTTTGAATTTTTTCAATACCTTACTTCTGTGAGTGGGCACATAGGTACTTCCTTTTACAAACAGGTACCCTGAAAGTTTTCATGGAAGATTGTCGAGCCACGTTTTGACTATAGTTGAATGAAGCGATCGAAACAAATTTACGAGATCCGAAAAAGAAATGTTCAGGTTTGTCTCGGAAAGCGCCACTAATTTTAATGTTTTTACCGATTTATACATTTCATTTGGCTTCCATTTTAATATTTTTTTAATAAAAAAGTAGAGTTAACTTTAGGAATTTGTTTTGCAGAAATTTCATCCATGCATAGCGTTAATAAATGTATTATTATATTGGAGAAATCCCATCATGGCCGCAGGAAAAAAGTTATGAAAATTCAGACCTATTTCGTAGCTACATAGGTAGTTGAGTATTTTAGTAGTAAATTTTTTTTTTTCGTGTTTTTATTAGGAAACCGAAACCGGAACGAAACCGTAACCGAAACCGAAATAAATTTTGAAGAACGAAACCGGAACCGAAACCGAAACACGTCGCAAAAACCGAAACCGAAATCGGAACGTTATTTTAATCGGTTTCAGACCTTGTTTTAAATCAATATACTCAAATTTTTTTTTCAAAAATCAAATCAAAAATCGATATGAAATGTCTTTTTAAATATTTCTTAGTTATGGTTAAGGAAAAAAGCTAGAAACCCCTCAAACTGTTTTTGGAAAAGACTAGATTTTGCCCGGTTTGACCACTTTTGAATAACTTTATAACTTTTTTTAAATCAATATACTCAATTTTTTTTTTCAAAAATCAAATCAAAAATCGATATGAAATGTCTTTTTAAATATTTCTTAGTTATGGTTAAGGAAAAAAGCTAGAAAACCCTCAAACTGTTTTTTTAAAAGGCTAGATTTTGCCCGATTTGATCACTTTTGAATACATTTTTTTTTTAATCAATATACCGAAGTTTTTTTTCAAAAATCAAATAAAAATCAATATAAAATGTCTTTTTAAATATTTCTAAGTAATGGTTAAGGAAAAAAGCTAGAAAACCCTCAAACTGTTTTTTTTAAAAGGCTAGATTTTGCCCGATTTGACCACTTATAAATACATTTTTTTTTAAATCAATATACTTAAATCTTTTTCTTTTTAAATATTTCCAAGTTATGGTTAAGGAAAAAAGCTAGAAAACCCTCAAACTGGTTTTTCAAAAGGCTAGATTTTACCCGATTTGACCACTTTTGAATAACTTTTTTTAAATAATAATAAATAATACTAAAATTTTTTTTCAAAAATCAAACCAAAGTAGATATGAAATGTCTTTTAAAATATTTCCAAGTTATGGTTAAGGAAAAAAGTTTAAAAAACCCCCAAACTATCTTTTTAAATGAATATACCTATACTTGTTTTCAAAAAGCAAATCAAAAATCGATATAAAATGTCTTTTTAAATATTTCTAAGTTATGGCTAAGGAAAAAAGCTAGAAAACCCTCAAGCTGTTTTTTTAAAAGGCTAGAGTTTGCCCGATTTGACCACTTTTGAATACATTTTTTTTTTTTAATCAATATACCTAAATTTTTTTCAAAAATCAAACCAAAGTTGATATGAAATGTCTTTTTAAATATTTCCAAGTTATGGTTAAGGAAAAAAGTTTAAAAAACCCCCAAATTATCTTTTTAAATGAATATACCTACATTTGTTTTCAAAAAGCAAATCAAAAATCGATATAAAATGTCTTTTTAAATATTTCTAAGTTATGGCTAAGGAAAAAAGCTATTTGACCACTTTGGAATTCATTTTTTGTTTTTTTAATCAATATACTAAATTTTTTATCAAAAATCGAAATGAAATGTCCTTTTAAATATTTCTAAGTTATGGTTACCGAAAAAAGATAGAAAACCCTCAAATTGTTTTTTTTTTTTAACTAGGAAAGTTAAAAAATCAAATCAAAAATCGGTATGAAATGTCTTTTTAAATACTTCTTAGTTATGGTTAAGGAAAAAAGCTAGAAAACCTTCAAACCATTTTTTTTAAAGGCTAGATTTTGCCCGATTTGACCACTTTGGAATTCATTTTTTTTTTTTTAAATCAAAATCAAAAATCGAAATGAAATGTCTTTTTAAATATTTCTAAGTTATGGTTAACGAAAAAAGATACAAAAAACTTTAACTGTTTTTTCAAAAGGCTAGATTTTGCGCGCTTTGACCACTTTTGAATACATGTGTTTTTTTTTTTAATCAATAACCAATTGTTTTTTTTAAGGATAGATTTTGCCCGATTTGGCCACTTTTGAATACATTTTTTTTTAATCAATATACCTAAATTTTTTTTTTTCAAAAATCAAATCAAAAATCGATATGAAATGTCTTTTTAAATATTTCTAAGTTATGGTTAAGGAATAAAGCTATAAAACCCTCATACTGTTTTTTTAAATGGCTAGATTTTCCTCGATTTGACCACTTTTGAAAACATTTTTTTTTTAATCAATATACTCAAATTTTTTTCACAAAACAAATCAAAAATTGATATGAAATGTCTTTTTAAATATTTCCAAGTTATGGTAAAGGAAAAAATATAGAAAAACCTTCAACTCTTTTTGCCAAAGGCTAGATTTTGCGCGATTTGATTACTTTAGAATAATTTCTTTTTTTGAATCAATATACCTAAATTTTTTTTTAAATCCATTCAAAAATCTATATAAAATGCACCTTTGAATATTTCTAAGTTATGGTTAAGGAAAAAAGCTAGAAACCCCTCAAAATGTGTTTGGAAAAGGCTAGATATTGCCCGGTTTAACCACTTTTGAAAAACTTTATTTTAAATCAATATACTCAAATTTTTTTTTCAAAAATCAAATCAAAAATCGATATGAAATGTCTTTTTAAATATTTCTTAGTTATGGTTAAGGAAAAAAGCTAGAAACCCCTCAAACTGTTTTTGGAAAAGACTAGATTTTGCCCGATTTGACCACTTTTGAATAAATTTTCTTTTTTAATCAATATACCTAAATTTTTTTTTTTTTTCAAAAATCAAATCAAAAATCGATATGAAATGTCTTTTTAAATATTTCTAAGTTATGGTTAAGGAATAAAGCTATAAAACCATCATACTGTTTTTTTAAATGGCTAGATTTTCCTCGATTTGACCACTTTTTTTTAATCAATATACTCAAATTTTTTTCACAAAACAAATCAAAAATTGATATGAAATGTCTTTTTAAATATTTCCAAGTTATGGTTAAGGAAAAAATATAGAAAAACCTTCAACTCTTTTAGCCAAAGGCTAGATTTTGCGCGATTTGATTACTTTAGAATAATTTCTTTTTTTGAATCAATATACCTAAATTTTTTTTTAAATCCATTCAAAAATCTATATAAATCGCACCTTTGAATATTTCTAAGTTATGGTTAAGGAAAAAAGCTAGAAACCCCTCAAAATGTGTTTGGAAAAGGCTAGATATTGCCCGGTTTAACCACTTTTGAAAAACTTTATTTTAAATCAAGGACTGAAACCGAAACCGAAACCGTAACCGTAACCGATTAAAACCGATTCATTTTTCAAAACCGAAACCGAAACCGTAACCGTTATTTTGATCTGGAAAAGACCGAAACCGAAACCGTTTCAAAAGCCGGAACCGGTTCCCAACGGTTTTGAATTTTTTCAATACCTTACTTCTGTGAGTGGGCACATAGGTACTTCCTTTTACAAACAGGTACCCTGAAAGTTTTCATGGAAGATTGTCGAGCCACGTTTTGACTATAGTTGAATGAAGCGATCGAAACAAATTTACGAGATCCGAAAAAGAAATGTTCAGGTTTGTCTCGGAAAGCGCCACTAATTTTAATGTTTTTACCGATTTATACATTTCATTTGGCTTCCATTTTAATATTTTTTTAATAAAAAAGTAGAGTTAACTTTAGGAATTTGTTTTGCAGAAATTTCATCCATGCATAGCGTTAATAAATGTATTATTATATTGGAGAAATCCCATCATGGCCGCAGGAAAAAAGTTATGAAAATTCAGACCTATTTCGTAGCTACATAGGTAGTTGAGTATTTTAGTAGTAAATTTTTTTTTTTCGTGTTTTTATTAGGAAACCGAAACCGGAACGAAACCGTAACCGAAACCGAAATAAATTTTGAAGAACGAAACCGGAACCGAAACCGAAACACGTTGCAAAAACCGAAACCGAAATCGGAACGTTATTTTAATCGGTTTCAGACCTTGTTTTAAATCAATATACTCAAATTTTTTTTTCAAAAATCAAATCAAAAATCGATATGAAATGTCTTTTTAAATATTTCTTAGTTATGGTTAAGGAAAAAAGCTAGAAACCCCTCAAACTGTTTTTGGAAAAGACTAGATTTTGCCCGGTTTGACCACTTTTGAATAACTTTTTTTAAATCAATATACTCAAATTTTTTTTTCAAAAATCAAATCAAAAATCGATATGAAATGTCTTTTTAAATATTTCTTAGTTATGGTTAAGGAAAAAAGCTAGAAAACCCTCAAACTGTTTTTTTAAAAGGCTAGATTTTGCCCGATTTGATCACTTTTGAATACATTTTTTTTTTAATCAATATACCGAAGTTTTTTTTCAAAAATCAAATAAAAATCAATATAAAATGTCTTTTTAAATATTTCTAAGTAATGGTTAAAGAAAAAAGCTAGAAAACCCTCAAACTGTTTTTTTAAAAGGCTAGATTTTGCCCGATTTGACCACTTATAAATACATTTTTTTTTTAATCAATATACTTAAATCTTTTTCTTTTTAAATATTTCCAAGTTATGGTTAAGGAAAAAAGCTAGAAAACCCTCAAACTGGTTTTTCAAAAGGCTAGATTTTACCCGATTTGACCACTTTTGAATAACTTTTTTTAAATAATAATAAATAATACTAAAATTTTTTTCAAAAATCAAACCAAAGTTGATATGAAATGTCTTTTAAAATATTTCCAAGTTATGGTTAAGGAAAAAAGTTTAAAAAACCCCCAAACTATCTTTTTAAATGAATATACCTACACTTGTTTTCAAAAAGCAAATCAAAAATCGATATAAAATGTCTTTTTAAATATTTCTAAGTTATGGCTAAGGAAAAAAGCTAGAAAACCCTCAAACTGTTTTTTTAAAAGGCTAGAGTTTGCCCGATTTGACCACTTTTAAATACATTTTTTTTTTTTAATCAATATACCTAAATTTTTTTCAAAAATCAAACCAAAGTTGATATGAAATGTCTTTTTAAATATTTCCAAGTCATGGTTAAGGAAAAAAGTTTAAAAAACCCCCAAACTATCTTTTTAAATGAATATACCTACATTTGTTTTCAAAAAGCAAATCAAAAATCGATATAAAATGTCTTTTTAAATATTTCTAAGTTATGGCTAAGGAAAAAAGCTATTTGACCACTTTGGAATTCATTTTTTGTTTTTTTAATCAATATACTAAATTTTTTATCAAAAATCGAAATGAAATGTCCTTTTAAATATTTCTAAGTTATGGTTAACGAAAAAAGATAGAAAACCCTCAAATTGTTTTTTTTTTAACTAGGAAAGTTAAAAAATCAAATCAAAAATCGGTATGAAATGTCTTTTTAAATACTTCTTAGTTATGGTTAAGGAAAAAAGCTAGAAAACCCTCAAACCGTTTTTTTTAAAGGCTAGATTTTGCCCGATTTGACCACTTTGGAATTCATTTTTTTTTTTTAAATCAAAATCAAAAATCGAAATGAAATGTCTTTTTAAATATTTCTAAGTTATGGTTAACGAAAAAAGATACAAAAAACTTTAACTGTTTTTTCAATAGGCTAGATTTTGCGCGCTTTGACCACTTTTGAATACATGTGTTTTTTTTTTTTAATCAATAACCAATTGTTTTTTTTAAGGATAGATTTTGCCCGATTTGGCCACTTTTGAATACATTTTTTTTTGATCAATATACCTAAATTTTTTTTTTTCAAAAATCAAATCAAAAATCGATATGAAATGTCTTTTTAAATATTTCTAAGTTATGGTTAAGGAATAAAGCTATAAAACCCTCATACTGTTTTTTTAAATGGCTAGATTTTCCTCGATTTGACCACTTTTGAAAACATTTTTTTTTTAATCAATATACTCAAATTTTTTTCACAAAACAAATCAAAAATTGATATGAAATGTCTTTTTAAATATTTCCAAGTTATGGTAAAGGAAAAAATATAGAAAAACCTTCAACTCTTTTTGCCAAAGGCTAGATTTTGCGCGATTTGATTACTTTAGAATAATTTCTTTTTTTTTAATCAATATACCAAAATTTTTTTTAAAAGCCATTCAAAAATCTATATAAAATGCCCTTTTGAATATTTCTAAGTTATGGTTAAGGAAAAAAGCTAGAAACCCCTCAAAATGTGTTTGGAAAAGGCTAGATATTGCCCGGTTTAACCACTTTTGAAAAACTTTATTTTATCGATATGAAATGTCTTTTTAAATATTTCTAAGTTATGGTTTAGGAAAAAAGGTAGAAAAACATTTAACTGTTTTTGCAAAATCAACATACTCAAATTTTTTTCAAAAATCAAATCAAAAATCGATTTGAAATATCTTTTTAAATATTTCTTAGTTATGGTTAAGGAAAAAAGTTTAAAAAACCCCCGAACTATCTTTTTAAATGAATATACCTACATTTGTTTTCAAAAAGCAAATCAAAAATCGTTATAAAATGTCTTTTTAAATATTTCTAAGTTATGGCTAAGGAAAAAAGCTAGAAAACCCTCAAACTGTTTTTTTAAAAGGCTAGAGTTTGCCCGATTTGACCACTTTTGAATACATTTTTTTTTGAATCAATATACCTAAATTTTTTTCAAAAATCAAACCAAAGTTGATATGAAATGTCTTTTTAAATAGTTCCAAGTTATGGTTAAGGAAAAAAGTTTAAAAAACCCCCAAACTATCTTTTTAAATGAATATACCTACATTTGTTTTCAAAAAGCAAATCAAAAATCGATATAAAATGTCTTTTTAAATATTTCTAAGTTATGGCTAAGGAAAAAAGCTAGAAAACCCTCAAACTGTTTTTTTAAAAGGCTAGATTTTGCCCGATTTGACCACTTTGGAATTCATTTTTTTTTTTTTAATCAATATACTAAATTTTTTATCAAAAATCGAAATGAAATGTCTTTTTAAATATTTCTAAGTTATGGTTAACGAAAAAAGATAGAAAACACTTTAACTGTTTTTTCAAAAGGCTAGATTTGGCGCGCTTTGACCACTTTTGAATTCACGTGTTTTTTTTTTTTTAATCAATAACCTACATTTTTTTTCAAAAATCAAATCAAAAGTCAATAGAAAATGTCTTTTTAAATATTTCTAAGTTATGGCTAAGGAAAAAGCTAGAAAACCCTCAAACTGTTTTTTAAAAGGCTAGATTTTGCGCGATTTGACCACTTTTGAATACATGTGTTTTTTTTTTAATCAATAACCAATTGTTTTTTTTTTAAGGATAGATTTTGCCCGATTTGACCACTTTTGAATAAATTTTTTTTTTCAATCAATATACCTAAATTTTTTTTTTTCAAAAATCAAATAAAAAATCGACATTAAATGTCTTTTTAAATATTTCTAAGTTATGGTTAAGGAATAAAGCTATAAAACCATCATACAGTTTTTTTAAATGGCTAGATTTTCCTCGATTTGACCACTTTTGAATACATTTTTTTTTAATCAATATACTCAAATTTTTTTCACAAAACAAATCAAAAATTGATATGAAATGTCTTTTTAAATATTTCCAAGTTATCATCATCATTTATTGGCGCTTAACCGCCTAAGCGATTTTGGCCGTCGCCTATCAAAGCACGCCAGTCATTCCTTTTTAGCGATAACTGACGCCAATTGGAAACCCCAAGGGAGTTCAAGTCATCCTCCACCTGTTGTTTCCATCTCAGTCGAGGCCTCCCCCTTCCTCTGCTGCCGAATTCGGGTGACGATTGGAAAACCTTCTGGGCTGGAGCTTCTTTGTCCATTCGCATGACGTGACCCAGCCAGCGGAGCCTTTGGGCTTTAATTCGCTGGACTATGGTCAGATCTGCGTAAAGCTCGTACAGCTCATCGTTAAATCTCCTTCGATACTCGCCGTCGGCATCACGGGAAGGACCATAAATCTTCCGGAGAACTTTTCTCTCAAATACTCCAAGGGCCATCTCATCTTCTCTTGACATTGTCCATGAGTCTGAGCCATACATCAGGACAGGTATGATGAGAGACTTATAGAGCGCGATCTTTGTTCTTCGAGAGAGGACTTTACTTCTCAATTGCCTACTCAGTCCAAAGTAGCACTTGTTCGCAAGAGTGATTCTCCGTTGGATTTCTAGACTGATATTATTTTCGGTGTTAATGCTGGTTCCCAAATAGACGAAGTCCCTCACAGTTTCAAATTTGTAACTATAACAATAACTATAACAATAATGGCGACCTGGTAACCGACGTACAGAGTGTACTTAAATTATGGAGGGAGCACTTCTCCTCACTGCTAAATTGCGAGGGAGACGTCGAACCCGATACCCCAATCCCTGACGATGGAAAAGTCGTCCCACCACCTGACTATGATGAAGTGAGGATAGCTATATCCCGGCTGAAAAACAACAAAGCGCCTGGAAAAGACGGACTGCCCGCCGAGCTGTTCAAACACGGAGGCGAAGAGCTGGTAAAAAGCATGCATCAGCTCTTATGCAGAATATGGTCAGACGAGTGCATGCCTCCAGATTGGAATTTAAGTGTGCTCTGCCCAATCCACAAGAAAGGCGATCCCGCTAACCGCACCAACTACCGCGGAATCAGCCTTCTTAATATCGCGTATAAGGTTCTTTCTAGCGTATTGTGTGAAAGACTGAAGCCCATCGTAGACAAGCTGATTGGACCTTATCAGTGTGGCTTTAGACCTGGTAAGTCTACCATCGACCAGATTTTCACGATACGCCAAATCCTGGAGAAGACCCATGATAAAAGAATCGACACACACCATCTCTTTGTCGATTTCAAAGCCGCTTTTGACAGCGCAAAAAGGAGTTGCCTGTATGCCGCCATGTCTGAATTTGACTTCCCTGCAAAGCTTATACGGCTTTGCCAAATGACGTTGAGCAATACTAACAGCTCCGTCAGAGTCGGGAAGGACCTCTCTGAGCCATTTGAAACCAAACGAGGCTTCAGACAGGGCGACTCCCTTTCGTGCGATTTCTTCAACCTGATGCTGGAGAAGATAATTCGAGCAGCAGAGCTAAACCGCAATGGTACAATCTTTTACAAGAGCGTGCAATTGCTGGCGTATGCCGATGATATTGATATCATTGGCCTTAACAACCGCGCCGTAAGCGCTGCCTTCTCTGGACTGGATAAAGAAGCGAAAAAAGTGGGTCTTGCGGTCAACGAGGACAAGACGAAGTATTTGCTGTCATCAAAGAAAGAATCGGCGCACCTGCGCCTTGGCAGCCACGTCACTGTTGATAGTTACTAATTTCCAAGTTATGGTAAAGGAAAAAATATAGAAAAACCTTCAACTCTTTTTGCCAAAGGCTAGATTTTGCGCGATTTGATTACTTTAGAATAATTTCTTTTTTTTAATCAATATACCTAAATTTTTTTTAAAAGCCATTCAAAAATCTATATAAAGTGCACTTTTGAATATTTCTAAGTTATGGTTAAGGAAAAAAGCTAGAAACCCCTCAAAATGTGTTTGGAAAGGGCTAGATATTGCCCGGTTTAACCACTTTTGAAAAACTTTATTTTAAATCAATATACCTAAAATCGATATGAAATGTCTCTTTAAATATTTCTAAGTTATGGTTTAGGAAAAAAGATAGAAAAACATTTAACTGTTTTTGCAAAATCAACATACTCAAATTTTTTTCAAAAATCAAATCAAAAATCGATTTGAAATATCTTTTTAAATATTTCTTAGTTATGGTTAAGGAAAAAAGCTAGAAAACCCTCAAACTGTTTTTTTAAAAGGCTAGAGTTTGCCCGATTTGACCACTTTTGAATACATTTTTTTTTTAATCAATATACTCAAATTTTTTTCACAAAACAAATCAAAAATTGATATGAAATGTCTTTTTAAATATTTCCAAGTTATGGTAAAGGAAAAAATATAGAAAAACCTCCAACTCTTTTTGCCAAAGGCTAGATTTTGCGCGATTTGATTACTTTAGAATAATTTCTTTTTTTTTAATCAATATACCAAAATTTTTTTTAAAAGCCATTCAAAAATCTATATAAAATGCCCTTTTGAATATTTCTAAGTTATGGTTAATGAAAAACCTAGAAACCCCTCAAAATGTGTTTGGAAAAGGCTAGATATTGCCCGGTTTAACCACTTTTGAAAAACTTTATTTTAAATCAATATACCTACATTTTATCAAAATCAAATCGAAAATCGATATGAAATGTCTTTTTAAATATTTCTAAGTTATGGTTTAGGAAAAAAGATAGAAAAACATTTAACTGTTTTTGCAAAATCAACATACTCAAATTTTTTTCAAAAATCAAATCAAAAATCGATTTGAAATATCTTTTTAAATATTTCTTAGTTATGGCTAAGGAAAAAAGCTAGAAAACCCTCAAACTGTTTTTTTAAAAGGCTAGAGTTTGCCCGATTTGACCACTTTTGAATACATTTTTTTTTGAATCAATATACCTAAATTTTTTTTCAAAAATCAAACCAAAGTTGATATGAAATGTCTTTTTAAATATTTCCAAGTTATGGTTAAGGAAAAAAGTTTAAAAAACCCCCAAACTATCTTTTTAAATGAATATATCTACATTTGTTTTCAAAAAGCAAATCAAAAATCGTTATAAAATGTCTTTTTAAATATTTCTAAGTTATGGCTAAGGAAAAAAGCTAGAAAACCCTCAAACTGTTTTTTTAAAAGGCTAGATTTTGCCCGATTTGATCACTTTGGAATTCATTTTTTTTTTTTTTAATCAATATACTAAATTTTTTATCAAAAATCGAAATGAAATGTCTTTTTAAATATTTCTAAGTTATGGTTAACGACAAAAGATAGAAAACACTTTAACTGTTTTTTCAAAAGGCTAGATTTGGCGCGCTTTGACCACTTTTGAATACACGTGTTTTTTTTTTTTTAATCAATAACCTACATTTTTTTTCAAAAATCAAATCAAAAGTCAATAGAAAATGTCTTTTTAAATATTTCTAAGTTAGGGTTAAGGAAAAAAGCTAGAAAACCCTCAAATTGTTTTTTTTTTAACTAGGAAAGTTAAAAAATCAAATCAAAAATCGGTGTGAATTGTCTTTTTAAATACTTCTTAGTTATAGTTAAGGAAAAAAACTAGAAACCGTCAAAATGTTTTTGGAAAAGGCTAGATTTTCCCGGTTTTACCACTTTTGAATAACTTTCTTTTTAAATCAATATACCTAATTTTTTTTTTTTTCAAAAATCGTTATGAAATGTCTTTTTAAATATTTCTAAGTTATGGCTAAGGAAAAAGCTAGAAAACCCTCAAATTGTTTTTTTAAAAGGCTAGATTTTGCCCGATTTGACCACTTTGGAATTCATTTTTTTTTTTTAAATCAATATACTCAATTTTTTATCAAAAATCAAATCAAAAATCGAAATAAAATGTCTTTTTAAATATTTCTAAGTTATGGCTAAGGAAAAAGCTAGAAAACCCTCAAACTGTTTTTTTAAAAGGCTAGATTTTGCGCGATTTGACCACTTTTGAATACATGTGTTTTTTTTTTTTAATCAATAACCAATTGTTTTTTTTAAGGATAGATTTTGCCCGATTTGACCACTTTTGAATAAATTTTTTTTTTTTAATCAATATACCTAAATTTTTTTTTTTCAAAAATCAAATAAAAAATCGATATGAAATGTCTTTTTAAATATTTCTAAGTTATGGTTAAGGAATAAAGCTATAAAACCATCATACTGTTTTTTTAAATGGCTAGATTTTCCTCGATTTGACCACTTTTGAATACATTTTTTTTTTAATCAATATACTCAAATTTTTTTCACAAAACAAATCAAAAATTGATATGAAATGTCTTTTTAAATATTTCCAAGTTATGGTAAAGGAAAAAATATAGAAAAACCTTCAACTCTTTTTGCCAAAGGCTAGATTTTGCGCGATTTGATTACTTTAGAATAATTTCTTTTTTTTAATCAATATACCTAAATTTTTTTTAAAAGCCATTCAAAAATCTATATAAAATGCACTTTTGAATATTTCTAAGTTATGGTTAAGGAAAAAAGCTAGAAACCCCTCAAAATGTGTTTGGAAAGGGCTAGATATTGCCCGGTTTAACAACTTTTGAAAAACTTTATTTTAAATCAATATACCTACATTTTATCAAAATCAAATCGAAAATCGATATGAAATGTCTTTTTAAATATTTCTAAGTTATGGTTTAGGAAAAAAGATAGAAAAACATTTAACTGTTTTTGCAAAATCAACATACTCAAATTTTTTTCAAAAATCAAATCAAAAATCGATTTGAAATATCTTTTTAAATATTTCTTATTTATGGTTAAGGAAAAAAGCTAGAAAAACCTTTAGAAGAGGCTAGAGTTTGCCCGATTTGACCACTTTTGAATACATTTTTTTTTAAATCAATATACCTAAATTTTTTTTTCAAAAATCAACTCAAAAATCGATATAAAATGTCTATTTAAATATTTATAAGTTATGGTTAAGAAAAAAAGCTAGAAAAACCTCAAACTGTGTTTGGAAAAGCCTAGATTTTGCCCACATTTTTTTTAAATCAATATACCTACATTTTCTTCAAAAATCGAATCAAAAATCCTTATAAAATGCCCTTTTGAATATTTCTAAGTTATGGTTAAGGAAAAAAACTAGAAACCCCTCAAAATGTGTTTGGAAAAGGCTAGATAATGCCCGGTTTAACCACTTTTGAAAAACTTTATTTTAAATTAATATACCTACAGTTTATCAAAATCAAATCAAAGATCGATATGAAATGTCTTTTTAAAAATTTCTAAGTTATGATTTAGGAAAAAAGATAGAAAAACATTTAACTGTTTTTGCAAAATCAACATACTCAAATTTTTTTCCAAAATCAAATCAAAAATCGATTTGAAATATCTTTTTAAATATTTCTTAGTTATGGTTAAGGAAAAAAGCTAGAAAAGCCTTTAACTGTTTTTGGAAAAGCCTAGAGTTTGCCCGATTTGACCACTTTTGAATACATTTTTTATTTAAATCAATATACCTAAATTTTTTTTTTCAAAAGTCAAATCAAAAATCGATATAAAATGTCTATTTAAATATTTCTAAGTTATGGTTAAGAAAAAACGTTAGAAAAACCTCAAACTGTTTTTGGAAAAGCCTAGATTTTGCCCGTTTTGACCACTTTTGAATAACTTTTTTTAAATCAATATACTCAAATTTTTTTTCAAAAATCAAATCAAAAATCGAAATGAAATGTCTTTTTAAATATTTCTTAGTTATGGTTAAGGAACAAAGCTAGAAACCCCTCAAACTGTTTTTTTAAAAGGCTAGATTTTGCCCGATTTGACCACTTTTGAATACATTTTTTTTTTTAATCAATATACTTAAATCTTTTTCTGTTTAAATATTTCCAAGTTATGGTTAAGGAAAAAAGCTAGAAAACCCTCAAACTGTTTTTTTAAAAGGCTAGATTTTGCCCGATTTGACCACTTTTGAATACATTTTTTTTTTTTAATCAATATACCTAAATCTTTTTCTTTTTAAATATTTCCAAGTTATGGTTAAGGAAAAAAGCTAGAAAACCCTCAAACTGGTTTTGCAAAAGGCTAGATTATGCCCGATTTAACCACTTATGAATACATTTATTTTTAATCAATATACCTAAATCTTTTTCTTTTTAAATATTTCCAAGTTATGGTTAAGGAAAAAAGCTAGAAAACCCTCAAACTGGTTTTGCAAAAGGCTAGATTTTACCCGATTTGACCACTTTTGAATAACTTTTTTTTAAATAATAATAAATAATACTCAAATTTTTTTCAAAAATCAAACCAAAGTTGATATGAAATGTCTTTTTACATATTTCCAAGTTATGGTTAAGGAAAAAAGTTTAAAAACCCCCAAACTATCTTTTTAAATGAATATACCTACATTTGTTTTCAAAAAGCAAATCAAAAATCGATATAAAATGTCTTTTTAAATATTTCTAAGTTATGGCTAAGGAAAAAAGCTAGAAAACCCTCAAACTGTTTTTTTAAAAGGCTAGAGTTTGCCCGATTTGACCACTTTTGAATACATTTTTTTTTAATCAATATACCTACCTAAATTTTTTTTCAAACATCAAATCAAACATCGATATGAAATGTCTTTTCAAATATTTCCAAGTTATGGCTAAGGAAAAAAGCTAGAAAACCCTCAAACTGTTTTTTTAAAAGGCTAGATTTTGCCCGATTTGACCACATTGGAATTCATTTTTTTTTTTTAATCAATATACTCAATTTTTTTATCAAAATTAAAATCCCAAATCGAAATGAAATGTCTTTTTAAATATTTCTAAGTTATGGTTAACGAAAAAAGATAGAAAAAACTTTAACTGTTTTTTCAAAAGGCTAGATTTTGCGCGCTTTGACCACTTTTGAATACATGTGTTTAGACCACCGGTCTAAATATATCGGCCGCCCCTCGTAGCAAACCGTAGTATCTTCCGCGCTATTACCTTTTACTTTTTATCTTTATACCGATAACAGCTCTTACCCCTTCGAATCCTACAAATGTAGGCTTTTGGCGGCGGTACAGAGCTTATATTTATCTAAACACTCGATCACTTCTTTTCCGAGCATGCGAGAGTCATCAGCTGCCAAACCAAGGTAAATTACCACTTAAATTTCCATATAATAATTTATTGTGCACTTTGTAATTATTCCCATTCCATTACATTTCCTTATCACATACAAGTTACATTTAATAAAACTATTGTACATATTTACTTTCGAATCCCATTGTTTATTTCCTTATTCACTCGCCGCTCTTTTCATTTCTTTGCATATTATTACGTGCGAGCATTCCGCCATTGCCATAGGCCGCACGTAACATTGGTCCTTCGAGGCGGATATGAACCAATCAATAACCTACATTTTTTTTTTCAAAAATCAAATCTAAGTTAGGGTTAAGGAAAAAAGCTAGAAAACTCTCAAATTGTTTTTTTAACTAGGAAAGTTAAAAAATCAAATCAAAAATCGATATGAAATGTCTTTTTAAATACTTCTTAGTTATAGTTAAGGAAAAAAGCTAGAAACCCTAAAAATGTTTTTGGAAAAGGCTAGATTTTCCCGGTTTTACCACTTTTGAATAACTTTCTTTTTAAATCAATATACCTAAATTTTTTTTTTTTTTCAAAAATCAAATCAAAAATCGTTATGAAATGTATTTTTAAATATTTCTAAGTTATGGCTAAGGAAAAAGCTAGAAAACTTTCAAACTGTTTTTTTAAAAGGCTAGATTTTGTCCGATTTGACCACTTTGGAATTCATTTTTTTTTTTAAATCAATATACTCAATTTTTTTATCAAAAATAAAATCAAAAATCGAAATGAAATGTCTTTTTCAATATTTCTAAGTTATGGTTAACGAAAAAAGATAGAAAAAACTTTAACTGTTTTTTCAAAAGGCTAGATTTTGCGCGCTTTGACCACTTTTGAATACATGTGTTTTTTTTTTTTTAATCAATAACCAATTGTTTTTTTTAAGGATAGATTTTGCCCGATTTGACCACTTTTGAATACTTTTTTTTTTAATCAATATACCTACATTTTTTTTTCAAAAATCAAATCAAAAATCGACATGAAATGTCTTTTTAAATATTTCTAAGTTATGGTTAAGGAATAAAGCTATAAAACCCTCATACTGTTTTTTTAAATTGCTAGATTTTCCTCGATTTCACCACTTTTGAATACATTTTTTTTTTAATCAATATACTCAAATTTTTTTCACAAAACAAATCAAAAATTGATATGAAATGTCTTTTTAAATATTTCCAAGTTATGGTAAAGGAAAAAATATAGAAAAACCTTCAACTCTTTTTGCCAAAGGCTAGATTTTGCGCGATTTGACTACTTTAGAATAATTTCTTTTTTTTAAATCAATATACCTAAATTTTTTTTAAAAGCCATACAAAAATCCATATAAAATGTTTTTTAAATATTTCTAAGTTATGGTTAAGGAAAAAGCTAGAAAATCCTCAAAATGTTTTTGGAAAAGGCTAGATTTTGCCCGGTTTAACTACTTTTGAATAACTTTTTTTTTAATCAAGATACCTACATTTTTTCAAAAATCAAATCAAAAATCGATATGAAATGTCTTTTTGAATATTTCTAAGTTATGGTGAAGGAAAAAATATAGAAAAACATTTAACTGTATTTGCAAAAGAGTAGATTTAGCCCGATTTGGCCACTTTTGAATAACTTTTTTTTTTATATCAACATACTCAATTTTTTTTTCAAACATCAAATCAAAAATCGATATGAAATGTCTTTTTTAATATTTCCAAGTTATGGTTAAGGAAAAAAGCTAGAAAACCCTCACACTTTTTTTCTAAAGGCTAGATTTTGCCCGATTTGACCACTTTTGAATAAATTTTTTTTTAAATCAATATACCTAAATTTTTTTTCAAACATCAAATCAAAAATCCATATGAAATGTCTTTTCAAATATTTCCAAGTTATGGTTTAGGAAAAAAGCTAGAAAACCCTCAAACTGGTTTTTTAAAAGGCTAGTTTTTGCTTGATTTGACCACTTTTGAATACATTTTTTTTTTTAAATCAATATACCTAGATTTTTTTCAAAAATCAAATCAAAAACCTATATAAAATATCTTTTTAAATATTTCTAAGTTATAGTTAAGAAAAAAAGCTAGAAAAACCTCAAACTGTTTTTTTAAATGAATATACCTACATTTGTTTTCAAAAAGCAAATCAAAAATCGATATAAAATGTCTTTTTAAATATTTCTAAGTTATGGCTAAGGAAAAAAGCTAGAAAACCCTCAAACTGTTTTTTTAAAAGGCTAGAGTTTGCCCGATTTGACCACTTTTGAATACATATTTTTTTTAAATCAATATACCTAAATTTTTTTCAAAAATCAAATCAAAAACCGATATAAAATATCTTTTTAAATATTTCTAAGTTATGGTTAAGAAAAAAAGCTAGAAAAACGTCAAACTGTTTTTGGAAAACGCTAGAGTTTGCCCGATTTCACCACTTTTGAATACATTTTTTTTTTTAAATCAATAACCTACATTTTTTACAAAAATCAAATCAAAAGTCAATAGAAAATGTCCTTTTAAATATTTCTAAGTTAGGGTTAAGGAAAAAAGCTAGAAAACCCTCAAATTGTTTTTTTTTAAGGATAGATTTTGCCCAATTTGACTACTTTTGAATACATTTTTTTTTTAATCAATATACCTACATTTTTTTTTTCAAAAATCAAATCAAAAATCGATATGAAATGTCTTTTTAAATATTTCTAAGTTATGGTTAAGGAATAAAGCTATAAAACCCTCATACTGTTTTTTTAAATGGCTAGATTTTCCTCGATTTGACCACTTTTGAATACATTTTTTTTTTAATCAATATACTCAAATTTTTTTCACAAAACAAATCAAAAATTGATATGAAATGTCTTTTTAAATATTTCCAAGTTATGGTAAAGGAAAAAATATAGAAAAACCTTCAACTCTTTTTGCCAAAGGCTAGATTTTGCGCGATTTGACTACTTTAGAATAATTTCTTTTTTTTAAATCAATATACCTAAATTTTTTTTAAAAGCCATACAAAAATCCATATAAAATGTTTTTTAAATATTTCTAAGTTATGGTTAAGGAAAAAGCTAGAAAATCCTCAAAATGTTTTTGGAAAAGGCTAGATTTTGCCCGGTTTAACTACTTTTGAATCACTTTTTTTTTAATCAAGATACCTACATTTTTTCAAAAATCAAATCAAAAATCGATATGAAATGTCTTTTTGAATATTTCTAAGTTATGGTGAAGGAAAAAATATAGAAAAACATTTAACTGTATTTGCAAAAGAGTAGATTTAGCCCGATTTGGCCACTTTTGAATAACTTTTTTTTTTATATCAACATACTCAACTTTTTTTTCAAACATCAAATCACAAATCGATATGAAATGTCTTTTTTAATATTTCCAAGTTATGGTTAAGGAAAAAAGCTAGAAAACCCTCAAACTTTTTTTCTAAAGGCTAGAGTTTGCCCGATTTGACCACTTTTGAATACATTTTTTTTTAAATCAATATACCTAAATTTTTTTTCAAACATCAAATCAAAAATCCATATGAAATGTCTTTTCAAATATTTCCAAGTTATGGTTTAGGAAAAAAGCTAGAAAACCCTCAAACTGTTTTTTTAAAAGGCTAGAGTTTGCCCGATTTGACCACTTTTGAATACATTTTTTTTTTAAATCAATATACCTAAATTTTTTTTCAAACATCAAATCAAAAATCGATATGAAATGTCTTTTCAAATATTTCCAAGTTATGGTTAAGGAAAAAAGCTAGAAAACCCTCAAACTGTTTTTTAAAAAGGCTAGATTTTTCCCAATTTGACCACTTTTGAATACATTTTTTTTTAAATCAATATACCTAAATTTTTTTCAAAAATCAAATCAAAAACCGATATAAAATATCTTTTTAAATATTTCTAAGTTATGGTTAAGAAAAAAAGCTAGAAAAACGTCAAACTGTTTTTGGAAAACGCTAGAGTTTGCCCGATTTCACCACTTTTGAATACATTTTTTTTTTTAAATCAATAACCTACATTTTTTACAAAAATCAAATCAAAAGTCAATAGAAAATGTCTTTTTAAATATTTCTAAGTTAGGGTTAAGGAAAAAAGCTAGAAAACCCTCAAATTGTTTTTTTTTAAGGATAGATTTTGCCCAATTTGACCACTTTTGAATACATTTTTTTTTTAATCAATATACCTACATTTTTTTCAAAAATCAAATCAAAAATCGATATGAAATGTCTTTTTAAATATTTCTAAGTTATGGTTAAGGAAAAAATATAGCAAAACCTTTAACTGTTTTTGCAAAAGGCTAGATTTCGCCGAATTTGACCACTTTTGAATAATTTTTTTTAAATCAATATACTAAATTTTTTTCAAAAATCAAATCGAAAATCGATATGAAATGTCTTTTTAAATATTTCTAAGTTATGGTTAAGGAATAAAGCTAGAAAAATCTCAAACTGTTTTTTTAAATGGCTGGATTTTCCCCGATTCGACCACTTTTGAATACATTTTTTTTTTAATCAATATACTAAAATTTTTTTGAAAAATCAAATCAAAAATCGATATGAAATGTCTTTTGAAATATTTCTAAGTTATGGTTAACCGTCGCCCAAGTACCAATTTTTAACTACACAGCCAAGTGGGATTTACATATGTAAACACACTAAGTTTTAGCAGCTTTTGTACAGTATATGACTACTTACAAAGATTCAAATTTTATTTAAAATTTTAAATTTAATCACCAAGTAGGCATTGAAGTATTTTCTCCAGGAAATGCGCGAGCTCTATTTTTCGCGGAAAACTAAGATCTCAATTTATTTTGGAATATTTTTTCCGCGAAATGCGCGTGTTGCTGGTGCATTTGATTACAGTTATAATTTAATCATATAAATATATGAAATGGCAAGTGTCGTAATTATTTACAATAGATTTGACGG
Organism: Campiglossa producta; assembly: GCA_964058755.1. NCBI lineage: Eukaryota > Metazoa > Arthropoda > Insecta > Diptera > Tephritidae > Campiglossa > Campiglossa producta. Next base: position 14,031,613 of record CAXKVI010000006.1, on the reverse strand, counting down.
TTTTTGTTTCATCAATATGGCTAATAATGTAAAAGATTTCAAAGTTTTGAGCTGCGCAGCAGTAGCTCGGTAAGTACTTCATCCTTTATTTTATACATATATATGTCTACAATTATAATTGATTTCTTTATCTACATGCCTAGCCTATCGGTTGAGATGAAAGAAAGATACTTTGAACGGCTACTTGAACACTTGGACTCCGACGACGAAGATGGGGCCACTGGCTTTATTGTAGGGGAGCCTGAGGACAATACCTCGTTACCAGAGGATGTTGTGTATAACGAAGTTGACTCTGACGCTGAGCTAGAGATATATCCAGTTGAAGTTGGACATGGAGGTGATTCAGATCTGGAGATGAGCTCGGAAGAAGAGGCCGACGACGAAGAGTTTCAGACCAACGAACAGCAGGGCGAGGAGCAAAATTAAACTTTTTACGTTGGCAAAGATGGCACAAAATGGAGAAAATCTCCTCCCGGGATTCAGCGAGTAAGAAAACAAAAATCTAAACGAAGTGGATACTTTTTATTTACTAATGCATCCGACCATTCAATCCATCATCTGTCGTAACACCAACAAAAAAGGCAAAGCTGTGTACCAAAAGCTGGAGAGCCAAAGAGCATCAACTAGTCAAAGCGGGCGGTGAGTAGGGTTTTCTAAACAACTTCTAAAACAATTTATTTATGATAATTTTATCAAAACAAATTTAGCAAATATATTTGGAAAGATATAGACGAAGAAGAACTATGCGCCTTTTTTGGTATTCTCTTGCTTATGGGGACTCATAACTCAAATGGAGAGGACTACAACGTTCTCTGGAAAATAAATTCAAACCCTTGGTATATAGAGACAATGCCTTTGAAAAGGTTTTCAGAAATTTTGGCACTTTATACGTTTTGACCAAGAAAATACGAGAGCTAATAGAATGGCTACAGATAAAGCAGCACCAATTTCCGAAATTTTCGACATGCTCAACGTCAATTTACGAAACTCCTATAGACCGCGAGAGAATGTGACAGTTGACGAGCAACTCTTTCCTTTTCGAGGCCGCACTAAATTCACACAGTACATGCCATCGAAGCCAGCTAAATATGCCATAAAATTATGGTGGATATGTGACTCTCAAACATATTATCCTCTTACAGCGCAGATATATACAGGAAAATCTAATAACTTGCGAGAGGAAAACCAAGGAGAAAGGGTTGTCAAAGATTTAGTCGCATATTATAAAAACTCGGGTCGCAATGTAACATGTGACAACTTTTTCACTTCCATTGGCCTAGCGGAGACACTGGCAAATTGGCAGATATCTTTGGTTGGCACAATGAAAAAAAATAAAGCCTGCTTACCTTCGGAATTCAAAGCCTCATCAAGCAGAGAAGAGATGTCAACACTTTTTGGGTTTGGAGTAAATAAAACCATTTGCTCATACGTTCCAAAAAAAAACAAAGCTGTTGTTTTACTCTCGACACTACCTAGCGACAATACAATATCGGAAGTAAAAAAAAAAACCAAATATTATTTTGTTTTACAACGAAACAAAGGGAGGAGTGGATACAATGGACAAAATGCTTAGGCAATATTCATGTAAACGTAGAACAAACCGTTGGCCACTCGCACTTTTTGATAATATGCTCGACGTCTCGGCCCTTGCTGCCTATATCATATATACGGAAAATAATCCCTCGCATATATCATCAAAGAAAGGTTTGTACAATTTAACACAATTATATTCGGCTACTAAGCTCGGCTTTATTATCTTAGGTCGACGTTGGATGTTTTTACAAGAATTGGGAGAAAACTTATGTATGCCACTCATACTAAAAAGGGCCAGCATGCCAAGAGTAGTAGGTTACTTTCCTACGCGGAGTGCTATAGAATGCGTGACTGGAAAAACTATTCAGGCCTTATCAGCAAGGAATTTGGAATCTTGCGAAGATTTCCCAAATGAAGACGATCGTGGGCACTCAAAAATTAAAGGGTGTTGCTTCATATGTTATCACGAAAAACCCAAAAGAAAGAGAACAACACGAAAGCTATGCAATCAATGCTTGAAACCTGTTTGTGTCATACATAGTAAAACTCTAACCAGATGTAATAATTGTCAGGATAATATGTCTAAATAAAAATTATTCATTTTTCTAAACTTAAGTAGAGTTTCTGACTGAGTTTTGCTTTGAAAAATGCCTTTTTTCCTTACTCTTTAGGTAAAATGCTTGATGTTCACATATGTAAATCCCACTTGAATATAAAGAAAAATCAACAAAACCTCTATTATATATAAAAAAAATTTAAAAACAAAAAGTTAGCCACTGAGTCAAAACGGTTTAAGAATCGGACAAAAATTGTGGAAACTACAGCAATTTGAAAATTGAAATGTTTACATATGTAAATCCCACTTGGGCGAAGGTTAAGGGATAAAGGCAGAAAAACCTCAAACTGTTTTTTAAAAGGCTAGATTTTGCCCGATTTGACCCCTTTTGAATACATTTTTTTCTTTAATCAATAAACTCAAAATTTTTTAAAAAATTTAATCAAAAATCGATATGAAATGTCTTTTTAAATATTTCTATGTTATGGTTAAGGAAAAAAGATAGAAAAACCTTCAACTGTTTATTTTTAAGGCTAGATTTTGCCCGATTTGACCACTTATGAATAATTTTTTTTTTTAATCAATATACTCAAATTTTTTTCAAAAATCAAATCCAAAATCGATATGAAATGTCTTTTTAAATACTTCTTAGTTATAGTTAAGGAAAAAAGCTAGAAACCCCCAAAACGTTTTTGGAAAAGGCTAGATTTTTCCCGGTTTTACCACTTTTGAATAACTTTTTTTAAATCAATATACCTACATTTTTTTTTTTTTTCAAAAATCATATCACAAATCGTTATGAAATGTCTTTTTAAATATTTCTAAGATATGGCTAAGGAAAAAAGCTAGAAAACCCTCAAACTGTGTTTTTAAAAGGCTAGATTTTGCCCGATTTGACCACTTTGGAATTAATTTTTTTTAAATCAATATACTCAAAATCGAAATGAAATGTCTTTTTAAATATTTCTAAGTTATGTTTAATGAAAAAAGATAGAAAAAACTTTAACTGTTTTTGCAAAAGGCTAGATTTTGCGCGGTTTGACCACTTTTGAATACATGTGTTTTTTTTTTTAATCAATAACCTACATTTTTTTCAAAACTCAAATCAAAAGTCAATAGAAAATGTCTTTGTAAATATTTCTAAGTAATGGTTAAGGAATAAAGCTAGAAAACCCTCAAACTGTTTTTTGAAATGGCTAGATTTTCCCCGATTTGACCACTTTTGAATACATTTTTTTTAAATCAATATACTCAAAATTTTTTTCAAAAATCAAATCAAAAATCGTTATGAAATGTCATTTTAAATATTTCTAAGTTATGGTTAAGGAACAAAGCTAGAAAACCCTCAAACTATTTTTTAAAAGGCTAGATTTTGCCCGATTTGAACACTTTTGAATACATTTTTTTTTAATCAATTTACTCAAATTTTTTTCAAAAATCAAATCAAAAATCGATATGAAATGTCTTTTTAAATATTTCTAAGTTATGGTTAAGGAAAAAATATAGAAAAACCTTTAACTGTTTTTGCCAAAGGCTAGATTTTGACCGATTTGACCAGTTTTGAATACATTTTTTTTTTAAATCAATATACTGAATTTTTTTTTCAAAAATCAAATCAAAAATCGATATGAAATTTCTTTTTAAATATTTCTAAGTTTTGGTTAAGGAATAAAGCTAGAGAACCCTCAAACTGTTTTTGTAAATGGCTAGATTTTCCCCGATTTGACCGCTCTTGAATACATTTTTTTTAATCAATTGGAAAAGCCTAGAGTTTGCCCGCTTTGACCACTTTTGAATACATTTTTTTTTTAAATCAATATACCCAATTTTTTTTTTTCAAAAGTTAAATCAAAAATCGATAGAAAATGTCTTCTTAGTTATGGTTAAGGAAAAAAGCTAGAAACCCCTCAAACTGTTTTTTTAAAAGGCTAGATTTTGCCCGATTTGACCACTTTTGAATATATTTTTTTTTTATCAATATACTCAAATTTTTTAAAAAAATCAAATCAAAAATCGATATGAAATGTCTTTTTAAATATTTCTAAGTTTTGGTTAAGGAATAAAGCTAGAAAACCCTCAAACTGTTTTTGTAAATGGCTAGATTTTCCCCGATTTGACCACTTTTGAATACATTTTTTTTAATCAATATACTCAAATTTTTTAAAAAAATCAAATCAAAAATCGATATGAAATGTCTTTTTAAATATTTCTAAGTTATGGTTAAGGAACAAAGCTAGAAAACCCTCAAACTATTTTTTAAAAGGCTAGATTTTGCCCGATTTGAACACTTTTGAATACATTTTTTTTTTAATCAATATACTCAAATTTTTTTCAAAATTTAAATCAAAAATCGATATAAAATGTCTATTTAAATATTTCTAAGTTATGGTTAAGAAAAAAAGTTAGAAAAACCTCAAACTGTTTTTGGAATAGCCTAGATTTTGCCCGGTTTGACCACTTTTGAATACATTTTTTTTTTTAAATCAATATACCCAATTTTTTTTTTCAAAAGTTAAATCAAAAATCGATAGAAAATGTCTTCTTAGTTATGGTTAAGGAAAAAAGCTAGAAACCCCTCAAACTGTTTTTTTAAAAGGCTAGATTTTGCCCGATTTGACCACTTTTGAATATATTTTTTTTTTATCAATATACTCAAATTTTTTTTCCTGCGTTGGGAGGGACGGATTCATTAGCTGTTAGGTTAGGTTAGGTTAGGTAGGGTGGTAGCAGGCCAACAGAGAAGCCGACATATGTTTCGATGATACTGGAGTTACATCTTTTCAAGGACTTTACTTCCCGGCATTGTGAGAGTCGAACTCACAACACTGTAGTGACTTGTATGCTAGAAGGTCTAGCAACTTAGGCCACTACCCAGCTTGAAGGTAAACCCTTCTCAGTGTCCATTTATGCATATATTTATACTTCCATATAGAACATTTCTTTAATTTCAATGCTTACTTAAATGAAAGATTTGCGAATTTTTAGGACTTGGTGTGAAACCTATGAAAGAATTTTCTATGCTTAATTAAGCACGAATATTTTTCCATTTATAACATTTAAACTCTTTGTTGCTTTTGACTTGTAGTCTATTGCTGTAAATATCGGCGGTATTTACCAGCAATTTTCGGGATTGTATGAAAATGTGTTTTTTGACTACAAGTCAAAAGCAACAAAGAGTTTAAATGTTGGTACCTGGGTGACCGAGCTTGCTCGGTGCTATCAATTTAGCGCTAAATTTACTTACCCAAAATGATCCCAAAATCACCCTAAAATAATCCAAAAATAATCCTAAAATGATCCCAAAAAGACCCTTAAATGTTCCCAAAATGATCCGAAATTGAACCCAAAACGACCCAAAAATGATCCGAAAATGAACCTAAAATTATTCCAAATTGGTCCAAAAATAATTCCCAAATTACCCCAAAAATACCCTTAAATGCACACTAAACGATCCAAAAAATACACCAAAAAGCAGATCCTCGAGCTGTTGACCCAGAGTTCTTGGATGAGGACCACATCCATGTCGCATTTAGAAAGACGACTACTTGAAGCAGCCGAGGATACTTTAGAAATGTGCAGATTTATCTGAAGCACCACCAACATGAGAGGGAGCCCTGCTGACTGAAGCATCAGAGATAATGCGCTCAGGATTGGTTGCTACCACCGTGACTTCGAGGCCTTCTCCGTCCAGCAAGCTGTCTTCCATCTCCGAGCTGTTCACGCCACTTTGCGAAAGTGCTGTGGGAGATAACATGCTTTTCACGTCGGACTCCTCCGTGTCCCTTGCAGTACTTCGATATTCGAGTCCCCCGGAGCAGCGGAGATGGCAGCGCGATCTGCATAGACACGGTTTACGTGGATAACGATCTGGCCTACACTCTAATGCACTAGTCCATTGCAACTTTTAAGGGGCTCGAGTGCTCCTTATTCATGGTGAAGACCACTTGTCTGTCAGGCCATACCGCATCCCCGACACTCCAGTCCTGCGTCGAGAGGGACGAATTCATTATCTGGACTATCGTGAGAATTCTCTCAGGCTCTGCAGGGATGGCAGGAATCGATGCCCTTGCCCTTGGCCAAGCCGGAATGTCATTCCAGTCGACGACCTCGATTTTTGCACCTTTGTAGACTTCAGCCAGTATTGCTGCTGCTACCTTGTACAGTGCAACAGTTCATGCATCGTCACACGCGACTATTTTAATGTGTCCATGGTACCAACCCGCATCCGCGACCGCCGCTGTACCACCCGGAGTCTTCAAATAAACGTCAATAAGAGCGTTACCGAGTTCGTTCCGGACGTAACGCCACCGGTTTTTGGGTATGGCCAAACGGTCGTTGCCTCAGTCAAGAATGCTTATAAGGATCCTGTCCTTAGTTACTTCGGCAAAGCTTGGTTTGCCCACTCCGGGGTGAGGTTTTAACTCCACGTCCGATCTCTTGCGTTTGAAATGGTTTCCGTTTAGCCTCTTTGGGACATAAGTGGTTTGGAAATCCGGTATCAGAGATTGCACCAACGGCGACATCGTTTCCTGCGAAACTTCCTCATATTTCTTCAGGGCGCTTGAGGCCAATTGTTTTTCCACGTACGCAGAACGGAGGAGATATGTCTCCTGGGAGTCCAGACCCGTAGTTGCCATCGCGGTCGCTCCCTTTGCTGAAAACTCAGGTGTAGCTTTTTTCTCCCTTGTATCTCCGAGGCCAGTTCTTGAGACTGTTGCCACAGACGTTCAATCTCTTGTTTTTCATACCGGCGATTGATGAAATTTATTAAAAAGGATCCAATTATAAACCATTTTATATGCTTATTTCGTACATGTTTACTGCTATCCACAAAAAGGGCATGCTTTTTACAGTTAAATTTAAAATTAATTTAATTTTCCCAATAATTTTAAAAAATAAATGTGGGAAAGACCAGTTTCCGGAAAAAAAATCCTGAAATTTTGCGAACGACGTTCCTTCCTTTTCTACTACAATTTTCCTAAAGGGGGATTTTTTTTACCCTTTTTGCATCCTTCGTAAATGCAACTCTAATAAGGAAGCTATGCCTTGGCAAATGTCAAAATCTGCTTAACCTTATATAATTTAACAATGGATAGAAATGGAAAAATGTTCGTGCTTAATTAAGCATAGAAAATTCTTTCATAGGTTTCACACCAAGTCCTAAAAATTCGCAAATCTTTCATATAAGTTAGCATTGAAATTAAAGAAATGTTCTATATGGAAGTATAAATATATGCATAAATGGACACTGAGAAGGGTTTACCTTCAAGCTGGGTAGTGGCCTAAGGTGCTAGACCTTTTAGCATACAAGTCACTACAGTGTTGTGAGTTCGACTCTCACAATGCCGGGAAGTAAAGTCCTTGAAGAGATGTAACTCCAGTATCATCGAAACATATGTCGGCTTCTCTGTTGGCCTGCTACCACCCTACCTAACCTAACCTAACAGCTAATGAATCCGTCCCTCCCAACGCAGGACTGGAGTGTCAATCTGAGAAAACAACAGCAACGCCGGAGGACAACCTCCGCTCCACAATCAAGGGGGGGATCGACAGCGATGGCAACTACGAGTCGGTCAACCAAACCTCTATCGAGTAAGATTGACTTGATGGGAGCTAGCACCAGTGCGGTTGCCAACGCAGCTAAGCGGACAACGGCGGATGCTAAACTCCCATCAACCGCTGATATGAAAACCAGTCTCTTTACGTCTGTGGCAGCGGTCTCACGACCTGGCCTCGGAGTTTCGAAGGAAAAGGGAGCTGCATCTGAGATTTCGGCAAAGGGAGCGACCGCGATGGCAACTACGGCTCCGCACTCCCGGGAGACATCTCCCCGCCGTTTCACATACCACTAGAAAAGATTGGGTGCAAAGATCCTGAAGAGGTATGAAGGGGTACAGCAGGAATCGCTGTCGCCGAATTCCAGAAAATCGGTAGAGCTAGCGAAAGCTGTGATACCGGATTTCCAAAATACTCACATGCCAAAGAGGTTAAAAGTTAACCCTTTCAAACGCCAGAGATCGCACCTGGAGTTAAATCCCCGTCCCAAGCGGCATCAGAATACCCCTGGAGCGGGAAAACTAAGCTTTGCTGAGGTAACCAACAACAGGATCCTTATAGGCGTCCTTGACCGAGGCAATGACCGTCTAGCCACCCCCAAGGACTGGTGGCGTTACGTGCGAAATGAACTTGGCAAGATTCTTCTCAACGTTGCTCCGGAGTATCCGTGTAGTTCGGCGCGAGTAACGGATGCGGGTTGGCACCAGGGTCAGATCAAATTACTCGCATGCGAGGATACAAAAACTGTAGCACTGTACAAGGTAGCAGCTGCTAAACTGGGTGAAGTCTACAAAGACGCAACGATCGAGGTCGGCGACTGGAAGGACATTCCAGCTCGTCTAAGGGCAAGGGCATGGATTCCGGCCATCCCTGCCGAACCCGAGAGAATTGTCGGGATGCTACGGCTAATGAATCCGTCCCTCCCAAAGCATGACTGGAGTGTCAATCTGCTCGGGGATGCGGTAGGGCCCTACAGACAGGTGGTATTCACCATGAATAAAGAGGCAATCCTGCCCCTTAAAAGGTGCAATGGCCTAGTACACTACAGCGTAGGCCAGATCGTTATCCACGTATATCGTGGTGAAGCTCAGCGCGCTGCCTTCTCGGCTGCTCCGGGGGAGCCGGAAGGCGAAATACCGGAAGAGGAAGCGGAGGATTCCGATGCGGAAAGCATATTATCCGCCACGTCCCTTGGCGATAGTGCTGTGATCAACTCGGAGATGGAGGACAGCCTACAGGACGAGGAAGTCCTCGACGTCACGGTGGTAGCAGCCAACGCTGAGCGATTAACATCTAACGCTACAGACAGCAGGACTCCCGCAACGCCATATCGGGCAGTTAATCGGAACAACTCGTCGTTGATTGGCAACCTCCGGGATGGGGCAAACCTCGACGATATGGGGACGGCAGGGAAGTCTGTGCGCTCTCATGTAGGTGGGGCTTCAGATTAATCTGCACAAATCTAAAGTGGCCTCGGCTGCTTTAAGTAGTCGTCTTTCTAAAGGCGACGTAGATGTGGTCCTCATCCAAGAACCCTGGGTCAATAACTCGAGAATCTGCGGATTGGGGACTAAGGGCTTCACACTCATTCGAGCCAGCGAGGAGAGCAAAGTCAGAACGTGTATTTTGGTCAAGTCTGTGTTGAACTACTTTCTCCTACCTAACTACACCAATGGCGATATTACCGCTATCAGTCTAACGGTCGACAGTATCCGCCTGACGGTGGCGTCGGTCTATATGCCCTACGACGCCGAAGAACCTCCACCACAAACGGAGGTAACGGAGGTAATCTTTTTATTGGAGCGCTCACCATGTTCAATGGGGGAGCTCCGATATCAAAGCCAGGGGCGAGTCTCTGTTTGATTACCTATTAACAACTTACCTGGTAATTTGCAACGTGGGTAATGAGCCTACTTTTATCACTAAGACCCGCAGGGAGGTCATAGACCTCACTATGTGTAGTGAAGGCGCTTAAGAGTGGGTCAGAAAATGGCGGGTCCTTGAAGAACATTCATTCTCCGACCACCGTTACATAGAAATAGTTTTAGACTTCATTGTAGAACAACCAATTATGAAGCGCAATCCACGTAACACTAATTGGCAGTTACACAATGAAAGGAGCTTGAGGATATTGGCGCTTTCAAATGCTCTAGGACAAGCTTGTCCAGTGCCAAAACCACTCTGTAAACACAGGCCACATTGGTGGTCCTACGAATTGGACTCGCTCCGCAAGTCATGCCGGAAACAATTTAAGAAGGCCAAGGGCTTCGGCGCTGGGCCTCATTAGCACAAATATAAAGCTTAACTAGGGCCTACAAAAAAGCTCTGAGACAGGCGAAGAGAACCTCGTGGAGAAGTTTCTGCACTGGCGTCGAAAAGGTCGACGACACAGCGAGACTTAGACGAGTCCTCTCGAAAAGTCAAACAGCCATCAGCTGTTTGCGAAAACCTGACGGATCCTGGACCAGCACGGAAGAGGAAACCCTTGAGCTGCTCTTGAATACACATTTTCCAGGGAACCTGCATGACGCACCACTAGCACCTGCCACAAACCTGGCAGTAAATATGCCCATCACTGAGCAAAAGGTAAGGTGGGCAGTTAAGAGCTTTGTTGGAGACATCAGCTAAATGGCTGGTATTTCTCTTCACAGCCTGCCTGGCTCTCAACCACATTCCGGGCTCCTGGAGAAGCGCCACGGTAGTGTTTATCCCTAAGGTTGGGAAGGCATCCCACTACGAGCCAAAAGACTACAGACCGATCAGTCTCTCGTCCTTTGTACTCAAAACCTTTGAGAGGATACTAAGCGACTACCTCTCAACGACTATTGATAGCCTTCTCTCTAGCTATCAGCATGCATACACCAAGGGTAAATCAACAGAAACTGCTCTGCACAGCCTAGTATCTGTCATTGAGAAATCGCTGTGTGAAAAGGACTACTGTCTCGTGGTCTTCCTAGACATTGAGGGGCTTTCAACAATATAAGCCCGGAGGCTATCAACTCCGCTCTAACTAATCTTAGCGTAGATAGACCTCTAATTGGTTTAATTGACCAACTTCTAAGGGGAAGGAAAATAGCTACTTCACTTGGTACGGTCGAGTTATCACGCTATGTCACAAGGGGAGCGCCCCAGGGTGGTGTCCTATCCCCGCTTTTATGGAACCCCACAGTCAACTCGTTGCTACGCAGCACACAAGCTGCGGGCGGGAAGATAGTGGCATACGCAGACGATTTAGCTATTGAAAACAGAGACAAGTTCCCACAAACTCTGTATTACCTGATGCAAGTAGCACTGCGAGAAGTTTCGACGTGCTCCTCTCGCTGCGGACTTAGTATCACCCGGGGAAAGTGCAACTTGTCCTATTCACCAATCGTTACAAAATACCACCACTAAGGCTACCAGAACTAGATGGCACGCGCCTGGGCTTGTCGGATAAAGCCAAGTTTCTAGGCATAGTTCTGGATAGGAAATTGAATTGGAAGGAGAATGTTCTTCAGCGCCAGAAGAAAGCTTGCATCGCTCTTTACACATGCAAAAGAGCCATTGGCAAAAAATGGGGGCTCAGCCCTAGAGTATGCAGTTGGATCTACACGGCGATCATTCGCCCAATCATGCTGTATGGAGTCGTCGTATGGTGGCCTGCGCTGAGCAAGGCAACATACCTGAATCTGTTGCGGAAGGTTCATAGATCCAATATGATCTGTGTAAGCGGTGCGCTAAGGACAACGCCCAACGAAGCCATCCAGGTCAGTCTGGGCATTTTGCCACTTGATCTGGAAGGGTTTCGGTCAGCGATGGCATCAGCTCTGCGCCTAACGGAAACCTCCAGCTGGGGTACGGGTACTATTGGACACTCCAGTATTTTGGAATCTTACAGCTTTCTCCCTCTAAGCACAGATCGTTGTGCGACCACTACAGTCGGGGAGAGCTGTTTAAAAATAAATATTCCCAGCAGAGAAGACTGGGAGAGGACGGATTGGTGTCCCGAAACAAATGGTGGCACTTCCATATACACCGACCGCTCGAAGTTGGACGGCAGAGTTGGAGGAGAGGTTTATTCAAGGGATTTGGACCTTAAGCTCTCTTTCAGACTACCTGATCATTGTACCGTCTTCCAGGCGGAAGTCTCGGCAATCCTGGACGCCGCGGCCTGGATAAGCAAACGTGTTATCGGAGAAGATACGTTATTTTCAGCGATAGTCAAGCGGCCATCAAATCGCTTGGCTAATACACGTTCAACTCTGAACTGACGCTCAGCTGTCGCCGATCTCTTCAGGAGATGGGCCAACAGAACCGCGTAAACCTCATATGGGTCCCGGTCCATAGGGACATTGAGGAAACTGTAAGGCAGACGAGCTTGCCAGGCATGGCACGACCAAGCAGATTCTTCAGGATAAAGAGCGCTTAGGTATGCGTTTGCCACATGCAAACTAATGCTGAAGGAGCACACACTCCGTCAAGCCAACGAAAGATGGCTGCAATCCGCAGGGTGCCAGATATCTAAACAAACCTGGCCAAAATGGGATCTTAAAAGGTCTAGACGCATTTATGCCCTAACTGGGAGGGAAATCTCCATATTGATAGGGGTATTAACCGGTCGCTGCCTCATTGGTAGGCATGCAGAAAGGTTAGATGTGCCCTACCTTCGAAGCTGCAGGAGTTGCAAAGATGATGAGGAGGAGGAAACAGTGGAGCACCTCATCTGCAACTGCCCGGATTTAAGCGGCGCGAGAACGCGCTTTTTGGGAGTTCCCTTCCTCTATAGCCTAAGCCAGATCGCGGAACTGGACACAAAGGACTTGATGGCCTTCATAAAGTCATCTAAGTGGTTCGAGGAGTAGTAACGGTGTCGGTTTAGGAGTGTCAGTCCCGGGATTCTGCTATGTGGAAAATCCTAACTGAATTTCCTTGTGTTGGTGGTATCACAACGGGCCTTGCAAAACTGGCCTAAGTGTTCCTCTGCGGCAGCCACTTGAACCTAACCTAACCTACCCTTACATGGTAGGTAAGTAGGTTGCAGTGCCCCGGATGTCCCGTTATAATACCACACAGTCCTCGTTACCGCCAACGTACGGGGAAGTGATAACGAAGACTGCCTATACCCTCGACGTCACGGTGGTAGCAGCCAACGCTGAGCGATTAACATCTAACGCTACAGACAGCAGGACTCCCGCAACGCCATATCTGGCAGTTAATCGGAACAACTCGTCGTTGGTTGGCAACCTCCGGGATGGGGCAAACCTCGACGATATGGGGACGGCAGGGAAGTCTGTGCGCTCTCATGTAGGTGGCGCTTCAGATTAATCTGCACAAATCTAAAGTGGCCTCGGCTGCTTTAAGTAGTCGTCTTTCTAAAGGCGACGTAGATGTGGTCCTCATCCAAGAACCCTGGGTCAATAGCTCGAGAATCTGCGGATTGGGGACTAAGGGCTTCAAACTCATTCGAGCCAGCGAGGAGAGCAAAGTCAGAACGTGTATTTTGGTCAAGTCTGTGTTGAACTTCTTTCTCCTACCTAACTACACCAATGGCGATATTACCGCTATCAGTCTAACGGTCGACAGCATCCGCCTGACGGTGGCGTCGGTCTATATGCCCTACGACGCCGAAGAACCTCCACCACAAACGGAGGTGAAAGACCTGGTGTCAAATTTCTGCACGGGTAATCTTTTTATTGGAGCGCTCACCATGTTCAATGGGGGAGCTCCGATATCAATGCCAGGGGCGAGTCTCAGTTTGATTACCTATTAACAACCGACCTGGTAATTTGCAACGTGGGTAATGAGCCTACTTTTATCACTAAGACCCGCAGGGAGGTCATAGACCTCACTATGTGTAGTGAAGGCGCTTATGAGTGGGTCAGAAAATGGCGGGTTCTTGAAGAATATTCATTCTGCGACCACCGTTACATAGAAATAGTTTTAGACTTCATTGACTTCACGTAACACTAATTGGCAGTTATACAATGAAATATTAGACAGAGACCTACCAGTACTGCCCTCATAAGCCCCCTCATCAGTAGAGGAGCTGGAGGATATTTTTATTACATTTACATCGGCGCTCTTAAATGCTCTAGGACAAGCTTGTCCAGTGCCAAAACCACTCTGTAAACACAGGCCACATTGGTGGTCCTACGAATTGGACTCGCTCCGCAAATCATGCCGGAAACAATTTAACAAGGCCAAGGGCTTCGGCTCTGAGCCTCATTGGCACAAATATAAAGCTTAACTAAGGGCCTACAAAAAAGCTCTGAGACAGCCGAAGAGAACCTCGTGGAGAAATTTCTGCACTGGCGTCGAAAAGGTCGAAGACACAGCGAGACTTAGACGAGTCCTCTCGAAGAGTCAAACAGCCATCAGCTATATGCGAAAACCTGACGGATCCTGGACCAGCACGGAAGAGGAAACCCTTGAGCTGCTCTTGAATACACTTTTTCGAGGGAACCTGCATGACGCACCACTAGCACCTGCAACAAACCTGGCAGTAAATATGCCCATCACTGAGCAAAAGGTAAGGTGGGCAGTTAAGAGCTTTGTTGGAGACATCAGCTAAATGGCTGGTATTTCTCTTCACAGCCTGCCTGGCTTTCAACCATATTCCGGGCTCCTGGAGAAGCGCCACGGTAGTGTTTATCCCTAAGGTTGGGAAGGCATCCCACTACGAGCCAACAGACTACAGACCGATCAGTCTCTCGTCCTTTGTACTCAAAACCTTTGAGAGGATACTAAGCGACTACCTCTCAACGACTATTGATAGCAACCTTCTCTCTAGCTATCAGCATGCATACACCAAGGGTAAATCAACAGAAACTGCTCTGCACAGCCTAGTATCTGTCATTGAGAAATCGTTGTGTGAAAAGACTACTGTCTTGTGGTCTTTCAACAATATAAGCCCGGAGGCTATCAACTCCGCTCTAACTAATCTTAGCGTAGATAGACCTCTAACTGGTTTAATTGACCAACTTCTAAGGGGAAGGAAAATAGCTACTTCACTTGGTACAGTTGAGTTATCACGCTATGTCACAAGGGGAGCGCCCCAGGGTGGTGTCCTATCCCCGCTTTTATGGAAACTCACAGTCAAGTCGTTGCTACGTGACACAAGCTGCGGGCGGGAAGATAGTGGCATACGCAGACGATTTAGCTATTGCATTCAGAGACAAGTTCCCACAAACTCTGTGTGACCTGAGCACACAAGCTGCGGGCGGGAAGATAGTGGCATACGCAGACGATTTAGCTATTGAAAACAGAGACAAGTTCCCACAAACTCTGTATTACCTGATGCAAGTAGCACTGCGAGAAGTTTCGACGTGCTCCTCTCGCTGCGGACTTAGTATCACCCGGGGAAAGTGCAACTTGTCCTATTCACCAATCGTTACAAAATACCACCACTAAGGCTACCAGAACTAGATGGCACGCGCCTGGGCTTGTCGGATAAAGCCAAGTTTCTAGGCATAGTTCTGGATAGGAAATTGAATTGGAAGGAGAATGTTCTTCAGCGCCAGAAGAAAGCTTGCATCGCTCTTTACACATGCAAAAGAGCCATTGGCAAAAAATGGGGGCTCAGCCCTAGAGTATGCAGTTGGATCTACACGGCGATCATTCGCCCAATCATGCTGTATGGAGTCGTCGTATGGTGGCCTGCGCTGAGCAAGGCAACATACCTGAATCTGTTGCGGAAGGTTCATAGATCCAATATGATCTGTGTAAGCGGTGCGCTAAGGACAACGCCCAACGAAGCCATCCAGGTCAGTCTGGGCATTTTGCCACTTGATCTGGAAGGGTTTCGGTCAGCGATGGCATCAGCTCTGCGCCTAACGGAAACCTCCAGCTGGGGTACGGGTACTATTGGACACTCCAGTATTTTGGAATCTTACAGCTTTCTCCCTCTAAGCACAGATCGTTGTGCGACCACTACAGTCGGGGAGAGCTGTTTAAAAATAAATATTCCCAGCAGAGAAGACTGGGAGAGGACGGATTGGTGTCCCGAAACAAATGGTGGCACTTCCATATACACCGACCGCTCGAAGTTGGACGGCAGAGTTGGAGGAGAGGTTTATTCAAGGGATTTGGACCTTAAGCTCTCTTTCAGACTACCTGATCATTGTACCGTCTTCCAGGCGGAAGTCTCGGCAATCCTGGACGCCGCGGCCTGGATAAGCAAACGTGTTATCGGAGAAGATACGTTATTTTCAGCGATAGTCAAGCGGCCATCAAATCGCTTGGCTAATACACGTTCAACTCTGAACTGACGCTCAGCTGTCGCCGATCTCTTCAGGAGATGGGCCAACAGAACCGCGTAAACCTCATATGGGTCCCGGTCCATAGGGACATTGAGGAAACTGTAAGGCAGACGAGCTTGCCAGGCATGGCACGACCAAGCAGATTCTTCAGGATAAAGAGCGCTTAGGTATGCGTTTGCCACATGCAAACTAATGCTGAAGGAGCACACACTCCGTCAAGCCAACGAAAGATGGCTGCAATCCGCAGGGTGCCAGATATCTAAACAAACCTGGCCAAAATGGGATCTTAAAAGGTCTAGACGCATTTATGCCCTAACTGGGAGGGAAATCTCCATATTGATAGGGGTATTAACCGGTCGCTGCCTCATTGGTAGGCATGCAGAAAGGTTAGATGTGCCCTACCTTCGAAGCTGCAGGAGTTGCAAAGATGATGAGGAGGAGGAAACAGTGGAGCACCTCATCTGCAACTGCCCGGATTTAAGCGGCGCGAGAACGCGCTTTTTGGGAGTTCCCTTCCTCTATAGCCTAAGCCAGATCGCGGAACTGGACACAAAGGACTTGATGGCCTTCATAAAGTCATCTAAGTGGTTCGAGGAGTAGTAACGGTGTCGGTTTAGGAGTGTCAGTCCCGGGATTCTGCTATGTGGAAAATCCTAACTGAATTTCCTTGTGTTGGTGGTATCACAACGGGCCTTGCAAAACTGGCCTAAGTGTTCCTCTGCGGCAGCCACTTGAACCTAACCTAACCTACCCTTACATGGTAGGTAAGTAGGTTGCAGTGCCCCGGATGTCCCGTTATAATACCACACAGTCCTCGTTACCGCCAACGTACGGGGAAGTGATAACGAAGACTGCCTATACCCTCGACGTCACGGTGGTAGCAGCCAACGCTGAGCGATTAACATCTAACGCTACAGACAGCAGGACTCCCGCAACGCCATATCTGGCAGTTAATCGGAACAACTCGTCGTTGGTTGGCAACCTCCGGGATGGGGCAAACCTCGACGATATGGGGACGGCAGGGAAGTCTGTGCGCTCTCATGTAGGTGGCGCTTCAGATTAATCTGCACAAATCTAAAGTGGCCTCGGCTGCTTTAAGTAGTCGTCTTTCTAAAGGCGACGTAGATGTGGTCCTCATCCAAGAACCCTGGGTCAATAGCTCGAGAATCTGCGGATTGGGGACTAAGGGCTTCAAACTCATTCGAGCCAGCGAGGAGAGCAAAGTCAGAACGTGTATTTTGGTCAAGTCTGTGTTGAACTTCTTTCTCCTACCTAACTACACCAATGGCGATATTACCGCTATCAGTCTAACGGTCGACAGCATCCGCCTGACGGTGGCGTCGGTCTATATGCCCTACGACGCCGAAGAACCTCCACCACAAACGGAGGTGAAAGACCTGGTGTCAAATTTCTGCACGGGTAATCTTTTTATTGGAGCGCTCACCATGTTCAATGGGGGAGCTCCGATATCAATGCCAGGGGCGAGTCTCAGTTTGATTACCTATTAACAACCGACCTGGTAATTTGCAACGTGGGTAATGAGCCTACTTTTATCACTAAGACCCGCAGGGAGGTCATAGACCTCACTATGTGTAGTGAAGGCGCTTATGAGTGGGTCAGAAAATGGCGGGTTCTTGAAGAACATTCATTCTGCGACCACCGTTACATAGAAATAGTTTTAGACTTCATTGACTTCACGTAACACTAATTGGCAGTTATACAATGAAATATTAGACAGAGACCTACCAGTACTGCCCTCATAAGCCCCCTCATCAGTAGAGGAGCTGGAGGATATTTTTATTACATTTACATCGGCGCTCTTAAATGCTCTAGGACAAGCTTGTCCAGTGCCAAAACCACTCTGTAAACACAGGCCACATTGGTGGTCCTACGAATTGGACTCGCTCCGCAAATCATGCCGGAAACAATTTAACAAGGCCAAGGGCTTCGGCTCTGAGCCTCATTGGCACAAATATAAAGCTTAACTAAGGGCCTACAAAAAAGCTCTGAGACAGCCGAAGAGAACCTCGTGGAGAAATTTCTGCACTGGCGTCGAAAAGGTCGAAGACACAGCGAGACTTAGACGAGTCCTCTCGAAGAGTCAAACAGCCATCAGCTATATGCGAAAACCTGACGGATCCTGGACCAGCACGGAAGAGGAAACCCTTGAGCTGCTCTTGAATACACTTTTTCGAGGGAACCTGCATGACGCACCACTAGCACCTGCAACAAACCTGGCAGTAAATATGCCCATCACTGAGCAAAAGGTAAGGTGGGCAGTTAAGAGCTTTGTTGGAGACATCAGCTAAATGGCTGGTATTTCTCTTCACAGCCTGCCTGGCTTTCAACCATATTCCGGGCTCCTGGAGAAGCGCCACGGTAGTGTTTATCCCTAAGGTTGGGAAGGCATCCCACTACGAGCCAAAAGACTACAGACCGATCAGTCTCTCGTCCTTTGTACTCAAAACCTTTGAGAGGATACTAAGCGACTACCTCTCAACGACTATTGATAGCAACCTTCTCTCTAGCTATCAGCATGCATACACCAAGGGTAAATCAACAGAAACTGCTCTGCACAGCCTAGTATCTGTCATTGAGAAATCGTTGTGTGAAAAGACTACTGTCTTGTGGTCTTTCAACAATATAAGCCCGGAGGCTATCAACTCCGCTCTAACTAATCTTAGCGTAGATAGACCTCTAACTGGTTTAATTGACCAACTTCTAAGGGGAAGGAAAATAGCTACTTCACTTGGTACAGTTGAGTTATCACGCTATGTCACAAGGGGAGCGCCCCAGGGTGGTGTCCTATCCCCGCTTTTATGGAAACTCACAGTCAAGTCGTTGCTACGTGACACAAGCTGCGGGCGGGAAGATAGTGGCATACGCAGACGATTTAGCTATTGCATTCAGAGACAAGTTCCCACAAACTCTGTGTGACCTGATCAAAGAGAATATATCAACAAGAGCCGTCACTCGTTATAAAGGCAAGGAAAAAGATGGATGCCGTTTTCTTTCAGGGTTTCAGTAATTTTCTTTTCCTCAGTTTTGTGAATTCGACAGCTGGTAAATTTTTGTTTCGACTCTTGTGTTATTTCAGTTCTCGTCTATTTTCTTTTACACATTTTGTTTTTTTTTTCAAATGAATTGAACTTCGGTTTAAATTCGCGGTGGCTCGAAAACGAGACTGCGCCAAATATGTTTTTAACATATTTTCTCAAAAAACACATTTTCATACAATCCCGAAAATTGCTTGTAAATACCGTCGGTATTTACAGCAAAAGACTACAAGTCAAAAGCAACAAAGATTTTCATATATACATATATGCAAACATAAATTATTCAACAAAGTATTTTATTTTTGTTATAAAATTGTTGAAATGTTTATTTCAAGAATATTTCATTGAATGAAATCTGAAATATGAAATTAGATTCTCTTTGAATATAACAAAATATTATTTGAGGTATGCGTCGCTTTTGGCAAAGTTATTTCGAGAATGTTTGTCCGCCGAATGAATTTGTTTGCGACGACGAATTTAATTTAATTTGGCCTAATTTGGTGATCAAATTCAATCTGCGGATGAACGGTCTCGAAAAAACTTGCCCAAAAGTGTCGTATTTTGTGCAGTGTAAACGTAGCTTTAGGCGCGAAACTATTTGTAATACAATTATAAAACTTATTTACAGCAAAGATTATTACTTTGTAAACGTTATCTTGAAACTTGGAAATTGACAATTGCGTCATTATAGAACCAGGAGAAGAATAAAAAATAAAGTGATGCAATAATTAGAAAAATAAAAAAAGAATTAAAAAAAAATGAATAAATTCATTAAAAATATATTTATACACATATATATCATACTTGGCCAAAAATTTCCAATTTTTTGCCGGGTTAGGGCCAAACCTCGGGCCCGCTGCTGAATTCTGATATCGAATTAGGATTTTGCAGCAAATTTCCCTTAAGACTATGTATTTAGCTTTATTCGATGTTGAATTTTTCATGTTTCGCAAATTTTCAAACCAAAATTGGGATATCCAAAAAATATGCCAATGTGTGAAGCTCCATCACGTTGGAACCCGCTTTGAAAAAATTCAAATTTTTTTGCACTTTCGTCAACTACAAACGACGAGATTGATTGTAGTGAAACTCATTTTTTTTGTAGTTCTTATAGTTACTCCGAAAATATAATACATTGTGCGGAAACCAAGCAAACTAAGTAAATTTGAGTTTTTTTTTGTTAAAATATGTTTTAAATCGTTTGTAGTTTTTTATCCGAAAAAATTTTTTTTTTGCTCAAAAGGTTTCGGAGATATCGCCTAATGCACATCACGCTGGAACCCGCTTTGAAAAAACTCAAACTTTTTTTGCATTTTTGTGAACTACAAACGATGAGATTGATTGTAGTGAAATTCATTTTTTTTTGCTCCGAAGGTTTCGGAGTAATCGAAAACGCATGTAAAAAAAAGGCAGAATTCAGCAATTTGAAAGCACTAAAAGTACTTTTCCTACAACTACAAACGGCAAAATTTATTGTAGTGAAATTTTTTTTGTAGCTTTTATAGTTATTCCGAAAATAAAATATATTATGCAGAAACCAAGCATATGAAGTAAATTTTGTTGAAATATGTTTTAAATCGTTTGTAGTTTTTTATCCGAAATAAAATTTTTTTTTTGCTCCGAAGGTTTCGGAGTAATCGAAAACGCATGTCAAAAAAAGGCAGAATTCAGCAATTTGAAAGCACTAAAAGTACTTTTCCTACTACAACAAACGCCAAATTGATTGTAGTGAAATTTTTTTTTTGTAGCTTTTATACTTACTCCGAAAATACAATATATTGTCCAGAAACCAAGCAAATGAAGTAAATTTTGGTTTTTTTTTGTTGAAATATGTTTTAAATCGGTTGTAGTTTTTTATCCGAAAAAAAAAATTTTTTTTGCTCCGAAGGTTTCAGAGTAATCGAAAACGCATGTCAAAAAAAGGCAGAATTCAGCAATTTGAAAGCACCAAAAGTACTTTTCCTACAACTGCAAACGACAAAATTGATTGTAGTGAATTTTTTTTTGTAGCTTTATAGTTACTCCGAAAATACAATATTTTGTGCAGAAACCAAGCAAACTAAGTAAATTCGAGTTTTTTTTTGTTAAAATATGTTTTAAATCGTTTGCAGTTTTTTATCCAAAAAAAAATTTTTTTTTCCTCCAAAGGTTTCGGAAATATCGCCTAATGCAGATCACGCTGGAACCCGGTTTGAAAAAACTCAAACTTTTTTTTTTGCTCCAAAGGTTTCGGAGATATTGCCTAATGCATATCACTCTGGAACCCGCTTTGAAAAAATTCAAACGTTTTTTGCAGTTTTGTGAACTACAAACGATGACATTGATTGTAGTGAATTTCATTTTTTTTTGCTCCGAAGGTTTCGGAGTAATCGAAAACGTATGTCAAAAAAAAAAATTTTTTCGATAAAAAACTACAAACGATTTAAAACATATTTCAACAAAAAAAACCAAATTTACTTCATTTGCTTGGTTTCTGCACAATATATTGTAATTTCGGAGTAACTATAAAAGCTACAAAAAAAAAATCACTACAGTCAATTTTATCGTTTGTGGTTGTAGGAAAAGACCTTTAGTGCTTTCAAATTGCTGAATTCTGCCTTTTTTTGACATGCGTTATCAATTACTCCGAAACCTTCGGAGCAAAAAAAAATTTTTTTTCGGATAAAAAACTACAAACGATTTAAACCATATTTCAACAACAAAAAAAACCAAAATTTACTTCATTTTCTTGGTTTCTGCACAATATAAAAAAAAAAAATTTCACTACAATCAATTTTGTCGTTTGTAGTTTGTAGTTGTTGGCGGCCGCCGTGGTGTAGCGGTTAAGTGTTCGGCCTTCTACACCAAGTCGTGGCGGTTCGATGCCCGGCAAAAGTAACATCAAAAATTATTTAGAAAATAATTTTTCTAAACGGGGTCGCCCTCGGCAGTAGTTTGGCAAACTCTCCGGGTGTATTTCTGCCATGAGAAGCTTCTCAGCAAAAAATTCATCTGCTTTGCAAGTGCCGTTCGGAGTCGGCAAAAAACTGTAGGTCCCGCCAACTTGAAGGAAAAACTCAAAAAGCAACACACCACAAGTTGGAAAGAGAAGCTCGGCTAAAAATCTCGTTAGAGGTTATGATAACCTGTTGGTATATCCCCGCCATTAGTTTTTTTGTTTTTTTTTTTTTTTTTTAGTTGTAGGAAAAGTACTTTTAGTGCTTTCAAATTGCTGAATTCTGCCTTTTTTTGGCATGCATTTTCGATTACTCCGAAACCGTCGGAGCAAAAAAAAAATTTTTTTTCGGATAAAAAACTACAAACGATTTAAAACATATTTCAACAAAAAAAAACCAAAATTTACTTCATTTGCTTGGTTTCTGCACAATATATTGTATTTTCGGAGTAACTATAAAAGCTACAAAAAAAATTTCACTGCAATCAATTTTGTCGTTTGTAGTTGTAGGAAAAGTACTTTTAGTGCTTTCAAATTGCTGAATTCTGCTTTTTTTGACATGCGTTTTCGATTACTCCGAAACCTTCGGAGCAAAAAAAAAATTTTTTCGGATAAAAAACTACAAACGATTTAAAACATATTTCAACAAAAAAAAACCAAAATTTACTTCACTTGCTTGGTTTCTGCACAATATATTGTATTTTCGGAGTAACTATAAAAGCTACAAAAAAAAATTTCACTGCAATCAATTTTGTCGTTTGTAGTTGTAGGAAAAGTACTTTTAGTGCTTTCAAATTGCTGAATTCTGCCTTTTTGACATGCGTTTTCGATTACTCCGAAACCTTCGGAGCACAAAAAAATGAATTTCACTACAATCAATCTCATCGTTTGGAGCAAAAAAAAATTTTTTTCGGATAAAAAACTACAAACGATTTAAAACATATTTTAACAAAAAAAATTCAAATTTACTTAGTTTGCTTGGAATTTCCAACCGGGGTTCCAACGTGATGGAGCTAATGTTTGAGGCCAGATTACTGGAAAACGGCTAGTCTGAGAAAATTTCAGTCAAGGCAGCTTTTGTGACGAATTCAATTTCCTACAAAAATGTGTTCAGGTAAAAGGTGTTTTTCAACAATGATTTGTCGTTATTATACCAAATTGGAGGTTAAGTGTGTAAAATCTAAACTAGCGATGATAGACCTCTTGACTTTAAATTATAGATCTTTAAAAGTTACAGTAATTTTTTT
This sequence comes from Campiglossa producta, assembly GCA_964058755.1. Classification (NCBI taxonomy): domain Eukaryota; kingdom Metazoa; phylum Arthropoda; class Insecta; order Diptera; family Tephritidae; genus Campiglossa; species Campiglossa producta. Next base: position 14,008,493 of record CAXKVI010000006.1, on the reverse strand, counting down.
CACCTTTCTTAAAAATAAAATCAATATAATTTTTGAAAAAAGCGGAAATTTTAATATTTGGCCCAGTCTAATATATATGTATTAGGGCGGGTCGATTTGTATGGACCAAAAAAAAATTTACAGGGACCCATGGCGATTATGGATATTTGGATCATTTCAAGGATTTTTGCCCAAGAATCTTTAGAGCTAGCAGTTTTTTCGATAATTTTTTTTTCTTCAAAAAGAGCAAGTGAATTTGACGCAAAAATTCAAAAACACTGTTTTGGGTACAAGCTTATTTTTCTTGACATTTCATCAATATTGATAATTCATCAAGAACGCATTGCATTATAGGAAGGTCAAATTTCATAGATTTTCGGAACATTGTTGTTGATTTTCGGAAATAAGGTGTGTTAAAATCCAAAAAATAGACGGAAGCGCTCTCTAGCCGACGTCATACCTTTCATGAATAAGCGTCACGATTTTCACTGTTCGATCCCCAGTACAGCCTGTGTGAATTTAACTTTAGCTCATACCGAAATTGTCGGAACTATCGATTATATGGGGGCGATGTGTTTTGTTGGTCCAATCTCATTGATTTTTAACATCGACATTCCACTTTCTAACAGAGCAATATTTACGACCCTACATATATAATTATAGGAGTTATAGCCCAAAATCCGTTTATCGGAACAATCAATTGTATGGGGGGCTATGTGAAATATTTATCTGATCTCAATTATTTTCAACATCGATATTTCACATATAAAAATAGCAATACTTACAAAATTTCACGTTCCTAGCTTTATAATTACAGGAGTTATAACCCGAAATCCGTTTATCGGAACAATCGATTGTATGGGAGCTATATGAAATATTTATCCCATCTCAATGATTTTCAACATCGATATTTCACATATGAAAACATCAATACCTACAAAATTTCACGTTAGTAACTCTTTAATTACAGAAGTTATAGCCCAAAATCCGTTTATCGGAACAATCGGTTGTATGGGAGCTATATGAAATATTTATCCCATCTCAATGATTTTCAACATCGATTTTTCAAATTTTCATTTCACGTTCCTAGCTTTATAATTACAGGAGTTATAACCCGAAATCCGTTTATCGGAACAATCGATTGTATGGGAGCTATATGAAATATTTATCGCATCTCAATGATTTTCAACATCGATATTTCACATATGAAAACATCAATACCTACAAAATTTCACGTTACTAGCTCTTTAATTACAGGTGTTATGGCCCGAAATCCATTTATCGGAACAATCGATTGTATGGGAGCTATGAGTAGTTTGGGTCCGATCTTGCTGGTTCCGACGAATGATTATTCTCATATAAAATAACGCCTCCCTACCAAATTTCATCGAGATATCTCTAAAATTGATATCGTCCTGATCATAACGGTATACTTATTAGTGGGTCTATCTCTTCTTCTTCTCATACTTACAAACATCGGACCAAAGTTATAATACCATTTCATGTTCATGAAAGGTATAAAAAGCATTAACAGAAATTGATTCCTCGACCCTAATACGGTGTTTCCACCAAAAACAAACACCGTGTTTGTAGGTTTTGGGTTTGAAATAATTGTCAACTGTTTCCACTGCGTGTTTGATGTAAATTCGTGTAATTTTATTATTCGAAACTTTTGTGGAAAATGCTATTTACCCCAAAAGGCAGATCCAGGGTCGAAAGCCCACTTGTAGCCATTTGTGTAATTTTATTATTCGAAAATTTTGTGGAAAATGCTATTTAACCCAAAAGGCAGATCCAGGGTCGAAAGCCCACTTGTAGCCATTTGGGTCTTATAAAAGCTATAACCTTTATAACATAGTCCAACTTTTCGGTGGGACCTATCAAACAAGTGTTTGGCCCTATGATTTTATATTGCATTTTGAAAAATATTTAAAAATTTAAAAATTTTAAATATAAATTAATTTAATTTTAACTGTCAACAATTTTGACAAACTGAAAGCAATGGTAACATGATTACGATAAGAATTTAAAAACGAAAAGGAAATAATGACGTAAATGAACATTATTGCCATCTTTTAATGATGAACGTATATGAAATAAAAAGATGATACACAAATTTTTATCATCTTTTTATTATTTTATTTTTAGTTTTGGTGATTCTTATCGGAAATTTGATTTTTAAATATGGTACTGTCACGGTTCCTTTAACTAAATGCTAAGTTTCAAGTTCCTAGATTACCAGAAAGTTAGTCAAAAGTCGTTCGCAAAGTTCCCAACTTTAAAATAGTTTTGGAAATATCTTGATATATGCGCCAACTACCGGGATTTTTTTGATGAGAGATTGCATTGCAATCGGGTTCTGACAAATGTGACAAGTTTCAAGTCTCTAGCTTAGCGGGAAGTTACTCAAAAATCTATCGCAAGATTTCCCCAATGTTTTAGAGATTTTCAATTATACCGAGAAGCACGCCACCTTTTGGAATTCTAATTTCAACAAATTGTATTGTCGCCGTTTCCACAACTAAATGCTAAGCTTCAAGTTCCTAGGTTACCTGGAAATATCTCGATCCGTGCGCCACCTACCGGAATTGTTTTGATGATGGTTTGCATTGTCATCGGGTTATGACAAATGTGTAAAGTTTCAAGTCTCTAACTAACCTGGAAGTTACTAAAAATCGATCGCAAAATTCCAGGAGTGTTTTAATTATACCTTTCATGAACATGAAATGGTATTATAACTTTGGTCCGATGTTTGTAAGTATGAGAAGAAGAAGAGATAATATATAATAATAATAAGTATACCGAAATGATCAGGATGACGAGATGAGTTGATTTAGCCATGTCCGTCTGTCCGTCTGTTTGTCTGTCTGTCTGTTTGAACGCAAACTAGTCCCTCAGTTTTTGAGATATTTGGCTGAAATTTTGTATGCGGCCACCATTTAACAATATAGGAATCATTTGTCGGAACCAGCAAGATCGGACCGATATTCCGATAAACGCATTTTGGGCTGTAACTGCTTTAATTTAAGAGCTAGGAACGGAAAATTTTGTAAGTATTGCTATTTTTATATGTGAAATATCGATGTTGAAAATCATTGAGATGGGATAAATATATCACATAGCTCCCATACAATCGATTATTCCGATAAACGGATTTTGGGCTATAACTACGGTGACCATCCGTTCTGTTTTTGGAAGAACAGTTCTGCGTATTTTTTTTCTAAGGAAAATAACATAAATGTTCTGTTTTTAAGTAAATGTTCTGTTTTTGTTCTGCTTTTTTGTGCCGGCAACCTTTTTTAACAAATGTAATGAGTAGCTCTGTAAAGTTAATTTGCTCAATAATTTCAAAACACTATGAAAAATTTAAAATCTTACAAAATATTTTAAAAATAATTTAGCTTATGTTTACTGCGGTTAAGTGCTTCACCGAAATCAAAAACTGAGAACGTTAAAATGACAAAAACGTATCAAATTTGGAAGTTCCGTACCCGGAAAAAAGTTCGTACCAAAATTGGTACATTTCGGCCAAAACGGCAAATGTGGTTATGGTAGGTTTTAAATTAACAAGGAAATGTCTCTCACCATCAAGAAATACTATTCACAAAACGGAAAAATATACTTAAAAAAATTACTTTCAATTGATGCACTTTGGTTGAAATTATTTGAGATTGCAATTTCAATATTTCTAAGACGTTGGCAACATTTTTTACTGCAAAGAGATGATCACGCCATGAAAAACACTTTTTTATTCCAAATATTGAGAGTGTAACCCCAAATAGTTTATAGCCGGGTAGAGAAATTTTCACGTGAAGGCAATACCAAGCCTTAAGTAAAAGGAGTTCTGTTTTTTCAAAAAAAAATTATGGTCACCGTAGCTATAACTACTGTAATTAAAAACGTAGAAACGTGAAATTTTGGAAGTATCGCTATTTTTATATGTGAAAGATCGATGTTGAAAATCATCGAGATGGGATAAATGTTTCACATAGCCCCCATACAATCGAATGTTCCGATAAACGGATTTTGGTAGATAACTCCTTTAATTTAAGAGCCAGGAACGTGACATTTTGTAAGTATTGCTATTTTTATATGTGAAATATAGATGTTGAAAATCATTGAGATGAGATAAATATTTCACATAGTTCCCATACAATCGATTATGCCGATAAACGGATTTTGGGCTATAACTACTGTAAGTAAAAACGTAGGAACGTGAAATTTTGGAAGTATCGCTATTTTTATATGTGAAATATCGATGTTGAAAATCATCGAGATGGGATGAATATTTCACATAGCCCCCATACAATCGATTGTTCCGATAAACGGATTTTGGTAGATAACTCCTGTAATTATATAGGTAGGAAAGTAAAATTTCGTAGCTACTGCTATTTTAGAATGTGGAATGTCGATGTTAAAAATCAATGAGATTGGACCAATATAACACATCGCCACCGTATAATTGATAGTTCCGATAACTTCGGTATGAGCTAAATTTAAATTCACACAGGTTTTACTGGGATCAAACAGTGAAAATCGTGACGCTTATTCATTAAAGGTGTATAGCTTTCGGCACAGCCGAAGACAGCTTTCCTTAGTTGTTTTTTTTTTAAGATTTGCAATTATATATACCAGCTTGTCATTTATTGGAATTTTGAGTTTTACTATTTGTAGTATCACTGTTGCCTCAATTAATGCCCAGTTTCAAGTTCCTAGGTTACCTAGAAGTTTGTCAAAAGTCGATCGCAAAATTCTCAACTTCAAATTAGTTTTCGAAATATCTCGATCCGTGCGCTACCTACCGGAATTGTTTTGATGAGGGATTGCATTGTCATCGGGTTGTGACATATGTGTAAATCGATCATAAAAGTCCAGGAGTCTTCTTTTTTTTAAAGATTTGCAATTATATAGACCAGCGTACCATCTATCGGAATTTTGATTTTTACTATTTGTAGTGTGACTATTGCCTCAATTTATTGCCAAGTTTCAAGTTCGTAGGTTACCTGGAAGTTGGTCAAAAGTCGATCACAAAATTCTCAACTTCAAATTAGTTTTCGAAATATCTCGATCCGTGCGCCACCTACCGGAATTGTTTTGATGAGCGATTGCATATTCATGGGATTGTAAGAAATGTGTAAAGTTTCAAGTCTCTAACTAATCTGGAAGTTACTAAAAATCGATCGCAAAAGTCCAGGAGTCTTTTAATTTTGTTTTGTAAGATTTGCAATTATAAAGACCAGCGTGCCATCTATCGGAATTTTGATTTTAACTAATGCCAAGTTTCAAGTTCCTAGGTTACCTGAAAGTTGGTCAAAAGTCGATCGCAAAATTCTCAACTTCAAATTAGTTTTCGAAATATCTCGATCCGTGCGCCACCTACCGGAATTGTTTTGATGAGGGATTGCATAGTAGACTGGGTCGGTCCCCATACAAAAAAAAAAGTTGCTAATGTCCGCCCCTAAATTTAAAGATTATGTTGAGAGGGTTCTGGAATTTTTTTTTTTTTTTTAACCCTCCGAAATACAGCCGAAATGGTTTTTTCGTTGTAACTTGGTTATTTGACGGCCGATTTTTAAAATTGATATGTCATTATTTTTGTCTTGAGAAGCTTCACTTTTCGTTCTTATGTCTTTTTAAGCTTTGACGTCGCGTTCGCATGATAAGGGCAGAAACAAAATTTTACCCCCCCTAAAGTATATTTTTTTGCTTACCAAACGAAAGTACTTAAAAATTCAAGAAAATGTTGTTAGAGCCGCCCTAGGAGGCAGCCGCATAGGTTTTTCGACGGAAGAAAAATACCTAGGAGTAACAGTGGACAACCCTCGTGAAGGGTGGACACCTTGCCGCGGTACGAGGGCTTAAGTCGATAGCCACAGGGCTACGCTGCCCTTGTGATCATAACGCCGCCCGGTACTACATCACGAGAGAAACCTAGCCTCTCTGGCGCGACGACAAAGATCTTCCCCTTTCCAATCCAGGGTGTTATTCGACCACGTGCCCAATGGACGTTTGCAGCAGGGAGTCAAATCGTGGCTGTAATCGAATGGAGCCGCTCTCCGGGCCGCCACGGAGAGTAGCTATGGCCTTACCGCGGTATGGGGCACTGCCGCGGCGGACGACACACTTTCCCCTCACTTTCTCCTTGACACTAAGCTGGCCTTGTCCGGCGATGGGTCGTACGAACAAGATGAAAAACACGAAATAAAACTGTAAACAAGCAACAACTACGTTCACTCCTCTGCAGAGGATGAAAAACACGAAATAAAACTGTAAACAAGCAACAACTACGTTCACTCCTCTGCAGAGGAGAGCTATGCTGGATCAAACGAAAGCAAAGCGGACAACGGCGCATGCTGAACTTCCATAAACCGCTGGTACGAAAACCAGTCTCTCAAGACCTGGCCACAGAGATCCAAAGGAAAGAGAAGCAGTGAATGGGCTGTCAGCAAATGGAGCGACCGCGATGGAAACTACGGGTCCGGACTCCCAAGAGACATCTCCCCGCCGCTCTGCGTACCTGGAAAAACGATTGGCTGCTAGGATCCTAAAGAAATATGAGGGAGTTCCGCAGGAAATGCTGTCGCCGAGCTCCAGGAAGTGTGTGGAGTTAGCACAATCTCTGATACCGGATTTCCAAAGCAGATATGTGCCAAAGAGGGTAAACGTAAACCCTTTCAAACGCCAGAGATCGGACGTGGAGTTAAAACCCCATCCCAAGCGACATCAAAAAACCCCCGGAGTGGGCAAACAAAGCTTTGCTGATGTAACCAGGAACAGGATCCTTATAGGCATTCTTGACAGAGACAACGGCCGTTTTGCCATCCCCCAGGACCAGTGGCGGCACGGCCGGAATGCACTCGGAAACTCTGTCATCGACGTTTATTTGGCGTCTCCAAGTGCTTCGGCGGCGGTCACGGATGCGGGCGAAGGTGCAAAAATCGAGGTCGTTGACTGGACGGACATTCCGGCTCGGCCAAGGGCAAGGGCATAGATTACTGCCATCCCTGCAGAGCCTGAGAGAATTCTCACCATGCTACGGATAATGAATCCGTCCCTGCCGACGCACGACTGGAGTGTCACTCTGGTCGAGGATGCGGTAGGGCCTGATAGACAAGTGGTCTTCACCATGAATAAGGAGGCACTCGAGCCCCTTAAAAGGTGTAATGGGCTAGTGCGCTACAGTGTAGGCCAGATAGTCATCCACGTATACCGTGGCGATGCACAGCGCGCTGCCATCGCGGTTGCTCCGGGAGACTCGGAAATCGAAGCACAGAAAGAGGAAACCGAGGAGTCCGACGCGGAAAGCATGTTATCCACCAACTCGGAGATGGAAGACAGACTGCTGGACGGGGAAGGCCTCAACGTCACGGTGGTATCAGCCCATCCTGAGCGCAATGTCTCTGAAGCCTCAGACATCAGGGCTCCCGCTACGCCAAATCGCGCAGTTGCTCTGAACTCGTCGTAAAGAGACAGGGACGACAGGGAAGTCTGATCGCTCTCATGTTGGTGGTGCTTCAGACAAACCTGCACAAAAGGGGTCTCTCTTCCTTCTTTGCCTCGCGATATTGTTGTCATACACTGCGGGTTGCGCCCGTTCGCAACGTCTCCTTGTAGGCAGCGTCCTTTTTTCCGAGGCTGTGGTGCATTCCTCATCGTACCAGTTGTTCTTGCGGGCTCGCTGAAACCCTATAGTGGCTTCAGCGGCGGTACGTAATGAGTGAGAGATATGCTTCCATTGCTCGGTTACATCGTTAGGTCGAGGATTGCTCTCCGATAGCAGGTGTGAGAGTCGAGTTGAGAAATTATCAGCAGTCTGTGTCACGCGCAACTTCTCGACGTTAAACTTTCCTTCCGTTACTGTGCGTACTTTCTTCGCTGCACAGAGGCGTGTGCGTATCTTGGTTGCAACAAGATAATGGTCGGAGTCGATATTGGGACCGCGTAGGGTACGCACGTCTAGAACGGTGGAGCTGTGTCTGCCGTTGATCATGACATGATCAATCTGGTTTCTCGTTCTTTGATCAGGGGACAGCCAGGTGGCTTGGTGTATTCGCTTATGCTGGAACCTGGTACTACTGATGACCATATTGCGGGAAGCGGCGAAGTCAATCAACCTAGTGCCGTTGGGGGATGTTATATCGTGGAGACTGAATTTTCCAACTGTAGGACCAAAGACTCCTTCCTTGCCCACCTTGGCATTAAAGTCGCCGAGCACGATTTTGATATCATGCAGGGGGCAGCGATCATAGGCTTGTTCAAGTTTAACGTGGAAGGAGTCCTTCTCTGCGTCGTCCGTCTCCTCAGTCGGCGCATAGGCGCAGATAAATGTTATGTTGAAAAACCTCACCTTGATGCGGATCGCAGCGAGACACTCGTCCACAGGAGTGAACGCTAGTACTTGGCGGCGAAGTCTCTTTCCCACCACAAATCCTACACCGCGCGCTTTGCCGCGTGTCTGGCCACTGTAGTATACGTCACAAGGACCGATGGTCGTCTTTCCTTGCCCCGTCCATCGCATTTCCTGCAGGTCGGTGATGTCAGCCTTTGCGTTCGCGAGGACATCAACCAGTCGGGCAGCGGTACGCTCCCTAGAAAGGGTCCGGACATTCCACGTACATGCCCTAATATCCTTCTCGTAGTCCATAATTTTTTTTGCCGGGTCGTCAACATTAAAGGGGGTTCTCATCCGAGGCTTTGTACTTTTTATTTTCATTGGAATTAGGTTTTTTACGTGGCGGGTCCCAAACCCAGCGCACAACCCGTTTCGGGGTTTTTTTTTCGAGAATATTTACACATTTATATAGCGAACCGCTTGCTTCAAGACAGACCACCGCTTGCAGCCGCACCGCATGGTGAACAGACGCTGCACAAAAGACCTCGGTGAGCCCTTAAACCAAGTATGTCAGAGTGGCCCCACCGGAGCTCCCGCTCTTTCTGCCGCGAGCCTAGATAGCTCACGTTGCCCAGAGTGTACGAACGAGGACGCAAGAGTCGGGATTGGGCAAGGTCACACAGCAACCACACCACAATACACTCCATGAACAATTAGTGACCAATTATTTTGAATATTTGTTTTTTGAAAATCTTAGTATACAGGGTGCCTGCAGGGGTAAATGACTTTTGCCTTGGAAAATTTAAAAACGTCGTACAAAATTTTCTATGGCTTACCAATTAGTGAGACCTGCTGCCCAATTATGACCAATTAGTGACCAACTATTTGGGAGACTAACTTTTCCAAATTTCGACCAATGGGGTGCCAGCATTTTAATCGATAACACTCAAAAAACTTAAGAAAATTAATTAAAAATTTTCTATGGCTGACCAATTAGTGAGACCTGCTGACCAATTAGTGACCAATTATTTGGCATACTAACTTTTCCAAATTTCGGCCCATGGGGTGCCATCATCTTAATCGATAACACTCAAAAAACTTAAAAAAATGTATTAAAAATTTTCTATGGCTGACCAATTAGTGAGATCTGCAAACCAATTAAGACCAATTAGTGACTAATTATTTGTCATTCTAACTTTTTCAAATTTCGACCAATGGGGTGCCAGCATTTTAATCGATAACACTCAAAAAACTTAAAAAAATTAATTAAACATTTTCTATGGCTGACCAATTAGTGAGACCTGCTGACCAATTCATCATCATCATTTATTGGCGCTTAACCCCCTAAGCGATTTTGGCCGTTGCATATAAAAGCACGCCAGTAATTCCTTTTTAGCGATAACTGACGCCAATTGGAAACCCCAAGGGAGTTCAAGTCATCCTCCACCTGTTGTTTCCATCTCAGTCGAGGCCCGCCCCCCTTCCTCTGCTGCAGAATTCAGGCGACGATAGGAAAACCTTCTGTGCTAGAACTTCTTTGTCCATTCGCATAATGGCCCAGCCAGCGGAGTCTTTGGGCTTTAATTCGCTGGACTATGGTCAGATCTGCGTAGCGCTCGTACAGCTCATCGTTAAATTTCCTTCGATACTCGCCGTTGGCAACACGGGAAGGACCATAAATCTTCCGGAGAACTTTCTCTCAAATACTCCAAGGGCCATCTCATCTTCTCTTGACATTGTCCATGAATCTGAGCCATACATCAGGATAGGTATGATGAGAGACTTATAGAGCGTGATCTTTGTTCTTCTAGAGAGGACTTTACTTCTCAATTGCCTACTCAGTCCAAAGTGGCACTTGTTGGCAAGAGTGATTCTCCGCTGGATTTCTAGACTGATTTCTAGAGTCCTTCACAGTTTCAAATTTGTAACTATCCACAGTGACATGGCTGCCAAGGCGCAGGTGCGCCGATTCTTTCTTTGATGACAGCAAATACTTCGCCTGGTCCTCGTTCACGGCAAGCCCCACTTTTTTCGCTTCCTTATCCAGTCCAGAGCGCTTACGGCGCGGTTGTTAAGGCCAATGATATCAATATCATCCGCATACGCCAGCACTTGCACGCTCTTGTAAAAGATTGTTCCATTGCGGTTTAGCTCTGCTGCTCCAATTATCTTCTCCAGCATCAGATTGAAGAAATCGCACGAAAGGGAGTCGCCCTGTCTGAAGCCTCGTTTGGTTTCAAATGGCTCAGAGAGGTTCTTCCCGATTCTGACGGAGCTGTTGGTATTGCTCAACGTCATTTGGCAAAGCCGTATAAGCCTTGCAGGGAAGTCAAATTCAGACATGGCGACATACAGGCAACTCCTTTTTGCGCTGTCAAAAGCGGCTTTGAAATCGACAAAGAGATGGTGTGTGTCGATTCTTTTATCATTGGTCTTCTCCACGATTTGGCGTATCATTAAAATCTGGTCGATGGTAGACTTACCAGGTCTAAAGCCACACTGATAAGGTCCAATCAGTTTGTCTACGATGGGCTTCAGCCTTTCACACAACACGCTAGAAAGAACCTTATATGCGATATTAATAAGACTGATTCCGCGGTAGTTGGTGCGGTTAGCGGGATCGCCTTTCTTGTGGATTGGGCAAAGCACACTTAAATTTCAATCCGGAGGCATGCATTCGTCTGACCATATTCTGCATAAGAGCTGATGCATGCTTTTTACCAGCTCTTCGCCTCCGTGTTTGAACAGCTCGGCGGGTAGTCCGTCTTTTCCAAGCGATTTGTTGTTTTTGAGCCGGGATATAGCTATCCTCACTTCATCATAGTCAGGTGGTGGGACGACTTTTCCATCGTCAGGGATTGGGGTTTCGGGTTCGACGTCTCCCTCGCAATTTAGCAGTGAGGAGAAGGGCTCCCTCCATAATTTAAGTACACTTTGTACGTCGATTACCAGGTCGCCATTATTGTCCTTACAGGAGCTTGCCCCGTTCTTAAATCCTTCCGTCATCCGCCGAATCTTTTCATAGAATTTTCGGGCATCATTCCTGTCAGCCAGCATCTCAAGCTCCTCACACTCACGCCTTTCGGCCTCACTTTTCTTTTTTCTGAAAAGGCGTCTCTCTTCCTTCTTTGCCTCACGATATTGTTGCCATACACTGCGGGTTGCGCCCGTTCGCAACGTCTCCTTGTAGGCAGCGTCCTTTTTTTTCGAGGCAGTTTTGCATTCCTCATCGTACCAGTTGGTCTTGCGGGCTCGCTGGAACCCTATAGTGGCCTCAGCGGCGGTACGCAATGAGTGAGAGATATGCTGACCAATTAGTGACCAATTATTTGGCATATTTGTTTTTTGAAATTTAAAGTGTGCCTGCGGAAGTAAAAGACTTTTGCCTTGGTAAATTTAAAACGGCATAAAAAATGTTCTATGGGCCAAATCATAAAAAATGTCTGTAATTGTATAGATCCTTAAGAGTTACTAAAACACGTGTTTCCGTCCCAAGAATACGAATCCGAGGGCGAAAGCAAATTTTATTGTTGTTATTTACAATTATTGTCAAAAAACCCAGAAAAATTACCTTGGTTCCCGGATAGGGCGCGTGATCCATGGTATTTGCAGAACAATTTTTTGAGTTGGCCGTTGGATTCGGATTCCCGGGACAGCCACCTAAAACACGTCCAAAATTCCAGGAGTGGTATTAATATACGCAAATATTTAATTTGTATACCTGTCAAGAGATAATTGTAAATAATGTTTCAAAATAAAAAAAAAAAAATAATAAGAAGAGAAGAATGCATTTATTTTTTTAAATAAATAATTATGACTTATAAATTATGAAAAAAAACACACTTACCCTAACCAGCATCGAACTTAACCCGTATAGCATTTGGAAGATTACTTTAAAAATATCACCTTACTGAGTCTGTTTTGATCACTTTGGGTGATTAAAAACTGATTGATCACTTACACGATTCAAATAAGACTCGAAAACGACTCATCCGTATGCTTGAAAAATGAGTTTTTGAAAATATATTTATCTGTAACAAAAAAAAAGTTGTGCAAACAGAAATCGATCATCCTGGGGACTGAAAAGTGATCGCACCTTTTTTAACAAATATTTTACTCTGAATCTATTGACAATATGTTTCATAATTTTTCAAATTATAAATAAAAACGGTCGCATTTTAAGTTTGACGTGCGCAGTGTAAATTTAATTTAATATACATACCTTACTAATTAGTGAATAATAGTGAAAAAAGGTAATGTCAGCAAAAAAAGTGAATGAATTCATAGCAAAAACAGGCGGTGATGGGCCAGCGAAGTTTCTGAGGGCAGCAAAATATTTTCGGACGAATTGGCTTCGGCATACAGCTCGAAGGGTACGAGCACAAAGCCAAATGCCGAAAAGAGCAAAGTAGGTGCATATCTCTATTATTCAGCCCTCAAACTATGTTAAATTACTTTTCCACTGCACAACAGTGCGTGTTCACAATAAAATGAAACATGTCGATTTGCATATTCAAAAACATTTTTGTATTTATATTTTTCCTGGAAGATCAGTAAGGGTCATGTCAAAATTAAGTATGATTTTAAGTTAGTTAAAGCATTACCGCATGCCAGGTTGTGTCAAAAAGCTTTAACTAACTTAAAATCATACTTAATTTTATTTTCTTACAGGATGGAGGTCGAAGATATACATATGTAGGTGCTGTTCTTTTCCTGAAAGTGATAGCCAAAGGTGGTAATCTCACTATCATTTGAAATGCGATATGAAAACGATTTGAAAATGTTTGGGAATACGACTAAAGAAAGATTAAAAATCGACCAGCAAATGATTGTAACAAGAGTCGAAAAAGAATCAAAACTGATTATAAAATGATTGAAAAATGATTAAAAAATGACTAAAAAACGAGCCGCAAGTGATTGTAGCAAGAGTCGAAAAAGAGTCAAAAGTGATCATAAAATGATTGGAAAACGACGGAAAAATCCTAGAAAACGAACCGCAAATGATTGTACCAAGAGTCGAAAAGAGTCAAAAGTGATCATAAAATGATTAGAAAACGACTGAGAAATTACTAGAAAATGACCCGCAAATGATTGTTTCAAGAGTCTAAAAAGAGTCAAAACTGATCATAAAAGGCTTATTAAGAGGAGTCGCGGGCAGGGTACATTTTTCTACCGACAAAAGAACCTTTTATGATCAGAAAGTGTGCTCATTTATGATTGTTTTAATCGCGTAGAAGACTCGAAAAAGACTCGAATATGATCAAAAATTTCATAAAATGCTGGGTGGGAAGCCAACTGCCTTGATCATTGTGTATCAATACCAAGTGTAAACTCTTCTGCATAGACGTCAAAATTCCAAAATGAGTTTAACACCTGTTTGAGATTGTGGTTAATAACAAGTGTGATATCATAGACATAGTCGTGAAAACTTCAAAGTGAGTTTAGTCACCTGTTTTTAATTTCCTTTTTTGTCTCACTTCTTTACATCTTCCCATCTCTTTCTACCATTAGGTAAAAGATAGGAGACCGCCATGTTGATGTGTGCAGGATGTTAAACAACGCCATTTGCTTTTCTGTTATTCGGTGCTGGCGACATTTTAATATGTGCAGGATGTAAACAAACCGACATTTTAATGTGTGTTGTCAAAAGAAGAGTTCACACTTGGTATTGATACACAATGGCCTTGATAATCGGAATGCCTAACGCCTGGGCTACAGTCGCATGTTCAAATTGATGCCTAATGAGTTATGTTGAAGTGATTGTATCTGTGTGCACAGTAATTCAGTAATTGTAGAGACCGCACATCTTCTTGGGAAAGAATCGATAACATGTCAACCTCAATAATTGAAGCATCATCGCGATTAACGTTCTAAGTGTCAATTTTTTCAAAACCGGTTTTATTGCATATTACCTTATGTATTGCTCTCCTGCATTGTTCAGATAACAAATTTTCTAAAATTTTGCACGCCATAACTGTAAAAATGCTTTTATAAATAAGAGGGTAATGTAAAGTGACATACTACATAATTTTGCATAGAAGCGTCGAAAGTTATTCGAAAAGGCACTGGAAGATCATAAAGAAGGTGTAAACCTGATAATATGAAAGATATAAATGAAAAAGTTAAGGAGACAGTTGAAAGAAATAAATTAAAAAACTATGACTTTAGCATTTTTTTGCTCTCTTGACAAATTCTGATTTTGTAACTTAGAACGTTATTCGCGATGATCCTTCAATTGGTGGATGATCAAGGTAAATTACTTTTGGCTTGGAAAATTTTAAAAATTCATAAAAAATGTCCTATGGCTGACCAATTTGTGAGACCTGCTGACCAATTACTACTGACAGGTGACAAATTATTAGGGCTCTTGATAATCGACAAATCGATTAGTCGAATAATCGATTTCGACTAGTCGTTTCCAAAAATATTCGATTATCGCTAATCGACTAGTCGAATAGTTGCTTTTGACTAGTCGATTACTGGTCTGAAGACCCGGGTAATAAGGCGGGAAATTTCTACTGTAATTCGCATGCATGTCTAAGTGGTATCTACCATTTTCGCCAATTTATTTGCTTCATTTCTTTGAAATTTAAAAAAAAATGTAACAGGAGCACAGAATATTTGTGTAGGTAGATATACAAAAATGAAATTTTGTATGTATGTTTGTAATGTTTGAAAATTTTTTTTCATACTGCAAAACGTTGTATGTCAATATTATTCTTTCAGGTTTAAATGCGCAATGTACGCATCTTTCTCTTATTTTACGTTGCCGTTTGAAATAAGTTAGTTGAAAGATTGATTTGTGGGGTAAAAGATATGTAAAAGTACATTAAATCACACCTAATTTTCCAAAGAACTCACAAATTACAAACCTTACATAGAGAGTTTTGATGTATTACCAAAAATATACGGGAACATTAGAGTGCCAAAAAAAGTTCCACACTTTCTATCGGAATGATTAAGCTTGAGAATTTATTTTTTTTTGTAGCAAAATTGCTTCTGCACGCCAATGAAAGATTTCCTATGAAAATAAAAAACAAATTTGACATGTGAGAAATTATAAGCACCTGCAACTCTGGTGTCTTAGTTTCTGTTTGAAAACTTTAGATTTGTAACAAACTTTTCAAAATGTTATTTGCTTCATGTGCTGCTAAGCGCTCCCCAATGATGCTGTTATGTCAGGCCGAGTTAAAATACAGGAGATGATTGAAACACGAGATTTTAATCCAATTTAAGATTGTATAATTTTCCCTTTAAAAGCTGATGTAGTTTTTTAATATAAAAGTCACTGGAAATTATTTGGAACGTATAATAATAAAAAACATGCTCGAAAAATTTCTGGAAATAGCGCTTTTCGAAATTGGTGATTCAATAAATATTTTATAAATTTTAAGGAAACATTTAAGCACACGCTAATAAGTTGTTTTTAATATTTGACAAGTATCAGGAGCACAGAATTTCAGTAAGCAATTATACAAAAAAAAAAAAATTCAACAAACTGGTATGTATAGAAGGGGGTTGGTGGGGCACCCACTGTTTAATTGCATTTTGAAAATATCTTTGTGTATAAGAAAAGAACTGAAAGCTAGTAGATGCGGGTTTTTGAAGTTATTAACGTTAATATTATTATCAATATTACTGCAGTATTGCAGTCAAGTTACTTTATGGATGCTCTGATGCTGATACTTAAGTGATAATATCAGCTACTCCGGCGGAGCTCCCGGCAGGAATGAAGGTAATAGAGTCGATAAAGATAACATCGAATTTATCGAAACATACCGTCAAATTCCCTTAAAATCGTTGGAATTCCCTCAAGATCTGTTAAATTTTCTCCCGCCGGGAGCTCCGTCGGAATAGCTGATAGACCCCAATATGCAACAATAATTGCATACTTCCGTTTCATGTAGCGAATGATGAGCTTGTGATGAGCAACATATTCACAACATTTTATTCAACATACCCCATATTTTTTTATACGGGACGCTACTGAAATAATTTTTGACAAGCGGCCATATTTTTTTCAATCGTACAATATTTGTGACAGAATTACATACTTACATAAAGAAATTCTGTCTCCAAACCCTATAGGAAATTCATATAACTCCAAGTCAACTATTATTATTTATTTTCATCCTAGCTGTTCATTGTACCATTGGTATAAATTAATAAAAAAGATCAATTGCTTTTTCGAAACCTTTTCTCAAATACCAAATATCTTCAGATTTCTATACATATAAGTACTTGTTTTAGTTAACTAATCACATTTAGTTATGAGATATTAATAATAATTTATTTACGTTTTTGGTTTGTGTTATGTCCGAGTACAACTCATGCACCCTAAACTATAAAGTTCACTCATTCTCTCATTAAACTTAAAATTGTTACTCTTGATATATTTATTATGTACAACATATGTATGTATATGCATACCTGGCATTACGTGAAGATATAGCTTGTGAGTCAGTCAAGAAGACCGATTAGAGCAGTAAACATCATATTTCTTATATTGTATTTTAAGTAACGTGAAATAAATAAACTTGTTGTTGTATACTAAATTGGCGCAGCCGGTAGGATACCGAAAATCATTAGTACAGCAGCAACAAATTTTGATGTTCACTCTCTTCTTATTGTGTTCTACCTGATACGTGTGAAAGGGCAAATCAAAGTCACCTTGGCAATAATCATACGATTGTCATCATCACATGTCGAAAAAAGAAGATCAAACAACGGAGCGTGAGAATTCACTACAATCAGCAGCGAAACTAGAGGCAAATCGTGGAATAGTTCGCAGCATGTCGACTCTTGGGAATTTGGAGCCTTTCAATTTGGAACATCCAGAAAACTGGACTTCATACATAGCGAGGTTTGAACTTTACTTATTAGCCAATGATGTACAGGGCAGCGATCGCAAAAAGGCCGTGTTTCTCACCTTAGCCGGAGCACCCCTATACGATTTGCTGTCATCATTGGCTTCGCCCAGTCAGGTGAGTCAACTTAAAATAGAGGAAATCGTAACAATTTTGACCAACCATTTTTCTCCCCGGCCCTCGGAAATCGCTGCATACTATAAATTCCACAAACGTGATCAACAAACAAATGAGAAATTTTCTGAGTACGTTGCGGCATTGCGCAAATTAGCTGTAGATTGCAATTTCGGACTGTCATTAGATCGAATGCTCCGTGATCGCCTGGTATGTGGATTGCGCGATGAGACACTACAACGCAGCCTGTTGGCAGAGACTGACCTTAAACTGCAAAGAGTTATCGACCGAGCAACCACCGCCGAGGCCGCGCTTAAACACGTATCAGAAATGCGGGAATCCGGAACTGTTCATCAAGTAGGTTCTAACAATAATAATCGTCAAGACCGTTTGAAATCACGTAACAACCCCAACGCGAAAGCAAAATCATGCAATGGATGTGGCGGTTCTCATGCCCGATGCCAGTGCCCATATCGAGAAACAATCTGCTCATCATGTGGCACTAAGGGTCACCTTCAACGGGTCTGCCGCACATCAACCGCCACATCAACGCCTAATACAGCTCATCAGCAAAAACTATCAAGATCGTCAGGTCGCTCCAAGAAACAGAAATCACAATCCATCAATCAAATCTTACCAGTAGTCGATTTAAAGAAATCTGCGACTGTCAGTATCAATAATTATAATTGCACCTTCGAAATTGATTCAGGTTCAAATTACACCATCATGTCGTCTAATACATTCGAACGTGTCTGGCCTGAAAGCAAGCCAAACATACATGACTGTGGCCTTCGACTTGTTGATTTTCAACGCAATCAGCGGGCGGGAGATTAGCTGTTTATCCATCGTTGTCGTAGATGGAAACCGATCAAACGTGCTAGGGTGTAACTGGTTTGCTCCTCTCGGCATCAGTATTCAGGGAGTAAATGCAGTTACTGAAGCATCATCCATAAAAGGTATACTTAAACAATATGATCACCTCTTCGCAGAAGAACTTGGCTGTTTTAAAGGGAATCCAGTTACCCTCCACATTGATTCAGCTGTTCAACCTATTCGATATCCACCCCGGCGTATTCCGTTGGCCACCAAGGGCCTAGTCGAAGCGGAAATAGATCGTCTATGTGTGCAAGGAATTTTGGAGCCAGTCGAATACTCGGACTGGGCTACACCAATTGTGCCGGTTCCTAAAAGCGACGGAACTATTCGCATTTGTGGCGATTATAAGTCCACGCTCAACAAGGCATTAAAACCACACAACTTTCAGATCCCTGCTATCAACACCTTACTTTCGTCCATTGAAGGAGGCAGCGTATTTGCTAAAATAGACCTTGCGCAAGCATACCAGCAGTTGCAAGTCGACGAGAAGTCGTCGTTGTTGCAAACAATCACTACTCACAAAGGTGCCTTCAGAGTTACGAGACTTCAATTCGGAATCTCCTCAGCGCCTGGAATATTTCAAAACTTCATAGAGACCCTCTTAAGGAATATTCCAGGCGTACTACCGTATTTTGACGACATCGTTTTAATGGGCAAAACGGAGGATGAACTCGCAAGCCGCTTGCAAGAGGTGTTCACACGATTTGACGCCGCAGGACTGAGATTGCGCAAAGATAAATGTGTTTTTGCGGTCTCAACAATTGAATTCCTCGGATTTAAGCTGGACTCATTGGGAATCAGGCCATCACAGAATAAAGCTAGAGCTATTCAAAACGCTCCGGCTCCCAAAGACAAAAAACAATTACAAGCGTTCTTAGGCCTCCTAAACTTTTATCATTCGTTCTTACCAAACAAAGCAACAATCGCCGAGCCATTACATCGCCTGCTTGACAAAAATTGCCACTGGTGTTGGAACAAAGAGCACCAACAGGCATTCGAAAATCTCAAGCAGCTCCTAGTATCCGAACGTTTTCTAGTGCACTACAACCCGAAATTGCCTCTGGTAGTAGTGTGTGATGCATCGCCATATGGAATCGGCGCTGTCCTAAGCCACCGTATGGCTGACGGGTCGGAAAGGCCTATTGCTTTCTATTCTAGAACGCTGTCGAAACCAGAACGAAATTACGCCCAAATCGACCGGGAAGCTGTAGCGCTGATTGCTGGTGTTAAAAATTTCCACGATTACCTGTATGGCCGAAAATTCACTTTGGTAACCGATCATCGGCCACTTTTGGGTATCTTCGGTACAACCAAGCCCATTCCCAACGTAATATCAGCACAAATGCTTCGCCGTCGTATTTTTCTGAATGCTTATGATTTCGAAATTTTACATCGTTCGGGGAACAAGTTGGGTAATGCGATTTTTTGAGTCGGTTGCCACTAACCGATGACAATCAACCACCTAAGGAAGAAATTCTGATGATAGAAATGGTCAATAAACCCATAGTAGACGCCAAACAAATCGCTTCTCAAACTTGTAAGAATGCAGATCTGGCAAAAGTTCTCAGCTGGGCGTTAAAGGGGTGGCCACCGAGTTTGAGTCGATCAGACAAGCTGTATCCGTTTTATGTTCGCCGGCAAGAAATCTCATCTTTAAAAGGTTGCTTACTGTGGGGTAACAGAACAATCATTCCGCCTGAAAGTAGACAGATCGTCCTCAGTGCGTTACATACTGGCCATCCTGGTATTGTACGAATGAAAGCATTAGCGAGAAGCTATGTGTGGTGGCCTAATATGGAAACGGAAATCGAAGGAATCGTAAAGACGTGTACACCATGTCAAGTCACGCGAAACGAAAATGCGCATGCTCCAGTGCATTGGTGGGAAACAACGAAACATCCGTGGTCCCGCCGAAGTCGATTTTGCTGGCCCCTTTCGAGGCAAGCAGTTCTTCATCGTAGTGGACTCGTTCTCAAAGTGGCTTGAAGTTTTCCTGGTCAAGTCAACCTCATCGCAATCGGCTATCAAACCACTTCGATCACTATTCGCAACGCATGGGCTACCAGACGAAATAGTTTCAGACAACGGAACTGCTTTCACATCCGAAGAATTCAAAACATTCATGCGAGACATATTACACCGCACACTGTCACTGGTCGTTCGCCTGCAGAGCTTATGTTCAAAAGGCAACTTAAAACATATTTCGATAAAATACATCCGCATGAGCTGCACAACAATACAAACCAAAAAGCTGCAAACGATAAGTTTTTCAATGATGCAGACCTAGTGTGGGTGCGAAATTATTCTTCAGGATCTAAGTGGATTCCAGCGAAAATAAATAAAAGAAACGGACCCATATCATATGATGTAATCCTGGATGACGATCGTATCATAAAATGGCATATTGATCAGATACGCCCTCGAGAGATATCAGACGCATCCGGTGATTTAGGCCTTAATACCCAAGGCACTAGGTCAGAAACATCTCCGCAGTCAGAGAGTACTACGTTGGAGGCAAACAACCCATCTTCCCCACCTCCATCGCAAAATAGTTCAGAAAGCTCTTCTCAACAAGGGTCATTGTCCTCTAAGGCAGATCGCAGCACTGTAGAGCCGGACTCGAATGACAGGTCAGATGTTTCTACTCCACGCAGGTCCAATAGAGAGAGACGTCCTCCAAATTATTATACTGTTCCTGGGCGTTAAGGGGTGTTATGCCCGAGTACAACTCATGCACCCTAAACTATAAAGTTCACTCATTCTCTCATTGCACTTAAAATTGTTACTCTTGATATATTTATTATGTACAACATATGTATGTATATGCATACCTGGCATTTCGTGAAGATATAGCTTGTGAGTCAGTCAAGAAGACCGATTAGAGCAGTGAACATCATATTTCTTATATTGTATTTTAAGTAACGTGAAATAAATAAACTTGTTGTTGTATACTAAAGTTTGGTTTTATCATGCATTCATACGTAGCTGTCCAGGCCTCAGTTAAGGTCGAAACCGGTGTTCTAAGCCAGATCAATGCTGACATCATACAAATTTTCAATGAAATCAAAAGCTGACTTAAAAAAGATACTTTTTTTATCTGAAATTCTAATCTTGGCTTTGATCATAATGACGACAACCCGCCTAAGCGGTTTTTTGCCGTTTCGTATCAGAGCACGCCAATCATTCCTTTTTAGCGATAACTGACGCCAATTGGAAACTCCAAGGGAGTTTAAGTCATCCTTCACCTTTTGTTTCCATCTCAGTCGAGTGTGGTACCACAACGAAACGCTTGAGCTCAAAGAACTTTCTTGAGAAAAAACCTCCTCTTTGAGACGAAAAAATTTATGTGTCAAACATTAAAATCCGACAACAAATGCCAAAGATTTGAAGAAAAATGTAATTAGGCGACATCTAGGCTTGCCACAAAAAAATTTTTTTTTTTTAATGTTTTTCAAAAACACTTTGTATGAGGGGAGGTACGGCCGTCTTTTTTTTTTGCCTGTAAGCCCGAGACGCTCTAATAAAAGTGCTATGAACACTGAAAAATAAAGAACTAGCAGTTGACTACAGGTTTGGTGTGACAATTTTTTTATGTGAGTAAGTCTGTAATGTACGTTTGAAGAAAAACATGGCCGCTTGTCAAAAATTTTTAAAAATTATTCCAGTAGCGTCCCGCAAAAAAAAATATGGGGTGTGTTCGAGCCGCGTTGGTTGTAGCAGTGCTACTTTTTATGACAGAGCATCATGTTCTTCGGCAAAATTTCGCGCTTTCGTTTAACCCTGCTTTCATAACGTTATTTTTTACCCCTTAATTCATAACGATACGTCTCTCAGGCGTATGTTATAACCAATTATCATGAAATACGAAGCCTACTCTGCAAAATCAACCATCACTTCCAGGCTGTGAGTAACGACGGTATCTCCAGTATGAGTTAGCTTAGAGAGTAATTGCGAGAGGGAGATCAACAAGAAAAAAGTCGATATGCCTCGAAGACGTACGTTATGGCAGCAGGGTTAATAAAATGTTGACAATATGTTACTCATCACAAGCTCATCATTCGCAACATTAAAATAAAATATGCAATCATTGCAGCATATTATCACCTAAGTATCCATAGTTAATGTTATAGAAAGATTTCAAGACAACCGTACATCTAAGCCCCATCCAAAAGCTGTTCCAATTTGCGTTTTTAAGTGTGTATTTTGATCTTTTCTAAGTCGAGACTTGAGACATGTTAAATAAATCTAGGTAGACCAATGGCGGAGAATATTAGTTCATCTCTCGAAGTAGTTCTTGCTGACTGGGGTATAATGGAGAAAACGCGAGCTATGACACATGACAGCGCAAACGTGATGAACGCAGCAGCAGCGCAACTAATCGTTGTTCCTAGTAGCATAAAATGTAGCGCACATCTTCTTCAACTTGTGATGTAAGATGCATTGTCGTCAGTTCCACAATATGGAGAAGTTTGTAATAAAGGACGAAATGTGGTAAGCTATTTCCACCGATCAACAATAGCTAAATCCGCATTATCAAATCGTCAGACGCAATTGGGTGTGAAGGAGAACAGACTAGTTCAATGTATCGAAACGCGGTGGAACTCGAAGTATAAGATGTGTGAAAGTTTAATTCGCAACAAAAATGCTATCACTTTAGTCCTCCAAGACCGAAGTGTAACAAAACTTTCCTATGCAATAAAACTAGACATGGCGGAAACCGAATGGACAACCATGGAAAAAATGGTTGAGATGCTGAAACCTTTCGATGTAGCAACGAATGTGTTGTGCACTGAGAAAGACATCTCTATATCTATGATTCGTCCTCTGGCTCATGCTTTGATAAATAACCATATGGCGTAGTCGTATTTTGAGCAAAGCAATGAGGAAGTTTTTAAAAACACAGCAAGATTATCATTAAAAGAAAGATTCGAAATTGATATTACTGACATTTCAGCACCGGTAGTTGCATCGTTCGAAGTAGAGGGCACAAAGGCTAAGGTGATTTCATTTATAGCATCTTTGCTTGAGAATAATAACATTTTAAATGTTTGTGAACCGAGGCCTTCTAAAAACACGCAATTGGACTTTTTATTTCAGTGTGAAAGCAGCCAAAGTGATTCCCGAACGCAGTTGGACTTTTATGCAGCAGAACCTCAGATTGGTCATAAAATAAATCCCCTTGTATGGTGGACAAATCATTCTGGGATTTACCCTAAGCTTTTTGAGGTTGCCAAACAATATTTGTGTATTCCTGCTACTTCAGCAGAATCTGAACGAACATTTTCTAGTGCGGGAAATATCGTTACTGCATTGAGAAACTGCTTGCTTCCTCAGAATGTGCATATGTTGACATTCTTATATCAAAATAAACGTTTTATGAATAATAATTAGAACACATAGTTACATTACTTTCCCTTCATTGATTGTGGCTGGAATACACAAATATTGTTTCAAAAATAACTTACAAAATAAATAAAGATTCTACGTGGTCTTTATTTCTTGTCTAAAACTGTATTTTTTGTTTCAATGTTTTATATGTAATTGTTTTCATTGAAATTATGTGCTCCTGAAAAAAATAATTTATTAGCGTGTGCTAATATTGATGTTAATAACTTCAAAAACACGCAATCTACTAGCTTTCAGTTCTTTTCTTATACACAAAGATATTTTCGAAATGCAATTTAAAAGTTGCACCACCAACCCCCATCTGTACATACCAGTTTATTGAATTTTTTTTTTGTATAATTTCTTACTGAAATTGTGTGCTCCTGATACTTGTCAAATATTAAAAACAACTTATTAGCGTGTGCTTAAATGTTTCCTTAAAATTTATAAAATATTTATTGAATCATCAATTTCGAAAAGCGCTAATTCCAGAAATTTTACGAGCATGTTTTTTTAATTATTATGCGTTCCAAATAATTTCCAGTGATTTTTATATTAAAAAACTACATCAGCTTTTAAAGGGAAAATTATACAAATTGGATTAAAATCTCGTGTTTCAATCATCTCCTGTATTTTAACTCGGCCTGACATAACAGCAGCGTTGAAGAGCACTTAGCAGCGGATGAAACAAATAACAATTTGAAAAGTTTGTTACAAATCTAAAGTTTTCAAACAGAAACTAAGACACTAGAGTTGCAGGTGCTTATAATTTCTCACATGTCAAATTTGTTTTTTATTTTCATAGGAAATCTTTCATTGGCGTGCAGAAGCAATTTTGCTACAAAAAAAAATAAATTCTCAAGCTTAATCATTCCGATAGAAAGTGTGGAACTTTCTTTGGCACTCTAATGTTCCCGTATATTTTTGGTAATACATCAAAACGCTCTATGTAATGTTTGTAATTTTTGAGTTCTTTCGAAAATTAGGTGTATTTGAATATACTTTTACTTTTTTTTTTTGCCCAACGAATCAATCTTTCAACTATCTTTTTGCAAACGGCGACGTAGAATAAGAGAAAGATGCGTACATTGCGCACTTAAACCTAAAAGAATAATATTGACATAGAACGTTTTGCAGTATGAAAAAAATTTTTCAAACTTTTTTATCTACATTCATACAAACATACATACATTTTTCAAATTTTCATTTTTGTATACATATCTACCTACACAAATATTCTGTGCTCCTCTTACATTTTTTTTTAAATTTCAAAGAAATGAAGCAAATAAATTGGCGAAAATGGCAGATACCACTTAAACCTGCATGCGAATTACAGTAGAAATTTCCCGCCTTATTACCCGGGTAAAAACTAGGAACCGGATTTAATCGTTAGTATTCGATTAGTGACAGCTAGTCGATTAGCTGAAATCGAATATCTGCTATTCGATTTTCAAACAGCACAAAAGTTGATAATCGACTAATCGACTAGTCGAGTAATCGATTAGAATCAAGAGCCCTACAAATTATGTATTTGGCATACAAGCTTTTCCAAATTTCGACCAATGGAGTGCCAGCATCTTAAGCGATAACACTTACAATAACTGAAAAAACTTAAAAAAATTTATTAAAAAATATCTATCAATGACCAATTATTGAAACCTTCTGACTAATTATGAACAATTAGTGACTATTTGAATATTTGTTTTTTTTGAAAATCTTAGTATACAGGGTGCCTGCAGAGTTAAATGACTTTTGCCTTGGAAAATTTAAAAACGTCGTACAAAATTTTCTATGGCTGACCAATTAGTGAGACCTGCTGACCAATTATGACCAATTAGTGACCAACTATTTGGGATACTAAGTTATTAATAAAATGTTTTTATTATACTTTTAGAACATTGTATAATGATATCATTTTGTATCGAGCTATTCTGTTGGATGTTTTTTTTTATTAAATCGCACTTCCTGTGGTGCCATCGGCGGAAATCGACAAATATTAAATACTCGCCATTTTTATAACGCAAAGGTCCGAAAAGAGGTAGATTCCAAAGTGGCCAAAGTTACACCGTAACTGTTTAGGCTAGCATATTTCCCGGTATTGTTAATTTTTAAGGCCTGAGCAAATGCTATTTAATTTTTCAGTAAAACAATTGTATGGGACACAAAAACTGTGCTTGGGGGGCAAAGGGTTAATGCGCTTGTTTACATTTTTTTGAAGGAAAAACTCCTACAAAAACAAAATATTTCAGTTGTCAATTCTACCTTGTTGAATTTGCCATGATAAAAATTTATTTCTTTTATTTTTTCGTCACTCGTCGCTCAAAAAAAAAATATTGCCCGTCCCTGTATTCAACGTATGGACTTTTCAGGATTTTTCTCGAAACATTTTCATTTACTTTCTTTGTCACGAAGTTCCCCATCGACGATGAAAAACTAGAGTCACCTTTTCTCCATGCATTATATCATAGTCCGGTAAGTTTAGTTTATCTAGTATAACAAAGAGTCACGCGCTTTGATCGGACGTGTTTTTGCTGTGCTCTAAGTTTTTCTCTAATTTTAAATTAAATTTGAGCTTCTTTATTTGTGTTTAATGGCGCATACCTAACAATAAATCTAGTGTTAGGCTGTCCGCAGACGAGGCGCATCGTCATAGGCGCGTACATGTCAATTGACTGAGCACAATTTCCCTGTGTGCAGACACGTATCGACATCAAGCTTGGCTGCAGAAAGAAAATACGCAAAGAAATGTCAAAATTCAAATATTAATTAATACATTTACCTAAGTTATGGCCGTCCATCTTTCCACAAATTAAGCAACAATTAATTTTTTTTTAAAACAAAGCAAAAGCACGGCATACAAAAATCGAAAATGAAAAATTTAAACAAATGCTTCTTCTTCCTCTTTTCTAAGCGTACGTTTGCCTAGCGACCAGCATTGTCATACACTGAGCAGCATGTAGCTTTTATGCTATACCACTTTCGTGCAGCTGACGATTCGTGTGCGTCTCTTCATTTAAATATATGTGTTCAGCAACAAAGCGTACAAATATCGAATGTAGCGTCTAATACACGTCTATGACGATTCGCTCCGTGTGCGGACTCGCTTAGTGACATTGACTTTTGTTAAACTTTTTCCTATGCATATCATATTTTTAGTATTTCGGTTTGCTATGCCGTGTTTCTGTGATCATAGAGATAGATCGCGCCCAAACTTCAGTGCAATGCGAGAAATGCAGAGAAATTTATCGTTTTAGTTGTGTTGTTGGTAACTTGCCTGCGAACCAGAATTGCCTAAATGCTGAAAATATATACATCTGATATTTCACTTAACTCTTCGGTGCAACAACAACAAGCCATACAAGGGCAAAAGCAAATTCTGTGTAAGGATTATAATAATTTTGCTGAGTTGAAAATTGTTAACTCTCAACTTCTTTCTGCTGTGTCTGCTTTCCACGATGATAATGAGTGTTTACGTCAAAAAGCAGATAATATTCTAAATTTAAATCTTACGAATGAGAATGCGCAACTTTGTGTATTGGGTGATTTTAATTTAAATAAAATTACGTGGTCTTCTATTTCTGATGAAGATATGCTTATTCCGGGTAACGTGAATAGTTGCAGTGAAATATGTGTAATTGACGAGTTGTTTAGTATACAATTAACGCAAATTAAAAGCTTTCTAAATGTGTTAAGCAGGATACTGGATCTCATTTTCATTAGTCCGGATTTAAAATTCCAATTGTATAAATCCGTGGTTCCTTTATCTATAACGGACAAACACCACATTCCACTTATCTTGGAAATAGAGTTTTATACATATACTGAGTGTGAATTGGCCAACCTTATTTGTAGATCGGTCCCTAATTGAATGTTTTGAAATATTTAAGAGTGAAATAAGTAGTTTTTCCTTTGATAATATCCCACGTTTATCGCCAAAGATCTATAAACTTCCCTGGCATAATCGAAGGCTAAAAAAGTTAAAGAATCTTCGTAACAAATTTCATTTGTATGAGAAATATTTGATCGAGTTTAACTGTTTAAATAAATTTCTTTATAAAAATTATTTGCTCGCGTTTGAAAGGAATATTAAATCTAACCCCAAGGCTTTTTGGAGTTTTGTATATTCAAAACGTTCTTCGTCGGTTATCCCGTCTGGCTAACTTAGCCGTAACCACCGCCGCGTTCGCAGCAACCCTGCGGCCGGCCATCTCACCACACCTCACACGCACACTAACACAATTACACATACACCAAATGTCAACACCAAAAACGCCCACACATCATAAACAAATCACCATTGTTCAATCTTTGTACCCGCCACACGGTTTACTTTTGCGCTCCCGCTAATTAAAACTAAATTTAAATTTAAAATTAAAGTTATTTTCTTTATTTATCGAGTGAAAAGGTGAGTGCCAAGTGTAGTGAAGTGTACGGAATTATATATGGTCCATCTCGCCTTACTGAATAGCACCTATGGACAGTGATCAAACAAATTAAAAACAAAATATTAAAAGTCCACAACAATAAACAACAAAACAAAAAAGGCGCAAAACATATATGGACAGTGCGAAAATACAAAAGTGAACAAAAAATTTAACATAAAGGAAAAGTATAAAGTTCACAAACAAGAAGTTGACAAAATATCGGTTTACAAAAACAAAACATGCAAAAGTAAAACCCAATATTAGGGTGAACGAAAAAAAATAAAAATTCACAAACAGAAAACAGAAACTTAAAATATTTAAACAGAAACTTAAAATATTTAAACAAAATAATTTCCTTTTCGGGCGTGCCGGTCAAACAAACAACAACAAAATAGTAAAAATTAAAATACAACAACAAAAACTACAGTCTACCAATATAAAACCGGGCGCGGGAAAAAAAATACAAAAATACATAACCAAAATTGTTGCTACACATATGAAAAAAAGCGAGGGAAAGAAGGACAAACAACAACATTAACAAAAAATTATAAATACAAAATAATTAAAAAAGGCCAAGTACTTAAACTTCCCCTTAACTCTTGCTAAAGAGCGGTGAGTTGTATGATTTCCAATTATTAAGACGTTCATTTGGTATTTCTACGGATTTTTTCCATAAATCCGTATTACCCAAAATCGAACTGTTACACATAAAAATATATACATACATATATTCAAATATTTAAGATTGCTCAAAAATATATATATATATAAATATTCTAACACCGGTCAAATTCCGACCATCCCACATATTTACATAAGTTTCATATTAAGTCCCGCACAAAAGTGTTACAACAAATACCTATGCAACTAAAAAATATCTCCGCGGATTTCTGCTTATTTTTCGTGTTGTCAAGCACAAATTAAATACATATTCCAAAAACAAATATATATTCAAGTCTTACTTGCAAATTTATCCGGCAATACCCCCTTTAGCTTGCATTCCCTTGCGCACATAAGTCAAGCAAAGGCAGGATTGCTCTAACAAAATAAGCAGTAGAAAGAATAAAGAAAAATAAACGAAAATATTTAAATTGTTAGCGAAGCTATTTTCTGTTCTAGTTAAAGTACTACGATTACATATCAACAAAAAAATATACGGACACACAAATTAGGGAAAAGCTATAGTCCAGCATCCCAAAAGAAAAAAATCGTTTAGTAGCTTGCGGGCAGGCAAAAAGACAACATCGTAGGTGCATACTTCTTTTTCATGCGCTTTTATACCACGTCGCACGTCATATGAAAAAATGATATGATGACCAATGCTTTCGAACAACTTCAATGCTAAGCTATTTCCTTTAAAAAGACATTTTGAGTTTTCCCATAAAAACATAAATGAACTAACCCAAACTAAAAATGAAGAATTATTTAGAAAAAAAAAAAAATATTTATATATATCGCCGGTTCCAAAGTAAACAGATGTATTTACTTTTTAAAATTTTTGGGAAAACAGCATTTCAAACTTTTATTTTTTCATAGAACTCCATTGTGAAAATGAAATTTTGAAAGCCGTTTCAAAAACAATTTACATTTTGAAATACATATATATATTATATATATATATAATTTGAAGGTGTAAGATATAAGATGTAGGGGGTAGGGTGGTGTAAGATATAAGTGGTAGGGTGTAAGATGTAGGGGGTAGGGTGTAAGGTGTAAGATATATGTGGTAGGGTGTAAGATGTAGGGGGTAGGGTGTAAGATATAAGTAAGTGGTAGGGTGTAAGATGTAGGGGGTAGGGTGTAAGGTGTAAGATATATGTGGTAGGGTGTAAGATGTAGGGGGTAGGGTGTAAGATATAAGTAAGTGGTAGGCTGTAAGATGTAGGGGGTAGGGTGTAAGGTGTAAGATATAAGTAGTAGGGTGTAAGATGTAAGATTTTAAGTGTAAGAGTAAGGTGTAAGATGTAGAGTGTGTTTAACAGAAAAAATGGTTTAAGCTCCGCCTTTACAAAAAAAAATTGAAAATATTCCGTGGGCAATTCCATGGGAAAAGTTATGTTTAGAGTTATTTTGAAGAAAAACTTATTTATGCGATAAAGTGGGACCGCAAAAAATAAGTTTATCTCGTAAAAAATTATTGAATTATTTAAATTTTGAATTATATGTTAAAACAAAACATATATTAATTGCAAATACAAAAATGTATTAAAATTGTTTTATTAATGCTAGGTGGGGCTGAGATAGCGGTAATAAAAACTCAAAATCGTAATTATGGACCGAGTTGGCTGATATTTTACGTGTGTGTGCATAATTGCTCAAAAGAGTGAAGGAATTAGCCGATTGTTGCATTCTTCAGCGCCATCTGCATATCAATAGACAATGCTCATAAGAGTATAGGAATTCGCCGCGTGGTAAGTAAAGGTACTTTTGGAATACACCACGCGGCGAATTCCAATCTTCTTTCTATGGGAAAAACGACTAAACTTGGGTGATTTTTGCAAATAAAGCAATATTTTAGATATTTTATTTTTGTATAATGCATTGTCAGTAAAACCTGATCGATGGTGAAAATTTCAAAACCCCAGCTCAACGGGGAGTTAGTTCAAAATCTCTGTAAATTAAATTTTTCAAATATCTCTACCCATGCGCCACCTATCGGAATTATTTTTTTATTATAGTGCATTGGGGTATAAAACTAAGCGATGATGAAAATTTCAATATCCTACCTCAACGGGAAGTTCGTTGAAAAACGAATTAATCGACACTGAAAACAGACCTTCGTAATTCTCAAATAAAGCGACTCACGCGCCACCTAGCGGGTCCAATTTTTTTTAACATTTAGAAATTAATTAAGTAACTTGAAAAGAAATATTTTTGTAAAAAAATTCCGCTAGGTGGGGCTGAGATAGCGGTAATAAAAACTCAAAATCGTAATTATGGACCGATTTGGCTAATATTTTACGTGTGGTTTATAAAATTAACTAAAAAGTAAAAAATAAATTCACTGTAAAGGAATATAACACTTTATAAGTTCATTGTAACCTTTAAAGATAATTTGGCTTCTTCGTCTGCCACAAAATAATTCCATATTGTACATAATTATATATTTCTAACATTAAAACTTTACATCTAAATTATTAAATCTTCCAGTATATATCACATCCCTAATTTTATTAATAATAAAAAAAAAAAAAAAAACTAATGGCGGCGAAATACCAACAGGTTATCATAACAGGTTATCATATCCCGCCAACTTGTAGGAAAACTCAAAAAGCAACACACCACAAGTTGGAAAGAGAAGCTCGGCTAAAAATCTCGTTAGAGGTTATGATAACCTGTTGGTATATCGCCGCCATTAGTTTTTTTATCATAACCTCTAATGAGATTTTTAGCCGAGCTTCTCTTTCCAACTTGTGGTGTGTTGCTTTTGAGTTTTCCTACAAGTTGGCGGGACCTACAGTTTTTTGCCGACTTCGAACGGCACTTGCAAAGCAAATGAATTTTTGCTGAGAAGCTTCTCATGGCAGAAATACACCCGGAGAGTTTGCCAAACTACTGCCGAGGGCCGACCCCGTTTAGAAAAATTCTTTTTCTAAATAATTTTTTGATGTTACTTTTGCCGGGCATCGAACCGCCACGACTTGGTGTAGAAGGCCGAACACTTAACCGCTACACCACGGCGGCCGCAGTGTTAAATTTTGATGGTATAATTAAGAACATTTAGGACCTTCTTTTCTATTTGATGGTGTTGAAGACATGGAAGAAGAAGAAGAAAATTTGATCGATCTGTAGATATTATTTATTTAGAAATCAAAAAATGTACATATTATATGAATTTAAAATGTATATGGAAAATGAAGTAAAACACATATACTTACCTTTAAAAAACCCATATTTACCTTAAAACTCATATTTACCTTAAACTCATACTTACCTTAAACTCATACTTACCTTAAACTCATATTTACTGTTTATGTCGGTGCCTAAAATATTTCTTTTGAACAAAAGGTACACCCTAATGCGAATATTAATAATGTTGCATATACATGCAAACGCTGTCATGTATATGCACACATACACAAAAGAAAACACGGGTAACAGAGTTTTCCTTTGGATATCCAATATCCAGTGGAAAACCTCCGTGCGATCTCCGGTCCGGCAGAGCCGAGATCAACTATCCAGTTTTATTCCATTTTTCACTATCGAAGAGAAAGGACCTGCCTGCTGCCGTTGTCACGTACACCAACTACATTTAAGGTAAACTATTGTATAAATTAACAAACAATAAAGAGACTTATTGTGATTATTAACACTAATCATTCTGCCTTGTATCTTTGTTTCCTTATTTACATTGCGATATTATACCTCCCGAGCGACGGTATAAACATTGGTCCTTCCTCACCGTGAGAAGGCACCAGTGACCTACCAACAACAAACCGGCCAAAAAATACAGTCCACCGCACAAAAAAAAGCTAATGTTCATATATATTAATTTACGGGCAAATAAAAGCAGCAGCAGTTGAACAACAACAACCACTCAAACTAATTACATAGCGCAATTTAAGGAAAATCACCACCACAACAACAACACATAGCTGCAACAACATAACACAAGGTACGTGGTTATATTTTCAACCGCACAAATTTTTTGTCAAGTGAAATTTTTTAAGTGAATTTGAGGTTCGATTTTTTTGTTCAAAATTATATATTTAGCTGAAACAGCTTAAAGAAAAATAGTGCCATTACAAATATTTCGAAGAATATCGGCCAATTACACTGCACTATTTTCCAGCTGATCTCACCTCACTTCACTAATTTCGTTTGTTTGTTTGTTTATAAACAACAACAACAATGCATTTGGTTCACATAACCAAACAAATCACTGGCAATTTTACATTGCAATTTTTTATCTTTGAATTTTCACTTGTTTAAGATTTCGTTTACTGCACAATAATTTTTGCACATTATATTTGGTTTAAATAACCACACATTTCCACTTTTTTGTGTTAGGAAGACTTCGTTAGTCTTTTCCTTTATAAATCACGAATAAACAAAAAATATCACAAACGTTGTTGTTGTTACACATTTTATACATTGTTGTTGGGTGGCGAAACTGCATAAGCAAAAATACACTCACGTGCAAGTAAATAGCCTGCAATAAAAAATTAAAGAAATTTTAAAATAATTAGCAATATAATTGCAAATAACAAAATACGTGAGTAATTATTCTATTTTGCGATAAAAAAGTGGTTGTCCTTTTCTCTTTATTTCAAAGGTTTACATTAAATCTAATCTGATTTTTATCTGTCTACCGATTTCGGCCAATTAAATTATAAATTGAAAATGGAGTCATTTATACATAGAGCGGAATCGATTATAGAATTCGAGACCGACTTCAGTGAGCAACCCATAAGCGACCATTCCATAATTTCTCTAGGAATTCAGCAGGGGGAAGTAAAAATTAAATTGGAAAAGTTTAGGGATGTTTATGAAGATGCCCTTGCCGTATTTGTAGGAAAAACAGCAGAAATAGCGTCCATTAAGAAAAAATACAAAGTTTCTTATGGAGCATATTTAAAATGCTTAACTACAATGGGCAAGTTGTCGGAACAACTCCAATCAAAGGGCAAAAAGGAGACCGACAGTTCGCCTTCCGCCATGCGACATGGCAGTTTTCAAGGGTGATTATATCTCATGGCCTACGTTCCGAGATATGTTTACGGCCATATATATAGTTAATAAAAATCTAAGCCCTGTGGAAAAATTATTCCACCTCACCCAGAAAACACAAGGGGAAGCATACGACATTGTGTGCAATGCCCCACTTACAAATGCAGGATTTGACATAGCGTGGAAAAATTTAAATGAGCGTTATGAAAATAAACGCAGTTTGGTAAAGGCCCAATTAGACACCGTCTTCAGTATTAGGCCAATTGAAACTGATTGCGGAAAATCAATTAAGGATTTACAATTAAAATTAAATAATTGTATAACAGCCTTAAAAAGCCATAAAATTGATTTATGGGATGCACTTTTTGTATATTTGTGCGCAGAAAAGTTGCCCGAGAGCAGCCTTTCACTTTGGGAACAGTCTTTAGGGAACAAGACGGAAATATCCAAATGGGAGGATATGAACAAATTCTTAACTGATAGGTTTTTAGCGTTGGAAAACGTATCCGGTCATAGAAGTAACCAGCCCTCAAAGACTTCAAAACCCCAGCCCCACAAACATTCCCCTTAGCCTCATCAAAAAAAGGTCGGGTCCTTCCAAACAAACTTGAAGTACTTTTTCTGCCAGATGTGCCGTACAAATAGTCACAAACTACATAATTGTGACAAGTTCAAAAAACTTTCTCCCTCTCGTCGAGTGGAGTTTATTAAGAAGAACAACAGGTGTTTCAAAATGTACAAATGGGTACAATTGCATGACATGTCATCATCGTCATAACACCCTCCTGCATATACCAAAAAGCCAGTCAAAGACATCCGCGCATAGTCGGAGCTCAGATGACGACGATAGAGCCTCAACTTCCAAACAGGCACAGGAGAGACAAAACTCTAAAACAAATGATAAGCAAGTTCAGTCTTGCATATACCAAAAAGTCATATACCAAAAGTCAGTCAAAGACATCCGCGCATAGTCGGAGCTCAGATGACGACGATAGAGCCTCAACTTCCAAACAGGTACAAGAGAGACAAAACTCTAAAACAAATGATAAGCAAGTTCAGTCTTGCCATGCCAATACAAGCACAGGTGTGCTTTTAGGCACAGCTCGAGTAAATATACACTATAAAAATACCAGTTTTTCAGCAAGAGCTCTAATCGACTCTGGTTCAGAGTGCTCGTTTATGACTGAAAGACTAAAACGGCGAATTAACCTGCCATGTAAGAAAATTCGCGCCCAAGTTTCGGGAATAACAAACTCATTCTCTGCACAGGTCAAAGAGACGTGTTCAATAGAGCTGCGGTCCCTGATTGATCCATTATTCTCTGTGAACGTAAACGTCCTTGTCCTGCCACAGTTGACTGGAAATCTGCCAAATTGTCAAATCAGTGGAATGGCAAAACAGTCATTCCCTGACTTAGAGTTGGCTGATAAAAGATTATATGTCAACGAGCCAGTGGACCTAATTATGGGAGGAGACATTTACCCTCAGATAATATTAAACGGATTGCAGAAGGATGTTCTTGGTACGCTCTTGGCACAAGAAACTGTATTCGGCTGGATACTCACAGGCCGACAAGATGCTCAAGAGCAACAAAACAAAATAGTCTCTTATTACAGTGACATATCGTTAGATAACCAACTAACAGCCTTCCTGGGAATTAGAAGAACTTCCCAGGAGCAAACAACTAAATGAAGAAGAAAAATACTGCGAGGATCTTTATAGGAGTACAACCACGAGAGATAACTCAGGGAAATATACAGTCTCACTGCCATTTAAAAGAGAATTCCCTGCGAACATATCCCTCGGGCCATCCCTCAAAAGGGCATGCCCTCAGTTCTTCCGGAACGAGACACGCCTCGCAAAAAACCCTTCTCTTCAAACGGAGTACAATCGAGTTGTGACCGAATACGAGGAATTAGGACATATGGCAAGGATCACCAGAAAAGTGAATGGAGACTCCTCTGACCATTATTTTCTACCTCATCATGCAGTCATCAAAGAAGAAAGTACATCAACAAAAGTTCGAGTCGTATTGAACGCATCGAGCCCAACAGCAAACGGAGTAAGCCTGAACGATGTTCTTCACACGGGTCCAGTACTACAAGTAGACCTAACTCTTCTCATACTTCGCTGGAGACTTTACAAATATGTCTTCAACAGCGATATAGAGAAAATGTACCGACAAATTATGGTACACCCAAATCATACAAAATATCAGAGTATAGTATATCGTACTAGCCCTGACAACCCTATCAGTCTCTACGAATTAAAGACTGTAACATTCGGGGTAAATTGTGCTCCTTATCTGGCAATAAGGACACTACTACAATTGGCAAAGGACGCAGAAGATTCCTTTCCAATAGCATCCATCATCATCATTTATTGGCGCTTAACCGCCTAAGCGATTTTGGCCGTTTCGTATCAAAGCACGCCAGTCATTCCTTTTTAGCGATAACGGACGCCAATTGGAAACCCCAAGGGAGTTCAAGTCATCCTCCACCTGTTGTTTCCATCTCAGTCGAGGCCTCCCCCTTCCTCTGCTGCCGAATTCAGGCGACGATAGGAAAACCTTCTGTGCTGGAGCTTCTTTGTCCATTCGCATAACATGGCCCAGCCAGCGGAGTCTTTGGCCTTTAATTCGCTGGACTATGGTCAGATCTGCGTAGAGCTCGTACAGCTCATCGTTAAATTTCCGTCTATACTCGCCGTTGGCATCACGGGAAGGACCATAAATCTTCCGGAGAACTTTTCTCTCAAATACTCCAAGGGCCATCTCATCTTCTCTTGACATTGTCCATGAATCTGAGCCATACATCAGGACAGGTATGATGAGAGACTTATAGAGCGTGATCTTTGTTCTTCGAGAGAGGACTTTACTTCTCAATTGCCTACTCAGTCCAAAGTAGCACTTGTTGGTAAGAGTGATTCTCCGCTGGATTTCTAGTCTGATATTATTTTCGGTGTTGATACTGGTTCCCAAATAGACGAAGTCCCTCACAGTTTCAAATTTGTAACTATCAACAGTGACATGGCTGCCAAGGCGCAGGTGCGCCGATTCTTTCTTTGATGACAGCAAATACTTCGTCTTGTCCTCGTTCACGGCAAGACCCACTTTTTTCGCTTCCTTATCCAGTCCAGAGAAGGCAGCGCTTACGGCGCGGTTGTTAAGGCCAATGATATCAATATCATCGGCATACGCCAGCAATTGCACGCTCTTGTAAAAGATTGTACCATTGCGGTTTAGCTCTGCTGCTCGAATTATTTTCTCCAACATCAGATTGAAGAAATCGCATGAAAGGGAGTCGCCCTGTCTGAAGCCTCGTTTGGTTTCAAATGGCTCAGAGAGGTCCTTCCCGATTCTGACGGAGCTGTTGGTATTGCTCAACGTCATTTGACAAAGCCGTATAAGCTTTGCAGGGAAGTCAAATTCAGACATGGCGGCATACGCTGTCAAAAGCGGCTTTAAAATCGACAAAGAGATGGTGAGTGTCGATTCTCTTATCATGGGTCTTCTCCAGGATTTGGCGTATCGTGAAAATCTGGTCGATGGTAGACTTACCAGGTCTAAAGCCACACTGATAAGGTCCAATCAGTTTGTCTACGACGGGCTTCAGCCTTTCACACAACACGCTAGAAAGAACCTTATATGCGATATTAAGAAGACTAATTCCGCGGTAGTTGGTGCGGTTAGCGGGATCGCCTTTCTTGTGGATTGGGCAAAGCACACTTAAATTCCAATCCGGAGGCATGCATTCGTCTGACCATATTCTGCATAAGAGCTGATGCATGCTTTTTACCAGCTCTTCGCCTCCGCGTTTGAACAGCTCGGCGGGTAGTCCGTCTTTTCCAGGCGCTTTGTTGTTTTTGAGCCGGGATATAGCTATCCTCACTTCATCATAGTCAGGTGGTGGGACGACTTTTCCATCGTCAGGGATTGGGGTATCGGGTTCGACGACTCCCTCGCAATTTAGCAGTGAGGAGAAGTGCTCCCTCCATAATTTAAGTACACTTTGTACGTCGGTTACCAGGTCGCCATTATTGTCCTTACAGGAGCTTGCCCCGGTCTTAAAACCTTCCGTCATCCGCCGGATCTTTTCATAGAATTTTCGGGCATCATTCCTGCCAGCCAGCATCTCAAGCTCCTCACACTCACGCCGTTCGGCCTCACTTTTCTTTTTTCTGAAAAGGCGTCTCACTTCCTTCTTTGCCTCACGATATTGTTGCCATACACTGCGGGTTGCGCCCGTTCGCAACGTCTCCGGCGTGTGCGTATCTTGGCTGCGACAAGATAATGGTCAGAGTCAATATTGGGGCCACGCAGTGTACGCACGTCCAGAACGGTGGAGCTATGTCTGCCGTCAATCAAGACATGATCAATCTGGTTTCTAGTTCTTTGATCAGGGGACAGCCATGTGGCTTGGTGTATTCGCTTATGCTGGAACCTGGTACTACTGATGACCATATTGCGAGCAGCGGCGAAGTCAATCAACCTAGTGCCGTTGGGGGATGTTATATCGTGGAGACTGAATTTTCCAACTGTGGGACCAAAGACTCCTTCCTTGCCCACCTTGGCATTAAAGTCGCCGAGCACGATTTTGATATCATGCTGTGGGCAGCGATCATAAGTCTGTTCAAGTTTATCGTAGAAGGAGTCCTTCTCCGCGTCGTCCGTCTCCTCAGTCGGCGCAGATAAATGTTATGTTGAAAAACCTCGCCTTGATGCGGATCGCAGCGAGACGCTCGTTCACAGGAGTGAACGCTAATACTTGGCTCTTTCCCACCACGAATCCTACACCACGCGCTTTGCCGCGTGTCTGGCCACTGTAGTATACGTCACAAGGACCGATGGTCGTCTTTCCTTGCCCCGTCCATCGCATTTCCTGCAGGGCGGTGATGTCAGCCTTTGCGCCTACGAGGACATCAACCAGTCGGGCAGCGGTACCGTCCCTTGAGAGGGTCCGGACATTCCCGGTACATGCCCTAATATCCAAATCGTTATGCCTTATTCGTTTTGCCAGGTCGTCAACATTAAAGGGGGTTCTCATCCGAGGCTTTGTATATTTTTTCATTGGAATTAAGTTTTTTACGTGGCGGGTCCCAAACCCAGCGCACAACCCGTTTCCATCCACCATACTTAAAAATTGTATGTACGTGGACGACATTCTTGCTGGTGGACACTGCATCGACTCAGCAATTAAAGCAAGAGATGAAATCTCTCAAGTGTTGCAATCAGCCGGGTTTCCACTTCGAAAGTGGACAGCCAATTGTGACCAAATATTGAAAGACATCCCAAAACAACATCGTCTATCCCAAGATTTCCTGGAATTCGAAGACGCAAGTTCAGTGAAAGCACTAGGAATCAGGTGGAACGCACACAAAGGCGAATTTTATTTCATCACAAAGCCGATGTAAAACTGCAACAATTTAACAAAAAGGGCAATCTTATCAGCAATTGCAAAGCTTTTTGACCCAATGGGATGGCTTGCCCCAATAATAATTGTAGCCAAAATGCGTATGCAACTTATTTGGCTAGAAGGAACAAATTGGAATGAAAATGTATCACCTAATACAAAAGAAAAATGGACAAATTTCATGGAAAATTATCACGAAATTGATAATATTCGGATATCGCGATGGACTTATTTTTCCCCATTCGATAATGTGGAAATACACGGTTTCTGCGACGCATCGGAGAAAGCATATGCTGCGGCAGTATACCCACGCGTCGAAAAAGACGATCAAGTCTTGGTTAACTTACTTTTAGCCAAGACAAAAGTAGCCCCAGTAAAAACAATTTCACTTCCCCGACTGGAGTTATGCGGAGCCGTACTACTCGCCGAAATGATGGAAACCATCGCAAGTAACATTAATTTAGGGAATCCGAAAACCTTTTTGTGGACAGATTCAACGATCGTACTGGCATGGATACGAAAGCCACCATGTTCGTGGTCAACTTTCGTAGCACACCGTATCACGAAAATCGTCGAAAAAGTCGGAAACGACAAATGGAATCATGTGGACTCGGGAACAAATCCAGCCGACATGGCTAGCAGAGGACTCCCAGCAAATGAACTGGTCAACAATTCGTTGTGGTGGCAGGGACCTTCTTGGTTACAAGAAGACATATCAAAATGGCCCACACAAGAGACAACATATAATACAAATATCGAGGAAAAAAGAGTGCAAGTGCATGCAGCAACGACCAAACAGGATGTAAGCGATATTCTGGATAGATTTTCGAATCTATCTAGAGCTTTAAGGGTAATATCTTACGTTTTAAGATTTTTCAAAAGAACCCATAGGCAGACAAAAGATTCCTTTAATAAAACGTCGTATGAGATTTCATCAGATGAATTCAAAACAACGACACAATGTTTAATTAAAGTCGCTCAACAGAGAGTTTACTGTACCGAGTACAAAAATCTAAAGTCTGGAAAACCGGTCGATTCAAAAAGCGAAGTGCTTCCTCTTAACCCTTTCTTAGACAAGGATGACATTATAAGAACCGGAGGTCGCCTAGGCGCCTCTCAGGACTTCGCGTATAGCGAACGTCACCCAGTCATCCTACCATACAAATGTCAATTATCCCGTCTCATTGTTAAGTTCATCCACGATATTTCTTTCCATGGAGAAAACCAACTAATGTTAAGACTTATTAGAACCCAATATTGGATACCGAGGGTTAAAAATATGATACAGTCCACTATTCATAATTGTAAGGTCTGCAGGACCATTCGAAATAAAGAGTTACCGAGGTCGAGGTTGTCGAATTTCTAAGGGTTATGTCTGTATGTTTGTCTGCTTTACAACAAAAGCAATATACCTAGAAGCCACCACCGACCTCAGCACCCAATCATTTCTAGCCGCACTCTCTAGGTTCATAGCTAGGCGCGGTTGCCCAAAAAATATATATTCCGACAATGGGACTAATTTTGTCGGAGCCTCAAGATCATTAAGATCAGAATTTAAGGCATTTTTAGCTAGATCACGTGAGAGCGCATTGTCGAAATACGCTCATCAACTTTTAGAATGGCATTTCATACCCACTGCCTCTCCGCACATGGGAGGTCTGTGGGAAGCAGGTGTAAAAAGTTTTAAAAGCCACTTTCGAAAAGTGGCAGCTGGGTATAAATATACTTTTGAGGAGTTTTCGACCCTATTATGCCGAATAGAGGCCTGCCTCAACTCAAGACCCATAAGCCCGTCGTCTAATGAATCGACCGACTTGGAACCCTTAACGCCAGGTCATTTCCTGATAGGCGGACATCTGCTCGCGCCACCAGAAATAGATTCCAACGAGAATCCTGCCTCCATAGTAAATCGGTGGCAGAAATTGAAGGCGTTACATCAAACCTTTTGTAAAAGGTGGAAAAGAGAATATCTCTTGGAGCTACAAAAGCGGGTCAAATGGAAACACCCGAAAGCTAATATCAAATTAGGCGACCTGGTCGTCCTAAAAGAAGATAATTTAGCTCCAAATGAATGGAGACTAGGAAGAGTGGTCAAAATCCACAAAGGCCCAGATGATCTTGTGAGAGTAGTCGAAATAACGACAGAAAAAGGAGTCATCACAAGACCACTATCCTAACTGGTCCTACTTCCACCCGAAAATGACCAAAGTGGAGACGACTCCACTAATGGTCAAATCGTATCTTAAAATTAGAATATTCCACTTCATGAAAGTTGGTAATGCCACTTTCAATTACCAAAACCAACAAACAACCATGAAAGTGTTTGAAATATCTTTATTTGAAATATTAAAAATGAAAATCATAAAATGAAATGAAAATTTGTGGATAAGCGAACTTATCCACGAAGAAAATAAAAAACAAAACAAAAATCCCAGAAAAAGTAAACCCCAATCAAAAATCCCCAAAATAAACAAATAAAATATAAACAAAAATATATAAAACTACATAAACAAAAACTAAAAACTACAAATATACATACACAAATCTACATGTATAAAAACTCACGACAATAAAATCCATAAA
The DNA here is from genome assembly GCA_964058755.1 of Campiglossa producta. Taxonomy (NCBI): domain Eukaryota; kingdom Metazoa; phylum Arthropoda; class Insecta; order Diptera; family Tephritidae; genus Campiglossa; species Campiglossa producta. The sequence goes on along the minus strand of CAXKVI010000006.1, from coordinate 13,966,852 downwards.
AATGTAGTTTTTTTCATAATCCGGGATTTCTGTCCTTTCAATTTCCTAAATATAAAAAGTTTTAGTTAATATGTTCAAGTTAAATGTCTAATTAGACCAATTTGACAAAACTTTACAGTTCGCAACATAATCGCATTGTTGGTACTTTCTGTAAAGTTGAATTAAAATGCAAAATACGTCAAGTTGCTTTAATTAGACAAATAATTCATATAAACATATCAGCACACCCTATTGTGCATTTTATTCGCGCTGAAATTTATTTTTTTTTCGGCACACCCTAGTGTTTAAAATAAAAAATGTTCAAAATATATTTTCTAAAATGTCTTCACTGACAATTAAAAGGGAAATAGTGAAGACATATTGAGCTTCACTAGCCATTTTGGCATTAGTTCACTTTACGTGTCAACTGCTAATAAATTAGCTAAAATTATGTGAGATAGCTCAATAGACGATTTTGGCCTCAGGATCACGAATCCTGAAGCGCTTCTTTAATTTTTTGTATTAGTGAAAGTAATGGTCAGAAAACCGTAAGCTGAAACTTATCAAAAAAAAAAAAAAAATAAGAGGGGCGCACCCTAATGTGCAACACCAAATTTTGAGGGGCGGTTTACGAGGGAAGCACTCGAGATGGTGCAATATTAATTTCTTCCCAGTATTTCTGGGCAGAAAAATTTTGAAATTTTTTGGGACGGCCTAATGTGATTAAAACAATCACATGAAAATATGCAACTTTCTTTGCAATTTTTTTTTGGGGAGTTCTGTGTACACTTTTAACTTCACATACTCACGCATATACCAAGGGAAATCTTCGAAGGTGGCCCCAGCTCCTCAGCACCACCGGCATTCCATGCAGGCAACAACAAAAGTTCGGATTAGGGGCTGCAGCGCATCCGCAGTACCCCGCCAACAATACTCCAGGGTTTTGGCCTCCACGCATTTACTGGTGCTCTTAGCACTTCCCATCATTTTATCACATCTGAAAAGAAAAGAAAATATTAGTATAATACACAAATTTCAATATTTTAAAATTTTACAAAAATGTTTACACTTTACTTACCTCATGTTTATTATGTAACAACAATTTTTCATTCAATTTTCATTTTCGTTTTACTTGTCATCCACTGTCATTCGCCCACACAGTGTTACCATACAACACTCACTTTTAACCTTAAGGGCCGTACACACTACGAGTTTCCTTTGTACGTGTTTGCGCAAACAAGTTCTCAAAAAAATATCTGCCGATATGGGAAAGTGTGGTATCAAACGACGCGTATTCCTGCCGCGATCACAAACCCGAAACCCGGATCGAAATCCGGGTACCCGTTCAAAAGTTATGAGTGAAAACCCGGTTCACCGGTTACTCATTTTCAAAAAAAATTCACCAACATGGTCGAATGAGGTATCAAAAAACCCGGATTAGTGTCAGGGTAATGAATCAGGGAGCAGAAATAATTTTTTTTCACATCCCAAAAGATTATTAGTAAAAATCGCAAATTTTCAAAACATAAAAATTATCAAATTGCGAAATTTTTCGTGGGTGGCAGGCATGTTTGTGACAAATCAGTCACAAATATGAAGATAAAAGGTAAAAAATTAACAAATTAAAAAAAGTCCAGTCTTTATCGGCCTATAAATATAAAGATCTGGCAACAAAATTGTCATAAATCAAAAATTGAATTATAAAGCATAGCAAAATCTGGATCGAACACTCGGCCTCTTCGTCCAGATGTTAACCGAATAAGAATAAAAACGAGCATGGATCGGACACACGGCCTCTCCGACCATACTGCCGCTCGTCACAATATCAGGGAAGACTGGCCACACGGCCGAGCCAGCTTCCTTTATAAATAATTAAATATTATATACATTTTAAACTATATCTTATACTAAAATTAATTATAGTTTTAGAAAGTGCGTTGAAATATAACCCGTTCTTGTTTTCAGCCTTAATGTTTTTTTTTTTTTTTAATTTTACAGCAGCGGATAGACTGAAACAAGTCCGGCGAAAATACTGCCAACAAACTCACATCAATTTAAATTAATTGAAATTTTATTATTAGCTTTAAGTGAGCGAGACAACTCCGGCATGGCATTTCCTTTTCTTTTAGATCTTGCTTATCGCAAGGGGGCCGGCATGTTTAGGTCGGAGCCTAAAATATTTCTTTTGAACAAAAGGTACACCCTAATGCGAATATTAATAATGTTGCATATACATGCAAACGCTGTCATGTATATGCACACATACACAAAAGAAAACACGGGTAACAGAGTTTTCCTTTGGATATCCAATATCCAGTGGAAAACCTCCGTGCGATCTCCGGTCCGGCAGAGCCGAGATCAACTTTCCAGTTTTATTCCATTTTTCACTATCGAAGAGAAAGGACCTGCCTGCTGCCGTTGTCACGTACACCAACTACATTTAAGGTAAACTATTGTATAAATTAACAAACAATAAAGAGACTTATTGTGATTATTAACACTAATCATTCTGCCTTGTTTCTTTGTTTATTTATTTACATTGCGATATTATACCTCCCGAGCGACGGTATAAACACTTACCTTAAAATCATACTTACCTTAAACTTACACTTACCTGTAATTTAACATTAAAATCAAATTTATACTTACTATAAAAAATTTATACTACCTGTATAACACCCTAATGCAAAATCAAACTGGATGAATACCGCTTCTTTGTCATGTACTTACCTTTTTAAGTATACATGTACATATGTATGTATGTCCAAATAAGTAAAACCAAAGGCTCAACGGACAACGGCTAAGCAGAAGTATTTTAGTTGTCGTTGAGCGCGCGGTTTACTATTTACCTCCCTTCCAAATTAACTTAAATTAAAGTTGAAAACCTAAAGTAAAATTGTGACAAAAAGCAAATTGTACAGAAACGAAAGTTTAAAGTGATTTTAAGTTGAAAAAGAAAACACTGAAACTAAAATTAAAGTGAATTATTAAACTTAAACCAAAAAAAACCTATCGTTTTCTTATTTCCAAATGAAACAGTGGCTAGTGGTGAGTGCCCCTACACCCAAACATTCAGTGTAAACTTAAACATGGTCCTTTCGTCGCCATAAGGAGTGAATCAGCGCCTAGAAACAAAAAAGTTTTTATGAAAAAATAAAATAATATAAAAATTGAAACTTACAAAATTAGCAAAAGTGGTATAGTGCAAATTAAAAGTGAAAAACTGTTAAAACAAAAATAACAAAAATTCATAAAGAAAAACCTGAAAAGAAAGAAAAAAGAGATTATTGGTGAACAAAAAACCTGAAAAGAAAAAAAGGAGTTAAAAAGTGAAAAAAGTTAAATAAAAAGAAATTACCTGCAAAGAAAATATTATAAAAATCGCCTCCTGGAAATATAAAAAATTAGTGACCTGAAAAAAAGAAAGACAAAACATTTTTCAAAAAAATAAAAGAACCCCTGAAAAAAGAAAAAAATTTATTATTAATTAAAATTCGGGGAAAGAAAACAAAAATTGTTAAAAACTGGTGAACTAAAAAAGAAAGAAAATAAAAAGTTTATGTTTTATTTTTCAAAAAAAAAAAGTGCACAAAAAATATTTTCAAAAAAAAAAAATCTGAAAAAGAAAAAATAAGAAGAAAATTCAATAGCTGAAAAGAGAATAAATAAAAACATAAAAAGAGGTGAAAAACTAAATATATTTTTTTTAACAAATATTAAATAAAAACAAAATCAAAAAGCAAGGTACAGTCTACTACAAAAAATCATCATTATCATCAGCAGTTCACCAACATCAAAATCGCCCAGCAACAAAGAGAAACCCCGTTACAAATTTCGAAGCAAAAAAAAAGGTAGTCAGTAACCAGCCCCAAGTAAGTGCCGTTAAAAAGAATTTACCCCATATACCCTCAATATACCCGATTTACATAACTTAGCGGATCTCTAAGAAAATATATGAGAAACCCGTTACGTTCTCATTTCCAGTAATTTAAAATATACAATTTCCCTAATCCGCTAAGATATAAATTTTTAAATAATTCCCCATATATGCATAAAAATATATTAACGGAACTCTAAGGCAGTACAAGAGAAACCTCTTATGTTCTCAGTTGCCAAAACTTACATTTAAAATTTCTCTTTCCAAATCCGCGAAGATATATAAATCATACCCATTTTTAAAATACATATATATCCCACGTTTATATACCAAACGCTTTCACCTCCCTATACTTACCCATTTCTAACTACCGTACCAAGTACAGCGGATTTTCCAATTTACATTCCTGAAAAAAGAGAAAAATTAATACATATATTGGCGTACGTACATATGTGGACAATCACCTCACACTCACTCTAATTCAGCTACTCCAATTCCCTCCACTCTCAGCACCAAAACTTTAAAATTTTCCAAAAAATTGCACATACATAAGTACATACCAAAAAATACACTTGGACTCAGAAGCGCTGAGACAAGTGCATACTCCCACCCTCACAACAGCGTACATATAAAACATATATATATACTTGCAGTCAAAGACGCGGAAGCAAGTAAATATTCCAGCCTCTCAAATTTTATCAATTTCACACATACATACATACAGTGGGCCTGAATAGCAAAAAAGGCGCACAAAAATACACTGGGCACAAACCACACAAAAAGTGGTCAAATTTATTTATCATCAAAACTACATCCCTAATTAAATAAAGAAAAGATCAATTACAATTTTAAATATTAAAACCTTCTCGTGTACTTCTAATACACAAACCCTTAAATATACTCAGGTGTGCTTCTTAACACACAGGACTCTAATTTAAAAAAAAACTCTCTTGTGTACTTCTAACACACAGCCCCCTCAAATATACTCTAGTGTACTCCTAATACACAATTTATTAAAAAATAAACCCAGTCCATTAAATACCTCTTAACCTCTTAAAAATGGCCGAAGAAAAAACTGATAAATTAAATCTCCCAGCACCCCAACAAGGACCGAAAACACGGTCAAAGTCCCATTCGGAAGAAGAAGAATTGGCTCAAATTTTGAAAAAATCCCTGTTTGAGTTGACAAAACTCGAAAAATTCTGCGAAAAATGGTGGAATACTGACGAGGCAAATCACACCAAACCCAGTTTACAGACATACTTGGAGGAACTCAGCAGACACATAGCAGCAGTAGAAAGGGCATATGAAGCAGCGTATCTTAATCTCACGGATGAACGATCCCTGACGGCTCTCACAGAAAAATATGACACCGCGAGGGGCACAAACATCAGCACCAAAGCCCGAATAAATGAGCTTCTGGCAACGTTGGAACCAGCATCCACCATCCAAATCCAGAACACAACCATAGGAACCCTCCCTACCCGCGAACCCTACCTCAAAGTACCCGCATGCGATACAGAAGTATTTCACGGTGGTTATGAGACATGGCCGTCTTTTAGAGATATGTTTACGGCAGTATACATAAACCACCCTAAATTGTCGCCAGCTCAAAAACTCCACCATCTGCGACAAAAAACCAGGGGAAAAGCAGCCCTTATAATTCAAAAATACCCCCTCAACGACCAAAATTTCGAGTTAGCCTGGGGAGCACTCAAGTCCAGATACGAGAATCGAAGAATTCTGGTAGATAGTCAGCTCAAAAGCCTCTTCAATATGCAACCCGTATTCTATGAAAGTGGAGAAAGAATTCAAGAAAGTCAGACCACAATAAACAACTGCCTCGCTACTCTTAACTCTAATAATGTACCAACTAGCAATTGGGACCCAATACTTATTTATTTATGCTCCTCAAAACTGCCCAATGAAACTCTCGCATTATGGGAACAATCGCTGGAATCTAGGAAGGAATTACCACTCTGGTCGGAAATGGACAAATTCCTCACGACCAGATACGGAGTAGTAGAACGGCTAGGTACTTATAGGCCAAGCAAACCCCGCACCTCAAACTCGAGCTTCACTCCTCGCTCCTCCACACCTCAACATTCAAACTTCAAAAATAAATCTCACTCCTTCCATAGCGAACAGTCCCGACAAGTCTCATGTAAGTTGTGCAATTCAAACCACTCCATGATGAGTTGCGTTAAATTCAAACAACTTAGCGTATCGGAGCGCAATAAATTTGTAAAAGACAACAATTATTGTAAAAATTGTCTAGCATTCTCCCATTTAGAATCCGAATGTTGTAGCAACTTCAAATGTGTATATTGTCAAAAGCGACATCACTCCCTGCTACACTACCAAACACCTCGGCCAACGAACTCAAATACTTCTCGACAACATCAAATAAGAAATCCATTCAAGGATCCGCCTCAAGCAGAAAATTACCAACCAAAACCTTCGACTTCCAAGCAGGCAATGCAGTCACGAGAATCTCGGAATGAAACCCCACCTCCCAAAGAAAATAAAACCCTAGCTCACTTCTCCAGTAACAAAGAAAGAACGTTACTGCCCACGGCAATTGTCCCCATACTCCATCGAGGAGAAACTTTCAAGGTCCGGGAATTGGTGGACCAAGGCTCCCAAAAGTCATTCATAACCTCGAGAATCCAAAAATTGCTAAATCTGCCTACTCAGAAATCTCATTACCAAATATTAGGCATGGGCGGAGGAGTAGTGCAAAACTCCAATAAAACCTGTTGTTTAACAATATGCTCTCGGGATTCACGAACACAATTTAATACAAAAGCCATAATATTACCACAATTAACTCACTTCCTCCCTTCTTCCAAAGTGGTAATCGAAAATCTGGAACAGTTCTCCTTCACACTAGCAGACCCCAATTACGGTTCTCCAGGGAGAATAGATATGGTAATCGGCAGCGACATAATCCCGCAAATTCTTCTGCAAGGCCTCGAAACTAATGTCGCTGGAAGTCTAATAGCTCAAAACACGATATTTGGTTGGATATTGAGCGGCCCAATAACAGAGCAGATTGCAACGTACTCCACGCAAATAATTGAAACCCCCCTGGACTCTCTAAATGACCTCCTTAAAAGTTTTTGGGAACAAGAAGAAGTTCAGTCCACTAAACCCGTCACAGATGAAGATACTTTCTGCGAAGAGCTCTACAAAAAGAGTACCGTTAGAAAAGAAGATGGCCGGTACATGGTAAAACTCCCATTCAAAGAAAATTTTCCAGAAACCTTAGCCCTCGGCCACTCACGACCCGCTGCTCAACAGCAGTATATTAGCATAGAGAGAACACTGGAAAATAAACCCGAATTAAAAGAGAAATATTCTGAAGTATTAGAAGAATATTTAACCATGGATCACATGGAACCCACATCACCTCTCGAAATTATAAAAAAAGGAAAATATTACTCCTTTTACTTGCCCCATCACGCTGTCATAAAACCAGACAGCAAAACAACTAAGGTACGAATAGTCTTCAATGCCTCGAGAATCTCTCACTCGGGAAGTTCGTTGAACGATATATTACACACCGGCCCAACCCTTCAAAACGACTTAATGCTGATAATACTACAATGGCGCCTCTACAAGTTCGTTTTTAATGGCGATATCGAAAAGATGTACCGCCAAATACTCATTCACCCAGAAGATCAGGATTACCAACGAATTGTATTTCGCAGATCCCCAAAATCACCTCTAGAAGATTTTAAATTGAAAACAGTTACCTTTGGTGTCAACTGTGCTCCATACCTAGCAATCCGTACCCTCCATCAGCTAGCGGAAGACACCAAAGACGAATTCCCCCTCGCCAAAAAAGTGCTTCTACATGAAACGTATGTAGATGACATACTCTCTGGCGGATACAACCTACAGTCCACAATCAGCTCCATGACACAAGTTATCGAAGCATTAAAATCAGCCGGCTTCCCTCTGAAGAAAATAACGGCTAACCACCCCGAAATACTCAAATCCATTCCAAAATCTGACCTCCTCGATGCAGATTTTCTTAAATTCCATGATGTCAGCTCCACAAAGACCCTGGGAATAAAATGGAACGCTATCGACGACTCGTTTTCATACTCATATGACCCTCTACCAGCCGCCAAATCACGCACAAAGCGGCAAATATTATCAGCAATAGCGAAATTCTTCGACCCGGCAGGATGGCTAGCGCCAATTATGATATTAGCCAAGATTCTCCTCCAACAACTCTGGTTGGAAGGAACGGACTGGGACGAACAAGTCAAACCTCTCGCCTTACACAAATGGAGTACCTTTCGGGAAAATCTCTCGGCAATAAGTGATATCAAAATACCCCGATGGGTCGAGTTTTCCCCTGACAAACCATATCAAATACACGGATTCTCTGATGCCTCAGAAAGGCATTCTGCGGTTGTGTGTACCTAAGAGTGCAGCATAACGGAAACGACTTCACTACTCATTTGCTAGTAGCTAAAAGCAAAGTAGCTCCGTTAAAAACTGTAAGTCTTCCTCGTCTCGAACTGTCTGGCGCAGTACTACTCTCAAAACTAGTTAAACAGATAACCTCTCAATTAAATCTGTCCTCAAATGAACTAGTCCTCTGGTCAGACTCCTCAATCGTGCTAGCATGGCTCGAAAAGCCACCCCATAGCTGGAAAACATATGTAGCGAACCGTACAGCAGAAATTCTCAAAAATGTCGGCAATGTTACTTGGCGCCATGTGTCAAGTGGCGATAACCCAGCCGATCTTGGAACACGCGGATGCAAACCCCAGGAGTTATCTGAATCCTCCCTCTGGTGGAAAGGCCCTGAGTGGCTACCCAAGTCCCCCGATTTCTGGCCCAAGACAGTTCCTCAAAAATCCAATCCACCAGAACAAAAACGTGTTGAAGCACTCCACGCTATTGAGATCACAGACCCTTTAGATCGGTTTTCTTCTTACGTCAGAGCCCTACGAGTCGTTGCCTATATGTATCGCTTTATATACAAGGCAAAGGGGCTCGATATTCCAGAAACTAGAACTCTATCCCAAGAGGAAATTCACCAGGCAAAAGTTCGATTGATCCTGTCGACACAGCATGCATATTACCCTGCCGAAATTGCGGATCTACAGTCCAACAAACCACTCTCCAAAAAGAGTTCACTACTCACTCTGAACCCCAAACTCGACGAAAGTGGCATATTGAGGGTGGATGGTCGGCTAGCAAACTCGAACCTCAGCCAGAACGAGCGCTACCCTATCATAATTCCCGATAACTCCGTATTCTGCTCCTTACTGTTGGATTTCACTCACACTAACTTGCTGCATGCCGAAAACCAATTGATGACCCATACGATCCAACAGGATTACTACATCCCTCGGCTCAGACAAAAGGTGAAGAAACTCATATTCCAATGCAAGACCTGCACGATCCATAAACAAAGGATGAACTCGCAGATCATGGGTGCATTACCAGCTGAAAGGACAACTTATACCCTTCCCTTTCACACTACCGGAGTCGATTTCGCAGGCCCATTTCTCGTCAAAACGTCACCTCTCTGCCGGGCCTCTCACACCAAGGCGTATGTATGCGTATTTGTCTGTTTTTTCCACCAAAGCCATACATCTCGAAGTAGGCTCCAACTTAACCACGGAAGCCTTTAAGGCCGCATTCGCTCGTTTTGTCGGCCGCTGCGACCCCGTTTAGAAAAATTCTTTTTCTAAATAATTTTTTGATGTTACTTTTGCCGGGCATCGAACCGCCACGACTTGGTGTAGAAGGCCGAACACTTAACCGCTACACCACGGCGGCCGCAGTGTTAAATTTTTATGGTATAATTAAGAACATTTAGGACCTTCTTTTCTATTTGATGGTATAATTAAGAACATTCAGGTGTTAAATTTTGATTGTATAATTAAGAACATTCAGGACCTTCTTTTCTTGCTATCGAAATTTAACACGCTTTTATTATTAATAAAATTAGGAATGTGATATATACTGGAAGATTTAATAATTTAGGTGTAAGGTTTTAATGTTAGAAATATATAATTATGTACAATATGGAATTATTTTGTGGCAGACGAAGAAGCCAAATTATCTTTAAAGGTTACAATGAACTTATAAAGTGTTATATTCCTTTACAGTGAATTTATTTTTTACTTTTTAGTGTATTTTATAAACCAATAATAAAAGCTTATTTTTAAAAAAGTTTTTTTTTTTTTAATTTTATTTTTACATGCATTTTACAAATGCAAATAGGAATTTGTTTATACTTACTAAATTATTATTTACCAGGGCTGGTAACCGGTTCAGAACCGAACCGGTTTTTGAACCGAACCACAGCCATTTTTCAGTCTTTGAACCGAACCACGAACCGAACCATTTTTTTTTTGGAGATGTATGAACCGAACCGAAAACCGAAAAAAATGGTTCGGTTAGGTTCAAAATTGGAACAAGTTATATGCCTAAAACATACATTTTCCTGAAAATGGCAACAGTTGCACTCGCTGATATTTCGATTAAGTATCAAGTTTAGAAAGTTGAAAGGTAGAAGCATACGCAAGAAAAGCACTTTTTTCACTTTTGCGCTGTTGTCAAAATGCGTTAAATTCTGGCCAACTGCATGCCATTTGACAGAGTAAAGATGAAAAGAGTTTTTTCTTTCGTCATGCATCTAACTTCCTTTATCTACTTTGGTTTTCTCATAAGCAAAACAAAACATACAAAACTGAAAGTCCATGGCGTTGCCAGCAACTTTAATTATTCAACGTTTGACTACCCAAAATTCGTGAAAAGATGCAAAAAAAATAATTAATAAAAAATCGTCTTACTCCCAAATTCCAATCCAACTCCCAAATTAAAAATAAAGTATATGGTCGATACCCAGCCAGCAGAGCAACGTACTTTTTACCGCTCGTGTATTTTTCCATCGTTTTACGTATCCGAAAACGATCCGGAAACTATACTGATAAAAACTGTGTTCCCAAACACAGAAAGTGAAACAGAAAGTGATAATCTATTTACAAAATACTGACTGTCATAATGACTGTCACAACTGACTGTCAAAGAATTAATAATAAGTAACCAGACTGCTTTAGCTGCCGTTTATTTAGACCCTAGGTATCAGATTATGTTATCAGAATCAGATAAGGAATTAGCAAAAAAAACATTTGATTCAAGTTTTCGAACTAATATCTAAAACCCAATGTCCGGAAAGGTCGATAGAGTCTCCTCAAACTAAGATAAGCTCGGATGAGCTGGAATGCATTCTGTAACAACTACCAAATAGGAAAACTTTAGTGGACGTCATTAATTGTTGCAATAATATAAAAGGCCTGTCTCAACACTCAGACGTTTTAAAATTCTGGAAAACATATTCAGAGAAAGAACTAAAAATAATTGCTGAGATTGTACTAGCTGTTCCTGCCACACAAGTGTCGGTAGAAAGAGCATTTTCAACTTCAAAATTTATTTTATCGGACTTAAGGGCAAGTATGAACAACGACTTGTTAGAAGACATTCTTTTGATAAACTTAAATACTAAATAACCAAATGATGTATTTTTTTAACATAATAATGTCTTCCAAAAAGTCTTCGTCTATATATGTATGTTTCTTTACATAATAATAATTTTCAGTATTGTATAGGTATTATAACTTTTTGCCGATATATTAATAAATACTAGTATATCCCGTGGTCGAAATTCGACCAACTTAAAATAGTTGAACATATTCAAACATCTGAGCAACTTTTTATGAGAGTCAGAATTTTAAAAATTAACAATATACCAACAACATATTTAGACTATTAATATAAACTAGTATATCCCGTGGTCGAAATTCGACCAATTTAAAATAGTTGAACTTATTCAAACATCTGATCAATTTTTTGTCAATAGCTGCCTTTAGGCCCGTGGCCGAACCTCGACCTTCTTAAATGTATACATTAAAAACTCATCTATAGGCAAAATGAGGCCATCAAAGAATTTAAAAAATAGCGGCTGTTGTTATATAATAAAAATATTAAATTACAGCAGGCCTTTCCAAAATTATTTATGGCCAATGCCATGCAAATATTCGGTTTTCGAGATTTTATGTTGCAATTGAATAATCGGATGATGAGATTGTGCTTAACAAATAGCCACTAATTTATGCGGTCGTTTTGAGCAGGTGAAGAACAAAAAAATTATAGGTCAAAATTAAGTAAATTGTAATAGCTAAGATAATAGTTAAGATTAAAGTTTTTTAATATAAAAAAAAAACATAATTTAAGGAAAAAAAAGGAATATTCCGCAACCGGGTCTTGCAACTGCGCACACCGTATTCTATACGCTCACCGCCGCGCCATTACCTTATGCACAAAGCAGTTATCAAATTAATTATTATTAGGCTTTATGAGAATCAGAATTTAAAAATTAACAATATACCAACAACAAAGTTAGACTATTAATATAAATAATGGACCGAAGTACTCAATGAGCGAGGGAGTGAAAATAATTTCTCTAATAATAGGAGGAGCTTATTGAGTGAGAGAATGAAATTCATTTTGTAGAAATATGAGTTCTATTTATAGAAATTTATTATTTAGTGTTGGTAAATTACAAATGCTGGTTAGGGAAAATCTAGGCTTTTGCAAAAACAGTTAAAGGTTTTTCTAGCTTTTTTCTTTATCCATAACTTAGCAATATTTAGAAAACATTTTAATTTGATTTTTAATTTGATTAAAAAAAAAAAATGTAGGTATATTGATTAAAATAAAAAAATGTATTCAAAGTGGTAAAATCAGCCAAAATATAGCCTTTTGCAAAAACTGTTAAAGGTTTTTCTATCATTTTTCCTTACCCATAACTTAAAAATATTTAAAAATACATTTCTTATCGATTTTTGATTTGATTTTTGAAAAAAATAGTACGTATATTGATTTAAAAAAAAGAAAAAATATTAAAAAGTGGTGAAACCGGGCAAAATGTAGGCTTTGAGGATTTTCTAGGTTTTTTCCTTAGCCGTAACTTAGAAATATTTAAAAAGACATTTCATATCGATTTTTGATTTGATTTAAAAAAAAAAATGTGGGTATGTTGATTTAACAAAAAAAGTTATTCAAAAGTGGTTAAACCTCGCAAAATCTAGCCTTATGCAAAAACAGTTTGAGGGTTTTCTAGCTTTTTTCCTTAACCCTAACTTGAAAATATTTAAAAAGACATTTTATATTGATTTTTGATTTGATTTAAAAAAAAAAAAAAATGTAGGTAAATTGAAACCGGGCAAAATGTAGCCTTTTGGAAAAACAGTTTGAGGGGTTTCTAGCTTTTTTCATTAACCATAACCTAGAAATATTTAAAAAGACATTTTATATTGATTTTTTTTTTTTTTTGTTATTCAAAAGTGGTCAAATTTTGTCTAGACTTTTTTGGTGTTCGGGTTGTAAATCTGGATGAATAGAAATGAGTTGTTGTCTTTAGTAATATTTTAGTTGACCTCTAACCACTTCGTTTACTACAAAATTTAAGGACCTGTGAAAAATTATGGATTTTTATATTTCAAAATTTATAGAAATAATCTACCGAAGTCCGATAAACAGAACAATATCCCCCTTATTCATAAAAAATATAAAAGGTTTATTAAGCACTTATTATTCAAAATTTGTATGAAAATGCCATTTTAAAAAGCTTTATAAACCAATTTTATTTTTTATGAATATGAGGGTATGTTTAAAAAAATTTTAATTTTCGGAAAAACTTACCAAAAAACCCAAATTGTATAAGCGGTTATCTCATTTCTATAATGGGTGGTATGTATGTATATTTTTAGTTTTTTCCGAAAGAAGTATCACAAATATAAAAATATGTCTTATGAAATTTTAATGAGCTTATAAAAGATCAAGATTAGAAACACTCATATACCTAAAGATGTTTTAAAAAAGAAAAAACTATTTTCAATGAAAAAAGAAGCTGTTCTCGAACCTACAACAGTTCGCTCGCTATCCGATGCGCTAACCACTGCTCTACTGCTTTATCTACGAATTTATTGTCAAATCAGCAATTCATGCTGTATGGACAATGAGCGAGAGAATGTAAATAGTTAATCTAATAAAAGGAGGAGCTTGTTGAGTGAAAGATTGAAAAGTTCATTTTGCAGAAAATGAGTTCTTTTTATAGAAATTTATTATACAGGCGTGTTTTTAAATCTTTTTAGAGGGGGTAAATTACAAATTCTGGTTAGGTCAAAAAAAGTTTGAGGATTTTCTAGCTTTTTTCTTTAACCATAACTTAGCAATATTTAAGATTTAAAGAAAAAATATATATTAATTTTTCTATTCAATTTGGTCTAGTCTTGTTTGGGGCTCGGGTTGCAAATCTGCCCTTTTAAAAGTTAATACATATGTACATATGAATAGAAATCAGTTGTTGCCTTCAGTAAAATTTAAGACGACCGCTAACCACTTGATTTAGTTCAAAATTAAGTACATATTAAATATGTTGTCGATTTTTATATTTTAAATAGGGAGTCTATCAGCAACTTTGTCTCAAACGGTAGAAATCACTAAAATTTATAGAAGTAATCTACCGAAGTCCGATAAATAGACTACTGTGTTTGAAAAAATTTCGCAACTTCGATCTTATATCATCAAAAATTAGACAAAAAAAAAACCCAAATTGAATAAGCAGTTATCGCATTTCTATAATGGGTGGTATGTACGCATATGCTTCCCGTCAACTAAAAATATTCAGCAATTTTTTTTCTCGAAAATAGATCTCACAAACATAAAAATTTTAAAAAAGTCAAGATAAGAAATATTTATGTATATATTGAAAAAATAAAAACAATTTTCAATGACAAAAAATAAAAAATAAAAATGTGGCCGATAGCTGTACTTGAACCATTAACCGCTCGACCACTACCCCCGACGCTTCCCACTGGGCTATCGCTTTATGTACAAATTGATTGTCAGATAACCAATTCAAGTGGCATGAGAAATTTTCATTCGCTTATTACAGATAAATGAAGCAGTATTGGTTATATATTAGATAATTGTGCACTGCCTTAGAGGTATGCCAACAAATCCATATGCATTTCATAAATATTTATGCATATTTAGTATGGGTTTAATCTTGGCAAATATTTATATGTAAAATTTGTTAGCCTATTAATATAATAGATAATGGACCCAAGTAGTCAATGAGCGAGGGAGTGAAAATAATTTCTCTAATAATAGGAGGAGCTTATTGAGTGAAAGAATGAAATTCATTATGTAGAAATATGAGTTCTATTTATAGAAATTTATGGCTTTTTTTCATCGTTTTAGTGTTGGTAAATTACAAATTCTGGTTAGGTCAGTTACAGATAAATGAAGCAGTATTGGTTATATAGTACCTGGGTGACCGAGCTTGCTCGGTGCTATCAATTTAGCGCTAAATTTACTTACCCAAAATGATCCCAAAATAACCCTAAAATAATCCAAAAATAATCCTAAAATGATCCCAAAAAGACCCTTAAATGTTCCCAAAATGATCCGAAATTGAACCCAACGACCCGAAAATGAACCTAAAATTATTCCAAATTGGTGCAAAAATAATTCCCAAATTACCCCAAAAATACCCTTAAATGCACACTAAACAATCCAAAAAATACACCAAAATGGTCCCAAATATATCCTAAAATAATCCCAAAACCACCCCAAAAAGACCCTCAAATGTTCCCAAAGTAACCCAAAAATTATCCCAAAATGATACAAAAATTATCCAAAAATGGCTCCAAAATGAACCGAAAATTACCCAAAATTGTACCAAATTAATCCGAAATTGAACCCAAAATGATCTCAAGCAAGCCCCAAAATTATCCCAAAGTGATGTTCTCAAAATAATCCTAAAATATCCAAATATGATCCCAAAATACAAAATACAATTACAATACGGTAAAATGGTAACCCTGGGTGGCAACCCTACTTGAAAATATTTTAGCTGGTATGTCGGCGCCAATGGCTTTACTTTGATACCCAAAACTACCCAAAAATGATCCCAAAATGACCCTAAAATGATCCCAAATTGGTCCAAAAATAATTCACAAATTACCCCAAAAACACCCTTAAATGTACCCTAAACCATTGGAAAATTACCACAAAATTATACAAAAAAGGATCCCAAAATAATACTTGAATAGTCCCTCAGATGTTCCCAAAATAACCCAAAAATTATCCCAAATGATGACGTGGCAACCCCCAAATTGATAGTCTTAGAATCAATCATACTATCTACATACCAAATTTCATCCAAATCGGTCAAGCGGTTCTCGAGATAGTAACGGATATACAAATATATTGTGGTAAGGTGGCAACCCTACTTGAAAATATTTTAGTTGGTATCTCGCCGAAAATACCTTTCATATGATACCCATATTGGCATATCTTGCTCCATAATTAAAAAAAAGGGATAGCTGGCAACCCTGTAAACCGCCCCAAGTGGCAACCCTAAATTGGGTAGTCTTAAAATCGATCATACTATCACCATGCCAAATTTCAGCCAATTCGGTCAGGCGATTCTCGAGATAGTACCGGATATACAAATATATTGTAGTAAGGTGGCAACCCTAGGTGGCAACTCTACTTGAAAATATTTTAGTTGGTATCTCGCCGAAAATACCTTTCATATGATACCCATATTGGCATATCTTGCTCCATAATTAAAAAAAAGGGATAGGTGGCAACCCTCTAAACCGCCCCCAGTGGCAACCCTAAAGTGGGTAGTCTTAAAATCGATCATACTATCACCATGCCAAATTTCAGCCAATTCGGTCAAGCGATTCTCGAGATAGTACCGGATATACAAATATATTGTAGTAAGGTGGCAACCCTAGGTGGCAACTCTACTTGAAAATATTTTAGTTGGTATCTCGCCGAAAATACCTTTCGAATGATACCCATATTGGCATATCTTGCTCCATAATTAAAAAAAAAAATGGGATAGGTGGCAACCCTGTAAACCGCCCCAAGTGGCAACCCTAAAGTGGGTAGTCTTAGAATCCATCATACTATCTTTGTGCCAAATTTCATCCCAATCGGTCAAGCGCTTCTCGAGATAGTCCGAACATACAAATATACAAATATACAAGATTAACTCGTTTAAAGATATTAGATTAGATAATTGTGCACTGCCTTAGAGGTATGCCAACAAATCCATATGCATTTCATAAATATTTATGCATATTTAGTATGGGTTTAGGCTTGGCAATTATTTATATGTAAAATTTGTTAGCCTATTAATATAATAGATTATCTATAAATGAATTTGATCTCAATAACAATGCATTTTATTTTTGACATTTCCAAACAATTTTTATTTTAGTAGGCTTTTATATATGTATGTACATATTTTTTTTTTTTAATTTTTGAAACGAACCGGTTCAAGTTTTTTCAAGGTGGTTCGAACCACTGAACCGAACCACCCGGATTTTCGGGATGTGTTGCGAACCACTGAACCGAACCACAGCGATTTTGGAGTGGTTTACCAGCCCTGTTATTTACTATTAAATGTTCATGGTGAGGCAACCCAAAATGAAATAAAATGCCGTTTTCACAACAAAAACCCCAATAAATAAATAAAATAACTTTTCAGTAGTGTAATACTTTTTATTTCATTTCTGAAGGGTGTTTTTCTTTTTAATATAAGTTTTGGAATAGAAAAAAAATGCAATAACATTTTTTTAAGTTTCGAGTCGAGCTAAATTAGTAATGCACACAATTTTTCTCATAGTTATATATGGTATTAATAAAAAATATAGAAGGTAATATACATTTGTTTTTACCTTTTACAAGCAGGTAAAATATTTGTCGAAAAATATAAAAAGAATTCACATATAAAAAATATCAAAAAAAAATAAAAAGAGGTTTGACTGTTTCGATAAGTATATTATGGTTTAATAAAAAATATATACTTTATTGTGTAATATTTTGAATACATTCTACAGCGATATTGGTTGACAATTTCGTATTAAAAGTATATTGTTTAAATTCGCTGAAGTTAGCCTACCTCGTTGTTTTGAACAAATATATTTCATATCGAGAATGTTTGCTCACAATAATATGTTGAACTGAATAATGATAAACATATAAGTGAGTTTTTTTTAGTTCTGGGTATTGATTTTCATTCAAGTTCTTCCAAAATTCCATTATGTCTGTGGTGTCTGGAGCATCATTATCATTTCTAAGGACAAATAGTTCGATTTGAATTTTGAGCACGTATTTCTTTAAATCGCAAAGTAAAGGCGCATTAAAAAGGTCAATCATCGGTTTCATCCTTTCAAAATCTTGAAACCTATCTTGAAAGTTTTCAAAAAGCGTTTGAAAAATATTACAATATTCCAATGTATTGCAGCTAATACTACTATTTTGAGACAAAATCAATGTCGTATTTGGAAAACTAGAATAGTTGTCCGATTGTATTTCGCAAAGACGTAAAAATATTTTAGTTCTGAAAACGTGTAAGGCTTTATAGGCGTGTAGTAGATTTATTGCTTTTCCCTGAAGCTCCAGATTGAACTCGTTTAGGGCCATAGTAGTGTCGGTCAAAAATGTGTTACCGGGTTCGGCGTTTAAGTTCTCTCAAATGAGAGATCAAGGGCCTAAAGATCCGCTGGGTACGCTGGCAATTTTCTTTCGACTGAGATCGCCGGTTTGGGGTGGGTTAATGGATCATGCCGATGGTGTATTCCCGCAGAACAATAAAAAAAAATCGTACCCATATGCTGCAAGAGATGTTATATGCATGTGTATATCCCCTGAGTGTTCACCCAAGATATGCTGCCGCTGTCTGCGCGGTTTGTCTCCATAAAACCGAGACTGGCCTTTCCGCTGTAGCTATCCCTCCCATCCATTGTTGACCATGGCCAATTTTGGCCAATCCCTGTTATGCCACTTGCCCTTATGTCCGTCCGTCAAGTTTCATCTAATCACCCCTTTTTCGTCCCCCATTAATCACACTATTTTTATGCTTTAGCAATTCATATTTAATCTCATCACTTATCTACTAGTGTACAATAATGCGCTATATTCATAACGCTATTAATCTAAACTGACTTTGCCAGTTATCGGCTCATCATTGAGCATTATCTTACGAATAAATTTTTAAACTCAGGCTTAACTGCTTGGTTCGGATGTCCGCATACATCCTAATAATTCATTATATTTACGCTTTATGCTAGTGAGTATGTGCATGGTCACATACTATAAATTGTTATAGATATAATTTATTGAAGATATAATATTACGTCACTTGAATTAGTGCATATCAAGTATAAACAAAAATAACAGGATGACTTTCAAACGTATGTATAAATCCCCCAAAATTTGTATTCAAATTCAAATAAAATAGGGATATCTATAGTTTATGTCTTTATGTTGCGCAAGCTTCGCAACAAGTGTCTATTTCATATGACCATAGCCCGCTGCGTGTCTGATACAATTGGCATCAATGTTGTTAGCAGCAGTTGGCTTGTAAACATTCCCAATAGAAACGTTTCATGCTACTAATCGCAGACTCTTTGTTGCCTGATTCATGTTGCAACACAAACTATGCTACATGTTTACATGCCAATGTGCGAGCAACATTGACCACAACCTACCTCAACAAAACAATACTTCATATATACGTATGTATGTATATTAGAGTGTCCCAAAATTTCAAAGTGGTTTTTTTTTAAACGCACACCCCCTTATTTTGACCATTATGCATCAAACACTATCCTGACAAAGTTTTATGCAATTCGGACCACGGCAACCCGTGCCGACTTGCGGTTGAAGTTATCAGTAAAATCTACTACATTCCACTGCGATTAAAAGACTTATGTTCTCGTTTTTCTCTTATAACTGTATCCTTACCCCTTAAGGACTTCTTAATTAGTAAATCTAAATTTTTTTTCTGTACCAGATGCTCAGGATATCCTTTGAAGGGTCAAAGATTGTAGAACCTCCAGAAAAATTTTAACAACATGTGGATTTGTGGTTACTAGTTTAAAGTATAATTAAAATATAGGCTAAATATATATTTTTTTAATTATCCTTCAAGGACATCGAAGTAATGTCCGTTAAAATTTTAATCTTTCAACTTTTTCAAAACTTTATGTGTCTTAAAAAATTGTATTGTAATAAAAGTCCTGAAAACGTATATCAAAATATTTAAGAATGCAAAATGTGACAGGAGATATCATAGAAATTGATTTTGCAATATGGGTATTCCTTCAACTGAAAGGTATTCCTGACGGCCTGAACGTTGTGTAGTTCTTATTTCGATATCTCAATCCGTTTTGAAGATATCAAACAAAACATGGACCAGGAGCAACCCAACAACCTTGCCTGTTAGCATACTGATTTGTTACTTTCATCAACCTCTTATCGTTAAACGTCAGTCAGTGGTGGATCCACAATTTTGGGAAGGGGGGTTCAATTTTTTTTAATTTAATTTCGAGGACATTCTCCATTCACAGTTTCTCAAAACTGACCTTTCATACTTGTTTTAAAAAAAAAAAAAAAACCTACATTTGTTGGTATGCGCAATGTCAAATTCAATATCACGTATTTCATTACCGAATGTGTTACCTAGTTATACGTATATATAAAACGATTCCATTCAACTCGTTTTATGTTCGTATAAAGTAGGCATGTATTACGTATATCCAATACCGTCTTATCTCGTATTTACACTGAACCAAAAAAGTTCATGTATCCAATGAAAAAGTACATAGATTTTAAGAATTGTTCGTTAAAACCTCTCCAAAGAACTTTTTCGTAGAAATTTAAGAACATTTCCTAGAATATAAGTACTTTTTCGTAAAATATGTAAACAAATCCACAGAAAGCATGAATTCATTCATAAATTGTAAGAAAATTTTCTTATATTCCATGATTTTTTTCTTATATTTTAAGAAAAACCAGCGTGAACTTCAATGAAACTTTGTTCGTAAAAAGCATGTACGTTTTTGGTTCAGTGTAATAAACAAAAATCACAAATGTCGTTTTTACTACAAACTTTGTCTAATTTTTTGCTGTAAGTTACTGTAAAAAAATATGACTTTTTGGATCCCGAAGGGAGGGGGTTTGAACCCGTAAAACACCCCTTTGGATCTGCCCTAACCATCAGAAACGTCAGTTGGTGTGTGTCAAAATATTTTAGTTGTTTCGTTTGAATTATTCCCTAAGGATTTAAATTGTTTGTTTTTATCGCTGCAACCATGTAGGTTGAACTTGATGCTTCTATTAAAGACATTTATTTGATAGGCACTATGCAGCATCAAATTACTGGTGCAAAACTCCCGTCGAATAGAAAAATACTCGCGGTATTATTTTACAATATTCGGGAAGTGAAGCTGTCTGTAAATCAAAGTGCCAACTTAGCTGTAAAGGAGTGTGTCATATTTTCAGAAAAGGCACGAATACCAACGAAATCATTACCGCATTGCGTGAAAAAGCTAGTAAAGCTATACAAAAATTTGTTTTTACAGGAAAAAATATGGAGGACTTCATAACACTCAAAAGCAAAAGAACTTGTTTTCACGACTACAGCTCGACGATAGCTTCCTTAACGTTCATCCTTCTTTATGGGCTAGTAACAATTAATTTCTGATTGCAAAAACGATGGTCTCTATGTTGAAAGTTGTAAATGATACATCTGAAAGAGCTGTAAAATTAACGCAAGATTATCATGGATTACTGACAGCGGAAGAGGAACAAAAACAATACCTGTTGCGATGCATACAGGATCATAGGAACATATATCCCGATTACAATATCAAAACATTACAGAAAAGATCTCCCTGTTAAAGATCTGATATTATTATACTTTTTTCGAAAAATATTTATTTACTTGAATTATACAAATGTTACTCATACGCCGTGTATGACCAATTAAAAGTGCACTGTAATTGCAAAGTTTCAAGATGTATTAAAATATTTTTGCTAGAAAACATATTGTTCCGCAATCTACTAACACAATTTCGAAATTCCAATGTCCTTTTCTTGTGAATACTTTTTTTCAATATCCTTGCAAAGAATCCTCAAATCCGTTTAAAAGTTCAAAGGTGGATATTTGTTACACAGTCTTTTATATATGAGCCAAATATTAAAATTATGTAATTTTCGAAGCCTTAATGCACTTTTTTACGAACTTAGTATAAGCTCCTAGCAAAAACTTTAACTTAAAGTCGGCACGGGTTGCCGTTATCCTAGAACAATAAAACTTCGCACACATGTTCTTAAGGCTAAAACGCACCGATATAGAGGGTGTGCAATGCACACTGTGCATATCAAATTTCAAACATTCATTTTTTTCCATACATTTTTGGTACGCTCTAATGTATATATCCAAATTGTTCTGCCTGCGCAACCCGTGGGAGCTACCTAGCAAATGAAGGAGTGGTTGGCTTTGGGTAACGATTCCCTCTTATGGGATTTTGTAAACTATATATAGCTGTTTCCCTAAGGCTCCAGGTAATTAGCTAACTAACTCTGCGCTCAATCAGCACCTTTTTTCCCTATTCAACTACCCAAACCCTCCCTCTCTATGTGCTAAGCACTCGAAATGTGGGGCATAGACATGTGTATTATGAAATTAGAATGAAAGGTGTTTAATATTACATATGCAGCCGAGAAACGCAAGATCTTGTCTTTTCTGTGCATCAGCTAAAACTGGTAACGTTCTTTTTTACGCAGCCATGCAAATTCTGGCTACTCCAACTTACGCTCACAGATAACGACACGCAATCTACTAATAACTTATGTATAACTGCACGTTTGAATTTCCTTTTTATTTAACTATGGAGCAGAACTACTGCTCGTGCTCATGTACGATTGCGAGTGGAATATCATCCACTGTCACCCGTCTCGTGTATGGCCAGCTGGCACGCTCGTTAGCGCAACCGACAGTTGACTACTAAATTTAGTTGCGCTCTATTCTTTTGTTCCACGGAGATTTGGCTAGCGCACACGTTCCCTTTTTCAGTCAGGCATGTATGATAAAGCGCATAAACATACGTATGCTAATTGCAGCGCAAAGTGGAACTGTGGACCGCGTTCTTCCACTCCGCGATGTCCGCTCATACAACGCGATCTCAACTGTAGTTCGGTATATTGATAACAATAAGATTATTACTCCGCACTCACCCCAATTTGTTGACCGTATATGCGGTCTTGCACGCACGTTTTTGCTTGTAAAATATACTTGCTCTGCACCTGTTGAGGTGGTATATAGAATTTGTTTCTGAATATGCGCTCTCGCTGTCGACGTCGGTGAATATGTGGGATGATTGCTAGAGTGGTAACGCTGCCGTGAAGGCTGCAGCTGCCCTAAACTGTGCGATTTCTTCAAATATTTGTTCAGCTGGTAGATAACTTGTTGTTGTGGATGACACGTTGAATTGTGGCTGCTCCGGCACTGCGACGTTAACCGACATTAGCGCTGCGCGCTGGCTTCGTGTATTCCTATTCATCCAACCAATCCTTCGTTTCAATCTGCTGCGTTTATCCGCTGCTTGTGGATTACATTGAATTATGCACCGAGCATATGTCTATTCAATGAAATTGGCAATTGTTCACTTTTTTATCATTTTGAATGATTTTACAATTTTGCTCTTACCTTTTTGATGTTGTTCGTTCGGCCGCACGTGAAAGAAAAGGCCGGAAGTCGGCCAACATGAACTGAGCTGCGCCAGCCATTTGCAATCAAAAGAAAGGTTCCCATAATTTTGAGCTTTTGGCAAACCGTGCACGGTTGCACCGGCAGACAAAATTTACTTAAAAATCATACCCCCTAATAGTACATTTACACCGTTCGTAACAGGGCGAGCTAATCGAGGCGTCTTGATGATTTCGATGAGCTCGAAAAACGAAACGATGATGTTGCTTACCGACCTGAGTGGGGCTCTAACCCACGTCCCTGAGCTATACCTTGATGTCCTTCGCGTGAAACACTCCCATGTTCCTACCTCTCATGTCCGACAATTCATACATGCTTTGACCAGCGCGTTTCGTGACCACTGCTCTAGAGAATTTCGGGGCCAGCTTGGCGCTGAATCCTTTCGCTGCATCGCTCTGCCGAAAACTTCTACGGTATACAACCTGTCCTACTGTATAACTTATTGGTCTAGAGCGAGTGTTGTACGCCTTCCGACCCTTCTCATGTGCTATCTGCAAACTCTGGGATATCCTGCCTCTCAGCAGCCGTAGTCGGAGATCCTTTGTAATGAGCTCTACGTCTGAGTCAGTTATCTGATCCAGCTTCCGCAGCAACGGATACGAGTCTCCATGCTGGACCATGCTCTGCCCAAATATCGCTCGGTAAGGCTCCATCTGAATCGCCTCGTGAACCGCGCTGCGAAGTGCAAAGGCTGCTTTCGACACGTACGTGTCCCACGTTCTCTGGTCTTCCTCTTCGATGTAGGATCTTATAATCCCCAGCATGGATCTGTTGATTCTCTCTGAGGCATTCGCCTGTGGCGAATACACTGCCGTTCTCATATGCCTGACACCGTAAGCTTTGAGGAAGTCCTGAAATGTGTCTGAAATAAACTGTCGGCCGTTGTCCGAGTGCACAACCTCCAGTACTCCGAAAACATGGAACACCTCGCTCTCTAGGTATCGGACAACCCCCTTAGCCGTGGCACTCCTCATGGGTTTTAGCAACGGGAACTTTGAAAAGTGATCACGTACTACAAAGATATAACAATTACCGTCTCGAGAACGTGGATAGGGTCCACAGAAATTGATATATAGGCGCTGAAAGGCTCTCTCGGTCTGGGTTTGTGCTCCCATGGGCGGTCGACTTACTCTGCTTGAGGCCTTTGTGCATTTACATATGTCGCATTGCCCTATGAATACGCTCACTGCCCGAACCATTCCCGGCCAATAATATTTCGACTGCAAACGATGGACGGTTTTTGATATACCTCCGTGGCCAGCCGCCACTCCGCTATGCATTCGACGTATTAAGGTCTCTCTCAGCCCTTCCGGCACCCAAACCTTCCAGACACTGTCTTCCAGCTCTTCACCCCTTCTGAATCCTGTTCGCTTGAAAACTACTTTGTCTATCACCTTCACGTCCGGTACCCGCTCTACATTCTCCTCTATTGCCTTCACCAGCTGCTGATAGTCCTCCGTCAGGAACGCCTGGTCGTCCAGCGATAAATCAGTTTCGAGCCCCACTCCGTCGATGTCATCCATATGTACTCGGCTCAGCGCATCCGGCACGATATTCTTTGTTCCTTTTCGATGGACTATCGTAAAGTCAAATGCTTGGAGCTTCAGACTCCATCGAGCTAATCGCCCGGAGAGATCGCGCTGGCTCATTAGCCATTTGAGGCTCATATGGTCGGTTATGACCGTAAATGGAGTACCTTCGATGTAGGGTCGAAACTTCTTTACGCTGGTCACCGCTGCTAAACACTCTAGCTCGGTTATCGTGTAGTTCCTCTGGGCCGCGTTCAGTTTCTGGGATATATACACAATGGGACGCTCCCTTTCCTCGTCATCCAGTAGAAACAGAACTGCTCCGATGCCAGTGGTAGAAGCGTCACATTGTACATAAAAATGTTTTGAAAAGTTCGGATTCACGAGAACCTTCGGCGAAGCTAGGGCGTCTTTGAGCTGGTCAAAGGCCGTCACGGCTTCAGGCGTCATGCTAAACTCCTTCCTTTTCTTCAAACAGTCCGTCAGCGGTGCGGAAATACTGGCAAAGTTAGGGATAAACCGCCTATACCAACCAGTGAGTCCGAGAAAACGCCGCAACTGTTTAAGACACTGCGGTACCGGAAAATCAAGCATGGCCTCTATTTTTCCGGGATCCGTTCGAAGTTCGCCCTGGCCAATGATGTATCCCAGATACCTAATCTCTGTCTGGCAAAACTTCGACTTCTGTAAATTTATGGTTAGACCTGCTTTGGAGAGACATTCGGCCACCTCCGCCAGATGCCGAATGTGTGTCTCGAAGTCCGGTGAGCATACAAGCAAATCGTCAATATACACGAACACATTATCCCTCAGCCTTGACGGAATCACACGGTCCATCAGCCTGCATAGCCTTTGGGCGGCGTTGCAGAGCCCGAACGGCATTACCCGGAAATGATAGAGTGGGCGTCCTGGGACCGTGAAAGCCGTCTTCTCTCGCGACTTCTCCTCCAACGGAATCTGCCAAAAGGCGTCTTTCAGATCGATCCCCGTGATGAAGAAGGTATCGCGCAGTCGGCTGAGGATGCCTTCCACGTGTTGGGTCGGGTACGCGTCCTTTTTGTGCGCTCGTTGAGTTTGCGCATGTCTACGCATAGCCTGTTTTTCCCCGGCTTTTGTACCAACACGATTGGAGAGCTCCAAGCGCTATTACTCTCTTCAATCACACCGAGGCCGAGCATGCGGTCTATTTCCTCATAGGCACACTTTTGCTTCACGGGTGACATCGGGTAATATCGCTGTTTAACGGTCTGGTGCCCCCTTAGATGAGTTTTCCCTAATCCCATCTGCGCTGAGGAGGGAAAAAGCGACTTGACGTGTTCTAACTCCTTGAGCTCTTTGGGCGTCAAATCAACCATCCCCGGTTGATCAATGCTTACTTCCGAGACAACTGTGGGAAGTAGGCCGAATGCCTACCAGAAGTCTATCCCCAGGTAGAGTTCCTGTTTCAGACTCGGCACTAAGTAAAGTGTTATCGTCGCAGATTTCCCTCTCCACATCACATTCAGGTCCATTCTTCCCACTATGGCCTGTCCTTTGCCATCCGCAGTCTTAAGTTCTTCGTGGACTGTGTGGATTCTCTTTCCGCTGAATTTCCGCATGGCCGTGGAGCCCAAACAGCTAACTGAGCCCCGCTGTCCAGCAGTCCTCTCATTGGCTCGCCTTCCACCGTCACTTCAGCGTACGGCCGTCGATCTCCGTCACTTCGGATTATGGTCGCCGCGTCGCCCCGTCCTTTCGTCGTAGCTCTTCAATCTTTTCCTTGTTTGGATGTCTAGTCTTTTGGTTGTGTATGTGGAAGTGATTCGCCGGCGATCCGAAGATCCTCCTTCGCACTTTCTCATACCGGCTCTCCTTCTCCTGCCAGATCTAGTCCAACGTCTTTCCTGGTTTGGGACTTGGCCTGGTGTTCGCCGTTTCTCTTTTTAAAATTGTTCTGTCTTTTAATGGGTTTCCGGGAGCTCCTTCTCCTGGCTCGATTTCCCGGTGTTTCCGCCAGGGAAGCGGGTTTCCTGCTTGCATCTATCGCACATTGCAAACCTTGCCCCCCCTTTGTCACATTTGTAGCATCGTAAGTCATGGAAGTGAGAGTCGCATTCCTTTTCGTTCTGCTTCCGCCTTGTCGTCTGGTTCGTCGGTTTCCCTGGGTCTTCCTGCCTATTGAACCCCCGATCTCGTCTCTCAAAGGCTTCCAGCGGGTGCTCGGTCTCTATATCCTCGAACTCCTCGCCAGGCTGCAGATTGATTTCTTCGACGTCCCTCTTCTTCCGTTCATAATCGTCAAAATGGTATTCAGCTCGCCTGCATTGTGACTTCAGCTCAGCGAGTGTTGTTATTTGGCAACCAAATATGATGTTCTTAATCCTCGTTTTGAGGTTCCTCCGCATGAGGTTCACTAAGCTCGATTCTGGCATCTGCGACTTCATTGTCAGCGCCATTCCTCGCAAACACGCGTAATAGTCGTCGAACGACTCACGATGATCCTGCCTTCTCTCGTTCATAGCCATCCGGATCTCCTCATCGCAATCTGCTTTGCGAAAGTGGTCCATGAGTGCTTCTCTGAGGTGGCTGAATCCGTATCCCTCCTCACTTGCATGTTCCTCCATGTACAGCCAGAACCACTCCTGTGCGGCTCCGGTCAATAACAGATGGAAGTTAGCGTATAAGTCGTTGGATGAGATTCCGTGTCGCTTTTGCAAGGCTTCGACCCTAAACAAAAATCACTCGATTGGAATAGCCTTGTTACCGCCATCATATTTTAGTCCCTAATCCCTAATGGTCTTAAACTTTGATTTGGTATTGTCTGAATAGGTGCGCCTGTTTGGCGTGGATGGAGTGAAAAGCCTACGATCGGTTCCTAAGGGATCGCCGGTCGTTTGCCCTCCATCTGCCTTGATACTGTCGCCGTCCGCGGCTAAAGGAGCGCTGCGAGTCTCTGGCTGGATGTCCGCGGTTGTATGTGTACGTTGCGAAGCTTCTCGACAATCGAGATTCGCTCCCCCAGTGATCTGATGTCCTTTCGCATTGGAATCGTGGCTTCCCGTATCACCTCCGCCGTTGTGCGATTAACGTCCGTCTGGTATTGAAAAAACATAGCTTCGAACTTTCGCAAAAGTTCGTCCCCCATTTTTTCAGCTATAGTCGCCTGTGGCGTATTAATTTCCCCAAGTGAGATCAGCCTCTGTCTCGACTGCGTAACGGATACCTCTGGCGGCCTCTCTTACGAAGGTGACCGCTCATCTTCCGCCCCGCTTCGCAGATCTTCCACTGATCCGGAAGCATCATCTCTGCTTCCTGCTTTCTGACTATTCCTAGTCTTCCTTTTACTCTTTCGAGTCATCCTTAAGTTTATTACCTACTTTGGATGTATATATATATATGTACCTTGCATACGCGCTCGTATGCCAAAAAAAAATCAAATCGAAAATTAAATCAAAATAACTATCAGGTTGTTTTGCACCTCTCTCTCTTCTCGCCTTTATATTGGTATGAGAAAGCTACAAGTGTATGATTCGATTAATGTGGAATTGACGTGTGTGATGAATTGGGATTTTGGGTGACTAGGTTCCACTGTACCATCCTACCTAGTCCTGCCCCCCCCCCCCCCCCCCCTATTGTCCTAAAATGTCGTCTCCCCATTCTCGCATCCACTACCACCAGGATTTGACCCTCATCCTAGTGGGCTTGACTCTTCATTCTTCAAGCAAGTGTCCCCGCGAAGCTACCTCATGCAAACGTGGCGTATACCCCCATGGGCAGTAGCCGCCTCACGTATGAGAACCTTACTCTACCGCAAAATCTACCTCATGAAAGTCAGACACACTATCCGACAGTCAGTAGCCGATTCCGCCCTTCAAAAAAGAAAATTATTATATTCGTCATCGTCAACACATTTGTAGGACATAAATACTGCCACCCAAGCTGCTAACGATGACCCCCCATTTACCCCTTTAAATGTACGTCCCTGTATAACGAACAGCGCACCCAGATCTGAACTACTCATAAAAATTTTGGTTGTTATTTTCTAATATTTTGGAGCCACTTTTGTGGCCCCACGTTGGACGCCATTTCTTATTGTTGTTACCGGGTTCGGCGTTTAAGTTCTCTCAAATGAGAGATCAAGGACCTAAAGATCCGCTGGGTACGCTGGAAATTTTCTTTCGACTGAGCTCGCCGGTTTGGGGTGGGTTAATGGATCATGCCGATGGTGTATTCCCGCAGAACAATAAAAAAAAATCGTACCCATATGCTGCAAGAGATGTTATATGCATGTGTATATCCCCTGAGTGTCCACCCAAGATATGATGCCGCTGTCTGCGCGGTTTGTCTCCATAAAACCGAGACTGGCCTTTCCGCTGTAGCTATCCCTCCCATCCATTGTTGACCATGGCCAATTTTGGCCAACCCCTGTTATGCCACTAGCCCTTATGTCCGTCCGTCAAGTTTCATCTAATCACCCCGTCCCCCATTCATCATACTATTTTTATGCTTTAGCAATTCATATTTAATCTCATCACTTATCTACTAGTGTACAATAATGCGCTATATTCATAACGCTATTAATCTAAACTGACTTTGCCAGTTATCGGCTCATCATTGAGCATTATCTTACAAATAAATTTTTAAACTCAGGATTAACTGCTTGGTTCGGATGTCCGCATACATCCTAATAATTCATTATATTTACGCTTTATGCTAGTGAGTATGTGCATGGTCACATACTATAAATTGTTATAGATATAATTTATTGAAGATATAATATTACGTCAGTTGAATTAGTGCACATCAAGTATAAAAAAAATAACATGATGACTTTCAAACGTATGTATAAACCCCCAAAATATGTATACAAATGCAAATAAAATAGGGATATCTATAGTTTATGTCTTTATGTTGCGCAAGCTTCGCAACAAGTGTCTATTTCATATGACCATAGCCCGCTGCGTGTCTGATACAATTGGCAGTAATGTTGTTAGCAGCAGTTGGCGTGTAAACATTCCCAATAGAAACGTTTCATGCTACTAATCGCAGACTCTTTGTTGCCTGCTTCATGTTGCAACACAAACTATGCTACATGTTTACATCCCAATGTGCAAGCAACATTGACCACAACCTACCTCAACAAAACAATACTTCATATATACGTATGTATGTATATATCCAAATTGTTCTGCCTACGCAACCCGTGGGAGCTACCTAGCAAATGAAGGAGTGGTTGGCTTTGGGTGACGATTCCCTCTTATGGGATTTTGTAAATTAAATATAGCTGTTTCCCTAAGGCGCCCAGGTAATTAGCTAACTAACTCTGCGCTCAATCAGCACCTTTTTTCCCTATTCAACTACCCAAACCCTCCCCTCTATGCGCTAACAACTCGAAAGGTGTTTAATATTACATATGCAGCCGAGAAACGCAAGATCTTGCCGTTTCTGTGCATCAGCTAAAACTGGTAACGTTCTTTTTTACGCAGCCATGCAAATTCTGGCTACTCCAACTTACGCTCACAGATAACGACACGCAGCTCTTGCGTCTTTTTGCTAATCTACTAATAACTTTTGTATAACTGCACGTTTGAATTTCCTTTTTATTTAACTATGGAGCAGAACTACTGCTCGTGCTCATGTACGATTGCGAGTGGAATATCATCCACTGCCACCCGTCTCGTGTATGGCCAGCTAGCACGCTCGTTAGCGCAACCGACATGAACTGAGCTGTGCCAGCCATTTGCAATCAAAAGAAATGTTCGTATAATTTTGAGCTTTTGGCAAACTGTGCACGGTTGCACCGGCAGAAAAAATTTACTTAAAATTCATACCCCCTAATAGTACATTTACACCGTTCGTAACAAATGCTAGATCCAAAATAAAGTTTTTATCCTTCAACTTGGATATAAGTGACAAGTCTCTCTTTTCTATTTCTAAAAATTCTAAAACTTCTGCCCTTAGCTCAAATAGACTAGTAAGTGAACAGTGGACATTTTGCGATCCCTTTGTTACGGCGAGCCCAGGTAGTAGCGGGGTTGCTCGCACGTAATAAAATGAAAAGAGAAAGAAGAAGAAATGGCAGCGAGTGAATAAATAATAAAACACTGTATTTCAACTATAGATACAATATAACAAGTGACTTTCTTTATTGAGTAGAATGTACAACCTTAATTATTGGAGAATTAAGGCGTACAAGTGATATTTTATGAAAATGGATCAATAATATTTTATTAAGTAACTTTACAAAATTGGAATTCTACTTTTGGAAATTGGTCTTACCTGGAGTGGCTGCTGGTGAAGTGCTTCGTGATCGACAACAAAGTGAAAGAGCCTTCAGATAAAATGTAGCTCTGTACCGCCGCCGAATGCCTACTTTCGTAGGATTCGAAGGGGTAAGAGCTGTTATCGGGCGAAAAGATAAAAAAAGTCGCGCGAGCAGATACTCGTATCTATTACGAGGGGCGACCGATATATTTAGACCGATGGTCTAAACATGCCGGCCCCCTTGCGATAAGCAACATTAAAAGAAAAAAAATGGGAATCACCAGCAACCAATCCAAACTAAATATTTAAAATGAAACTATAACTATGTGTCTTCCTCCTGAGCCTTTGCTCTTCCCGTAGCTGCCGGTGGACACCTGTGGAGGACGAGAAAGAATGGTTAGTACATTAACGTGGTTTTTGCCTAGTTCATTGCACCTTTAGTGGAAAAGTTGTCGACAAAAATGACGGGTCGATTTACTGAGGCCCTATTGTGGGTAGGCCCCAGATATAGTCAGGCCGAATATCGTGGCCTGGGCCAGTAGCCCGTTGATGGTGGATGATGGGGTGCCCTGCAGCATAAGGCTGGCGTAGACGTCGGCGCCCAAAGTCAGACGTACTGGTGACGACCGGAAAAAGTCGGGGTCAGCCAGCTTCATAAGTTGAAACGGCGCGGCAACGGTGGCGTCTATATGTGAAGCTGGGTTCGTGCGATGGTAGTTTGCGACGACAGTGGCTTGTGTCGTGACCCTTCTTGCCACCCCATACTCTCCTCTCAAGACGAGTGTGCACCTGATCGGCCGAGTCCCCCCAAATCGCTCTAAGCCGAGCTTGGAAGCAAGCTTGCTGTCAATGACCGATGTGGGTGAACACGAGTAGATCAGGGCACGTACAACGTGTAGTTTGCCGCCGGATTCAATGCACACTGAAGCAGTAGGGGAAATGGCTACAAACGACCTCAAAATAATGCTCTCGGTGGGCGTATTGGCCGCTCTGCCCGACCGGTAAGTGGCAGGCAGATCCCTGTGGCGGACTATGGTGGTGTCGCTGACAGCTGTGTGGGCCGGGTAAGGTGCCGTCCGACCCGCTGTAAGGCGTGATGAGCGGAAAGGACGCGTTTCTGCGTCTTACCGCAGTGGAACGGCGAGCCACCGGGATTCACCTTACCGGGCCTTTGCTGTGGTCGGAAAGTACGTGTTTCCGAGCCACGCTCTCCTCTGTTCTCCCCGTGGACTGTATCGCGGTTTCTCCACAGCTCGTGTCGTAGTAGCGGTCGGAAAGAACGTGTTTCCGAGCCGCCGAGCTGTGGAGAGCGTATCGGTGGTGACCTGGCCGCCTCCTCTTCCTCTTCTGCTTCGGCTACCTGCTCTGCCCAGGATTTGGTGGTTTCGGTGATGGCGATCGACAACGCGCCATCGGAGATCTCTCCATCCTCTAGTATGTCCACGTTAGGACCGACTTGCTCAGAGGTGCGGACGGCTGCGTCATCGATGTGCAGCGTCGTATGGTGTTTCTCGCCACACCGGTAGCAGCGGTCCTTGCTCGGACATGTTCCAGGACCGTGGAGTGGCGATAGGCAGTTGGAGCAGTACTTGTGGATAAGTACTACCCGTAACCGCTCTTCAACCGCCATCCCACGGTATTTTTGGCAAAATCGGATACCGTGGTTATTACCGCATAACCGACAACGAATCCATAGGTCGCTGGTTCATATCCGGCTCGAAGGACCAAATGTTACGGCGAGCCCGGGTAGTAGCGGGGTTGCTCGCACGTAATAAAATGAAAAGAGAAAGAAGAAGAAATGGCAGCGAGTGAATAAATAATAAAACACTGTATTTCAACTATAGATACAATATAACAAGTGACTTTCTTTATTGAGTAGAATGTACAACCTTAATTATTGGAGAATTAAGGCGTACAAGTGATATTTTATGAAAATGGATCAATAATATTTTATTAAGTAACTTTACAAAATTGGAATTCTACTTTTGGAAATTGGTCTTACCTGGAGTGGCTGCTGATGAAGTGCTTCGTGATCGACAACAAAGTGAAAGAGCCTTCAGATAAAACGTAGCTCTGTACCGCCGCCGAATGCCTACTTTCGTAGGATTGGAAGGGGTAAGAGCTGTTATCGGCCGAAAAGATAAAAAAAGTCGCGCGAGCAGATACTCGTATCTATTACGAGGGGCGACCGATATATTTAGACCGATGGTCTAAACACCCTTCGACCTGCATTTTTATACCTTTCATGAACATGAAATGGTATTATAACTTTGGTCCGATGTTTGTAAATATGAGAAGAAGAAGAGATAGACCCATCAATAAGTATACCGAAATGATCAGAATGACGAGATGAGTTGATTTAGCCATGTCCGTCTGTCCGTCTGTCCGTCTGTCTGTCTGTCTGTTTGAACGCAAACTAGTCCCTCAGTTTTTGAGATATTTGGCTGAAATTTGGTATGCGGCCACCATTTTCCAATATAGGAATCATTTGTCGGAACCAGCAAGATCGGACCAATATAACATATAGCTCCCATACAACCGATTATTCCGATAAACGGATTTTGGGCTATAACTCCTGTAATTAAATACGTAGGAACGTGAAATTTTGTAAGTATTGCTATTTTTATATGTGAAATATCGATGTTGAAATTCATAGAGATGGGATAAATATTTCACATAGCTCCCATACAATCGATTATTCCGATAAACGGATTTTGGGCTATAGCTCCTGTAATTAAACACGTAGGAACGTGAAATTTTGGACGTATTGCTATTTTTATATGTGAAATATCGATGTTGAAAATCATCGAGATTGGATAAATATTTCACATAGCCCCCATACAATCGATTGTTCCGATAAACGGATTTTGGTAGATAACTCCTGTAATTATATAGGTAGGAACGTGAAATTTTGGAAGTATCGCTTTTTTTTGTATGCGAAATATCGATGTTGAAAATCATTGAGATGGCATAAATATTTCACATAGCTCCCATACAATCGATTATTCCGATAAGCGGATTTTGGGCTATAACTCCTGTAATTAAACACGTAGGAACGTGAAATTTTGTAAGTGTTGCTATTTTTATATGTGAAATATCGATGTTGAAACTCATAGAGATGGGATAAATATTTCACATACCTCCCATACAATCGATTATTCCGATAAACGGATTTTGGGCTATAACTCCTGTAATTAAACACTTAGGAACGTGAAATTTTGGACGTATTGCTATTTTTATATGTGAAATATCGATGTTGAAAATCATCGAGATTGGATAAATATTTCACATAGCCCCCATACAATCGATTGTTCCGATAAACGGATTTTGGTAGATAACTCCTGTAATTATATAGGTAGGAACGTGAAATTTTGGAAGTATCGCTATTTTTATATGCGAAATATCGATGTTGAAAATCATTGAGATGGCATAAATATTTCACATAGCTCCCATACAATCGATTATTCCGATAAGCGGATTTTGGGCTATAAGTCCTGTAATTAAACACGTAGGAACGCGAAATTTTGGAAGCATCGCTATTTTTATATGTTAAATATCGATGTTGAAAATCATTGAAATGGGATAAATATTTCACATAGCCCCCATACAATCGATTGTTCCGATAAACGGATTTTGGTAGATAACTTCTGTAATTATATCGGTAGGAACGTGAAATTTCGTAAATGTTGCTATTTTAGAATGTGGAATGTCGATGCTAAAAATCAATGAGATTGGACCAATATAACACATCGTCCCCATAAAATCGATAGCTCCGATAATTTCGGTATGAGCTAAAGTTAAATTCACACAGGCTGTACTGGGGATCAAACCGTGAAAATCGTAACGCTTATTCATGAAAGGTATTTAGCCTTCGGCACAGCCGAAGACAGCTTTCCTTACTTGTTTTGTTTTAAAAACTTTTTAAACTTTCTATGCGAAAGGGACTGTTGGCCACCACGTATTTTATTCACAATTTCTTCGGCTATTTTCATGACGGGGTGTTTCGATAAAAATTTCGAGGAAAGTGCCGCCTGATGTATTATGCAATGTAAGTATGGTTAATGCTGGAATTCCATGACTAATTAATTTTCCAACGAAGCCTTCGTGCCTACCCACCATGGTGTTTGCACCATCCGTACAAACCCCCGATAGTTTTTGCTTATCAACAATGGATAAAAGTTTGACATTAACGACGTTAAACAAAGATTCCCCCTTCACGTTTCCATAGAAGCTTTCAATGGAAAATATAGTCTCATTTATTTCAAAATCGGCGTTAATGGCTCGTACGCAAATGGCTAGTTGGCAAATGTCATTTATGTCTGTGCTTTCGTCTAGGCATATTGAAAAATATGTGCAATCTTCTAGAATTTTATCTATTTTCGATTTGATTCATAAGCCTAGCTGATCACTACGGCGCACTAAAGTACTTGCAGACAAAGGAACAGCTTGAATTAAATCGCTGCCATAATTAATTTTTTCGAAAACCTTAGTTAACTTATTTTTTATAAATTTACACTGAAAAAAAAATCTACAAGAAACGGCCGTCAAATTAACAGTAAACCCTGTAATTTTTCGTCCAACAGTGCGTAATATCAATTTTGAAAGTGACCCCCTATCATTCTTCGAATATAAATTACCGGCTTGCTTTGCACAAGACGGAAAAAAAGATTGGTGCTTGGATCGGCGCATGCCGGAGGTTGTTGCCAAATATTTAGGCCGCTGGGTTAATTTAATCGGCGCATGGCGGATGTTATTGCTGATTTTGCTGAGTGCGCGTCTGGCTAATTCTCAATAATTGTTTACTACCCTTATTGCTGACTTGGTGCTATAGTTTTGGTGTCAGCTTGGGTTACAACCACAGTATAACCAGTATTTGCACTGTGGTGAAAGTTCTCCATGGAGGTGAATTTTTCAGAGTTGAAATCCATGGTAGGATGGAATTTCGCGGACGCATGGTTGCATTTCAGTAACAAAAAAAACTTTGGAAATATTTCAAGAAAAAAAATGAATTTAATGTATATATTCCATGAATTAATATAATATCATGAATTTACTGCACTACAAGAAGTATAAAAAATGTATATTAAAGGCCATATTGTACAATTTCGTACAAATGCATATTGATGATCGGCTCTTTATGAACGATGCTATTAAATAGTAGTTTTGCGCAAAAAAGCACCCCTGTTAGTTGAGGACATTGAGGTGAATTTGAAATTCTTAGAAATTTTCCAAAACAAAATAAAGAAAATATTTTGCTTGCAGTTTTATATTTATTTATACTATTTATTTAATAGTAATATACCATTATCTGGTAGCTTTAATGTCAAGGTACGGTGTTAATGAACTATGAGTCATCTTATATATAAAAACTAATGTGTTTTTGTTTTAGGAGTGTCCAGTCTAAATATTAGCTGGAGATGTTGAAATACTTATTACTAACCGGATAAGTATTTCCAGTACCTGGCAAATGAGGACTATTGTTATTGTGAACAAAAACCATGAACTACATGTTGCGATGGAGCATTGCAAGCTGCACGTAATCGTGGCTGCCGCCGGAGTCCTTTTTATTCCATCTATACAATGTCCCAGGGGGTACCATAACAGTCGCCCATACGGTAGTTGCTACCCAAGGCCTTTTTTGTTGCATCTTGAATGAACCACTCTGCGTGGTATTAGTTTCCTTTAGGGGTCAACTTCTAATAAATTAGGTAAAATTATGTGATATAGCTCAAAAGACGGCGTTCGGCCTCAGGATCTCGAATCCGGAAGCGCTTTTTTAATATTTTGCTTCTCTGTTGAGATATTTGCAATCAAAGTTTCAAGTTTTCATGTGGTTGTTGTAATTTTATTACTGTCCCTAAAAACGTGCAAAAAAAAGTCCCGCCGTGGCGGTAGCCACGGTTATGTCACACGTCCGGACTTGGGATGGCGTAGCCCAGGGTTATTTTTTATAAGCGCGGCCGAAGGCCGCCAACTCAGAAAAGTGTTTCGTACATAAATACCATGGATTGCGGCCCATTTTTGGTATTGGACCCGGGTCATTTTTCGGTTTTTTGACCATAACTTTTCACTAAAACAAAAAATTAAAAAAAAAAAAAGCGCTTTTGAGCTATCTCCCATAATTTTAGCTAATATATTAGCAGTTGACCCCTAAAGGAAACTAATACCCTCTGCGTTTATGCTCCTTTTTGGGGAGGCTAAAATCAAATCTGTTATAAATGAAACAAATTAATATAAATTTTCATCATTTGCACAACTTTTTTTATTTCCATTTGATTTTCACCACGCGTGATTGGGTTGTGTTTAATCACTCAGGGCTGCATTTTGTTGAAGTATTTGTTAGATAGTGATTTTTTCTCTAATACTTCACGTTGACCTGCAAACTGGTTTTCCTTTCAGTTTAAAACGGTTAAAACAATTTAGGCATGTTCATAATCGATGTAAAGTAGGTACTTAAGTTAGCGTCAACCCTTTGATACCCTTTCCAAGGGTCTATCTGACGCTAAATTTAGTACCTACTTTATTTCGTTCAGGATGTTAGACAGAGACAGATAAATATACAAGACTAAATGGGCTTGCTCAAGAACATCCTACAAATTATGACGGATAACACATAATAATCAAAAAACTAAATTTATAATAGAACTATTTTTTCTACACCTTTTTCACTCGTACTTCAAAAACCGTAAAAATACTTTAGATAAGGTTAAATGCATTTAAGAATAGTGAATGGTAGTCCAAGACCCATACAATTATTTTCAGAATAGTCAATAGTATCTTAAAAACTGTAAAATATGCTTTAGAATAATCAACTGTACTCCAAAAACTATAAATTGTACTTCATAAACTGTAATTTGTACTCGAGTCCGTAAATTAGACTTCAGAAGCTTAAAAATGTACTCCAAAATAATCAGTTCTATTTCAGAAACAAAAAATTCCAATCCAGAAGATGTTTCTGAAGTACATTTGTTTTTTCTGGAATACGTTTTACAGTTTCTCGAATACAATGGGCTTTTTCGTAGCAAATTTTGCGAATATTAACAACCATTTACGTTTTTTAAAGTACATTTTACACTCTAACCCACAATAAAATATACAGGCAGATTCTAAATAATTTCTTACTTTGCGGATTTTCTCCCTCTCATATAATTTGTGAGCGAAAATGTATGAAAAAGGTTCACTAGTGAAATTTATTTAGATTGGCACGATAAGCTTTTTGTCGAAAAATTCTCATATTTCGAAATTTGTTTTGCGTAAAATTTTGCAAAAATCATTGGATCATGTGTTTCAATTTTGTGATATTGGAGTACTTCAATTGTAATACTTTCTAATACCTCAGCGGACCACCTTCAGCTTATTGAAAGCCGATCATTGCTCATGCTTTATTGACCAAAATCACGACACGATCGCTCTGAAAATAGATACTCCAAGGAGTAACAACATTGGAATACATTGCAAAGTACTCTGAAAACAGAAACAACTGTAGCGTCTCGTTGTGACATTTAATTTTGACAGCTGACATAAATGCACGTAGACAAAGGCAACCTGTCTTATAACCGCGTTTTAACACGCGTTAGCGCAGACTTGATCTAGTTTTATCTTTTTGGGTACGATGACATAATCAGCTGATTTTTCCTTGTATATTTTTTGGTTTTGTGCGTATTTGTCAAAGTTATAAATGTCACGCAACGCAATAAAGCTGTATTTGTTTTCGGCTGAATACTCCTATGCGTGAGAAAAAACGCTGTGCATTGGTTCTTGGTTGAGTTGTAAAATAGTAATTTCTTTTTTTTAGAAATATAACCTAATATATACATATATAGTTTTACTTAAAACGCAAAATCCTAAATTTGACTATTTCTCCTCTTTTAAAGTAATTTATTACCTCATAAAATTTGCAACACAACACCCTGAAATGGCTGAAAATAGTTGACTGCAACCCGAAGTTCTCTATGGAGGTGAATATAAGTACGTTTGTGTTAGTGAGTGCAACTACTGTCTATACTGTGGTTACAACTTAGCTGGTGTTAACTCTTCCGCCACCAAAAACAAACGTCCTCGTTTGTTTGAACTAAGATATTGTGACCTTTTGAGTATCGGCCTCACTGGTTTTCTCATTGTAGCTCGATAGCTCTGGTTCTGTTTTGAAATTTATTTTCGTGATTGACTTGATAATCAAACCTGCTATGAAAATAATGCTAATGAACGTTAGCGAAAAATTTGTTATTAGAGCTGCTGTGGGGTTGTTTTCAGTGCAGACAACCGCTTAGTGTTATTGATGTGGAGTTCTTTCATCATTTCTAAGCTTAAAATTTCTTCTTCCTTGTTTGAGGGGATATTTGATTGCAGTATAGCAGGCAGGGGTTTGCTGGTTAGTATCTCGTTAAAAGAGTATTTTTGGTTATCGATTATAACCGTAGAATTGTGGAATTGGACTGCATATGACCCTTCAAGGGTTATTTTTTGGCTGTCAATTTCAATTGTACCTTTGTACTGGTTTAGTAGGATTATTCCGGGTGAGATGTTTTCTACTGAAGGGATGTGTTGTTTGTTGACTAATGTGCACTCTGCTGGTTTGCTCTTGAGTAGTTGTGGGACACAGGTAGTGTTACTAATGTCTATAATATTCCTATGATTACAAATTCTAATATTGTTGTTTTCTCTACATTTTAGTTTAATCGCAAATATTTTATTGTCATTACAAGTTATAATGTCCTCAAAAGGGATTTTATTAACATACTTTTTCTTTTTAATTGGTTTAATTAGAATTGATTCACAAATTTCATCATTTGTCAATGGTATACCTACTATGTAAAATAACATTGTATCATTTGAAGCTATTTTTATATTCGCAAGTTCTAACGATTCCTCAACGCTATTTAATGCAAGGTTATTTCTTAAAATTACAGATTTAACTATCTCCAATTCCTCATTTGACAAAATATAAGAATTGACAATTCCGGCTTTAGCCCAATGAATCGCATAGTCTATATTAATGATTTCTTCTTTTATAACTCTAAGTTTGTATTTTAATTCTATAGCAACATTGTGCTGTATGTCCTCGCTTGATTGGACAGCTTTCAAAATTTTATTAGAAACGGCTGTTATTTTATTTACCCTATCAAAAATTATTTTATTTATCGTTACTTGATTATTGTTATTGTCTATTATATGATTTATTTGGCTCTCTATTGTAACCAGGTCATCGTGATCGGGATTTCCCGCGATCCATTTCCAGGTTTTTCCTATTGCGTCTATAGATTTCTTAAATCTTTTGGGTTTCAGCCTATTTAGATAAGTTTGTGTTAAATTTAATTCGTTAGTAAGGATGGGTAAAAGGGAATTTTCGTTAGTAATTTTGGTTTTTATGGTAGCTGCTATTTCATTTATTGCATTTTGACACGCATCTAGATCAACTTTGTGTATTATCCTGTAGGTTCCGGTTTGAATTTTCGTCCTGTCCAGTCCTGTCTCGAATGTTGCTAATTGTGAGTTCGTATAGTCTATAATCTTAAAGTCTGCGTACACTGAATGTACGAGGAGTCTGTAAAAAAAAAAAAGGTGAGAAGAGAAAAAAAAAAAAAA
This sequence comes from Campiglossa producta, assembly GCA_964058755.1. Lineage (NCBI taxonomy): Eukaryota > Metazoa > Arthropoda > Insecta > Diptera > Tephritidae > Campiglossa > Campiglossa producta. The sequence goes on along the minus strand of CAXKVI010000006.1, from coordinate 13,925,964 downwards.
AAAAAATGTTGAAAGATTAGTAGTTCTAGGTCTTGATGTTACTCTTATGTACTGTCCGTCCTTTTCCCGTTATTACCACGCTAGATTTGTCTTCCTTTACTATTTCTTTCCTATATCTAGCGGTAAGTTTAGATCCTAGTGGTTTATTTATCCTGACGTAAATTATGTCACCAGGGGAATATGTTTTCATGGGTTGTCTTTTTTTGTTATGGGTTTCTAAGTCTTTCGCTTGTCTTTTCCTAAGTACGTCTATGTTTGTGCGTTTTCGTATTGTTCGGGGTCTATTGAGACTCGTCTGCCAAAAAATGTCTCTATCGGTCGTTTTCCTGTTGCGGAGTGTATGGTGTAGTTGTATTCGTATGTGGATCTGTCTAAAAGTTCTTGGAACGAGCGATGAGTTTGTTCTGTTTTAAGACAACGCATAATTTCGGAAAGGGTGGAGTGGAATCTTTCCACCTGACCGTTGACTGTGCTTGCGTAAGGAGGTGTTTTAAATATTTCAATTCCAAGTTGGTCTTCAATCATGAATTGGATGGAAGCTGAGTTTAACGATTTCTCGTTGTCGATGACTATGGTTTTCGGTACTCCGAAAGCAAAGATTATTTCCCGTAGTGGTTCTCTAATGTCTTCTATTGCCCTTGATTGTATTAATTTAACTTGTGCATATTTTGAAAATTTGTCTAGTGCCGTTAAGACCAAATGTTTTTCTGTAGTATAGATATCTATGTGGACTATTTCACCGGGATATTGGGGAATTGGGGTTTCAAGTAACTTCGGTTTGTTGGGATGACGATCATATTTGTGTTCCTTACAAACTTTGCACTGCTTTATAATATTTTCTATTTTTTCTTTCATTTTGGGGAAATAGACTTTTTGTATGAGTTGTTTTTTATTTTCGTCTCTATTTCTGTGTGCTCGCTTGTGTTCTTTTAAAATTTCTTCGTTTTGAGCGTCTTCGCTTATTAAGTCTTCTACTTTTGTTTGTGTATAGCGGATTTTATAATTGGAAAAATGTAGTGGGTAGATTTCTTGGATTTTTCCCATTATTTATTCAGAGGTAATTATGCCATTTATGACTGAAGGATTTAGGTAACGTTTTAGTAATGCCGTTAGGTTGTCTATTGAAAAATTGGGTTTAGTAATTATATGTATATGGTAGGTCGGGAATGGTATTTTAAATTGATAGCTGTCTTCTTCTCCTAAAGAGATCCAAAGTTGGTTTTTGAAGGCATTTATGGGTCCTTCTACTGCTGGGATTAGATTGTGTGATGAGCTTTCATCAGAGTGGGTAGCAAGTGATAATGAATTTATTTCGAATGGTCTAGATAATGTGTCTGCAACTACATTCGATTTTCCGGGCTTGTATCTTAATTCATAGTTATACTCTTCGAGTATGGCTTTCCAACGTTTTAGCTTTGAATTATTATTTTTGTTACTTAGAGCATATGTAAGGGGCTGGTGGTCAGTATGTATTACCACTTTTGCTGTACCGTATAGGTAGTTTCTAAAGGAGTTGAGTGCCCAAATTATGGCAAGCATTTCCTTTTCATTTACTGCGTAATTCTCTTCTGCTTTGTTCAAGGTTCTTGATATGAAGGTAATTGGTTTGCCATTTTGCTCCAAGACCGCGCCTATGGCGTATTTTGAGGCATCTGTGGTCAGGTTGAATTCTTTGCTGTAATCGGGATATTGCAGAATTACGTCTTTGGATATCAGCGTGTTTCTGATTTTATTGAATGCTGCCTTTGCTTCTTCATTCAATTGTATTTTGATTTTTTTTGAACTGCTTTTAGACATTCTTCCTTCTTCGCCTCGAAGTAAGGATGTTAACGGCTTTGCTAACTTAGCATAATCTCTGATAAATCGTCTGTAGTAACCAGATAAGCCTAAGAATGATCTTAAGTCCTTGATCGTCTGAGGGTAGGGAAAGTTGGCTATGGCTTGTACTTTGGATGGGTTTGTTGAGATTCCCTCGGAGGATACTACAAATCCTAAGAACTCGACTTGTTTTTTAAAGAATTCGCATTTGTCGACTTGTACTTTCATGTTTGCTTTTGTAAGGGTATCAAAAATTGTATCTATATGTAGGGAATGTTCTTTTTCGTTTTTGCTAAATATAATAATGTCGTCTATATATACATAGCATATCCGTCCTATATGTTCTCTTAGTATGTCGTCCAATGTCCGTTGGAAAATGGATGGGGCATTTTTCAAACCAAATGGCAGTCTGGTGAACTCGTATTTTCCGTTGTTCACTGAAAAAGCTGTCTTCTCCACGTCAGATTCCTTAAGAGGAAATTGATGGAAACCGCTTTTTAGGTCAATCACAGAGAAAATTCGGTTTTCTACTAACTGAGAGAGAACCTCATTTATTTCGGGTATTGGATACCTATCTGCAATTGTGACTGCATTTAATTTTCTGTAATCGATAACCATTCTGAACTTTTTTTCGCCTGAAGCGTCGCTCTTTTTGGGTACGATCCAGACAGGTGAGTTGTAGGGTGACCTTGATTTTCGGATGATTCCGTCTTCCAATAACTTGTTTACTTGGTCTTCGACCTCTTGCTTAAGGGTGGTGGGGTATGGATAGGATTTTGAATATATGGGAGTGTCGGAAATTGTTCGTATTTCTGCTACTACTTTTGTTGTGTATGTCAGTTTTTCGTTCGGTTCTGAGAATAGGTTGCGGTGTTTTTGTGTTAGTTGTTTAATTTCGTTTTTACCTATTGTTGGAAGGTGTTCGTCTTGAATATGTATCGTGTTAACATTCTGTATACTAAATTGTTTTAAATGGATTCTTTTTGTGTTTGCTATGACCATGAAATTTTCTCTTGTGTGTATAACTGCTGAAAGTTCTTTCAGGCTGTCATTTCCTAATATGGCGTGGAATGTCTTAAGTGTGGGTAGTAGGAAGAATCTGAGTTTGCAATTTTCCAAGTTGAAAAGATTTAGAAATGTGTGTTGTGTAATTTTTATTTTTCCTCCAACTGAGTTGGCGAAAAAAGGGATATCGTTTTCTTTTGCGTTGTCTACTAATATGTTAAGTATGTCGCCGCTCTTCGTTTTGCATTGAAAATAGGGCAACGAAGAGCTATTCAGTCTAAAAAATGTACGTCCGTTAGGTCGTATGGTTCTTCGTCTACGTTATTGTAAGGCGTTTCCTGGCTGTAAGCTGTTTGTTGGTTGTTATCGTATTGGTCATAGTCATAATGTTGGTCTTCATGGTATGGATCGTAAGTCTTTTCGTCCGTGTTTATGTGAAAGTTCCTTTGGGCTTTCGCTGGGGGGTGGTTGATCATAGATGCATTCAGGGGTCGTTTGCCAGTTTCTTGGGGTTTAGGGCGGTTCACATAATTTACTGCCCTTGTTCTGATGCTTTCGTCTACTTCCATGGGCTGGGGGGGTTTAGGTGGCCTTGGGGGAGGGTAGTTTGGTTGTTGGTTATATGGATATCTGGGCTGGTTATAGGGATTCTGTTGTTGGTAGTTATTGTATGGATTTGGATTTGGATTTTGGTATTGCTGGGAGCTATGAGGATTGGAATTTGGTTGGCGATAGGTTTGCTGAGGGGAGGTATATGGGCTAATTCGGGATAGAATCTTGATTGGGGAAATTGTGAGTTTGATGGTTGTACCTGCCTTGCCATGGGGGGTTGTTGTCTGGGAATGAAAGAGTTGAATCTTTGATGTCTGGGGACTGATGGTGCGTTTAACACTTGGTTGTTGGCATGATGTGCTCTAAAGCTTTGATTTTCCAGCTTTAGGCAAAGGTGTAGTGCCTCCGGTAACCCCGAAACGGGTTGTGCGCTGGGTTTGGGACCCGCCACGTAAAAAATTTAGTCCAATGAAAAATGTATTAAAGCCTCGGATGAGAACCCCCTTTAATGTTGACGACCCGGCAAAACGAATAAGGCATAATGATTTGGATATTAGGGCATGTACCGGGAATGTCCGGACCCTTTCAAGGGACAGTACCGCTGCCCGACTGGTTGATGTCCTCGTTAACGCAAAGGCTGACATCACCGCCCTGCAGGAAATGCGATGGACGGGACAAGGAAAGACGACCATCGGACCTTGTGACGTATACTACAGTGGCCAGACACGCGGCAAAGCGCGTGGTGTAGGATTCGTGGTGGGAAAGAGACTTCGCCGCCAAGTACTAGCGTTCACCCCCGTGGACGAGCGTCTCGCTGCGATCCGCATCAAAGCGAAATTTTTCAACATAACATTTATCTGCGCCTATGCGCCGACTGAGGAGACGGACGACGCAGAGAAGGACTCCTTCTACGATAAACTTGAACAGACTTATGATCGCTGCCCCCAACATGATATCAAAATCGTGCTCGGCGACTTTAATGCGAAGGTGGGCAAGGAAGGAGTCTTTGGTCCAACAGTTGGAAAATTTAGTCTCCATGATATAACATCCCCCAACGGCACTAGGTTGATTGATTTCGCCGCTTCTCGCAATATGGTCATCAGTAGTACCAGGTTCCAGCATAAACGAATACACCAAGCCACATGGCTGTCTCCTGATCAAAGAACAAGAAACCAGATTGATCATGTCATGATCGACGGCAGGCATAGCTCCACCGTTCTGGACGTGAGTACCCTTCGTGGTCCCAATATCGACTCGGACCATTATCTTGTTGCAGCCAAGATACGCACACGCCTCTGTGTAGCAAAGAAAGTGCGCACAGTAACGGAAGGAAAGTTTGACGTCGAGAAGCTGCGCACGACACAGACAGCTGACAATTTCTCCACTCGACTCTCACACCTGCTATCGGAGAGCAATCCTCGACCTAACGATGCAACCGAGCAATGGAAGCATATCTCTCACTCATTACGTACCGCCGCTGAGGCCACTATAGGGTTCCAGCGAGCCCGCAAAAACAACTGGTACGATGAGGAATGCAGCACTGCCTCGGACAAAAACACGGTGCCTACAGGGAGACGTTGCGAACGGGCGCAACCCGCAGTGTATGGCAACGCTATCGTGAGGCAAAGAAGGAAGAGAGACGCCTTTTCAGAAAAAAGAAACGTGAGGCCGAAAGGCGTGAGTGTGAGGAGCTTGAGATGCTGGCTGACAGGAATGATGCCCGAAAATTCTATGAAAAGATCCGGCGGATGACGGAAGGTTTTAAGACCGGGGCAAGTTCCTGTAAGGACAATAATGGCGACCTGGTAACCGACGTACAGAGTGTACTTAAATTATGGAGGGAGCATTTCTCCTCACTGCTAAATTGCGAGGGAGACGTCGAACCCGATACCCCAATCCCTGACGATGGAAAAGTCGTCCCACCACCTGACTTTGATGAAGTGAGGATAGCTATATCCCGGCTCAAAAACAACAAAGCGCCTGGAAAAGACGGACTACCCGCCGAGCTGTTCAAACACGGAGGCGAAGAGCTGGTAAAAAGCATGCATCAGCTCTTATGCAGAATATGGTCAGACGAGTGCATACCTCCAGATTGGAATTTAAGTGTGCTCTGCCCAATCCACAAGAAAGGCGATCCCGCTAACCGCACCAACTACCGCGGAATCAGCCTTCTTAATATCGCATATAAGGTTCTTTCTAGCGTATTGTGTGAAAGACTGAAGCCCATCGTAGACAAGCTGATTGGACCTTATCAGTGTGGCTTTAGACCTGGTAAGTCTACCATCGACCAGATTTTCACGATACGCCAAATCCTGGAGAAGACCCATGATAAAAGAATCGACACACACCATCTCTTTGTCGATTTCAAAGCCGCTTTTGACAGCGCAAAAAGGAGTTGCCTGTATGCCGCCATGTCTGAATTTGACTTCCCTGCAAAGCTTATACGGCTTTGCCAAATGACGTTGAGCAATACTAACAGCTCACCAAACGAGGCTTCAGACAGGGCGACTCCCTTTCGTGCGATTTCTTCAACCTGATGCTGGAGAAGATAATTCGAGCAGCAGAGCTAAACCGCAATGGTACAATCTTTTACAAGAGCGTGCAATTGCTGGCGTATGCCGATGATATTGATATCATTGGCCTTAACAACCGCGCCGTAAGCGCTGCCTTCTCTGGACTGGATAAAGAAGCGAAAAAAGTGGGTCTTGCGGTCAACGAGGACAAGACGAAGTATTTGCTGTCATCAAAGAAAGAATCGGCGCACCTGCGCCTTGGCAGCCACGTCACTGTTGATAGTTACAAATTTGAAACTGTGAGGGACTTCGTCTATTTGGGAACCAGCATTAACACCGAAAATAATATCAGTCTAGAAATCCAACGGAGAATCACTCTTGCGAACAAGTGCTACTTTGGACTGAGTAGGCAATTGAGAAGTAAAGTCCTCTCTCGAAGAACAAAGATCGCGCTCTATAAGTCTCTCATCATACCTGTCCTGATGTATGGCTCAGATTCATGGACAATGTCAAGAGAAGATGAGATGGCCCTTGGAGTATTTGAGAGAAAAGTTCTCCGGAAGATTTATGGTCCTTCCCGTGATGCCGACGGCGAGTATCGAAGGAGATTTAACGATGAGCTGTACGAGCTTTACGCAGATCTGAGCATAGTCCAGCGAATTAAAGCCCAAAGGCTCCGCTGGCTGGGTCACGTCATGCGAATGGACAAAGAAGCTCCAGCCCAGAAGGTCTTCCAATCGTCACCCGAATTCGGCAGCAGAGGAAGGGGGAGGCCTCGACTGAGATGGAAACAACAGGTGGAGGATGACTTGAACTCCCTTGGGGTTTCCAATTGGCGTCAGTTATCGCTAAAAAGGAATGACTGGCGTGCTTTGATAGGCGACGGCCAAAATCGCTTAGGCGGTTAAGCGCCAATAAATGATGATGATGATGTAGTGCCTCTGGTAGACTCTTGGGTTCTTTTATACCCAGAAGCCTAGGGAGGTCACCGGAAAGTCCTCTCACAAAGGTATCGAGGGCCTTGGCACGGTAGTTATCCGTTAGTAGATGGACTGCTTCTTCGCCAATTTCCATGCATCCTATCTTGTTAAGTATTAGGGATAATTGACTATAAACCTTCTGATAAAATTCGTTTATAGAGCTTCTTCCCTGAATAAGGCACGGCATTTGATATTCTAGAGTGCCTATGTCGCGTTTATCGGCATAGTGGGTGGTCAGACAACGGGAGATGGCTGTCCAATCCAAGGGGGTGTTGTATGATTCTAAGGCTATATCCGCCTTTCCAACGATTTTGTTCCGGATAACATTTAGAATTCCGAAAAATTTTGGGGTGCCCCTTGAGGGTTCATATATCTTTATAATTCGCTCGACACTTTTTTTCCATGAGCTGAACTCTGAGGCGTTTCCTGAGAATTCTCTCAAGGATCGTACGACATCTGGCACTTTATCCATTTCAGCCATATTGTTTCTATATTGCTCGTCTATGGTCTGATTCGTTATGATGGGGTTATTGTTGTTGCCTAGAGTAGCTCTGACTAGCTCTGGCCCACTGGCTTCTATAGCCTGGGAAACCATAACTCGTATCATGTTTGCCATGTCTGGGGATATTTGTTGGGTGGGTGGGGATATTTGTTGGCTGGGTGGGGGTGGTGCGTTATTCCCTAACACTGGGGGTCTAATTAGATTATTTTGATTAGCCATTTTTGTAATTATTATCTGTTTTTATGTTGTTGTTATCAGTTTATCCTTTTTATATATTTGTTTAATTGATAGATCACTGGAGGGTCCCTTGGGTGGTGAATCGCAGTGTCTTTTCTATATTATAAGCTGGAGGGTCCCCCCGAAGGTGGTGAATCGCAGCTTTAGTGGGTTTTCATTTTATAGGCTGTACAAGCCGATGTTTTATTTGTGGATTTTAACTACCTATTTTAAAAAAAAATTCTTGATTTAGTTTTTCCACTAGGTATGTACCTATTTTTAAAACTGTTTTATTTAAATTTTTAACTTGAGAATGGGTTTAATTAGCTGATTAATGTATTTTTCAAATTGTTTTTATTTAAATTCTTCACTTCCCTAATTTCTTCCCTAAAGGAGTAGTTAACCTTTATTTTTATTAAATTCGAAATTGAAAATGGGGTTTAATTAATACATACTTATGATCTATTTCCTTACATCAATAACAGCTGCATCGTTGGTTGTGCTGGCAAGTGTGCGGTAATTCCTTTTTTCTACTCGATACTAAGGTCCACCTTCTTACTCTCTGCTGTCTCCGGTTTTGCTGAGTTTTGCTCGGCTTCGGTTGGTGTCGTGATGACGTTGGGGCGTCAAGGAGTTCCTACTTCCTCTTCACGCCACTTTATGTGCAATGCTCACAATTTTTCAGGCTTTGTTGTGCTTTTTTTTGTGGCACTTGTTTAAAGGGGTCTCTATTTATTTTGGCACTTGTTGTGGCAATTTTTTCAGAGTCTTTAATTTGTGGCACTTTGTTGCACGATTTTCTTATGCTTTTTTGTTGCACTTTTTTTTTTTAAAGGGTCTCTATTTATTTTGGCACTTTAGTGGCAGTTTTTTTCAGAGTCTTTAATTTGTGGCAATTTGTTGCACGATTTTTTTTTAAAGTCTTACTATTTTGCGGCACTTTTAACTTTTTGCACTGTTTTACAATCTATCACAGACGCCACCGAGCTTATTTTACTCGGGCGCCAATTACCGGCTTGCTTTGCACAAGACGGAAAAAAAGATTTTTTCTGGTCGTAAGACCTTTATTGCTTCACATAAATGTTAATACTAACTTAATTCTACTTTTCCTCTCTTAGTTATACCCTAAGTCTACCTGTGTCAGTGGTTTGTTGATTGGTGCTTGGATCGGCGCATGCCGGATGTTGTTGCCAAATATTTAGGCCGCTGGGTTAATTTAATCGGCGCATGGCGGATGTTATTGCTGATTTTGCTGAGTGCGCGTCTGGCTAATTCTCAATAATTGTTTACTACCCTTATTGCTGACTTGGTGCTATAGTTTTGGTGTCAGCTTGGGTTACAACTTAGCTGGTGTTAACTTATACTATCATATTGACATGAATTACTGTAAATTTGAAAGTGGACACTATTAATGTAAATTTGAAAGTGGACTCATATCATTAATTGATATTTTTCAAAAATCACATGTTTTTACTGCCAATTTTACAGTAAATACTGTAATATTTACAGTATTGTCATAATCGATTTGAAAGTGGTTTTGATATGTTACTTTCAATGTGCACTTTCAACCTTTTTATTTCAGTTTACCGTCAGTAAATGGCCTTCCCTGCTTAACAATGTCGAAAGAAACTAAACTAGATAAGTCTAATTTTAGTTTCTTTTTACATTGATTTTCCCCACCAGACCCTTCCATTTTAGCTAACCAACTTTTAATTTGGTTAATATATAAATTTTTTTTTTTCTATAAATAATTCTTCCCTTTTAGTTTAGGTTAGTTCATTTATGTTTTTATGGAAAAGCTCAAAATGTCTTTTCAGCGGAAATAGCTTAGTACCTGAAAAAGATGTGTGGCATAAAAGACATTGGAGTTGCTCGAAAGCATTGGGCATCATAAAATATTTTTCGTATTGCATTATGCGACGTGGTATAGCAGAGCATAAACTCGAAAAATGTACGCGCATACGTTCTTGTCTATTTGCTTGCCCGCAAGCATGGATCAATTGATGAGCGACTTTTGCTCTCTCTGAGAGTGCTGTCAGAATCCACAATTTTTATAACATTTTCCTACGATGCCACACCCGAAGAAGCGAAAATTGGGTATTTTTAAACTAAAATTTGGAATTTTTGCAGTTTTCAAACCAGTTTGGCAAACGGCGGGATAATTAAGGGTTTTTAAAGGGTCTCTATTTATTTTGGCACTTTAGTGGCAGTTTTTTTCAGAGTCTTTAATTTGTGGCAATTTGTTGCACGATTTTTTTTTAAAGTCTTACTATTTTGCGGCACTTTTAACTTTTTGCACTGTTTTACAATCTATCACAGACGCCACCGAGCTTATTTTACTCGGGCGCCAATTACCGGCTTGCTTTGCACAAGACGGAAAAAAAGATTTTTTCTGGTCGTAAGACCTTTATTGCTTCATATAAATGTTAATACTAACTTAATTCTACTTTTCCTCTCTTAGTTATACCCTAAGTCTACCTGTGTCAGTGGTTTGTTGATTGGTGCTTGGATCGGCGCATGCCGGATGTTGTTGCCAAATATTTAGGCCGCTGGGTTAATTTAATCGGCGCATGGCGGATGTTATTGCTGATTTTGCTGAGTGCGCGTCTGGCTAATTCTCAATAATTGTTTACTACCCTTATTGCTGACTTGGTGCTATAGTTTTGGTGTCAGCTTGGGTTACAACTTAGCTGGTGTTAACTTATACTATCATATTGACATGAATTACTGTAAATTTGAAAGTGGACACTATTAATGTAAATTTGAAAGTGGACTCATATCATTAATTGATATTTTTCAAAAATCACATGTTTTTACTGCCAATTTTACAGTAAATACTGTAATATTTACAGTATTGTCATAATCGATTTGAAAGTGGTTTTGATATGTTACTTTCAATGTGCACTTTCAACCTTTTTATTTCAGTTTACCGTCAGTAAATGGCCTTCCCTGCTTGACAATGTCGAAAGAAACTAAACTAGATAAGTCTAATTTTAGTTTCTTTTTACATTGATTTTCCCCACCAGACCCTTCCATTTTAGCTAACCAACTTTTAATTTGGTTAATATATAAATTTTTTTTTTCTATAAATAATTCTTCCCTTTTAGTTTAGGTTAGTTCATTTATGTTTTTATGGAAAAGCTCAAAATGTCTTTTCAGCGGAAATAGCTTAGTACCTGAAAAAGATGTGCGGCATAAAAGACATTGGTGTTGCTCGAAAGCATTGGGCATCATAAAATATTTTTCGTATTGCATTATGCGACGTGGTATAGCAGAGCATAAACTCGAAAAATGTACGCGCATACGTTCTTGTCTATTTGCTTGCCCGCAAGCATGGATCAATTGATGAGCGACTTTTGCTCTCTCTGAGAGTGCTGGCAGAATCCACAATTTTTATAACATTTTCCTACGATGCCACACCCGAAGAAGCGAAAATTGGGTATTTTTAAACTAAAATTTGGAATTTTTGCAGTTTTCAAACCAGTTTGGCAAACGGCGGGATAATTAAGGGTTTTTAGTGTACTAGGCTCTCTGAAAGGGCTATATTACATATGTATACATAAATATAAAAAATTGTAACATCATTGAGCAAATGTAAGAAAGTAAAGAGCAAAATAAAATTAATTTTTTTACAACTTATAATAGTAACAGGAGACGGTATAGAAAGACTCGGTTTTAAGTGTTTTTTTTTAATAAAATGAACGTTTGAAGGCTCAAAACGAAATAAATAAAACTACATTAAAAAAAATAAAAATTGAAAATAGTTAATTCATTATGAATTCGTGATTCATTTTAAAGACCGTGTGCCAATTAGTTGAATATCGTAAATTTTGACAGAGCGGTTGTAAATTCTGACAGTTATCGTGGTGAATTTTAACAGTTATTTTCTTGGTGAGAAGTAAATTTTATATTTAATCGAATCTGTATGATCGGGGGATATTGAATTGAAGAGCGTTGTGGTTGCATAGCTTAAAAATTTCAGATTTTTGAGTTAGCTCCCCTTAGATCTAGGTGTGTGATATGGAAAACTTATAGGCGAAAGTAAATTAAATTACGAAATAACAAATATAGGTTCTTTTTCTTCTATTATATTGCAAAATCTTCCTTTAAATTATGTTTAAGCATTTATTAACGCCTTGGCATAAAAACTCCTATTATATAATATGATTGTCAATATCACATGCTTCTCACAATTTGACCTAGCTCCATAAGCGATTAATGTCAGAATTTTCCCCCGTTCTATCAAAATTTACTTCTCCCTTTATAACCTCCTTTTTTATTTTTTTGGTATTTGTTTCGAATCAATCCGGAAGCGCTCTTTTCAATTTTTTGTTTAAGTGAAAAGTTATGATAAAAAAACCGAAAAATGACCCGGGTCCGGTACCAAAAATGGGGCGGAATCCATTGTATTTATGTGCAGAACACCTTTCTGAGTAGGAGGCCTTCGGCCGCGTTCATTATAAATAACCCTGGGCTACGCCATCCCAAGTCCGGGTGTTTGCCTGAACCGTGGCTGGCGCCACGGTACGCATTTTTTTCGCACGTTTTTAGGTGCAGCCTAATAAAATTACAATAGCACATGAAAACTTGCAACTTTGATTGCAAATATCTCTTCAGAGAAGCAAAATATTAAAAAGGCGCTTCCGGATTCGTGGTCCTGAGGCCAAACCCCGTCTTTTGAGCTAAGTCCCATAATTTTAGCTAATTTATTAGCAGTTGACCCCTAAAGGAAACAAATACCATTTATTTTTTCATTTTTACCGCAATAAATAGTTTACAAATATAAAATACGACATCATTTATAATTGGCAATTGAAGATTTTCATTCAACTGCACTTTTTCCCGTTTTCGAGTCGTTTTTCGCTGCACAATTGTATGACAGCATCGTTTCTTGGCGTAAATCCTGGGAACAGCTGTGTACCTGCTGGGCTGAAAATTTGACAGTAAAAGAGTCGCTCATCAATTGATCAACAACTCGTTTTTCACTAACACTACTGCAGTTACTAACTTTGCTGCAAGTTGAGTTTTGGTGACCGCTGTTATAAACATTCAAATATATACATACCCAACAAACATCGAGCACCAAAATCTCAAACGTTTGAGAAAACATCTATTCTCAACTTTTTCTCAAATGTTGTTTATATAACAGGATTATTTGTTGAACTATATTAATTAAAAAAGTATTAAGTAAAACTTAACTGCATAAATGGAAACTCGCTTTTTATTAAAATGGGTAATTGTTTTGCATGATTGGCATCTCTGAATAAATATTTCAATGAGAGCATGTGGATTCCATTTCGATACACTCCGCTCAGTTTGAGAAACGTTTGAAAATTCTGCCGTTCTCAATTTAAAATAAGGGAAAATCCCATTATAAAAATGAGCCTTTTAGGTTGTTAACGCTATCAACGGTTATTTCGCCTCAAATTGAAAACGAACGTTTGAGATTTGAGAAGATGATTGGTTCTCAAATGCATCTCAAATTGAGATTAGCTGAAAATGTTTGTTGGGTAACTACATTTGGGTAACCGGTCTGATATGCCCATAAAAAAATTGCGATAGTACTTATAGAGTGACAATACCTAACAAATAATATTGTAAGTACTTATAAACATTATATAAGGGAATAATAAGCGGTAATATTTTCAATTAGCCTTGGCATATTTTCACAATAAAAGCTAAGGTAGAAAATATACTCGCGTGCAAAATAAAAGCAGCGATAGTAATAAAATTACGATATATTAAACAATAGCATAAATTCATATATATTTGCTTTATATATCGATTTTTTACCAAAAAATCAAATTAGCAACAAATAAAAAACAACGACCGATAGAAACAAAAACTCGGTAATACAAAAAAAAACGTTCAATAATATTTATATTTATTAAATTTAACAAAACATAATGTCCGAACCAAAAGCTCCCCATATCGTAGTGGAGCCACGCAAACTGGGTGAAGACGAATCTCTTGACAGATTTTGGACAAGGCTCCAAACAGCATATGACGCAGTCATCGAAACTGATGATTCAGACTTGCCAGAAAATTTTAAAGAATCGGCTTATTCAAAGTATGAAAACTGCTTAGACCGCTATGAAGAAACAAAGGCCATGATCTCCGATCAACTAAAACTATTAAGGCCAATTATTGCACCTACTCTACAACGAGTAGAGCTGCCCCAAACTCAAATCAAAGAAACAAATTCAGGCATATATCTCAAAGTGCCGGCCTGTGATACTGAAGTATTTCATGGGGGTTAGAGCAATGGCCGTCGTTCCGAGATATGTTCTCAGCCGTTTACATAAACCACCCAAAGCTATCACAAGCGCAAAAATTATATCATCTAAGAAATAAAACTAAAGGTCAAGCAGGGATAATAGTAAAACAGTTCACACTTAACGATGACGATTTTAATCTGGCTTGGCTAGATATGAAAATGAAAGAGTATTAGTCGATAAACAAATAATGACATTAATGAATCTACCAAAAATTCAAAAAGAAACTAGCGAGGAATTTCTCAAATTAGAATCAACAGTAACAAACGGTTTGTCGGTTCTAGAAACCCAAAAAATTCCCACTGAAAACTGGGACCCAATTCTGGTCAATATTTGTGCTGCCACATTGCCAGAAAAATCTTTAATTTTACGTAAAAAATGCCCAACGTGGCAACAAATGAAATATTTTCTAACCACCCAGTTCGAAATCTCAGAACGGGTAGGTACAAAAGAAACAAAGCCGAAAAATGCAAATGAAAATAAAAGCTTCTTTAAACCTCAAGCCAGTAATTTTAACTCCCATAACAGGAGTAACTATAGTTCAAACAACAAAAGTTTCACCAAAATTCAATCGTTCACATCTGAACAACATAGATATTTGTCATGCGAACTGTGTAACGGAGGCCATTCAATAAGATCTTGCGAGAAATTTACAAAATTATCAACAAACGAGCGAAATAACTTAGTCAGGACTAAGAAACTCTGCACAAACTGTTTATCAAAGACTCATCCAGTGCAGAGATGTCCAAGTGTTCACAAGTGCGCATATTGCCAAGGGAGACACCTTTCGATGCTCCATATAAACAATTACAACAACTCTCAAAATAGTCGAACTTTCAATAGAACCACTGGACTAGCGGCAACAGCTAGTCCTGAAAATATCAAAAAAGAAAGTCCTGAAAGTTGTCAAGAACAACCATGCTGCTCAAAAGCAGCCGGAATACAAACGCGATAGCGAGCACTGGCAAAAGTTTTCACATCTGAAACTTGCCGATCCCAATTGCCATACCCCCGATTAAATCGACATATTATTGGGAAGCGATCTAATTCCCCAAATAATACTAGAAGGTGTTGAGAGAATTCCCAAAAACCTATTAGCCCAAAATACCATCTTTGGATGGATTTTAAGCGGTCAAGTCAAAGATAAAATCTCCACGTTCACAACGCAATTCTGGGAAGTCGAAGAACTCCCTCCAATTCCCGTTACTACAGCTGACGATAAGTATTGTGAAGTCTTCTATAAAGCCACAACTACAAGATCAGAGAACGGGCGGTACGTCGTACGACTACCATTTAAACAACAATTTCCTGACACACTCGCCTTACGTCACTCACGAACCTCAGCTCTACAGCAGTTTCTAAGTATGGAAAGAAACCTACTTAAAAAAGGCGAGCTAAAAACCTCATACGACAATGTTCTTGAGGAGTATCTACAACTTGAACATATGGGATCAGTAAATTCCTATGAAAAAATTACAAAAGCCAACACACCTCATTTTATCTTCCACACCACGCGGTTATAAAACCAGAAACTTACAACAAAAGTAAGAGTGGTGTTTAATGCATCTAAATGCACAAGCTCAGGTAACTCCCTAAATGATGTTTTATACACGGGAACAGTGGCGTATGTATAAATATGTTTTCAATGGTGACGTCGAGAAAATGTACAGACAATTCCTAGTACATGAAGACGACCAAGATTACCAGCGAATTATATTTCGCAATTCACCTAGTAGTCCAATAGGCGACTACAAACTAAAAACGGTGACATTTGGCGCAAACTACGCCCCCTTCCTAGCCATTCGTACATTACACGAACTGGCAAAGGACACAAAAGCTAAATTACATCTAGCCGACCCGGTGCTTAGCTCTCAATCGTACGTAGACGACATACTGTCGGGAAGCCATAGCCTCCCTCTAGCGTGCGAATCACTAGCTCAATTTATCGAAGCCCTCGACTCAGCAGGGTTTCTATTAAAAAAGATAACTTCTAATCATCCAGAAATACTGGCAAATATAAAAAAAGGAAAATCTGCTAGCTACCAATTTTCTAAAATTTGAAAAAGAGAGCACCACCAAAACCTTGGGCATACAATGGAATGCAATATCAGACCAATTTTCATACACTCTTGAGTCGATATCTGCAAAATCCGCAAAAACTAAAAGGCAAATTCTATCCTCTGTGGCGAAACTTTTCGACCCCACAGGATAGCTTGCGCCAATTATGATTCAAGCAAAGATCTTGATACAAGAATTATGGCTAGATGGAACCGATTGGGACGAAGTGGTTAAACCACTCCGCTTAATAAAATAGTACCAATTTGCAAACAACCTGCATACTATATCCGAGATACAAATACCTCGGTGGGTACATTTCGCCCCTGATCACCAAGTCGAACTACACGGCTTCTGCGACGCTTCTGAAAAAGCATACTGCGCAGCGATTAATGTGCGAAGTCAGCAAAAGGCAAGCTCGCACCTCTTAAGACCGTAAGCCTTCCACGGCTCGAGCTATGCGGCGCACTTCTGCTCGCAAAACTAACCTCGACCGTACAAAAACACCTGAACCTGAGCAATGGGAAATTGTATTTATGGACCGATTCAGAAATCGTCCTATCATGGTTAGAAAAACCACCACATACGTGGAAAACATACGTGTCAAACCGCACAGCTGAAATTATTGATTTAGTAGAACCAGCAACTTGGCGGCATGTTGCCAGTGCTGATAACCCTGCGGATCTTGGCATAAGAGGCTGCAAACCATTGCACTTAACAACCACCACCCTTTGGTGGAACGGCCCAAGCTGGCTAGTATAGAACCACAAGAAGCGTGCCCACAATCACCTGCACGAAATATCATAGCCCCAGAAAGTCGAAGAATCGAAGGCTTTCATGCCACTCTGGAGGACACGGATATCCTAGAGTGATTTTCGTCGTTCCCCCGAGCCTTAAGGGTAATAGCGTATATGTTTCAATTTGTAAATTTGTAAATCACTTAAAGAACAAAATGCAAGGAATACCTAATACCGAAAGCTATGCTCTAACGCACCAAGAGTTGCAGCGGGAAAAAATAGCTCTAATCAAGTCCACGCAAACTCGATACTATAACAGTGAACAGCAAACTCGATACTATAGCCCCAGAAAGTCGAAGAATCGAAGGCTTTCATGCCACTCTGGAGGACACGGATATCCTAGAGTGATTTTCGTCGTTCCCCCGAGCCTTAAGGGTAATAGCGTATATGTTTCAATTTGTAAATTTGTAAATCGCTTAAAGAACAAAATGCAAGGAATACCTAATACCGAAAGCTATGCTCTAACGCACCAAGAGTAGCAGCGGGAAAAAATAGCTCTAATCAAGTCCACGCAAACTCGATACTATAACAGTGAACGAACACTGCTAATGGGGTCAAAACCTATTGACAAAAAGAGCGCTCTATTAGTGCTTAACCCCTTTGTAGACTCGAAAAAACTGATTCGCGCCAACGGAAGGCCGGACCTTTCCAGTTAAAGGCCTCGATGCTAAGGTCATCTACCATAACGAAAGGTTACGTGGCCGTTTTTGTATGCTTTACGACAAAAGCCGTGCACTTAGAGTTATGTTCCTCGCGGCATTTGCACGCTTTGTCGGACGGCCAGGATTTCCTTCCAAAATCATGAGCGACAACGGTAAAACCTTCATCGGTGCGCAACCGAAAAGGAGTTACGGTAGTTCGCAAAAGAAGTCTCGCCGCATGTCATTGAAAAATATGCACCTCAAGGCATTAATTGGCAATTCATCCCCCCGAGCGCCCCACATATGGGTGGACTATGGGAATCAGCTGTTAAAAGCTTTAAAACACACTTTAAGAAAGCCGCTAGCAATCATAAATTTACTTTCGAAGAGTTCACAACGCTACTCATACGAGTTGAAGCCGTTCTAAATTCACGGCCGCTATCAGCGCTCTCGCAAGATCCCTCCGACTTTACAGCCCTCACACCTGGGCATTTTCGGTGGAAAAACACTCAAGAAGCTCCAAAAATTGGAGAATGCGTCCTAATTCATGACGACTGCCTCCCACCTACCGAATGGTGGCTAGCCCGCATCGAAAAGGTACACTACGGTTCCGACGGTCCCATCCAGGTAGTTGACCTACGCACACAAACCGGAATGTTAACGCGACCGCTCGTCAAACTATGCTTTTTACCAACCGAGTCTAATACCGCTAATACCAATAGCGCGAATATTTGAAATCAATAATAATACCTTCCTAAAGAGGTAGCTCGAAGGACTAGTTTCCTCGAAAATCGGAAGAATAACCTCTTATACCGCAAAGAAAACCGCTTATCATATAAGCAATGATCAAGCCTTATATAAGAATTATACCTATATCGATCTAATGCTTAAATTCAGCACCCCATATACCCTCATAAGACACTAAAGTTGATTATCGCTATATTCAAAGCCATGCAACCACAGCAGAGAGCGCAAGCACACTGCTACTGCCTAAATTGTTTGGCCCTCTGGCATACGAAAGAGGCGTGCGCTTCAACCATGTTGTACCAACTGTACGATAGGCCACACCACACGCTTCTGTACCGGACAGCAAGGCGTAGCGCCCCCGTTGCACCGCTGCCACGCAACAACATGCGACCCAGATCGCAACCATCATCGTCCACAGGCGTGGAATCATCCGGGTGCACGATCCCGCAACCCAGCAACATCATCACGTCAGCATCCTCCTAGGCAACGCAACCGATGCCCAACCGGGCTAAGCAACGTCGTGGAGACACTGCAGCAGCTACAGCGATTGCTAGGCTGATAACTCGCCTAGGGGGGCCGGGATGGCTAACTTAGCCGTAACCACCGCCGCGTTCGTAGCAACCCTGCGGCCGGCCATCTCACCACACCTCACACGCACACTAACACAATTACACATACACCAAATGTCAACACCAAAAACGCCCACACATCATAAACAAATCACCATTGTTCAATCTTTGTACCCGCCACACGGTTTACTTTTGCGCTCCCGCTAATTAAAACTAAATTTAAATTTAAAATTAAAGTTATTTTCTTTATTTATCGAGGGAAAGGATGAGTGCAAAGTGTAGTGAAGTGTACCGAATTATATACCGCCCATAATGTCTTACAATGTTATGAGTGCAAACACAGCTAATGAAAGGGCAAGTCTTTTTGCTGAATTTTTTAAATCTAATTTGGTTGATAACTGTGTTCCGAGTGATATTTCTAGTGTTGGGCGATTGGATTCTTCGCTTGATTTTGGGTCCCTAGTTTTAACTGAGGACGACATCTTCGAAACTATAAGGGACCTGAAATGCTCCAAGCAGGTCGATGCTGACAATGTTTCAGCTTTCTTTCTCAAACAATGCTCGCCATCTTTAATGTATCCGCTACTGTTGTTATTTAAGTAGTCTCTTAGGTCAGGTTATTTTTTGGATGATTGGAAAGTAACCTCTGTTACTCCAGCTTTCAAATGTGGTAGTAAAAGTCAGATATCAAACTATCGTCCTATCTCTAAAATTACTAATTTTGCAAAATTATTTGAAAAGATCATTAGCTCTAAAATTTCTTTTGCCATCAAACCTTATACATATATCGTGTACTCAACATGGTTTTATACCGGGCAGATCCACGGTCACCAATCTGGCTGTTTTCTCAAACTATTGTATCTCATCATCATCATCATCATCAATTGTCCGCAACTTCGCTCAATCGAAAAATATTGGGCAATTGGTAGATACAAATTAAGGAGGAGTGGAGGCTTAATCAATAAACTGAATCAATGCGTCTTAAGTGGAACAAATTTGATGCCAAAGTGACCACACCGGATGTTCAACGTTTGATGTCGTCCATCAAGCGGCATGCTCAAAATTTTATATATAGCAATGATATATAAAATTTGTATTCACTTATTTTTAAAACTTAAGAATCCCTCTTTTGATTAAAGTATTAACCATTTTCCCGCGAATATTGGTTTTAAAGATATAAGATGTTTTGCGTGTACCAGTTTTGGTTGAACAGTTCTTTATGCCTCTATAGTCTGGAATCCATTCTATGAAGTTGTAACGACAGCCTTTGAAGATTTCTCTGACTACGCGCAAGCGGGTATATGAGCAGAAGTATGGGCAACCGCTAACCGAACTCCCTTATTCGTTTTTACGATATTTGCATAGCGGATGGATAATGGTGTGAGTGGGTTAAAGTGTTGCTTGTACATATGGACATATACGTGCCGCTTAAGTGTCGAACGCGGATTGGTTTGACCAAAGCAGGCAGGCAATTCGTGCCGTACGATGTCCGAAATGCCGCAAGGACAATGGTGTATAAAAAGGGGTTCCGCTGATCGACAGATCAAAATTGGAAAAGTCGCGGTCTTGATCGAGTGCCAAAGTGTGAAAAAAAAGGTTTAAGTTTAAAGTGCGTTTTCACCTTAAAGTGTAGGTGCGCGTGTGAAAAAAAAATAAAGTATTTATTTAAAGTGCGGTTTCACGCCAAAAGTATACGCGAGCGTAAAATAAATTAGTGGATCACTGGTACCAGGGCATCTTCCCTAGGTATCTGACCAGCGCCAGGAGAGCCGCCGCCTCAGGGCGATAAAATCCCTTCAAGCAATCTGCAGAGTCACCGGTAAGTCACTTCGTGAAATTTTTAAATTTTTGAAAAACCTTTTCTTTTTTTTGAAAGTTTAGTAAAAATAATTTCCGTGAATTCTAAAAATTTTTGTTTGGTGAATTTGGAGATTTTTTAATTCCGGTGTAAATCCTCAATTAAAATTTTTTATTGTTAATTTAGATTGTAGTTTTCTGGCAAGGGTTTGAAAAATTTTTTTTTTTTGAAATAATTGATGTGGATTTTTGGGCAATTTTTTTTGAGAAGAAAAATAATTTCATAAGATTCGTCAAAGTTAGTTAAAGGCCAGAAAACAAAATCTAGCAGGAAATTTGAAAAATAAAAATATTTGAAAAAAATATGCATATACATTTTTATTGCAGCTCACGAAGCCAACCGAAGGCCGCGACAGTTAAATACATAAACGCTCGCCAACAAAATACATAACACCACACACAAATTCACACATAGAAAAACACGGAAAACAACAACGAACGATCATATCACACGTCCACATACATAGCACTAAAAATCTTTGGAGGACTTTTTACTTGGCCAAAAGGCAACCTTTGGGCCAAAAACCAATTTTGGAAACCAGGCCAAAAATCATATTCACACACACACACACTCACTCATACCAAACATAGGAAATCGACATCAGACCAACATTTATCATCATACATGAACGTCAAACACTGCACAAGAGGGTAGAATACAACATTTTTTTTCATTAAAACATAGAATCAGCACTAGCAACAGAATTTGGGCAACATCATCCGTAACCTAAATATCTACTTGGCAACATCTACTCTGAAACATTCACTCACCACACATATACACGGCGACACAAAACATAGCACTAACACAGAAACACCGCAGAGAGGAGAGAGAGAGGGAGTAACTAAGCTCGGCTCAGCGACAGCGTGCTCACCAACTTTGAAGTTTTACCACCACCACCATCACACACACTTTTGTACATTTAAAAGGGTGCATTACCCAATTAAATTTTTTTTGAAAAAAACTTTCAAACTTTGGAATTTTGAATTGTTAAATTTTTACATTTATGAATTTATTTACATACATATTTTACTAGTTTTATAAGTTAGTGAGTAGAAGTTCGATTGCATTTTGAATTTTCTTACCTTTAGTCTTTTTTTTTTTTTTATATACAATTTTTTACTATCGTGCCGACTCCGGCTAAGGCATATGCACAAACACTTAGGTGTGTGCTGCCACTTGCTAGCAATAATTTTTAAACATAGTATCCGAGCTTGGCTCACAATATAACAATTTTTTTTTTTTGCATTTCTTGTTTGCAACTTAAACATTTTTTTGGTTCATTTTACTAGTGTTTTCACTAGTGTTGTGCACTCACAATTTAAAAGTAATTTCAAATTTCTCACAAACTTTTTTTGATTTTTTTTTCTCGATTCGATTCCGCGAATTATGCGTTTATATTTTTCATTAACTTGATCACTTTAGTTTTGGCGAAACCACTTAACCGATTTATCGCGAGATTTTTTTTCTATACGAAATTTTTTTTTAGCATATGCATAAAATAATGCATATGCACCGAACCGCTTTGTTAAACTAAAACCCAAGAGACAATTGTTCTTAAAAATTAACCTTGACCGTGGTCAAGCGGTCAAAGACCTATAACTGAACCACTGTCTTTAATATAGCCTTGTGTATGTTGTTTGTTTTTTTTTCTCATTTCTTTTCAGCTCGCAACGTCACTTTGGTACCAACGTGGACTGTAAAGCGAGGTGAGTGTTTTGCAGAGGAAAAATAATATACACGCACACACACATACACATACCTTCATATATATATTGTTAGATCTTTTTACTCAGAGCGAGAATGCTCATACACACATAAATGTAGCTACCAATTTATCTGAGCGAGACCTCATACACATATATATATAGTTTGTTTACAAATTTTAGAGAGAGGGAGCGCACATACTCCCATATATATTTAATTATATTTAAATGTGTGCCCGTGCACAAATAACTAGATACACATTAGGCTGGTTGAATTCTAAGATTTTTTTGAAGTTTTCAGTCGCCAATAAAATTTTGAATATCTTTTAAGCGTTAGGATTAGAAAAATTGCATATATTCTTTCCCCATTTACTTTAAAATTTTCATTTTCTCGTACTTTCTTTGACTTTCCTTTATACTATTTCCACTTTCCTATCTCTTTCACTTTCGTAATTTTTCCCTCTCACGGACAGAGTTAGGGTCACGAGGGCAACATCCCTTGGTGTCAGCAACGAGCGATATGTGCCTAAGTGACAAGACAGTGGGGGGGAGTGCTGGCGGTGATTTCTGAGTTCCTTTTAAGAACTCCAACGTTTTTAAAAAGTGGTATCAGAAGTCATCGGCAGTACTTTAAGACGACATTCTTTGTTTTTGTGTTTGTTGCATGCAACATTAGCTGCCATACGTATGGTCAGCACTGTACGTATGTGAGGTTTTTGTATGTCTGCAGGGGGTAGAGTAAATTAATAGGGTAAAGGGGGAATTGTGGCAACCACGTCTCGAGCCAGCCTTAAGACGCTGTCGTGCCACATTCCATATTTTAGAGGGGATTAGCTGACTTTGACCTTGGACAGAATTTTTCATTATCTTGCTCAACTATCCACAGAGTCCATCAGGCGAGGACAACACCCAATACACCAACAGTAACTCAACAAACTTTTTGGAAAGTTTCGATTTCAAATTTCCTTTTGGAAATTCCTTAGGATATTTTTTTTTTTTGCTTCGGTATTTTTAACTTCGTATAGTTTAGTTTGTTAGGTACACATTTTTTATACTATTTTTACTCCTATTCTTATTTCTTCGGAATTTTTATGAGGTTTTTGAATTTTTGTTTTATAATTTTTGTTAATTTTTTTTGAATTCTTATAATTTTTTTTATTTTTAAACTCATTTTTTTTAATTTTTTTTTTCTTGAATTTTTAACTACCTATTTATTACCTTTTTATGCCCATTTATACTACACACTACATATACATATATACACGTTTATTTTACATATACACATATATTGCATTATATCTTTGTATATTAGATTTGTTCCTGCTTTATTTTAAATTTTTTTTGTGTTGGCAAATAAACTAATAGGTGAAATACCGAGCCTAAAAACACTCCTTTATTTTTTCATCTTTGTGGAGAAAGTTTCAGTTCCTGATTTTTGGGCGTTCGACAATTTGTTTACGCTGTTGATACTCCGATTGCGGATTTTTTTTTTTTATACAAGGCCCTCTAGTATATGGACAAGTCTGCGAACCAGGGGGCAATTCCAAAAAGAGGTTTACCTAGCTCGGGATCTAAGAAACGAGGTAGTAGGGTCTCTATTCAACCAGATAGACACCGGAATCGAATTACCATCCGACTTCGTCCCGATAGACCTCTTGAACCGTTGTACCTCTAGGGTTTTTGGGCAGGTAGAGGTCCAGAGTAACCGAAGACAGGAATATACGGTTACTGATAGGGTTATTGCGAACGTGGCAGACCAGTCCCTTAGTTTCTCAAGGAAGTTGGATCAGCTCTTGGAGATGTCGGACGCTGAGGAGGGAGCTGTTGGAGGTGAAGGAAGAGGGGCTACGAACGGCGGAAACAATGGTTGCAACCAGCGCACGCAGGCAACTGTGGACGAGCGAATCGACCATCTGGCACGTATGATGGAGGTGATGATGCAGCAGAACGCTGAGATGAATCATTACATGGGCGAAGTACGAAAGGTAAGGGCGGATATATCCACCCTTAGCGATCGTGTCGCTCATGTGGAGACATCTATGCGCGCTCCTGTTACATCAGCTCCTCCACCAAACACGTCCACACCAGGCCAACATGCAGATGCCACAGCACACCACCACCGCACAGAGAACCACCATAACACAGCTAACCAGACCTATACAGGCAACGGTCACTCCAGCTATACTGGAAGAAAGAAGGTTGACTTGGACAAGTGGCACCTTAAATTCGACGGGTCAACGAAGGGTATGACGGTGGAGAGTTTTGTTTTTAGGCTGGAGCGCATGCGGATCCAATACCAGCTGTCGTACCAGCAACTCTTTTCGGATTTCCATTGCTTAGTGACAGGGCCAGCTCTCAAGTGGTATTGGCAGGTGCTGGAAGATCACGCCGACGATGAGTCCCCACCACCAGAGGGCGTCTCCGTCGTTTCATATGCCGACGACTGTACAATAATGGCGACGGGGAAGGGCCCCTATACTGATGAGCTCTGTACGAGAATCAATGGTTACCTCT
The DNA here is from genome assembly GCA_964058755.1 of Campiglossa producta. Classification (NCBI taxonomy): domain Eukaryota; kingdom Metazoa; phylum Arthropoda; class Insecta; order Diptera; family Tephritidae; genus Campiglossa; species Campiglossa producta. The sequence goes on along the minus strand of CAXKVI010000006.1, from coordinate 13,901,216 downwards.
GCGACCTTTCCAAGTTTTTCACTGAGCGAGATCTGACAATATCTCCGACAAAATCAACGGCGACGCTTTTTACGACATGGACGCACCAGGTGAAAAATGAATTAGACATTTTCGTTGATGGCACTAAGCTACCAACTGTCAGCCACCCAAAGTTATTAGGGATGACACTGGATAATACTTTTTCATTTGCTGGTCATGTGTCTGCAATGGTCTCAAAGGTACGTGGTCGCAACAAGATCCTCAAGTCACTTGCCGGCAGTACTTGGGGAAAAGACAAAGAAACGTTGCTGACTACATATAAGGCCATTGGCCGACCAGTCTTTGACTATGCTGCGCCCATATGGTCGCCTAATGTACATAACACCAACTGGACGAAGTTACAAGTCTGCCAAAATACTGCCATCAGAACTGCTACGGGATGTCTCCTCATGTCTTCCGAGTCTCACCTCCATCAGGAGGCAAAACTGCTCAATGTAAAAGAGCATGCGGAAATGCTGAGCAGGCAATTCCTTCTGAACTGCCACAAGCCAGCACATCCCAACCGTCATCTTTTGGACATAGATCCGCCCCCCAGAGACATAAGGAGACATCTCCGTAAGCACTATGATGAGATCCGGCATCATATTACCTTGCCGTTTGAGCTGCAGAATCATAAGCGGGCTCTAACCGACATCCACACCGAGTCGGTAGACACTTTTGTCGGATCTCTACCTGTGAATCCCGTTCTGAACAGTCCTCCACCGGATATTGCTGAAGAAGAACGCACCTTACCAAGGGAGACAAGAGTGACCTTGGCACAGCTTAGGTCTGGATATAGTGTAAGGTTAAACTTCTACTTATCCAGACTTAATGATACAATCTTAAATACATGCCCTGCATGTGGTAGGACCCCCATGATACTCTACATCTCTTCAATTGTTCATCTGAACCTACTCTTCTAACCCCTCTGTCCCTCTGGACAAACCCTGTTGAAACTGCACGTTTCCTTGGACTCCCCTTAGAAGAGCTTGATGAAGATCTTCGGAATGATCATACACTCTAGACAGGGCAATGCATTGTTAACAACAACAGCAACATGAGTCCTTTGACTACTTCGGCTTGAAAAGAGAAATTCTGTCGCAGTTCAAGTCGGCAGAATCAGATTATGAAGTAATACGGGAGATTATGGAGCGAAAGCAGCAGCACCAAGAGAGCTTTGACGAGTTCTACGCCGACGTCCACGATCTCACGTTCCGACTGAGGCAAAGAATCCCGGAGAACGAGCTGGTCAAGATTATTAAGGGCAACCTGAAACCGTACCTGGCCAACTTAACGTTTGCCACAAAAACTGAAACATTAGCGGAGTAGAAGTTAGAATGTAAGAGGGCGGAAAATTTAATGAAGGAAAATAGGTCAAGGGGTAAGCCAGTAAGTGAGATAGGATTGGGTAGCGAGGTCTGGGCTGAAAAGCAGGAGAGCGAGTTAAGTGTTGAGGCGTTCAGTAGGGACAATAAGAATCTTAATGTTAGTAGAAATGTGTCTCGTGCCCCTGTCACCCAAAACCCTCCTAAACCCATTATTCCAACCAATTATCCTAGTCCTGTTGCAAGTTCGTCGTCCAATGTCCATTGTCAAAATGTTAGTCCTGTACAAACCCAAATGTTTTGTCCGTCACCGGTTCACCTTATGTTGTGTTATGCTTGTGGCATGCCGGTGGATTTTTACACAAAGAACCCGGCAGAAGCAGCAAAAGACACAAAGTGTAAGTCTAATTTTCATTTCATGAGATGTTTTGCGTGTGGTGGTGACTCGTCTTTTTGTGTATTTAAGCCAGAGGCGGGAAACCGGGCGTTGGCAGAGATGTCCGGGAGCTCTGCCTCAAACCAGGATCGCCCGGAGAAATCGTAGAAAATAGGAAGATAGAAATTTTAAAGAGGGATAAAGAAATAGAGAAGAATGAAAAGTAGAAGAAAAGAAAAGAGTTGAACCGATTAGGGAAAGTTTACATGTTAGGAAATTAAAGTATGATGAAGCAAGAAGGAGAATGTTTTGTGAGGAGTTCAGCGCCAAGAAGAAGAAGAGAAATTTTGATAAGATAGGGAAAATGAGGGAAAAGCGGAAGTTATTTAAAAGAATTAAGAAACAGATAATTTCGACGATAGTTACGGTGCAGGGCGCCAACAGGTTGTTCGCTAAAACGGAGATCGGTGGACGCGAGGTGCTCGCGCTCTTAGATTCAGTGGCCGGGGCCAGCTGCTTGGGGAAAAACGCCCATAAACTACTCGAAGGTAAAGAAAGTCTGATTCTGCCGATTCAGGGCCAAAACGTAAAGACAGCCAATGGGGGTGAAACCGCGGTTAGCGGAGTAGTGACTCTTCCAGTGCTCTGGGACAATACCACTCGAGAGCTGGAATTCCTCATCGTACCCCGGTTGCAGCAGGAGGTCTATCTGGGGATCGATTTCTGGAAAGCCTTCCAGCTTAATGTAGTCAGTAGGGGCCCCAAATCCAGTCAAAGGCTAATGTCGTGTCAGAGCTCGTGCCTGCCGAGGGTGACTTGTCATTTGACGCCGTGCAACACGAGCTGAGCCACGAAGAAACTATAGCTCTAGAACGAGTAAAAGCACAGTACCCTTCGTTTGCAGTACTTGGGTTGGGAAAAACCGACGTAGAAGAGCACATCATCGAGGTAACAGATGAACACCTTCCAGTAAAGCAGCGCCACTACCCTATTTCTCCGGCAATACAAAAGTTAATCTTCGCAGAGCTGGATCGGATGTTGGAAATGGGCGTAATAGAAGAGAGCAACAGTTGCTGGAATTCCCCCGTATCTCTAGTCATCAAAGGAACCAAAAATCGGTTATGTTTGGACGCCCGCAAGTTGAACGATCGCACAATCAAAGACGCCTACCCACTCCCACATATCGACGGTATTCTAAGTCGGCTTCAGAATACCAGGTACATATCTGCCATTGATTTAAAAGACGCGTTTTGGCAGATACCTTTAGAGCGAAAGTCCAGGGAGAAAACTGCTTTCACTGTATCTGGTAGACCTTTGTACCATTTCACGGTCATGCCGTTTGGACTGTGCAACGCGGCACAACGTATGTGTCGTTTAATGGACAAGGTCATCCCCGCTTCGCTTCGTGATTCTATGTTTGTTTACTTAGATGACTTACTTGTTTGTTCTGAGAATTTTTCGTCTCATTTAGATTTGTTGTCCCGTGTTGCTAAATGTCTTCGTGATGCAAAATTGACGATAAACCTTGAAAAGAGTAAGTTCTGTTTTAAAGAGGTACGTTATTTAGGTTATGTTGTAGGCGATGGGTGTATCCGTACGGATCTAAATAAGGTGGCAGCAATGCGAGACTTCCCCGAACCCCGAAGCAACTCAGACGGTTCCTAGGGATGACAGGCTGGTACCCAGTGGCGTGCCTTCCATATAAGCCGAAAAGCCCGGCTTGCCTAGCTAATCCCCTATGAGCTGCAATATGTTCATTTGGATTCTTAAAAGGATATCCGGTTTTTATTTCCCTGCCTGCCACCTTCTACCTAATAGCTGCTAATAGCATAGAAACATACCTAAAGCTTTTCCTGCCACCTGCCGGCTGATAGCTCATTTACATAAAATTAGTTCAGTGCGTGATGGCCATCTCTTTCTTACTTACTTAAAACAGCCTTAAACCGCAGGCAAGGACGGCCATCTCGCTTTTACTTATTGGCTTTTACGGGGCTTTCAAAACCCGTACGAATCTGCGTGCTGAAGCAATTGTTTTTTTTTTTGAATTTGGAAGTAATTTTATATGAAACTTTGAAGCCAGCTGGTGCTACCATGATTGTATACCTTAATAATAGTGATAAACAATGGTTACCATACGCTATAAATGCCAAACTTACTATAAAACGAAAATGAAATTTGTTTATGTATGTATCTACAATTTTAACGTGCTAAGCGCTCTACTCGAAAATTATTGGCGCATATTTTAAAGTCGAAAAAAAGAATTCAATAGTGGTAGGTGCTGTAATTTTTTTTATTTTCTAGGCACTATACAATTAAAAAAATATATTTAAGGTTTCTTAGCTTCTGCAATGTACCTAAATGGGTTGGAAAAGCTTAAAAAATCTGCAAACAATAACGAGCCTATTAGCGGAACCTAAAAGTTTAAGTTTTTCCCCGTCTGCAAAAGTCGATAAATATCCTGAACTCTTCTTTGTCTGAAATGTTCTCTGGCAGCAGTATGGGCTTTCGTTGCGGTTATAATGACTGGGGCTTGCCTCGATTGATATGCGTAGGCACGCCACTGCTGGTACCGTAGATTCATACAGGATTACGCGACTATTGCAGCACCACTGCACGACTGCCTCACTAAAGACAAGATAAAAGCATTCAAAATGACGGACGAAGCAATGCAAGCATTCAATTGTTTAAAACAGAAACTCATTTCTGCGCCGGTGTTAATTCATCCGGATTTCAACAAACACTTTTATGTACAATGCGATTCATCAACGGACGGAGTTGGGGGGGTACTCTTCCAACTAGACGAGGACGGAAACGAACTACCAATTGGCAAGGTGGAGTTTGAAGCTGCAAGGATACAACTTTGATATCCAACACCGTAAAGGCACCCAAAATGTAGTACCGGACGCTTTATCCAGGGCCGACATGAACGAGCTGCTATTAAGTGACAGAGTACTAGACATAGATGTCACCACACCCTACTTCAAAACGACTGAGTACCAAGAACTGATTGACACGGTGACGTCAAACAAAGACAAACTACCCGAACTGTGCGTATCAGACGGGTATGTTTATAGACGGACGCAATTCGACAGAGGGGAAGGGCTTCAAGGAGACCATGCCTGGAAGCTCTGGGTACCGACTGAACTGCGTTCAGGGTTGGTGGAAGCGTCGCATTGCTCGCCTTCTGCAGGTCATGGGGGGATTCATAAGACGCTAGCGGGCATACGCGAAAGATATTACTGGCCTGGACTAGTTGCAGATGTGCAAAATTATGTTAAAAACTGTGATATTTGTAAAGGCAATAAAACACAAAATGCTTTCCACAAACCGTTGATGGGAAAACAACATATTACTGAACGCCCTTTTCAACGTTTATTTATTGATTTTATGGGTCCATACCCACGTACGTGTGATAGTAATGTTTATGTGTTTGTGTGTTTAGATCATTTTTCGAAATTTGTGTTTTTGAAACCGATGCGTAAGGCAACCTCAGCTGAAGTGGTAAAATTTTTAGAAAGAGATGTATTTCATGTGTTTGGAGTCCCAGAGTACGTACACTCTGACAATGGCAAACAGTTCGTGTCAGAACTGTTCACGTCGTTTTTAGCAAAGTATGGTGCAACACACATAAGGACAGCGTTCTACTCGCCACAAGGCAATGCGGCAGAAAGAGTAAACCGCTCAATTTTACAAATAATTAGGTCCTACGTAGGAGAGAATCAAAAGAACTGGGATAAGCACATCAGTGATGCAGCTTTTGCTTTAAGAAGTGTGGCCCATTCCGCCATTAATACTTCACCGTATTACGCGCTGTTTGGTATGCCAATGGTGCAACATGGTGCATCGTACGAACTATACAGAAAATTAGGGACAGTTAAGGATGTAGACTGCGAGGTGGAAACATCTGCAGATAAACTACAAGCAATTAGGAATAAGATTATGCAAGAGCTGAAGACATATTTGTGGCATGATGTTAATATATGTTGCATGTTACATGTTGCATGTTTTGTAATCACTTTTGTACCTGAAAATTTGACCTTAGGAAATTGACTAAAAATTTTTTATTTTTGTTTGTAATTATTTTTGTAATTATTTTAGGTTTTATTGACCTACTAATGTAATTATACAATTTTTGACTTGACCATTTTTTTTTATTATACATTTCAGACTTGACACAAATTTTTATTTACATACTTGCAACTTGACCAATTTTCTTTCGATCTGTGATATAGTTTTAAGTTTACCCTGTGATATAGGATTAAGATTCCCATCTGTGATACCCTAGGTTAGTTTTTGCTTGAAAACCCCAGTGATAATAGATTTAGGTTTTTTGATAATTTATTTAATTTGTGTGTCACAATTAATGTTTAGTGTAATACATGTTGTAGTAGATGGTGGGTAAGAAGCGAACTTGAAGCCCGGCATTAGATCGTGGGTCGAGGCCACACGTTAGCCCTATACGTACAAACCAACCCAAGGCTGCGTTATGAATTTCTTTTACGCACACGCTCCATGATGCAGGCACCATCTGCGGATGCGAGCCTGTAACGACAGCCTTTGAAGATTTCTCTGACTACGCGCAAGCGGGTATATGAGCAGAAGTATGGGCAACCGCTAACCGAACTCCCTTATTCGTTTTTACGATATTTGCATAGCGGATGGATAATGGTATGAGTGGGTTAAAATGTTGCTTGTACATATGCACATATACGTGCCGCTTAAGTGTCGAACGCGGATTGGGTTGACCAAAGCAGGCAGGCAATTCGTGCCGTACGATGTCCGAAATGCCGCAAGGACAATGGTGTATAAAAAGGGGTTCCGCTGATCGACAGATCAAAATTGGAAAAGTCGCGGTCTTGATCGAGTGCCAAAGTGTGAAAAAAAGGTTTAAGTTTAAAGTGCGTTTTCACCTTAAAGTGTAGGTGCGCGTGTGAAAAAAAAATAAAGTATTTATTTAAAGTGCGGTTTCACGCCAAAAGTATACGCGAGCGTAAAATAAATTAGTGGATCACTGGTACCAGGGAATCTTCCCTAGGTATCTGACCAGCGCCAGGAGAGCCGCCGCCTCAGGGCGATAAAATCCCTTCAAGCAATCTGCAGAGTAACCGGTAAGTCACTTCGTGAAATTTTTAAATTTTTGAAAAACCTTTTCTTTTTTTTGAAAGTTTAGTAAAAATAGTTTCCGTGAATTCTAAAAATTTTTGTTTGGTGAATTTGGAGATTTTTTAATTCCGGTGTAAATCCTCGATTAAAATTTATTATTGTTAATTTAGATTGTAGTTTTCTGGCAAGGGTTTGAATCATTTTTTTTTTTTAAATAATTGATGTGGATTTTTGGGCAATTTTTTTTGAGAAGAAAAATAATTTCATAAGATTCGTCAAAGTTAGTTAAAGGCCAGAAAACAAAATCTAGCAGGAAATTTGAAAAATAAAAATATTTGAAAAAAATATGCATATACATTTTTATTGCAGCTCACGAAGCCAACCGAAGGCCGCGACAGTTAAATACATAAACGCTCGCCAACAAAATACATAAAACCACACACAATTTCACACATAGAAAAACACGGAAAACAACAACGAACGATCATATCACACGTCCACATACATAGCACTAAAAATCTTTGGAGGACTTTTTACTTGGCCAAAAGGCAACCTTTGGGCCAAAAACCAATTTTGGAAACCAGGCCAAAAATCATATTCACACACACACTCACTCATACCAAACATAGGAAATCGACATCAGACCAACATTTATCATCATACATGAACGTCAAACTCTGCACATTTTCCATTAAAACATAGAATCAGCACTAGCAACAGAATTTGGGCAACATCATCCGCAACATAAATATCTACTTGGCAACATCTACTCTGAAACATTCACTCACCACACATATACACGGCGACACAAAACATAGCACTAACACAGAAACACCGCAGAGAGGAGAGAGAGAGAGAGTAACTAAGCTCGGCTCAGCGACAGCGTGCTCACCAACTTTGAAGTTTTACCACCACCACCATCACACACACTTTTGTACATTTAAAAGGGTGCATTACCCAACTAACTTTTTTTTAAAAAAAACTTTCAAACTTTGGAATTTTGAATTGTTAAATTTTTACATTTATGAATTTATTTACATACATATTTTACTAGTTTTATAAGTTAGTGAGTAGAAGTTCGATTGCATTTTGAATTTTCTTACCTTTAGTCTTTTTTTTTTGTTTTTTTTTATATACAATTTTTTACTATCGGCCGACTCCGGCTAATGCATATGCACAAACACTTAGGTGTGTGCTGCTACTTGCTAGCAATAATTTTTAAACATAGTATCCGAGCTTGGCTCACAATATAACAATTTTTTTTTTTGCATTTCTTGTTTGCAACTTAAACATTTTTTTTTGTTCATTTTACTAGTGTTTTCACTAGTGTTGTGCACTCACAATTTAAAAGTAATTTCAAATTTCTCACAACCTTTTTTTGATTTTTTTTCTCGATTCGATTCCGCGAATTATGCGTTTATATTTTTCATTAACTTAGTCACTTTAGTTTTGGCGAAACCACTTAACCGATTTATCGCGAGATTTTTTTTGTATACGAAATTTTTTTTTAGCATATGCATAAAATAATGCATATGCACCGAACCGCTTTGTTAAACTAAAACCCAAGAGACAATTGTTCTTAAAAATTAGCCTTGACCACGGTCAAGCGGCCAAAGACCTATAACTGAACCACTGTCTTTAATATAGCGCTGTGTATATTGTTTGTTTTTTTTTTTTCATTTCTTTTCAGCTTGCAACGTAACATTGGTACCAACGTGGACTGTAAAGCGAGGTGAGTGTTTTGCAGAGGAAAAATAATATACACACACACACACATACACATACCTTCATATATATATTGTTAGATCTTTTTACTCAGAGCGAGAATGCTCATACACACATAAATGTAGCTACCAATTTATCTGAGCGAGACCTCATACACATATATATATATAGTTTGTTTACAAATTTTAGAGAGAAGGAGCGCACCTACTCCCATACATATTTAATTATATTTAAATGTGTGCCCGTGCACAAATAACTAGATAAACATTAGGCTGGTTGAATTCTAAGATAGATAATATTTTGAATATCTTTTAAGCGTTAGGATTAGAAAGTAATTATTAGTAACTTTTGTATTAAGAATGAATTTTTAATTAGCGTAAGGGTTTATTTCTTTCTTGAATAATTTGGAATAAAGTTGTTAATTATTGAAATTGTAAATTCCAAAGAAAATTGTCTTTGAAGTTTATGGGTTGAAGATTTTCCTTGCTATAGTTACTTGAGTCCATAACATGTCTGACTAAAGACATATATTTGTTGGTGCAGGTGTTACCCTCGTGGCAACCGATGGTAAGATGGAGTAGTTGAGGGAAGTATTAAAAGGAAGTAAGTACACATAAACGGACATTAGTCAGGTTTAAGGGGACTCTACTCGGGAAGCGGAGCCATAGTAGAGTCCAAAGCCTGTTCACATCTCGTGAACAGGAGGGGTGGGAAGGCTCCACCTGACTCGGACAGGTTTTCTCCCGCTTTTTCTATATCACTATTTCCTTTTTTTGCATATATTCTTTCCCCAGGCATGAACTCTAATTTTGCTTCGCAACTGTTGGGAAAAGAGAAGTGGCAAGAATTGCGCCCAATGCCGACGAGCCTCAGCCGGGCTACAACCATGCCGACCCGCCACTCCTCCTCTCCCGCACCTGGCAGTTACGTAACAAAGTACATTCCAATAGAATTGAACGTATACAAAAAAAGTCTCTAAAATTTGCATTATCTAGTATAAAGTTTAACATGCCCATTCCGTCTTATGTTCCGCGCTGCAGACTGATCAATTTGCATACTCTTGCCAGAAGAAGATTGATATCTGGCTTAGTTTTTATTCGTGATGTTCTTAATGCGACTATTGATTGTCCTTACTTACTGCATTGTAGAAAACTCAATGCTCCAGCTAGAAATTTGAGACACCATGATTTCTTTGCTATTGACCTCTGTTGAACCAGATATGCTCAAAATGAACCAATTATCAGATTATTAGCGGAATTTTATGTTTTATGTAGAGAATCAAATCTAGACATATTTGTAAATCGCAATGTATTTAAAGAAAATCTGGTTTTGTTCTATTTTTAATATAATTTATTAGTAACTCCTTAGTCTGTAAGGTTTGTAAACTATAGACTGAATGAATAAAGGTAAAGATAAAGATAAAATTCCCACAAATCCAGGAGCTTAGGTTCACCCCCAAGAATAAAACTGCAAAAGTCCTCATCGATCCCATTTGTGCTAAAAAGTTATTCGGGGTCAAATGTCGAGAGAAATAGAAAACACTCAAATTTAAAAACTTACCGTTTTTTGAGAAAAGTCCAACGAAGATTTTATTTTTTTTTGTGTTGGGGCATTTTGTGGCAGCAGCGTTGTTGAAAGCTTTTTATTGCACGCTTCTTTTTGAAGCGCACTCGAAGCAACCATACATTTGCCTATGAGGTTGTCGGTTGGTCGTTGAGGAAGAAGGTGATAGTTGTTGAGGAGTTGGACCCCCCCCCCCCCCCCCCCCGATTTTTATTGTATTTTTTTATTGAAGATTTCTTTTCCAGCATTTCAGGCTGTTTAACTATTTCAATAAAAAAATACAATAAAAATCGGAGCGTATTACGGTTTGCGAACAAAAATATGAGGCGACTCGCCGACCTTTGTATTACCGACTGCGAGTCGCCCGGTAACATTCGCCTGAAACTTCAAAATTAAGCGAATGTAAAAATATGAAGCCCCTCGTGAAGGGTGGAAACCTTGTCGCGGTATAAGGGCTTGAGTCGTTAGCCACAGAGCTACGCTGCCCTTGTTATCATAGCGCCGCCCGGTACTACATCACGAGAGAAGCCTAGCCTCTCTGGTGCGACGACAAAGATCTTCCCCTCCCACTCCAGGGTGTTATGCGACCACGTGCCCATTGGACGTTTGCAGCCGGGAGCCTCTCTGATACCGGGCCGCCTCAGAGAGTAACTATGGCCTTACCGCGGTATGGAGCTCTGCCGCGGCGGAGGACACACTCCCCTTACTCTTCCCTTGACCCTAAGCTGGCCTTGCCCGGCTAAGGGTCGTACCAACAAGATGAATACATATTGGGCGATAACTCCAAAACCGGTTGAGATATCGAAAAAAGTAATATCTTAAATTTTAAGTTGAGCATCGAGTAATCCAACGAAAAAAGTTTCATTCAATTCCATTCATTACTTTCAGAGTTACACGACAGACACACAAAAATTTTTAAAATGGTTGATTTGGATTCTACTCGTTTAATAATGCTTCCCCAATCAATTTTTTGTTGATATCTGCCATGTGCAGACATCGACCTGTTACAATTTTATTATATGTAGAGATGATTACAACATTATAAACTCAATTATATTGAAAGATGCTCTTAAAACATTAACACTAGATGATGATGAAATGATGGTATCCTTCGATGTACTTATTTACTAATATACCGGTGCCCTCGTGCAGGGTGCATACCTTGCCGCGGTACGAGGGCTTAAGTCGATAGCCACAGGGCTACACTGCCCTTGTGATCATAGCTCCGTACGGCACTTTATCACGAGAGCAGCCTAGTCTCTCTGGCGCGACGACAAAGATCTTCCCCCTCCCAATCCAGGGTGTTATGCGAAACCGTGCCCATTGGACGTTTGCAGCCGCGAGGCAAATCGTGGCTCTATTTGAACGGAGCCTCTCTGATACCGGGTCGCCTCAGAGAGTAAGCATGGCCTTACCGCGGTACGGGGCTCTGCCGCGGCGGACGACACTCGGACGATGAACTCAAATAACGTAAATAAAAACGAAAAAACAAACAACGCCAAATTTCACTCCTCAGCAGAGGAGAGCTATGGAGGAGCAAGCGAGAAAACAACAACAACGCCGGAGGACAACCTCCGCTCCACAATCAAGGGGGGGATCGACAGCGATGGCAACTACGAGTCGGTTAACCAAACCGCTATCGAGTAAGATTGACTTGATGGGAGCTAGCACCAGTGCGGTTGCCAACGCAGCTAAGCGAACAACGGCGGATGCTAAACTCCCATCAACCGCTGATATGAAAACCAGTCTCTTTACGTCTGTGGCAGCGGTCTCACGACCTGGCCTCGGAGTTTCGAAGGAGAAGGAAGCTGCAACTGAGATTTCGGCAAAGGGAGCGACCGCGATGGCAACTACGGGTCCGCACTCCCGGGAGACATCTCCCCGCTGCTTCCATACCACGAGAAAAGATTGGCTGCAAAGATCCTGAAGAGGTATGAAGGGGTACCGCAGGAATCGGTATCGCTGAATTCTAGAAAATCGGTAGATCTAGCGAAAGCTGTGATACCGGATTTCCAAAATACTCATATGCCAAAGAGGTTAAAAGTTAACCCTTTCAAACGCCAGAGATCGGACCTGGAGTTAAATCCCCCTCCCAAGCGGCATCAGAATAACCTTGGAGCGGGCAAATTAAGCTTTGCTGCGGTAACCAAGGACAGGATCCTTATAGGCGTCCTTGACCGAGGCAATGACCGTCTGGCCATCCCCAAGGACCGGTGGCGTTACGTGCGATATGAACTCGGCAACATTCTCCTCAACGTTACTCCGGAATTTCCCGGAGTTCGGCGCGAGTAACCGATGCGGGTGGCACCAGGGTCAGATTAAATTACTCGCATGCGAGGATACAAGGCAGCAGCTGCTAAACTGGGTGAAGTCTACAAAGTCGCAAAGATCCTGGTCGTCGACTGGAAGGACATTCCAGCTCGTCCATGGGCAAGGGCATGGATTCCGGCCATCCCTGACGAACCCGAGAGAATTCTCGGGATGCTACGGATAATGAATCCGTCCCTCCCAACGCATAACTGGAGTGTTAATCTGGTCGGGGATGCGGTAGGGCCCGACAGACAGGTGGTGTTCACCATGAATAAAGAGTCAATCAGCGCGCTGACTTCTCGGCTGCTCTGGGGGAGCCGGAAGACAAAATACCGGAAGAGGAAGCGGAGGATTCCGATGCGGAAAGCATGTTATCCGCCACGTCCCTTGGTGCTGTGATCAACTCGGAGATGGAGGACAGCCTACAGGACGAGGAAGTCCTCGACGTCACGGTGGTAGCAGCCAACGCTGAGCGATTACATCTAACGCTACAGACAGCAGGACTCCCGCAACACCATATCGGACAGTTAATCGGAACAACTCGTCGTTGATAGGCAACCTCCGGGATGGGGCAAACCTCGACGATATGGGGACGGTAGGGAAGTCTGTGTGCTCTCATGTTGGTGGTGCTTCAGATTAATCTGCACAAATCTAAGTGGCCTCGGCTGCTTTAAGTAGTCGTCTTTCTAAAGTCGGCGTGGATGTGGACCTCATCCAAGAATCCTGGATCAATAGCTCGAGAATCTGCGGATTGGGGACTAAGGGCTTCAAGCTAATTCGAGCCAGCGAGGAGAGCAAAGTCAGAACGTGTATTTTGGTCAAGTCTGTGTTGAACTACTTTCTCCTACCTAACTACACCGATGGTGATATTACTGCTATCAGTCTAACGGTCGACAGCACCCGCCTGGATGTGGCGTCGGTCTATGTGCCCTACGGCGCCAAAGAACCTCCACCACAAACGGAGGTGAAAGACTTGGTGTCAAATTTCTCCACCAATAATCTTATTATTGGAGCGGACGCTAATGCTCACCATGTTCGAGCTCCGATATCAATGCCAGGGGCGAGTCTCTGTTTGATCACCGATTAACAACCAACCTGGTAATTTGCAACGTCGGTAATGAGCCTACTTTTATCACTATTAACAACCAACCTGGTAATTTATAACGTGGGTAATGAGCCTACTTTTATCACTAAGACCCGCAGGGAGGTCATAGACCTCACTATCTGTAGTAAAGGCGCTTATGAGTGGGTCAGAAAATGGCGGGTTCTTGATGAACATTCATTCTCCGACCACCGTGACATAGAAATGGTTTTAGACTTTATTGTAGAACAACTAATTATGAAGCGCAATCCACGTAACACTAATTGGCAGTTACACAATGAAATATTAGACAGAGACCTACCAGTACTGCCCTCACACGGCCCCTCATCAGTCGAGAAGCTGGAGGATCTTGTTAATACATTTACATCGGCACTCTCAAATGCTCTAGGACAAGCTTGTCTAGTGCCAAAACCACGCGGTAAACACAGGCCACATTGGTGGTCCTACGATTTGGACTCGCTCCGCAAATCATGCCGGAAACAATTTAACAAGGCCAAGAGCCTCGGCTCTTAGCTTCATTGGCACGAATATAAAGCTAAACTAAGGGCCTACAAAAAAGCTCTGAGACAGGCGAAGAGAACCTCGTGGAGAAATTTCTGCACTGGCGTCGAAAAGGTCGACGACACAGCGAGACTTAGACGAGTCCTCTCGAAAAGTCAAATAGCCATCAGCTATTTGCGAAAACCTGACGGATCCTGGACCAGCGCGGAAGAGGAAACCCTTGAGCTGCTCTTGAATACACATTTTCCGGGGAACCTGCATGACGCACCACTAGCACCTGCAACAAACCTGGCAGTAAATATACCCATCACTGAGGAAAGGGTAAGGTGGGCAGTTAAGAGCTTTGAACCGTATAAGGCTGCCGGGCCGGACGGGATTATCCCCGCGCAACTTATAAACACGTTGGAGACATCCGCTAAATGGCTGGTATTTCTCTTCACAGCCTGCCTGGCTCTCAACCACATTCCGGGCTTCTGGAGAAGCGCCACGGTAGTGTTTATCCCTAAGGCTGGGAAGGCATCTCACTGCGAGCCAAAAGACTACAGACCGATAAGTCTCTCGTCCTTTGTACTCAAAACCTATGAGAGGATACTAAGCGACTACCTCTCAACGAATATTGATAACAACCTTATCTCTAGCTATCAGCATGCATACACCAAGGGTAAATCAACAGAAACTGCTCTACACAGCCTAGTATCTGTCATCGAGAAATCGCTGTGTGAAAAGGACTACTGTCTCGTGGCCTTCCTAGACATTGAGGGGGCTTTCAACAATATAAGCCCGGAGGCTATCAACTCCGCTCTAACCAATCTGGGCGTAGATAGACCTCTAACTGGTTTAATTGACCAACTTCTAAGGGGAAGGAAAATAGCTTCTTCACTTGGTACGGTTGAGTTATCACGCTATGTCACAAGGGGAACGCCCCAGGGTGGTGTTCTTTCCCCGCTTTTATGGAACCTCACAGTCAACTCGCTGCTCCGTGCCACAAGCTGGGGGGGGCGGTAAGATAGTGGCATACGCAGACGATTTAGCTATTGCATTCAGAGGCAAGTTCCCACAAACTATGTGTGACCTAATGCAAGTAGCACTGCGAGAAGTTTCGACGTGGTCATCTCGCTGGGGACTTAGTATCAACCCGGAGAAAGTGGAACTTGTCCTCTTCACCAACCGGTACAAAATATCGCCACTAAGCCTACCAGAACTAGAAGGCACGCGCCTGGGCTTGTCGGATAAGGCCAAGTTTCTAGGCATAGTTCTGGACAGGAAATTGATCCAATATGATCTCTATAAGCGGGGCGCTAAGAAAAACGCCCAACGAAGCCCTCCAGGTCATGCTGGGCATTTTGCCACTTGATCTGGAAGGGTTTCGGTCAGCGGCGGCATCAGCTCTGCGCCTAAGGGAAACGTCCAGTTGGGGTGCGGGTACTATTGGATACTCCAGTATTCTGGAATCTTACAGCTTTCTCCCTCTAAGCACAGATCATTGGGCGACCACTACAGTCGGGGATAGCTATTTAAAAATAAACATTCCCAGCAGAGAATACTGGGAGAGGACGGATTGGTGTCCCGAAACAAACATACACCGACGTCTCGAAGTTGGACGGCAGAGTTGGAGGAGGGGTTTATTCAAGGGATTTGGACCTTGAGCTCTCCGTCAGACTACCTGATCATTGTAGCGTTTCCAGGCGGAAGTCTCGGCAATCCTGGACGCCGCGGCCTGGTTAAGCAAACGTGTTATCGGAGAAGATATCGCTATTTCAGCGATAGCCAAGCGGCCATCAAAGACCTGGACATAAAGGACTTGATGGCCTACATAAAGTCATCTAAGTGGTTCGAGGAGGAGTAACGATGTCGGTTTAGGAGTGTCAGTCGCGGGATTCTGCTATTTGGAAAATCCCAACAACTCAGGGATTTTCGATATGGCTGGGTCCCGGGACTGACTTTCTTTGTGTTGGTAGTATCACAACGGGCCTTTCAAAACTGGCCTACGTGTGCCTCTGCGGCAGCAGGGGTGCACAAGGAAATCAACAAAATAAAAATGTTTTTAAATATATAAAAAAACTAAAAGCCTTTTTGTTTTGCTGATTACAAAAACAAAAAATATTTCTTTCTTGCTAAGGAACTAGACGTACGGCTTTGTATTTGTTGTTAGAAATTTTTCATTTTTCCCTTTATAGTGGTCATTGAACCGAGGAAAAATTAGGAATTTCTAACCGCAGCGTGTCATACTAGTTACACCAACACTGCTTGTTTGATTTCGTGGGATAATTGCTACTATGTTCGTTAATACGTTTATTATTTTATGTTATTTTTTTTTTTTTTTGTTGTATATGTATGAATACATATCTCTTTGCCTTTTAGATCACACAGCAGCGACATCTGTAGCTTGCGATGTGTGACTAGGGCTTTTTAAGCTGCATCCTCTGTTACGAGTGTTTACAGCGCCACGGGTCCTTGGCTAGAATATGAAAGCTTGATGTTATGGTCATGTTATTGTACATTGTTATTGTACAACAAAAAAAAAAAAAAAATCAAAAAATACACGTATTAATGAACATAGTAGCAATTATCCCACGAAATCAAACAAGAAGTGTTGGTGTAACTAGTATGGCACGCTGCGGTTAGAAATTTCTAATTTCTCCTCGGTTCAATGACCACTATAAAGGGAAAAATGAAAAATTTCTAACAACAAATACAAAGCCGTACGTCTAGTTCCTTAGCAAGAACGAAATTGCAATCACGGTAGCTGGTATTGTTTGTTTGTGAGTTGTTGCTCAGTTTGTTCGCAAAATAGAATAATTTAAAAATAAATTATTCGATCGGTCAAATAGTCAATGAAAAATTTTCTACTGTACAATAACATGACCATAACATCAAGCTTTCAAAAATATTTCTTTTCAATAAATATTACAAAAATATTAAATTGAATGATTTTGATTCACTGATATCAAAACGAAAAATCAAAACAAATTTCGTTTTTGTTTATTGCGACTATTGATAACAACCTTATCTCTAGCTATCAGCATGCATACACCAAGGGTAAATCAACAGAAACTGCTCTACACAGCCTAGTATCTGTCATCGAGAAATCGCTGTCTCGTGGCCTTCGTAGACATTGAGGGGGCTTTCAACAATATAAGCCCGGAGGCTATCAACTCCGCTCTAACCAATCTGGGCGTAGATAGACCTCTAACTGGTTTAATTGACCAACTTCTAAGGGGAAGGAAAATAGCTTCTTCACTTGGTACGGTTGAGTTATCACGCTATGTCACAAGGGGAACGCCCCAGGGTGGTGTTCTTTCCCCGCTTTTATGGAACCTCACAGTCAACTCGCTGCTCCGTGCCACAAGCTGGGGGGGGCGGTAAGATAGTGGCATACGCAGACGATTTAGCTATTGCATTCAGAGGCAAGTTCCCACAAACTATGTGTGACCTAATGCAAGTAGCACTGCGAGAAGTTTCGACGTGGTCATCTCGCTGGGGACTTAGTATCAACCCGGAGAAAGTGGAACTTGTCCTCTTCACCAACCGGTACAAAATATCGCCACTAAGCCTACCAGAACTAGAAGGCACGCGCCTGGGCTTGTCGGATAAGGCCAAGTTTCTAGGCATAGTTCTGGACAGGAAATTGATCCAATATGATCTCTATAAGCGGTGCGCTAAGAACAACGCCCAACGAAGCCCTCCAGGTCATGCTGGGCATTTTTCCACTTGATCTGGAAGGGTTTCGGTCAGCGGCGGCATCAGCTCTGCGCCTAAGGGAAACGTCCAGTTGGGGTGCGGGTACTATTGGATACTCCAGTATTCTGGAATCTTACAGCTTTCTCCCTCTAAGCACAGATCATTGGGCGACCACTACAGTCGGGGATAGCTGTTTAAAAATAAACATTCCCAGCAGAGAATACTGGGAGAGGACGGATTGGTGTCCCGAAACAAACATACACCGACGTCTCGAAGTTGGACGGCAGAGTTGGAGGAGGCGTTTATTCAAGGGATTTGGACCTTGAGCTCTCCTTCAGACTACCTGATCATTGTAGCGTTTCCAGGCGGAAGTCTCGGCAATCCTGGACGCCGCGGCCTGGTTAAGCAAACGTGAATTTCTAACCGCAGCGTGTCATACTAGTTACACCAACACTGCTTGTTTGATTTCGTGGGATAATTGCTACTATGTTCGTTAATACGTTTATTATTTTATGTTATTTTTTTTTTTTGTTGTATATGTATGAATACATATCTCTTTGCCTTTTAGATCACACAGCAGCGACATCTGTAGCTTGCGATGTGTGACTAGGGCTTTTTAAGCTGCATCCTCTGTTACAAGTTTTTACAGCGCCACGGGTCCTTGGCTAGAATATGAAAGCTTGATGTTATGGTCATGTTATTGCACAGTAGAAAATTTTTCATGGACTATTTGACCGATCGAATAATTTATTTTTAAATTATTCTATTTTGCGAACAAACTGAGCAACAACTCACAAACAAACAATACCAGCTACCGTGATTGCAATTTCGTTCTTGCTAAGGAACTAGACGTACGGCTTTGTATTTGTTGTTAGATGTGTGACTAGGGCTTTTTAAGCTGCATCCTCTGTTACGAGTGTTTACAGCGCCACGGGTCCTTGGCTAGAATATGAAAGCTTGATGTTATGGTCATGTTATTGTACATTGTTATTGTACAACAAAAAAAAAAAATAACATCAAAAAATACACGTATTAATGAACATAGTAGCAATTATCCCACGAAATCAAACAAGAAGTGTTGGTGTAACTAGTATGGCACGCTGCGGTTAGAAATTTCTAATTTCTCCTCGGTTCAATGACCACTATAAAGGGAAAAATGAAAAATTTCTAACAACAAATACAAAGCCGTACGTCTAGTTCCTTAGCAAGAACGAAATTGCTATCACGGTAGGTGGTATTGTTTATTTGTGAGTTGTTGCTCAGTTTGTTCGCAAAATAGAATAATTTAAAAATAAATTATTCGATCGGTCAAATAGTCCATGAAAAATTTTCTACTGTACAATAACATGACCATAACATCAAGCTTTCATATTCTAGCCAAGGACCCGTGGCGGTGTAAAAACTCGTAACAGAGGATGCAGCTTAAAAAGCCCTAGTCACACATCGCAAGCTACAGATGTCGCTTCTGTGTGATCTAGAAGGCAAAGAGATATGTATGCATACATATACAACAAAAAAAAAAAACATCAAAAAATACACGTATTAACGAACATAGTAGCAATTATCCCACGAAATCAAACAAGCGGTGTTGGTGTAACTAGTATGACACGCTGCGGTTAGAAATTCCTAATTTCTCCTCGGTTCAATGACCACTATAAAGGGAAAAATAAAAAATTTCTAACAACAAATACAAAGCCGTACGTCTAGTTCCTTAGCAAGAACGAAATTGCAATCACGGTAGCTGGTATTGTTTGTTTGTGAGTTGTTGCTCAGTTTGTTCGCAAAATAGAATAATTTAAAAATAAATTATTCGATCGGTCAAATAGTCCATGAAAAATTTTCTACTGTACAATAACATGACCATAACATCAAGCTTTCAAAAATATTTCTTTTCAATAAATATTACAAAAATATTAAATTGAATGATTTTGATTCACTGATATCAAAACGAAAAATCAAAACAAATTTCGTTTTTGTTTATTGCTCCTCTTGCTGCTACAGCATGTCAAATGCAAATGTTTAAATGAATTTTGAAATTTTGCAAATGATCTCTTAGGAATGTACTTTTACACATGGTACGTTCGAAAACTCCGTGTGCATCCTGTAAACATGATCTTACCATGGCTCCTTCCTTTATACGACCCATTGTGTAAACCGGTTGAACTTAAGAAGCAAAGCAAAGCTTATTGACCCCGAATACGATGTATGTATGTAAATTCTGGCAAAAATAAAGACACACAACAATATTTTTTCGATGTAAATTTTTTGTTGCAGCGAAAACAAAATTTATTAATTTGCTTTTCTTTGATTGTTAACGAAAAGAAAACCTTTTCCAAAATTATTTTGATTTTTCTGAAACTTTTTTCTTTTTTGTTATACATTTGACGTTTATAACAAAAAATATTTATTTGATATCAATATTTTTTTTTGTTTTTTTTTGCTAAAAGTAACGATATTATGCAGGCCTGTGCGGTAGCCACTTGAACCTAACCTAATATACCGGTTCACTTAGCAATACAGACCATAATGGGAAAATGGCAAATGTTGGAGCATCAAACTACAATCAGTAAAATAAATTTTCAATCTGTACTAGAATTCTGCCTTAGAGATAATAATTATCTACAATATAACGGTAAAGTTTATCAAGAAGTTTACGGTATGCCCATGGTAATCCACTATCTCCAACAATCGCTGATATTGTACTTGACAAAATTTTTGACGACAGCATAGCTGAACTAAAAACAAAGGACATATACATTAAATACATAGCTAAATAGGTATGATGTATTTGCAATAATAAAAACGAAAGGCGTGGAAGAAATTCTAAAAATATTGAACTCGCAACACCCCAAAATAAAATTTACAGTCGAAAAAGAGGAAAGCCCCAAATAGCCTTCCTAGACTTAATAATACATAAAAATCGTAGTTTATCATTTGACTGGTATGCAAAAAGTTGCGTCCGGTAGAATAATCAACTACTACTCAAACCACCCTTTGTACCAAAAGAAAAATACTGCAGCTAGTCTTGCAAGAAAAGTTTTTACATTGGGTGATAATATTTTCATGGAAAAAAAAACAAATACAAAATCAGAAATCTACTTATAAAAAATAACTATTCAACACAAATAATTGATGCAATAATAAAAGAAACTTTGGAAAAAATGAGTCCTACGGTACCTAATAATTTAAACAGTAGAGAGAATCCAGATAAAAAATATATTGGGTTAAAATATATACTAGGCCTAACTGATAACCAGGCACTCAGCAAGAATAAATAAAATATTTACAAAAACAAAGGACCCTATTAAAAAAG
Source organism: Campiglossa producta (assembly GCA_964058755.1). Taxonomy (NCBI): domain Eukaryota; kingdom Metazoa; phylum Arthropoda; class Insecta; order Diptera; family Tephritidae; genus Campiglossa; species Campiglossa producta. The sequence goes on along the minus strand of CAXKVI010000006.1, from coordinate 13,880,199 downwards.
AAAAACGACATAATGTAGTCTACGAAATCAGATGTAATGGAAACGGTAATGATATCTGTAAGCAGCGCTATATTGGAACAACTAAACGTTGTCTATAGGTACGAGTCAATGAACACATCACTGATGCTAAAAACAAGAAAACAACAACACCACTAGCACAACATCTAGCCAACAAAAATCACACGGCTGATTTCGCCAACACTAAAATATTAGACATTGAAAATAAAGAAAACAAGAAAGTCTTCGTATACAACAACAACTACACAGTGTAATGAATTTTAAGGAAGATTTGGACAAAATAAACAACGCATACACAGCTGTGCTACAGTACGGAGATGGTGGAAAAAACAGTAGGATGCAATAATATGCACCGCGCCAATATTTATATTTAAGGCGGCCGCCGTGGTGTAGCGGTTAAGTGTTCGGCCTTCTACACCAAGTCGTGTCGGTTCGATGCCCGGCAAAAGTAACATCAAAAATTATTTAGAAAAGAATTTTTCTAAACGGGGTCGCCCCTCGGCAGTAGTTTGGCAAACTCTCCGGGTGTATTTCTGCCATGAGAAGCTTCTCAGCAAAAAATTCATTTGCTTTGCAAGTGCCGGAGTCGGCAAAAAACTGTAGGTCCCGCCAACTTGTAGGAAAAACTCAAAAGCAACACACCACAAGTTGGAAAGAGAAGCTCGGCTAAAAATCTCGTTAGAGGTTATGATGACCTGTTGGTATATCGCCGCCATTATTATTATTATTATATATATAAATTTTATTTTACATAATTAGTAAGTGTTGAATTGTGATTATTGGGTGTGATATTTAAAAATAATTGTTTCTTTTAATAAAATTCAGACACCCTGATGAAGATGCTGTAGCATCGAAAAGCGTAGGAGGGTAAAGGAAAATTTAGTTTTTTGCCTTCTAATTTACCGGCCGCAAAGCTCCAACCCACTAAACAGAAAATCAAAGGAATTGCGACAAGCATATTAGTGATGCAGCGTTTGCACTAAGAAGTGTGACCCATTCAGCCATTAATTCTTCACCTTATTTTGCGTTATTCGGTATGCCGATGGTGCAACATGGAGCATCTTACGAATTATATAGAAAATTACGAACTATTAAGGATGTAGACTGCGAGGTGGAAACATCTGCAGATTTACTACAGGCACTGCGGAATAACATTATGAAAGAGCTGAGGTTGGCCCACGAACGCAGTCAGTTTTTAGAGGATTTCTCTGACTACGCGCAAGCGGGTATATGAACAAATGTGTAAGCAACCGCTAACCGGACTTTTTTATTCGTTTTTACGATATTTGCAAAACGGATGTTTGCGTGTGTGAGTGGGTTAGAATGTTGCTTATCTATTATATTAATACGCTAACAAATTGTACATGCAAATATTTGCCAAGTAAAAACCCATACTAAATATGCATACATTTTTATGAAATGCATATGGATTTGTTGGTATACCTCTATATTAATACGCTAACAAATTTTACATGCAAAGATTTGCCAACCAAAAACTCATACTAAAAGTGCATAAATTTTTATGAAATGCATATGGATTTGTTGGTATACCTCTGAGGCTGTGCACAATTATCTAATATATAACCGATACTGCTTCATTTATCTGTAATAAGCGAATGAAAATTTCTCATGCCACTTGAATTGGTTATCTGACGATGAATTTGTACATAAAGCGATAGCCCAGTGTGAAGCGTCGAGTATATCTACAGGTATCGGGCCATTTTTATACCTTTCATGAACATGAAATGGTATTATAACTTTGGTCCGATGTTTGTAAATATGAGAAGAAGAAGAGATAGACCCATCAATAAGTATACCGAAATGATCAGGATGACGAGATGAGTTGATTTAGCCATGTCCGTCTGTCTGTCTGTCTGTTTGAACGCAAACTAGTCCCTCAGTTTTTGAGATATTTGGCTGAAATTTGGTATGCGGCCACCATTTTCCAATATAGGAATCATTTGTCGCAACCAGCAAGATCGGACCAATATAACATATAGCTCCCATACAACCGATTATTCCGATAAACGGATTTTGGGCTATAACTCCTGTAATTAAACACGTAGGAACGTGAAATTTTGTAAAATATCGATGTTGAAAATCATCGAGATTGGATAAATATTTCACATAGCCCCCATACAATCGATTGTTCCGATAAACGGATTTTGGTAGATAACTCCTGTAATTATATAGGTAGGAAAGTGAAATTTTGGAAGTATCGCTATTTTTATATGCGAAATATCGATGTTGAAAATCATTGAAATGGCATAAATATTTCACATAGCTCCCATACAATCGATTATTCCGATAAGCGGATTTTGGGCTATAAGTTCTGTAATTAAACACATAGGAACGTGAAATTTTGGAAGCATCGCTATTTTTATTAGTTAAATATCGATGTTGAAAATCATTGAAATGGGATAAATATTTCACATAGCCCCCATACAATGTATTTTTCCGATAAAGGGATTTTGGTAGGTAACTCCTGTAATTATATCGGTTTGAACGTGAAATTTCGTAAATGTTGCTATTTTAGAATGTGGAATGTCGATGTTAAAAATCAATGAGATTGGACCAATATAACACATCGTCCCCATATAATCGATAGCTCCGATAATTTTGGTATGAGCTAAAGTTAAATTCACACAGGCTGTACTGGGGATCAAACAGTGAAAATCGTGACGCTTATTCATGAAAGGTATTTAGCCTTCGGCACAGCCGAAGACAGCTTTCCTTACTTGTTTTTTTTTACTTTTTGTCATTGAAAATTGTTTTTATTTGTTTTTGGTAAATTTTTCCAGAAATTACCATTTATACAGGTCTGAATGGTCTAATTTTTGATGATATAAGATCGAATTTGAGAAATTTTTTTAAACATAGTAGTCTATTTATCGGACTTCGGTAGATTACTTCTATAAATTTTAGTGATTTCTACCGTTTGAGACAAAGTTGCAGATAGACTCCCTATTTAAAATATAATAATATAATAATCGACAACATATTTAATATGTACTTAAATTTTTAGTTAAACCAAGTCGTTAGCGGTCGCCTTAAATTTTACTGAAGGCGAGAACTGATTTCTATTCATATGTGCATATGTATTAAATTTAAAAGGGCAGATTTGCATCCCGAGCCTCAAACAAGTCTATACCAAATTGAATAGAAAAATCAATATATATTTTTTCTTTAAATCAAATAAAAAATCCCTATAAAATTTCTTAAATATTGCTAAGTTATGGTTAAAGAAAAAGCTAGAATATCCTCAAACTTTTTTTGACCTAACCAGAATTTGTAATTTACCCCCACTAAAAACATGTAAAAACACGCCATGTATAATAAATTTCTATAAGAAGAACTCATATTTCTGCAAAATGAACCTTTCAATCTTTCACTCAACAAGCTCCCCCTCACAGAGCCAAAAATGCCTAATAAAATTAATAAGATTGTCTTCATGATCAGATTTTGGGCAAAGGGGTAGTCGCAACGGTGCAAACGAAGAAAAAACTGTAGGGAAATCTTTTTGGTTTTAAGAAGAAATTCTTATTAAAAAACTATACATTTAGTACAAAGGTGTAGTTAGACGCTGGCAAATATTAGTATACGATGGCCGGATGGTTAGCAGCTGGGTTTAGCAATCGAAAAATTGTAAGTTCAATTCTCTCTCTTTTTTTCCTAATTAGAAATGTTAAAAAGAAATCTTCTCAATTATATTGATGAGATTTTCCTTTGAAACATTAACAACTATACACATATCAGTAATTAGATGCTAGAAATCAAAAGTGAGCGATGGCCTGATGGTTAACAGCTGGGTTTATCATTCCGAAAATTGTAAGTTCGATTCTCGGTGAGGGCGATATCATTTTATTTTTCATTTAAAATATTAAAAAAGAAAATCTTCTTAATAAAATTAAAAAGACGGTCTCTACAATAATAAGAAGCACATCTTCTTGAAGAAAATCTATAGAGATATCTTATCACTTTTGTTCTATTTTATTAGGCATTGTTGGCTCTGTGCTTTATTAGAGAAAGTATTTTCACTCTCTCGCTCATTGCCCATACAGCTTGAATTGGTGATTTGACAATGAATTTGTAGATAAAGCAGTAGAGCGCATCGGATAGCGAGCGAACTGCAGGCGAATTCCAGGAATCTCCATCCATCTCCATCTCGTAAATGCTAAAATATGCTAAAATGCTTAAGCAAATGAACTCTCAGAATTTTAGGAGATGACGCTTATTTGCGATTCTGATCCACAAGCCGCCTAGCTATGATAATAGTGCGTTATCTGCACTATAGATGGCGCGCCGGCATCACTGCAAGATGTCAATTTAGTTGTGATCCTTTACAACTCAGAAAAAGCCAGAAGTAAACCGAAACGCCCGAAGTTACTAGCTACTAATCCCTTAATTTTCAGCGTTACTCTACTTTTTTAATTACAAAATAAATTCCATTTTCGGTAAAAAGATTTGTGTTTGTTTATTAAAGTCGGTTAAGAAAAGAGTTTAAATTGTTATATACACCTTAATTTAATTATTTATTGAGTTTTTCTCTATAAAATTGTTATACGGAAACAAAAAAGGTTTTTAGTTATAACTTTTAAATGATAAATAATATTACTTTTGTGACTCCGGATTATGATTTCTGGGACTGAAACTCGTCTTTTGAATCCTCTCCCGACTTTTTGCGACGTGTTTTTTGCAGTTTTAGTAGGATAGAAAAAAATACAATTTCCAAAATTATAGGCAACTACATAATTGAATATCAATTTTTCTTATAAATTACACATATTTACTGTTTTTGAGTAATTTTAGTGCCTAAGACCACATAGTTCTACCCTTTTTCCATTTTTTTTGCGTTTTAGCAACAACTTTTTTTCGTCGCCAAAATTTGCCAGCTTTTGGAGAAAATTGGAGCTTTTACGAGATGGCTAAAATTGCAGAATCGCAAATTTAGCTTAGTAGCTGTCAAAAACAACTGAGCTACGTTATCTGATTCATTTTGCGTTCATCGCTTAAATATGCCAAAAAATGAAGCAAAGATGGAGATTTATAGAGATTTTCTTTTACTGGAATCGCAAAAGTCGCTAAAATTTAGCAAAATGAATTTAGAGATTTTAGGAGGTGGAAATTAAGCATTAGCGAAAACTGGAATTCATGTACTGGTGTTGGTTCGAGAACAGCTCCGGGCTATAATTTTTTTTCATTGAAAATAGTTTTTTCTTTTTTAAAACATCTTTAGGTATATGAGTATTTCTAATCTTGATTTTGTATAAGCTCATAAAATTTTCATATATATTTATATATATATATATATATTTGTGATACTTTTTTCGAAAAAAAAAAATTACTGCGAATATTTTTAGTTAACGGACAGACATATGAAATAATAATTTTAGGTCATAAATATACAGTACCTGTATCCCTAAATGATTCTAAAATAATCCAAATATGATCCCAAAAAAAACAATACGGTAAAATTGTGACCCTGGGCCGCAGCCCTACTTGGAAATATTTTAGATGGTATGTCGGCCAAAATACCTTTAATTTGATACCCATTTTGGCATATCTCGCTCCATAATTTTTTATAAATTGAAATAGGTGGCAACCCTGTAAACCGCCCCAAGTGGCAACCCATAAGTGGATAGCTTTATAATCAGTCATGTCGTCTAAATGCCAAATTTCATCCAAATCGGTCAAGCTGTTCCCGAGATAGTACCGGATATACAAATATACTTCGCTAAGGAGGGCAACCCTACTTGAAAATACTTTAGTTGGTATGTCGCCGAAAAAAACTTAAATTTGATACCCTTATTGGAATATCTTGCTCCATAATCAAAAAACTTGAAAATTGGCAACCCTGTAAACCGCCCCAAGTGACAACTCCTAAGTGGATAATATTATAATCAATCATGTAGCCTAAATGCCAAATTTCATCGGTCAAGCTGTTCCCGAGATAGTACCGGATATACAAATATACTGTGGTAAGGTGGCAACCCTACTTGAAAATATTTTAGTAGGCATGTCGCTGAAAATACCTTTCATTTGATACCCATATTGGCATATCTTGCTTAAAAAAAAAGTTGAGATATGCGGCAACCATGTAAAGCGCCCCAGGTGGCAACCCCCAAGTGGATAGTCTTAGAATCAATCATACTATCTATATTCAAAATTGTATCCAAATCGGTCAAGCGGTTCACGAGATATCCCTGCTGTTTAGGCCAGATGCCTAAAACCTTAAACTTATAAGGTCGCCCTCGTATTTATCTTTTTATTTACTCGATAACAGAGTTGGTCGAACGGTTTAACTTACTTATGCTAAAACATCGCACGGATAACCGTACCGTACGACCATAACGAGTTAACATTTCTCCGAATCAAAAATCGGGCACTTGGATTTACTTTTCATATAGCGCACACGTACCAGGAGCCGTAGCTGATTTTCAAAGGTAACCTAAAAATAAGTATAATTAGCAATTTTGAATTAATGTGACTTGTATATTAGTTGATATATATATATACATATTAAATACTTGAAAATTAATACCACATTTCACATTCTTTTTCCTTTATCCGCAAAATTTGGTCGGTAAAACTTTCGAGTTTGCATTCCGAGCAAAACATTTGGTCCATTCAAAGCCGTTTTTATTCATCCAGCGACCTACAATCGAATTTACCAGCGACCTAAAATCCTACAACCAGCACATTAATTTGGCCTCAAACGGCCAGCGAATTTATATGCCAATATTTTCACAGCCAAGCAAGCAGCAACATCACACTTTTATTTAATTTCACCAGCTACAATCCGCAACAAAAACTACAACGAAAAAAGTAAGTGGTTTTAAAATTCAGGGCGCACATACATACATATATACATACATTATTATAATTATAAAATTTACAAAGTGTTTTGCAAGTGATTTTTTTTGTGCAGTGAAAAAATAAAAGCAATCATCGCGATTTTTTGGTAACAGCAAGCAGCAACATCACACTTTTATTTAATTTCACCAGCTACAATCCGCAACAAAAACTACAACGAAAAAAGTAAGTGGTTTTAAAATTCAGTGCGCACATACATACATATATACATACATTATTATAATTATAAAATTTACAAAGTGTTTTGCAAGTGATTTTTTTGTGCAGTGAAAAAATAAAATTAAAGTTGGTGAAAATATTTTGTATAGATAGCCCTTCTGACCATCAAATATTACCCCCCACCAGTGGTAAGGAATATTTGACACGGCGTAAGGGGTTTTCAGTGCACCGAGCACACATATCTATAAAAAAAATTAAAGTGAGTGTCAATTTGGGTGGATAGCCTTTCTGACCATCAAATATTACCCCCCACCAGTGGTAAGGAATATTTGACACGGCGTAAGGGTTTTCAGTGCACCGAGCACATATATCTACACAAATCAGTGGTGAGAAAGTTAAACCAAAAGGTCCACATATTCCCTGCAGAGGATTGGAGGAGCACATAAATTGTTCGTTACTTGCACTTCTCGTTGGTTTAACTTTTCACAACAACAACAACACTGTACAGTGACTATAACCTCACAGTGTTCACTTTTTTGTCGATTTAGAATTTCTTTTGCACAAAAACAAACAAAAATCACTCTGGTAATACACTAAATTGCATTAATTGAAATAAAAATCACTTTCTTCGTAGTTTTTTGAAAATTTATACGTGAAATTTAAAAAAAATTTGGTTTATAAATTGCCGCCAAACTCGTTGCACTTTGTCTCGTTCGTTGTTATTTTTTGCGCTTAAAATACACGTATATACCCCTTTTGAGTGGCGAGCAATAACCATACATACATATATAAACATAGCTTTGCGCTTTCTCAACCTGTTGAAGGGTTGGTTAATAAAAGAAGAAACTTGCGATTTTTTAAATTCTGTGAAGATTTATTTATTTGGAAATTTCGGTGGGCAGCATTTTTGTGCTTGATAATTTGGGTTACCAGAAAACAGATTCTGTCTCTATGCTTTTTCTGGAGTTATATACTAAGTCCCGTTCAAGATTCAAAGGTTTGTTCATACCCTGCAGTCAAATTCCGAACTACTCAGCAAACATACTAGTTCATTGACTAACCATTTTGTGGCATATGCCTACCAGTTCGTTGTTGATTAGTTTTAAAAGCAGTCAATGCCAAACTACTCAGCGAAAATTCTAGTTCATTGACTATACATTTTGTGGCGTATGCATACTAGTTCATTGCTGATTAGCGTTAAACCAGTCAATGCCATGCTACTCAGCAAACAATATAGTTCATTGACTATACATTTTGTGTTGTATTTATACTAGTTCATTGCTGATTAGCTTCAAACCAGTCAAGGCCAAACTACTCAGCAAAAAATATAGTTCAATGACTATACATTTTGTGGTGTATTCATACTAGTTCACTTCTGATCACCTTTAAACCAGTCAATGTCGAACTACTCAGCAAACAATATAGTTCAATGACGATACATTTTGTGGTGTATTCATACTAGTTCATTTCTGATCACCTTTAAACCAGTCAATGTCCAACTACTCAGCAAAGAATATAGTTCATTGACTATACATTTTGTTGTGTATTTATACTAGTTCATTGCTGATTAGCTTCAAACCAGTCAAGGCCAAACTACTCAGCAAGCAATATAGTTCATTGACTATACATTTTGTGGTGTATTCATACTAGTCCATTTCTGATCACCTTTAAACCAGTCAATGTCGAACTACTCAGCAAACAATATAGTTCATTGACTATACATTTTGTGGTGTATTCATACTAGTTCATTTCTGATCACCTTTAAACCAGTCAATGCCGAACTACTCAGCAAACAACATAATTCATTGTCTATACATTTTGTAGTGTATTCATACTAATTCATTGCTGATCACCTTTAAACCAGTCAATGTCCAACTACTCAGATAACAATATAGTTCATTGACTATACATTTTGTGGTGTATTTATACTAGTTCATTGCTGATTAGCTTCAAACCAGTCAAGGCCAAACTACTCAGCAAACAATATAGTTCATTGACTATACATTTTGTGGTGTATTCATACTAGTTAATTTCTGATCACCTTTAAACCAGTCAATGTCGAACTACTCAGCAAACAATATAGTTCATTGACTATGCATTTTGTGGCATATGGATACCAGTTCATTGTTGATTAGCTTTAAACCATTCAATGCCAAACTACTTAGCGAAAATTCTAGTTCATTGACTATGCATTTTGTGGTGTATTCATACTAGTTCATTTCTGATTTCCTTTAAGCCAGACATTGCCAAACTAGTCGGCAAACAATGTAGTTCATTGACTGTACATTTTGTGGTGTATTCATACTAGTTCATTTCTGATTAGCTTTAAACCAGTCAATGCTAAACTACTCAGCAACATTATAGTTCTACGCCTAAAAATTTTGTGGTGTATTCATACTAGTTAATTTCTGACTACCTTCAAACTAATCAATTCCAAACTACTCAGCAGACACCTAGCTCGTTTACTATACATTTTATGGATGTTTTTATACTAGTTCTTTGCTGATTACCCTTAAACCAATCAATGCCAATCTAATCAGAAAACATACTAGTATACAAATATAATTTGCTGGGCGAAATAATACTAGTCAAAAAAATCCTGGTTCGTACTAGTATGCAAGTATGTATGAAACTCGGGTTGAAATCATACTACACCTTTTTCAGTTTATATTGAGAAAGTTTTCTGAATATCAATTGTAATTTTCTGAATGTCAATTGTATTTTTCTGAAAATCAAATGGAAATTCTGTAACTGCATTCAGATCTTTTATGATCCCTCTAGATCTTTTATGATCCCATTTTGGCCAGGTTTGTTTGGATGTCCGGCACCCTGGGGATTGTTGCTACTTTTCGTTGGCTTGACGGAGTGTGTACTCCAAGCCAACGAAATGTGGCAACAATCCCCAAGGTGCCGGACATCCAAACAAACCTGGCCTAAGAAGGAGAGAAATCTTAATATTAATAGGTGTTCTAACTGGGCACTGCCTTATTGGTAGGCACGCAGAAGGGGTGCCCTATCGACGATGCTGTAGGAGCTGCAAAGATGATGAGGAAGAGGAAACGGTGAAGCACCTCATCTGCAACTGCCCGGCCTTAAGCTGCGCGGGAACGCGCTTTTTGGGAGTTCCCTTCCTGGATAGTCTAAACCAGACCGCTGGGATTTTCCAAATGGCCGGGTCCCGGGACTGACTTTCCTAGTGCTGGTGGTATCACAACGGGCTTTTCAAAACTGGCCTAAGTGTGCCTCTGCGACAGCCACTAACCTAACCTATCCTAACTGCATTCAACTGTTTGAACAGTCATAGATTTTTAAATTTAAAAAAAAAACTAGGTCCCGCCAACTCATAGGGAAAAAATCAAAGCAGCACACTATAAGTTGGAAGAGAAGTTCGGCAAAAGTCTCGTTAGAGGTTATGACAACCTGTTGGTATATAACCGCCTTTTTTTTACTTTGCGGCATAAACTTGAGTATATTGACAACAACAATATAAATTAACTCTACCAATGCTCCTTTAACTTGAGTGTATGGCCCAGCATGAAATCAGTCTTACTTTGACTCTTTTTGATGTAAAAATAAGACTTAATTTTATCTATATATCATATGTGGGTCCGGAACTCCGCAGTGGACGACTAACTTAACCTTAATTTACCTTACCTAAAAATACAACCCCAAAGCCCCAATTACATAAAACTTTGACAAATGCGCGCCTCGTTTTTGAGCATTTCGCTTCGCTTTACGTTTAAAAAACTTTGTATGAAAGTGGATCCTACAAAGTTGAATGCAATTGGGCCTTCACCTATATAATCAAACTTGACGAACGCGGAATTTGAAAGGAGCCATTGCAAGTAGAATTCAATAATTAAATTAAAAATACAATAAACAACATAATTTAAAAAATATAGAAAAAAAACTTGTGTTAACTTTACCGAGAATCGAACTCAGAGCCTTTAGCTCATTTTTGGCTGTGTATGAACTAGTATATCTACTGGTATAATGCTGATGCAGAGGCTGACTAGTATACCAATTGGTATGGTGCTGATGCAGAAGAGGACAATTGCTTTTCTTTTTCTCTTGTAACTGCTTCTTTTTTACCTTGTAATTCACAGATGCTTTTTCGTGTTTGGGTAAATACAAATAGTCGCTGCTTTCTAAAGAATAAACTGGTATATTGCTGATGTAGACGCTGACTATGATACTGGTGCATAGACCGACTAGTATACCAACTGGAATGAATGTCAAATTCGTGGACTAGTATGACAAGTGGTACGATCTGAATGGGCATAATGATTAGTATGTCCTGCCGCATAGACTGAGCAGTATGTCAACCGGTATGATTCTGATGTATATATGAACTAGTATGTCAACTGGTAAGATTCTGATGCATATATGAACTAGTATGTCAAATGGTATATTTCTGATGCAAATTTGAACTAGTATGTCAACTGATATGATTATGATGCATAAATGAACTGATATGTCAACTGGTATGATTCTGATGCATAATTGAACTACTATATCAACTGGTATGATTCTGAAGCATATATGAACTAGTATGACAACTGGTATGATTCCGATGATTTTTTTAACTAGTCTGTTAATTGGTATGATTCTGATGCATTAATGAACTAGTCTGTCAACTGGTATGATTCTGATGCATATAAGAAGTAGTCTGTCAACAGGTATGATTCTGATGCATATATGAACTAGTCTGCCAACTGGTATGATTCTGATGCATATATGATCTAGTCTGTCAACTGGTATGATTCTGATGCATATATGAACTAGTCTTTCAACTGGTATGACTCTGATGTATATATGAACTAGTCTGCCAACTGGTATGATTCTGATGTATATATGAACTATTCTTTCAACTGGTACGATCCTGACGTATATACGAACTAGTATCTTAAATGGTATGATACTGATGTGTATAATAACATAATTGACTAGTCAGCCAATTGGTATGGTGCTGATGCAGAGAAGGACAATTGCCATCTCGTAGGACATCGCCGTGTTAAAAATACCAGTTGCTAATATGGAAAAATTACAGAACTCGAACTAGTTGAAGCCGCCTAGCTGACTGGTATTTGATTAGTATAAAACTAGTTAAGTTGACTGCAGGGTAGTTAACTATACCCTTTTTCATCCACAATGACATTGAATTCGATATCGAATTCCTCAGCATTCCCACAAGCGACCACTCCAAATTCTCGCTGAAAATTCAGCAGGAGACATTGAAGTCGAAGTGGGACAAAGCCATAGAAGCTTATGACGAATTTATGGCTGACAGCCTATTCAGTCTATGTGAAATGCATGTCAAAAATTAATGAACTCGCAGAAAGGCTAGAAAAGGCAGAGAAGGAAAAGGAAATTGTGAGCAATCCACGCAACCTACATCTCCCACCTTGTGATACAGATGTTTTCAAGGGAGATTATTTATCATGGCCTACATTTCGTGACATGTTCACAGCCTGAACAGAAAACTTTTCATCATCTGAATATTTCGATAACTACTACCAGGTTTATAGAAAGGATCGCTGTCTAATCGCATCAGGGTTAACTAGAGGGGGCGGTGTTTTATTGGCAATTAGAGCTGACTTATGCAGCCAAATGATAACGTTACCTCATGCCGATGGTTCATGTGAACAGATCTGTTCATGCATTAAAATGCCACGTAACAAATCTTTATTTATATTATTATCCTATATTCCACCCAATAGCAATATTGAATTATATAGTAAGCATTTGAATAATCTCGTGTACATTAACGATATCGCTAAAGATAACGACGACCGGAACAACATTTGTAACTATAGGCCTATAGTGAAACAGAGCTCAGTGGCAAAGTTGTATAAATTAAAGATGTACGGTATTACTGGTGGGCTGCTTAAATTTTTCTCTAGTTTTCTAAGTGGTAGGAAACTATTTGTGAAAATGGGGTCCACCACGTCCAGCACTTGTGTCAATGCGTGGTCAGGTATCCCGCAAGGAACTCACAGCGGACCTTTATTGTTTCTTCTTTTTATAAATGATTTACCCTTTTACTTTAAATATGCGAATTGCTTAATGTTTGCTAATGATGTCAAACTCTTTCTGAAAGTTGATAGTACCTCGGACAGCGAAAAGTTGCAGCATGATTTAACCTCTTTCGAAACTTGGTGTAATTTGAATCATTTGTATTTAAATATCAATAAATGCTCTATAGTAACTTATGCTAGGAAACCGGATATTGTCCATTTCGAATATCATTTGGATACCAATGTGCTTAAACATCTCCCAGATATGAAGGATCTGGGTGTGATATTTGACACCAAGCTTTCTTTTAATAAACTTATTGATTACATAACCTCTAAATCGTTTTCACTGATAGGTTTCATTCGAAGAAATACCAGGGAATTTAAAGTCCCAAATACCCTGAAATCTTTGTTTATTGCTCTTGTACGAAGTCGTTTAGAATATTGTTCTTTGGTTTGGAGTCCGTACTACGATCTTTACTCTGTAAAAATTGAAAGAGTCCAGAGAGTCTTCACGAAATATGCTCTATATAAAACTAACTTTGAAGGTGGTCGTCCACCTTACATTAGCAGACGGAAGCTTCTTGGCCTGCAATCTTTACATGACCGAAGAATTTGCTGCTCATTACTATTTGTGTATAATGTAATAAACCATAATATTGGTTGTGATGACATAAAGGCTTTGTTCAACGTTTATATAGCCCCAAGATCGCTACGATAAAATCGTTTATTTGCTGATTCAATTAGTAAAACGAATTACTCGTTGAATGAACCCATTAATAGGTGTATCCGCCTTTGTAATAGTTAAGCTAATGTTATTGATCTCGATTCAAGTTTTTATACGTTTAAATTAAGTTTGTTTACATTATTTAATTAAATTTGTTACATATATTTATACGCTTGTGATAAACTGTCTATGTAGTCTGTAAGATTTATTAATCAGTAGACTGAAATAAAGAAATAAATAAATAAATATATGTTCTGAATAAGGGTCTTACTCCAATACAAAAACTTTATTACTTGAATCAAAAGACTCAAGGTAAGGCCAGGGATATTGTCAAGAAATGCTTTGATGTAGCCTGGAAAAATACCTGCGACCGATATGAAAATAAACGAATCCTTGTTAACACCCAGTTAAAGATTCTCTTTAACCTGCAAACAGTCGAAACTGAATGCGGTACATCCATAAAGAGATTACAGCGGGATATAAATAATTGTATATCCTCATTAGTGAGTCACAAAATTGACATATCAAACTGGGACCCCATTATAACATATCTCTGTTCGACAAAATTGCCTGATGTTACTCTATAACTTTGGGAACAATCAGTGGAGAATAAAACAGAGACATCCAAATGGGTGGATATGGACAGATTCTTGTCACATAGGTTCCAAACCTTAGAATCGGTTTCAGGTTTAAGAGGAACAAAGCCAAAACCGCCAAAGGTACAAGGCAATAAGCAGTCTTCTGAACCACCGCATAAAAAGCTTGGGTCTTTTCAAGCGCGTGTCGCTAAAAGCGGGTGCACAATGTGTCAAAACACTAGTCACCGAATATACGCTTGCGACAAATTCAAAAAAAACCCATAAGCGAAAGAATTTCATTTCTCAAAAACAACCGATATTGTCTGAATTGTCTGTCATCGGGGCATTCGGTGTCGAAGTGTACTAGTCGCTCCAACTGCAGCATCTGTCAGTCAAGGCACAATACCCTCCTGCATTTGCAAACAAACAAGGCAACAACTGATACTTCGACGGTGGCCACAGATTCTATTGATGACGTACCGGGTACATCAAAATCAGCTCACATCCGTAATGAGTCTGCCAAGAAGAAGAAATCGGGTAAAACGGTTCAACTAAAATCAAATTTCGCGAACACAAGTAAAGGCGTTTTGCTAGGAACAGCTCGTGTATCCATTTATCATAATGGTACTAATTATTCCGCTAGAGCTCTCATAGATTCGGGATCTGAGTGCTCTTTCATTACAGAAAGACTCAGGCGAAGAATTAACTTGCCAAGTAGGAAAATGCATGCCCAAGTCTCGGGCATCAATAACACAGTTTCCGCGCAAGTTAAAGAAGCCTGTGCGATACAATTGCGGTCACCCGTTGACCCTTTAATTTCAATCGACGCTGTTGTGTCAGTTTTACCACAGGTAACTGGCAATCTACCTACATGTGACGTCAGTGCACTAACACAACAGGCATTCCCCGATCTTATACTAGCGGACAAGAGATTCTTTGTAAATGAACAAGTCGATCTTGTTTTAGGCGGAGACATTTACCCGCTAATCATATTAAGCGGTATTAAGAAGAACATTCTTAATACTCTACTGGACCAAGAGACAGTGTTCGGTTGGATACTGACGGGTTGTGCCGATGCAGCCAACCCAACCTACCATAACAGGGTATCATTCTTCAGTGAAGTTGCTTTAGACAAACAGCTAAGCTCCATCTGTGAAATTGAAGAAATCCCGAAAACAAAAGCCCTCACTGCCGAAAAGAAAAGCTGTGAGGAGTTGTACAAAAGCACAACGCAACGAAATTCTGATGGAAGATATATCGTTTCACTTCCTTTCAAATCAGATTACCCAGCAAACATTAGCCTAGGACCATCATTAAGGATAGCGTGCTCTCAATTCTACAGAAACGAGACACGACTCAAGAAAAATCCCGAATTACAAACGGAATACAATAGGGTCATTATGGAATACGAGACAATGGGGCATATGTCAAAAATTAATGCACTACAGTCGGCCGATGCAGTCGACAATTATTATCTGCCGCATCATGCGGTTATTAAAGAGGAAAGTACCACAACGAAAGTTAGAGTGGTTTTCAACGCATCTTCACGTTCTTCAAATGGTACCAGTCGGAACGACGTTCTTTTCCCGGGTCCTGTACTCCAGTCTGATCTTCCCATATTAATTCTTCGCTGGAGACTTTTCAAATACGTCTTCAATATTAAGAAGATGTACCGACAGATCCTAGTAAATTCCAATCAAACCCAGTATCAGCGAATAGTTTTCCGCTCAAGCTCAAACGATCCAATCAATCTTTATGAACTCAAAACGGTAACTTTCGGAATTAATTGTGCTCCTTATCTGGCAATAAGGACTTTACTTCAACTAGCTGATGATTCAGAAGTTTCTCATCCAACAGCCTCTAATATTTTACGCAAAAACATGTATGTTGACGACGTCCTTTCAGGGGGGCATTCCATCGAGTCAGCAATAGAGGCTAGGGATGAATTATCCACAGTTTTAAAATCACTTCAAAAAGACTTCAAATAACAATGAAATATTAGAAGGAATACCGAAAGCTCATCTTTTGAGCGAAGAGTTTCTAGAATTTGAGGATTCCAGTAGCGTGAAAGCGCTTGGAATTACGTGGAATGCACATTCCGATAAATTCTATTTCACTATCAAACCAATAGAAGAAGATACAAGTCTCACAAAGAGAGCGATATTGTCGACCATCGCAAAGCTTTTTGACCCATTAGGTTGGCTAGCACCCACAATTATAGTCGCGAAAATCATTATGCAAAAGATATGGCTAGAGGGTACTGGGTGCGACGACCCCGTATTTCCTTTAACATTGGACAGGTGGAAAAATTTTACCGGAACTTATAATGAAATCGAGAAAATACGGTTACCCCGATGGGTCTCATATTCCCCGTCAGAAAACTTAGAAATTCACGGTTTTTGCGATGCTTCCGAGAAAGCATACGCTGCAGCGGTCTATTTGCGCGTTGAAAGGGATAACCAAGTACTGGTCAATCTGCTTTTGGCAAAAACAAGAGTGGCTCCAGTTAAAACCATTTCACTTCCGCGACTGGAGCTTTGTGGGGCGGTATTATTGGCAGAAATCGTTGAATCAATTTGTAGCAATCTGGATTTAGGTCATCTAAAAATCCATCTGTGGACGGACTCGACGACAGTACTGGCCTGGATACGCAAACCCCCATGTTCCTGTTCCACTTTTGTATCTCATCGAATTACCAAAATCATCGATAAAGTAGGAAGCTCATCTTGGTACCACGTAGATTCAGGTACAAATCCAGCAGATTTAGCCAGCAGGGGCATATTAGCTCAAGATTTGGTCAACAACATTCTATGGTGGCAGGGACCCTCTTGGCTTCAAGAAGACAGAGAAAATTGGCCAACCAAAGAAACGGACTTCACAACCAACGTTGAAGAAATACGAGTTCAGGCACATGCAGCAGCAGTCACAGACCTCAAAAGTGACATTCTTGAAAGGTTTTCTAGTTTACCACCAGCCTTGAGGGTTTTAGCATACGTTTTTAGATTTATCTATAGGACCCACCTGAAAGATAAAGCTCCAAGCCAGGAGTCTCATCTCATCTCCTCTGATGA
Organism: Campiglossa producta; assembly: GCA_964058755.1. Classification (NCBI taxonomy): domain Eukaryota; kingdom Metazoa; phylum Arthropoda; class Insecta; order Diptera; family Tephritidae; genus Campiglossa; species Campiglossa producta. Next base: position 13,862,759 of record CAXKVI010000006.1, on the reverse strand, counting down.
AATTAAAGCAACAACTACCTGTTTAATTAAACTTGCCCAGGAGGAATATTATGGTAATGAGATAGCGAAACTAAAAGTCAAAGAGCCAGTTGACTCTAAAAGTGAAATTCTTTCCCTAAATCCATTCCTCGATAAAACCGGAGTCATTAGGACGGGGGGTCGTCTTGGGGCATCCACCGATCTGGCATATGGCGAAAGGCACCCAATAATATTGCCATACAATGGTAGGTTGTCACGTCTGTTCGTCCAGTTTGTCCATGAAATTACCCTCCACGGTGAAAACCAACTAATGCTTCGTATTATGCGAACACAATACTGGATCCCTAAAGTGAAAACCATGATCAGGTCCACAATTCATAATTGTAAGATCTGTACGATCTACCAAAAGCGCCTTCAAAGTCAACTCATGGGAATTCTACCACAAGAGCGTACAACTTTTTCGCGTGCATTCACAAACACGGGAGTGGATTGTGCAGGACCGTTCGACATAACAAGTTATAGGGGGCGCGGCTGTCGTACCTCAAAAGGTTACGTCTGTTTGTTCGTTTGTTTCTCGACTAAGGCCATACATTTAGAGGCCATTAGCGATTTGAGCACTTCATCTTTTTTAGCAGCTTTTTCTCGATTCGTAGCCAGGCGAGGATGCCCCAAGAATATCTACTCAGATAACGGGACCAACTACGTCGGAGCTTCACGCGAATTAAAAGCGGAATTTAAAGCTTTTCTCGCCGACGCTCGAGCAAAAACTCTTTCCAAATTTATACCAGCTGGCGCTCCGCATATGGGCGGGCTGTGGGAAGCCGGTGTGAAAAGCTTTAAAACCCGTTTCAAAAAGATCGCGTTGGGCTCGAAATTTACTCTTGAGGAGTTTAACACGCTACTTTGCGGAATCGAATCCTGTCTTAATTCGCGTCTTCTAAGCCCGGCCTCCAACGAACCTTCTGATTTAGAACCCCTGACACCAGGTCACTTTTTAGTCGGCAGACATTTATTAGCTCCACCCGAGCTAGAAGTCAATGAAAACCCGGCCTCAATAGTGAATCGATGGCAAAAATTAAAGGCTTTGCACCCGAACTTTTGTCAAAGATGGAAAACCGAATACCTATCGGAGCTACAAAATCGGATAAAGTGGAAACATCCAAAATGGAACATCAAGGTAGGAGATATGGTTGTCATCAGAGAGGACAATTTACCGCCAACTGAGTAGAGGTTGGGTCGAGTGGTCAATGTTCAACCCGGTTCCGACAACCGTGTTCGCGTCGTAGACATTAGGACAGAGAAAGGCCAAGTGACAAGACCACCTGTCAAACTGGTATTAGTACCACCAGTCGAATCGGAACCAGATGACACAAATCTGACCACCGCTCAAAATCGACAACAGTCTAACAATTAGACGAAATGCAAAAAAAAAAAAAAAAGTTCGACCCGGCCTAATGTACATATGTATGCTTGTGCAAGTGGTGACATGATTTTCATCAAATATCAATATTTTGCGTCATTGTTATAAAACCACTTCTTCGCGTCAAAGAAGCCGTTTTACATGCTCCCATGCAGACTGAATTTTCTGCTGGGTAGACCCACGCCGTTTTCATTTGCACAAACAGACACAATACGGTTATGTATTTTAGGCCGAATCACAAATCACAATTTTTATATTTTTTTTGTCACCGGAATTGTCGAACACTATTACATTTTTTTTGTCTTCACAAACTAGCTCAACATCTCACCACAAGCCTTATTTTTGCACAAACAGCCATTAGCCTGACCAAAAAGGTGTCAATTTTTTTTTGGCAATAATTTTTCAAAAGAAAAAATTTTTTTGAAGAACTGAAAAGAAGGATATTACAATGGCAAAGGTAGCGTTACGTAAAATTTAAATTTATTCGCTAACAATTCCATTGCATTAACCCTTTCTAAACAAAGAGGGATTAAAAAAAATAATAATAATCACAATCACTTTCGTCAACTATTTAGTTTTTTTTGGTAAAAAAGAAAAAAAGTATAATATAATTTTTTTCTCTTTTCGAAACAAATACAAAAAAAAAGAGACAGCCTAGTGTATAAATCGGTACTATTAAATAGCAACATCCGATTTACACAATGAAACATAAGGGCAAGAAAAACATTTTTTTGAGACCCTCTAATACACAATATACGCGATACCACGATTGTGGATTATCCACAAACACAAAAACAATTACACCCACAATTCTTAGCGGCACTTTTCGTCACTATACACATTTTTTTTTAGGTATTTTACCTTAATCAAAGGTTTTAAATATAGTACCTGGGTGACCGAGCTTGCTCGGTGCTATCAATTTAGTGCTAACTTTACTTACCAAACTTGTGAGGATGTGTTACACTGTCCTTTATATGTGGGCAAATTATTAAAATTTTGTAATTTTCGTAGCCGTAATGGACTTTTTGCGGACAACCCTACTTGAAAATATTTTAGTTGGTTTGTCAGCCAATATACCTTTCATTTGATACCCATATTGGCATATCTAGCTCCATAAATAAAAAAATTAAATAGGTGGCAACCCTGTAATACAAATATACTGCGATAAGGTGACAACCCTAGATGGCAACTGTACTTAGAAATATTTTAGTTGATATAAAAAAAAAAAAAACCTCTAATTTGATACCGATATTCGCATAGGTAGTCTTAAAATCGATCATACTATCACCATTCCAAATTTCAGCCAATTCGGTCAAGCGATTCTCGAGATAGTAACGGATATACAAATATATTGTGGTAAGGTGGCAACCCTAGGTGGCAACCCTATTTGAAAATATTTTAGTTGGTATCTCGCCGAACATACCTTTCATATGATACCCATATTGGCATATCTTGCTCCATAATTAAAAAAAAGGGATAGGTGGCAACCCTGTAAACCGCCCCAAGTGGCAACCCTAAAGTGTGTAGTCTTAAAATCGATCATACTATCACCATGCCAAATTTCAGCTAATTCAGTCAAGCGATTCTCGAGATAGTACCGGATATACAAATATATTGTGGTAAGGTGGCAACTCTACTTGAAAATATTTTAGTTGGTATCTCGCCGAAAATACCTTTCATATGATACCCATATTGGCATATCTTGCTCCATAATTAAAAAAAAATGGGATAGGTGGCAACCCTGTAAACCGCCCCAAGTGGCAACCCTAAAGTGGGTAGTCTTAGAATCCATCATACTATCTTTGTGCCAAATTTCATCCCAATCGGTCAAGCGGTTCTCGAGATAGTCCGAACATACAAAAATACAAATATACAAGATTAACTCGTTTAAAGATATTAGATATATTTTTTTCTTCGTTGCACTTTCCTCATTTTTGTATTTTTTCCACTTATTTTATATCAACACTACACTACCGAAAAAGCCCGTATCTAATTTTTTTAACACGCACAAAACGAAAAAAAACCGAACATTTTACGCGCCACGCTTAACTAATTTAACTAATGGCCGGTGGCCATTGACAAATATAGAGCGCCATAGAATTCGATAGCATGAAATCGATATCGGATCGTTGTAGGGATAACATAGGGCTACACTGGCCATTTTTTCAAGCAGTGTAAAAGGGTTAGAGAATATTTTGTATTAGCATATTGATTCCCCGAGGGACTTTCATTTAACAAAATGAAATATTTCATCTAAATTTCACAAACCACCTTGCATTAAGAACGTAAGGGCCAATTTTAAGTATCCCTAACCCAGCGCACAGCTACCACCAAATTTTGAGTATGTCGACTAAATAGCCGCTTAAATTGCTCTCCATTCATTAGGCCCAGAAATTTAAATGGCAAAAGTCTGCAACTGGAAAAGAATTACCTTTCCAGATATGACTCGTTACACTGTCCTACGAAAACGCTCCGAAGCAAGCCAGTTCGAATTGAAATGTCGGTTATGTAGCAAATCACACCCGCTAAGAGCGTGCCCAGTTTTTAGGGCCAAGGAGCCCACCGAACGCCTACGAATAACACACCAATTTCGCTACTGCACCAATTGCCTTTCAGAGGCTCATGTTGTTGTTGTTGTTGTAACGAAGTGTAGCCCTGCCCAGCGTGTACTTTTCCTTAACCTAAATTGTCATCAATTTCTTCTAACGGGAGTCCTAGGAAACTTGCAGTTTCGGTGCTTGAATGAAGGGGTCTGTCGACGATGCGGCGAACATCATCATACGATGGTTCACATTGAGCCCAATGGAAAACACAGGCGGCGATCAACACGTCCTACACAAAATGACGCTAACGACACCGACACAATGTCGCTGTTTGCCTCGGAGGGCGAGTTGACGGAGTCTGAAGCGGAACCATCTGCTTCCCAACAGGGTAATTTGGCTGGAGTGGAATCCATGGCATTCCACCCGGCACCTCCGAGTCGCACTACGGCTCAACGCTTCCGGCCACGTCTACGTCACGAACTACACGAAGAGGGAAACCGACAAGAAGCACCTACGGCATATAAGCGATTTTGGCGCAAACGCAAACAAGGGAGAGTGGAATCTCAAGCATTCCACCTCCGCTCTCGTCATAACCAGGGAGGAGTGGAATCTCAAGCATTCCACCCTCTCGCTCTTCAACAACGGGGTAGAGTGGAACTTCCGCTCCGGCGTAATAGCGATACCCCCGGTCGTACAATGCCTCACCTCGGTGGCACCAACAGCATTGGTCAAAATCGAAACAGGAGGACGCATACACCTCGTGCGCGCTCTACTTAACGTATGCGCTAGTGTCACCGAGGTATCAGAGGACTTGGCACGCGAGCTTCATTTAGGGGCAACGTATTTAAACGGGCGAAATTCTTGAAGTTACAAATAAAGCGTGCCACTAAATTTGAAACCACGTAAATTTCATCTTTTCATTTATTTTCCTCTCATTTCAGCGTGAAGAGCTTAGATTTAAGATATTAGTTTTAAGAGCCTAAGGAAACTTCTCGGCTTCGGGTACGTTTTTCATTTTTTGGTCAGTTGCGTCACGCAACTGGGGCCGGCATGTTTAGGCCAGATGCCTAAAACCTTAAACTTATAAGGTCGCCCTCGTATTTATCTTTTTATTTACTCGATAACAGAGTTGGTCGAACGGTTTAACTTATTTATGCTAAAACATCGCACGGATAAATAAACCGTACGACCACAACGAGTTAACATTTTTCCGAATCAAAAATCGGGCACTTGGATTTACTTTTCATATAGCGCACACGTACCAGGAGCCGTAGCTGATTTTCAAAGGTAACCTAAAAATAAGTATAATTAGCAACTTTGAATTAATGTGACTTGTATATTAGTTGATATATATATATACATATTAAATACTTGAAATTTCACATTCTTTTTCTTTTATCCGCAAAATTTGGTCGGTCAAACTTTCGAGTTTGCATTCCGAGCAAAACACCGGCTATACAAATATATTGCGGTAAAGTGTCAACCCCACCTGAAAATAGTATAATTGGCATGTCGCTGAAAATACCTTTCAAAATTTAAAAAATTTGAGATATGTGGAAACTCTGTAAACTGCCCCAGGTGGCAACCCCCAAGTGGATAGCCTTAGAATCAATCGTACTATCTATATTCAAAATTTTATCCAAATCGGACAAGCGGTTCCCGAGATAGCCCGGATATACAAATATACAAGTTTAGCTCGTTTAAAGTTATAAGATACATACCACCCATTATAGAAATGAGATAACCGCTTAAAAAATTTGGGTTTTTTTGGTAAGTTTTCCAAGAATTAAAATTTTTTTAAACATAGTGTTCTATTTATCGGACTTCTGTAGATTATTTCTATAAATTTTGGAATATAAAAATCGACAATTTTTTCACAGATCCTTAAATTTTCTACTAAACGAAGTGGTTAGAGGTCGTCTAAAAAATCAATATATGTACCTACATTTTTCGTTTTTTTCAAAAATCAAATCAAAAATCAATATAAAATGTCTTTTTAAATATTTCTAAGTTATGGTTAAGGAAAAAAGCTAAAAACCCACATTTTGCCAGGTTTCACCCACTTTTGAATATATTTTTTTTTTTTTTTGAATCAATATACCTACATTTTTTTCAAAAATCATTATAAAATGTCTTTTTAAATATTTATAAGTTATGGTTAAGGCAAAAGCTAGAAAACCCTCAAACTGTCTTTGCACAAGGCTAGATTTCGCGAGCAGTTACTAGGAGTTCCAAAAATGGAGTCCGGATCATCATAAAACCAAACATCAGCAATTTTAAGGACTTTAGATGAATGGGGTATTACTCGATACATCAAGGCAATGTGTTTCGACACGACTGCTTCAATTTATTTCGATATTTGGGCTTTGTATAACGGAACATGTGTAGGAATTGAAAAAGCCTTAGGAAGAGAATTGATATACTTGCCGTGTCGCCATCACATTTATGAGATCATTTTAAGGAGTGCATTTGAAGTATATTGGCCAGCATCATCGGGACCGAACGTTCCAATATTTGGACGATTTAAGAAGAAGTGGGGCGATATTGATAAGACCAAATATAAAGCTGGAATTGAAGATCTCATTATCGCTAATATTGTTTTAGAGAAAAAAATTAAATATATACGTTCATCATGGAATGCTTGCAGGTATGTACAGTAATATAGTACCTTGGGTATAACTATAAGAATGTAAATTTTTTATTTCTTTTATAGTCAAAACAGCCTCGTGACGATTACAAGGAGTTTTTAGAACTGTCACTAATTTTTCTTGGAGTGTTGTCGCAGGATGAAGTTTCATTTAAATATCCGGGTGCAGTTCATCACGCAAGATGGATGTCGAAGTCCATTTATTGCTTAAAGATATTCATTTTTAGAAATGTATTTGAACTTACTGCAAGGGAATGCAATAGTCTGCGGCACATTTGCATTTTTATTATCATGATGTATTTGAAGGCTTGGTTTTCACCATCTTCGGCGGTTGCAGCTGCTAATCATGAATTGGAGTTTTTAAAACAGCTTGTTGAATACGAAAAAATAAATGCTTCGATTGCTTCAGCGGCTTGTGAAAGATGGCTTCACATTTGTGGTATTTAAACGATGCCGTTTTATCCTTGTTCGACGATGCTGTTAAACTCGATATGAAAAAGAAAATTGTTGAAGCTGTAAAAAATCGAGTTGGTACGAATTCCAAAGCTAAAAGATTTGAGATCCATCAAAACAGCATAAATTCTATAATGCGAAAGGATTTGAGTCACTTTGTGTCGCTAAAATCCAAAAAACTCTTTGCAATATTTAACCTGCCATATGATTTTCTTGATGTTGACGTTGAAGCATGGCCTTCGGATGAGAGTTATAAGGAAAATCAAGAATACTTTAGTCAATTAAAAGTTGTAAATGACGTAGCAGAGCGTGGAGTGGCTTTGGTATCAGAATACAACCAATGCTTGACAAAAAACGAAGAACAATTTCAATATTTATTGCAAGTTGTTAAAGAACGTCGAGCAAAATATCCTGACTGCAATAAAAAAAGATTTTTATAACTAAGGGATTAGAAATAATGATCTTCAATGTAATATTTAGGTATTAATGTTGTATAAAGAAATAAAATTTCGTATAATGGATTTAATTGTTGGGCTTTTTTAAAGAAATAAATAAAATATAAAATTTAATTAACAAAAACTTATTTTTTCTCAAATGAATAATTTTATTACAAAATTTGCTCTATATGCATGAGTTCTGGGGTATAAATACATATGTATATTTTCGATTGTGTGGAGTAAACTGAAGAGAAAATATGTAGCTACCTGGTAGTGGGCTAACGATTTAAATATATATCTAATCCTTTCTTTAAAAAGATCTTCTTGAATCACTGTTAACGAGCGTTAGGTACGTGTATGAATGTATGCATGTGCGGTGGCACATTTATGTATTGGTAAAGAATCTCAGGCAGGCGTGAATACATAATTATATTCAATACCTTAAACCTTCTCAAGGACACTTGCAAAACTGATTATTTTCGGTTCTTGTTGTTTTTGCAAACCAGATGTGGGAAGCAATGTAGGCAACTACAAAATGTTAACATCTAAATTCTGCAATTTTAATGCCGATTTTTAATGTTCCGTTGTTAAGAGTGAATATCTCTTTAATGGATTGGTAAATGAAAAAAATCCATTTTACCTTTTTTGTAGAACGTGAAATAAAAATCTAAAATTCATTACTTAATATTTGGCTGTTTTTGAGCGACACTGCTTTTAACAAAACCTTATGGGTTTCAGAAATTAGTCAATTTTCGACCTCGAAGAACTTTGTAATGGCCACATAAATGAAAAAAAATTATAAAACCTTTTTTGTAGAGCATTCAATTCCCTGCAAAAACTGGGGTAAAAGTTGGCTGTACGATTTTTGGGTGAGAAGATATATTCATTTACATAAAAGCTTTTCACAAAAACAAAAAACGGCGATGAGGCACGCTTTCCCATTAACATAAAAAACTCATATTTGGTCATTATACTCCATTTAAAAAAAAAAAAAAAAAAAAAAAAAACTAATGGCGGCGATATACCAACAGGTTATCATAACCTCTAACGAGATTTTTAGCCCAGCTTCTCTTTCCAACTTGTGGTGTGTTGCTTTTTGAGTTTTCCTACAAGTTGGCGGGACCTACAGTTTTTGCCGACTCCGAACGGCACTTGCAAAGCAAATGAATTTTTTGCTGAGAAGCTTCTCATGGCAGAAATACACCCGGAGAGTTTGCCAAACTACTGCCGAGAGGCGACCCCGCTTAGAAAAATTGTTTTTCTAAATAATTTTTGATGTTACTTTTGCCGGGCATCGAACCGCCACGACTTGGCGTAGAAGGCCGAACACTTAACCGCTACACCACGGCGGCCGCCAACAACTCCATTTATGGTCAGGAATACGAATTTCTGTGCAGTCTTTGAAAAAAAACGAAAATCGATTTTTTTTGGCCCACGCTAATGTACCTATTATTTATAATTTCGTCCTCCAACTGGCCGTCTTCCAACTGGCCGTTGTCTTCATGCTCTCCTACAATACTACACGCCAATACTTCGACCAAAGCTGTTTTTGGAACACAAATCACACGAATTAAAACACGGATAAACTTTATTAATTTTTGAAAATTAGAATTGACAAATTTTTTGTTTTGACACGAACAGTCAAACTAAAAAGACAGAAGAAAATTATTTGTCATTGTGCAGGTGTTGTCAAAAATGATGTAAGTGTGTTGGAGTTTTCTACAGCATGCTTGAGCAGGGTTAGAAATATTTAAAAAGACATTTCATATAAATTTTTGATTTGATTTTTGAAAAAAATTTGGGTATTTTGATTTAAAAAAAATTTATTCAAAAGTGGTTAAATCTCGCAAAATCTAGCCTTATGCAAAAACAGTTTGAGGGTTTTCTAGCTTTTTTCCTTAACCATAACTAAGAAATATTTAAAAAAGACATTTTATATTGATTTTTTGATTTGATTTTTGAAAAAAATTGTAGGTATATTGATTTAAAAAAAGAAATATTCAAAAGTGGTGAAACCGGGAAAAATGTAGCCTTTGAGGATTTTATATAGGTTTTTTTGTAAGTTTTTATATAAATTATAGGTCTGAATGGTCAAATTTTTGATGATATAAGATCGAAGTTGCGAAATTTTTTCAAACTACTATCTATTTATCGGACTTCGGTAGATTACTTCTATAAATTTTAGTGATTTCTACCGTTTGAGACACAGCCATTAGCTATTTACGGAAGCCTGACGGATCTTGGACCAGCACGGAAGGGGAAACCCTGGAGCTGCTCCTGAACACGCACTTTCCGGGGAACTTGTATGATGCACCTGTAGCATCTGCAACAAACCTGGCGGTAAACATACCCATTACGGAGGAAAGAGTAAGGTGGGCAATCAAAAGCTTTGAGCCGTTCAAGGCAGCCGGGCCAGACGGGATTTTCCCCGCACAACTTATAAACACGCTGGAAATATCAGCTAAATGGCTGGTAGTTCTCTATTCAGCCTGCCTGGCTCTTAATTACATTCCGTGCTCCTGGAGAAGCGCCACGGTAGTCTTTATTCCAAAGGCTGGGAAGGCCTCACACTATGAGCCTAAAGACTACAGACCGATCAGTCTCTCGTCTTTTGCACTTAAAACCTTCGAGAGGATAATTAGCGATTATCTCTCCTCTACTATTGATAGCAACCTTATTTCTAGCTATCAACATGCATACACCAAAGGTAAATTAACGGAAACTGCGCTCCACAGCCTAGTCTCTATTGTTGAAAAATCATTGCACGAAAAGGAGTACTGTCTCGTGGCCTTTCTGGACATCGAAGGGGCTTTCAACAATATAAGGCCGGAGGCTATTAACACTGCTTTAACAAACCTGGGCATAAATAGGTCTCTTATTGGACTAATTGATCAACTACTAAAGGGAAGGAAAATAGTTTCTTCACTGGGAACAGTTGATCTTTCACGCTATGTCACAAGAGGAACGCCTCAGGGTGGTGTTCTCTCCCCGCTCCTATGGAACCTCACCGTAAACTCGCTGCTACGAGACACAAGGTGGGGGGGCGGGAAGATAGTGGCATATGCAGACGATTTAGCTATTGCATATAGGGGCAAATTCCCACAAACCCTGTGTGACTTGATGCAAGTAGCACTGCGAGAAGTTTCTTCATGGTCCTCTCGCTGCGGACTTAGCATCAACCCGGGAAAGGTGGAGCTTGTCCTTTATACCAGGCGGTACAAGATACCACCGCTGAACCTACCAGAACTAGATGGCGTGCGCCTGAACTTAGCTGATAAAGCCAAATTCCTAGGCACAGTTCTAGATAGAAAGCTTAACTGGAAGGAGAATGTCATCCAGCGCCAGAGGAAAGCGTGCATTGCACTTTACACGTGTAAAAGAGCCATTGGCAAAAAATGGGGGCTCAGCCCCAAAATTTGCAGATGGATCTACACTGCGATAATCCAGCCAATTATGCTGTATGGAGTCGTGGTATGGTGGCCTGCGCTAGGAAAGGCAACAAACCTAAATCTGTTAGGAAAAGTCCACAGATCGAGCATGATCTGTATAAGCGGGGCGTTAAGAACAACGCCCAATGAAGCTCTCCAGGCCATTCTTGGCTTTTTGCCACTCGATCTGGAAGGGTACCGGGCAGCAGCGGCATCGGCTCTGCGTCTAAGGGAAACGTCCGTCTGGGGCGCAAGCACTATTGGACACTCCTGTATTCTAAGATCTTACAGCTTTCTCCCTCTGAGCACAGATCGGTGTGCGACCACAACAGTCGGAGATTGTTGTTTTAGAATAAACATTCCCAGCAGGGAAGACTGGGAGAACATAGATCGGTGTCCCGCTACTAATGGCGGCACTTTTATATACACCGACGGCTCGAAGTTAGACGGCAGAGTCGGAGGAGGGTTTACTCAAGGGATTTGGACCTAGAACTCTCCTTTAGACTACCTGATCACTGCAGCGTCTTCCAGGCTGAAGTTTCTGCAATCATGGACGCCGTGACTTGGATAGGTAAACGCACCATCGGACAGGATATCTGTATTTTCAGCGACAGCCAAGCGGCCATCAAATCCCTTGGCTCTTACTCGTTCAACTCTGAACTGACGCTCAGCTGTCGTCGATCTCTTCAAGAGATGGCCCAACAGAACCGCGTGAACCTCACATGGGTCCCGGGACACAGGGACATTGAGGGAAACTGTAGGGCAGACGAACTTGCCAGGCAGGGCACGACCAAGCAGATTCTTCAAGATAAAGAGCGCATAGGTATGCCGTTTGCCACGTGCAAGCTAATGCTGAAGGAGCATACACTCCGCGAAGCCAACGAAAGATGGCTACAAGCCCCAGGGTTCCGGATATCCAAGCAAACCTGGCCAAAATGCGATCTTAAAAGATCTAGACACATATACGCCCTAAAAAGGAAGGAAATCTCCATATTAATAGGTGTTTTAACTGGGCACTGCCTTATTGGTAGGCACGCAGCAAGGCTAGGCGTTCCCTACCGACGATGCTGCAGGAGTTGCAAAGATGATGAGGAAGAGGAAACGGTGGAGCACCTCATCTGCAACTGCCCGGCCTTAAGCGGAGCGAGAAGGCGCTCTCTGGGAGTTCCCTTCCTGGTTAGCTTAAGCCAGGTCGCGGAGCTAGACATAAAGGACTTGATGGCCTTCATCAAGTTATCAAAATGGTTCGAGGAGGGGTAGCGGTGTCGGGTAGGAGTGTCAGTCCCGGGTTTCGGCTATATGGAGAGTCCCAACAGCACTGGGATTTTCCATATGGCCGGGCCCCGGGACTGACTTTCCTAGTGTTTGGTGGTATCACAACGGGCCTTTTATTACTGGCCTAGGTGTGCCTTTGCGGCAGCCACTTCTACCTACCTACCCTACCGTTTGAGACAAAGTTGCAGATAGACTCCCTATTTTAAATATAATAATATAATAATCGACAACATATTTAATATGTACTTAAATTTTTAGTTAAACCAAGTCGTTAGCGGTCGCCTTAAATTTTACTGAAGGCAACAACTGATTCGTTCTCTCGCACATTGCCCATACAGCTTGAATTGGTGATTTGACAATGAATTTGTAGATAAAGCAGTAGAGCGCATCGGATAGCGAGCGAACTGGTGTTGGTTCGAGAACAGCTCCGGGCTATAATTTTTTTTCATTGAAAATAGTTTTTTCTTTTTTAAAACATCTTTAGGTATATGAGTATTTCTAATCTTGCTTTTTTATAAGCTCATTAAATTTTCATAAGACATATGTATTTGTATACCTTTCATGAACATGAAATGGTATTATAACTTTGGTCCGATGTTTGTAAATATGAGAAGAAGAAGAGATAGACCCATCAATAAGTATACCGAAATGATCAGGATGACGAGATGAGTTGATTTAGCCATGTCCGTCTGTCCGTCTGTCTGTCTGTCTGTTTGAACGCAAACTAGTCCCTCAGTATTTGAGATATTTGGCTGAAATTTGGTATGCGGCCACCATTTTCCAATATAGGAATCATTTGTCGGAACCAGCAAGATCGGACCAATATAACATATAGCTCCCATACAACCGATTATTCCGATAAACGGATTTTGGGCTATAACTCCTGTAATTAAACGCGAAGGAACGTGAAATTTTATAAGTGTTGCTATTTTTATATGTGACATATCGATGCTGAAAATCATAGAGATGGAATAAATATTTCACATATCTCCCATCATCATCATCATTTATTGGCGCTTAACCGCCTAAGCGATTTTGGCCGTTTCGTATCAAAGCACGCCAGTCATTCCTTTTTAGCGATAACCGACGCCAATTGGAAACCCCAAGGGAGTTCAAGTCATCCTCCACCTGTTGTTTCCATCTCAGTCGAGGCCTCCCCCTTCCTCTGCTGCCGAATTCAGGCAACGATAGGAAAACCTTCTGTGCTGGAGCTTCTTTGTCCATTCGCATAACATGGCCCAGCCAGCGGAGTCTTTGGGCTTTAATTCGCTGGACTATGGTCAGATCTGCGTAGAGCTCGTACAGCTCATCGTTAAATTTCCTTCGATACTCGCCGTTGGCATCACGGGAAGGACCATAAATCTTCCGGAGAACTTTTCTCTCAAATACTCCAAGGGCCATCTCATCTTCTCTTGACATTGTCCATGAATCTGAGCCATACATCAGGACAGGTATGATGAGAGACTTATAGAGCGTGATCTTTGTTCTTCGAGAGAGGACTTTACTTCTCAATTGCCTACTCAGTCCAAAGTAGCACTTGTTGGCAAGAGTGATTCTCCGTTGGATTTCTAGACTGATATTATTTTCGGTGTTAATACTGGTTCCCAAATAGACGAAGTCTCTCACAGTTTCAAATTTGTAACTATCAACAGTGACATGGCTGCCAAGGCGCAGGTGCGCCGATTCTTTCTTTGATGACAGCAAATACTTCGTCTTGTCCTCGTTCACGGCAAGACCCACTTTTTTCGCTTCCTTATCCAGTCCAGAGAAGGCAGCGCTTACGGCGCGGTTGTTAAGGCCAATGATATCAATATCATTGGCATACGCCAGCAATTGCACGCTCTTGTAAAAGATTGTACCATTGCGGTTTAGCTCTGCTGCTCGAATTATCTTCTCCAGCATCAGATTGAAGAAATCGCACGAAAGGGAGTCGCCCTGTCTGAAGCCTCGTTTGGTTTCAAATGGCTCAGAGAGGTCCTTCCCGATTCTAACGGAGCTGTTGGTATTGCTCAACGTCATTTGGCAAAGCCGTATAAGCTTTGCAGGGAAGTCAAATTCAGACATGGCGGCATACAGGCAACTCCTTTTTACGCTGTCAAAAGCGGCTTTAAAATCGACAAAGAGATGGTGAGTGTCGATTCTCTTATCATGGGTCTTCTCCAGGATTTGGCGTATCGTGAAAATCTGGTCGATGGTAGACTTACCAGGTCTAAAGCCACACTGATAAGGTCCAATCAGTTTGTCTACGATGGGCTTCAGCCTTTCACACAACACGCTAGAAAGAACCTTATATGCGATATTAAGAAGACTAATTCCGCGGTAGTTGGTGCGGTTAGCGGGATCGCCTTTCTTGTGGATTGGGCAAAGCACACTTAAATTCCAATCCGGAGGCATGCATTCGTCTGACCATATTCTGCATAAGAGCTGATGCATGCTTTTTACCAGCTCTTCGCCTCCGTGTTTGAACAGCTCGGCGGGTAGTCCGTCTTTTCCAGGCGCTTTGTTGTTTTTGAGCCGGGATATAGCTATCCTCACTTCATCATAGTCAGGTGGTGGGACGACTTTTCCATCGTCGGGGATTGGGGTATCGGGTTCGACGTCTCCCTCGCAATTTAGCAGTGAGGAGAAGTGCTCCCTCCATAATTTAAGTACACTTTGTACGTCGGTTACCAGGTCGCCATTATTGTCCTTACAGGAGCTTGCCCCGGTCTTAAAACCTTCCGTCATCCGCCGGATCTTTTCATATAATTTTCGGGCATCATTCCTGTCAGCCAGCATCTCAAGCTCCTCACACTCACGCCTTTCGGCCTCACTTTTCTTTTTTCTGAAAAGGCGTCTCTCTTCCTTCTTTGCCTCACGATATTGTTGCCATACACTGCGGGTTGCGCCCGTTCGCAACGTCTCCTTGTAGGCAGCGTCCTTTTTTTCGAGGCAGTTTTGCATTCCTCATCGTACCAGTTGTTCTTGCGGGCTCGCTGGAACCCTATAGTGGCCTCAGCGGCGGTACGCAATGAGTGAGAGATATGCTTCCATTGCGCGGTTACATCGTTAGGTCGAGGATTGCCCTCTGCTAGCAGGTGTGAGAGTCGAGTTGTGAAATTATCAGCTGTCTGTGTCATGCGCAGCTTCTCGACGTCAAACTTTCCTTCCGTTACTGTGCGCACTTTCTTCGTTGCACAGAGGCGTGTGCGTATCTTGGCTGCGACAAGATAATGGTCAGAGTCAATATTGGGACCACGCAGTGTAGGCACGTCCAGAACGGTGGAGCTATGTCTGCCGTCAATCAAGATGTGATCAATCTGGTTTCTAGTTCTTTTATCAGGGGACAGCCATGTGGCTTGGTGTATTCGCTTATGCTGGAACCTGGTACTACTGATGACCATATTGCGAGCAGCGGCGAAGTCAATCAACCTAGTGCCGTTGGGGGATGTTATATCGTGGAGACTGAATTTTCCAACTGTGGGACCAAAGACTCCTTCCTTGCCCACCTTGGCATTAAAGTCGCCGAGCACGATTTTGATATCATGCTGGGGGCAGCGATCATAAGTCTGTTCAAGTTTATCGTAGAAGGAGTCCTTCTCTGCGTCGTCCGTCTCCTCTGTCGGCGCATAGGCGCAGATAAATGTTATGTTGAAAAACCTCGCCTTGATGCGGATCGCAGCGAGACGCTCGTTCACAGGAGTGAACGCTAATACTTGGCGGCGAAGTCTCTTTCCCACCACGAATCCTACACCACGCGCTTTGCCGCGTGTCTGGCCACTGTAGTATACGTCACAAGGTCCGATGGTCGTCTTTCCTTGTCCCGTCCATCGCATTTCCTGCAGGGCGGTGATGTCAGCCTTTGCGTTCATGAGGACATCAACCAGTCGGGCAGCGGTACCATCCCTTGAAAGGGTCCGGACATTCCAGGTACATGCCCTAATATCCTTCTCGTAGTCCTTATTTCGTTTTGCCGGGTCGTCAACATTAAAGGGGGTTCTCATCCGAGGCTTTATTAAAATTTTCAGTGGACTAAATTTTTTACGTGGCGGGTCCCAAACCCAGCGCACAACCCGTCTCCGGGATCTCCCATACAATCGATTATTCCGATAAACGGAATTTGGGCTATAACTCCTGTAATTAAACACATAGGAACGTGAAATTTTGGACGTATTGCTATTTTTATATGTGAAATATCGATGTTGAAAATCATCGAGATTGGATAAATATTTCACATAGCCCCCATACAACCGATTGTTCCGATAAACGGATTTTGGTAGATAACTCCTGTAATTATATAGGTAGGAACGTGAAATTTTGGAAGTATCGTTATTTTTATATGCGAAATATCGATGTTGAAAATCATTGAGATGGCATAAATATTTCACATAGCTCCCATATAATCGATTATTCCGATAAGCGGATTTTGGGCTATAAGTCCTGTAATTAAACACATAGGAACGTGAAATTTTGGAAGCATCGCTATTTTTATATGTAAAATATCGATGTTGAAAATCATTGAAATGGCATAAATATTTCACATAGCCCCCAGACAATCGATTGTTCCGATAAACGGATTTTGGTAGATAACTCCTGTAATTATATCGGTAGAAACGTGAAATTTCGTAAATGTTGCTATTTTAGAATGTGGAATGTCGATGTTAAAAATCAATGAGATTGGACCAACATAACACATCGTCCCCATATAATCGATAGCTCCGATAATTTCGGTATGAGCTAAAGTTAAATTCACACAGGCTATACTGGGGATCAATAAGTGAAAATCGTGACGCTTATTCATGAAAGGTATTTAGCCTTCGGCACAGCCGAAGACAGCTTTCCTTACTTGTTATATTTGTGATACTTTTTTCGAAAAAAAAATTACTGCGAATATTTTTAGTTAACGCACAGCCATATGAAATAATAATTTTAGGTCATAAATATACAGTACCTGGGTGACCGAGCTTGCTCGGTGCTATCAATTTAGCGCTAACTTTACTTACCTAAAATGACCCAAAAAAACCAAAAACGAAACCAAAAAGACCTTTAAATGTTCCCAAAATGATCCGAAATTGAACCCAAAATGACCCAAAAAGACCCTTAAAAGTACCCAAAATGATCCGAAAATGACCAAAAAATTATCCAAAAATGATCGCAAAATTACCCCAAAATAATCCCAAAATAATACTAAAATAATCCTAAAACGAACCCAAAAAGATCCTAAAATGTTCCCAAAATGATCCAAAATTTACCCCAAAATGACCCAAAGTATATCCCAAAATGACTCGAAAATGACCTCAAAATTGAACCCAAAATTATCTCAAAATAGCCCCAAAATGATCCTAAAGTAACCCCTAAATGATACTAAAATAATCCAAATATGATCCCAAAAAAATACAATACGGTAAATTGTGACCCTGGGCGGCAACCCTACTTGGAAATATTTTAGATGGTATGTCGACCAAAATACCTTTAATTTGATACCCATATTAGCATATCTCGCTCCATAATTTTTTATAAATTGAAATAGGTGGCGACCCTGTAAACCACCCCAAGTGGCAACCCCTAAGTGGATAGTTTTATAATCAGGCATGTCGTCTAAATGCCAAATTTCATTCAAATCGGTGAAGCTGTTCCCGAGATAGTACCGGATATACAAATATACTTCGCTAAGGTGGCAACCCTACTTGAAAATACTTTAGTTGGTATGTCGCCGAAAAAAGCTTAAATTTGATACCCTTATTGGAATAACTTGCACCATAATTAAAAAAATTGAAATAGGTGGCAACCCTGTAAACCGCCCCAAGTGAAACCCCTAAGTGGATAGTATTATAATCAATAATGTCGCCTAAATGCCAAATTTCATCCACATCGGTCAAGCTGTTCCCGAGATAGTACCGGATATACAAATATACTGTGGTAGGGTGGCAACCCTACTTGAAAATATTTTAGTAGGCATGCCGCTGAAAATACCTATCATTTGATACCCATATTGGCATATCTTGCTTAAAAAAAGTTGAGATATGCGTCAAGCGGTACCCGAGATATCCCGGATGTACAAATACACTGCGCTAAAGTGGCAACGCCACCTGAAAATATTTTAATTAGGATGTCGCTGAAAATACCTTTCAAAATTTAAAAAATTTGAGATATGTGGAAACCTAGTCCTGGTAAAAGCGGGACAGTTGAGCATGAAGTGATCTGATGATTCCACCTCGTCATCCTCCATGCAGCTCACACAGTTCGGATTTTCAGCAATGTTTAAGCGCACCGCATGGATTCCCATCGGACAGTGCCCCGTCAACACCCCAATCATAATGGAAAGGTATGCCTTGGAGAACTTGAGTAACTCCGCCGATCGCCTGGAGTCAACCACTGGCCAGAAGGACTTCGACACCTTACAAGAGGTGGTATCAGCCCAGCGATTGCTTAACTGATCTGAAGCCCATCTACCCAAAAGCAGACCACAGTTGGCAAGGGGAATACCAAGTGTTCCGAAGGCACCCATTTCCATTTCAAGAGTGCCCTCCCTGGCCAAGTGATCCGCATGGCAATTGCCGGGAATGTCACAAGGGCCTGGCACCCAAATAATTTGTATTTTGAAGTAGTTGGACGCAACCGTAAGCGATTCCAGACAGTCGCTAACCGTCCACATCCTTGATGTCTACAATTTCTGCTTGGAAAACGCTACAGTGGTCAGGCAGCCTAAATTTCCTACTGATCCCAAGCTCCTGACAGAAAATCTTTTTCGTGACGGAAGCCGTGTCCAGTGCGCTTCACCAGACCAGTACCCCCTAAAACATAATAGGTTTTACCACCATCTCGTACAACCAATATACCACCCTTGGAGAGAGAACCCATCGTTTGCCAATGGCCCCTCTGCAACAATACAAGGCGACCGAAGCTTTCCTGGCCCTGTCCTCTACATTAGGCTTCCATGACAGCTTCCTGTCCAGAATAACCCCTTGGTACTTAACCTTTTCGGAAAGCACCAAGGGTACTCCCCCAATGGAGGGTAGTACAAACCCATCAATCTTATACCTTCTTTAAACAGAACTAGTTCCGTTTTACGCGGTTGACAGCCAGCCCACAGGATCCGGACTACTCGGTCACAATACCCAGGTACCCTTGCAGAACATCCCTTATGGTACTAACACACTTACCCCTGACGATGATTGCTAGATCATCAGCATAGGCTATCACTTGACAGCCCCTGTGCTCGAGGGCCTGGAGCAGTCCATTGACTACTATGACCCAGAAAAGTGGAGAAAGAACACCACCTTGCGACGTACCCCTTCTCACCCTTCTCTGAGCCCCAGAACCTTCCCAATCGGCCACGACAATCCTGCCACATAGTAATCTGTTGATAAATTCTATCATCTTCGGTTCGACCCCCAAACTCGCTAATCCCCTCACAATGGCACATGGCAAAACATTATTGAACGCTCCTTCGATGTCCAGAAAGGCCCCCAGCACGCACTTTTTGTGCAGAAAAGAACCTTCTATTAGTTTTACAACGGAGTGAAGCGCCGTTTCAGTTGATCTACCTTTGCAGTAAGCATGTTGCGATGCCGAAAAACGCTCCCTAGGAATCCTGCTGCGAATGTGTAGGTCAATCAGGCGCTCCAGCGTTTTCGAAAGAAACGAAGAAAGACTGATTGGCCTGAAGTCCTTGGGGAAAACATGAGAGCACCTCCCCGCCTTTGGAATAAATGTCACCTTGACCATATTCCAGGAAGCGGGGATATAGCCCAACCTCAAACAGTTGGCGTAGATCGGAGTCAGCCAGCTGCAAGAAATCCCCAAAGATCTCTGCAGTTGCACAGGAGTTATGTCATCAGGTCCGGGTGACTTGTAAGGCTTAAAAGATTTAATGGCCCATACAAGTTGGCTTTCATCCAGAGAGATGGCTGGCCGATCCCCACGTCCACATTTGTGGATAATGAGGCGCCGCGGTACTGTGAAACAGGGACGTCAGGGAAGTGAGCGTCCATGAGAAGTTGGAGAGATTCCTCGCTACTCATTGCCCAGCTGCCATCTACATTCCTCAAGTACCCCAAGGGAGCAGGATTCCCGCAGAGAATCTTCCGGAATCTCGCAGACTCATTGCAACCCTCCACGCTTTCGCAGAAAACTTTCCAGGAGTCCCGTTTGGCCTTCCTAATCTCAGATTTGAAAATACAAAACCCGACCTTGTAGAGCTCCCAGTCAGAAGGTAATTTACTCTTTCTGGCCTTGTTGAATAGGCGCCTACTGGAAGCCCTAAGGTCACCTACTTCCTTCGTCAACCAGGGTGGTTTTCGCTTTCCACTTACGGTTTTCAGCGGACATGCGATTTTATACGCTTTATTACAAGCATGAGTGAATTTCTCCACCAGAGCATCAACGGCAGTCTCAGATAAATTCGAGCCCGCCACGGGTGCTCTTGCGAGAAATTCATCCAACTTATTACAGTACAGGGACCAGTTAGTATGTCTAGGATTTCTAAACATGATTTTACTGGGTCTAGCTTTATCAAGCGAGAACTGAATATACCTATGATCCGAGAAGGAGTGCTCCGAAAGAACGCGCCAGTCAGATATAAGGGGAAACAGGTCTCCTGAAGCAAGAGTGAGATCCAAAACCTCCTCCCTGACAGAGGTGACAAACGTTGGGTCATTACCCTTGTTACATATACATAGCCCTTCATTTAGAATATAAGCAAAAAGTAACTCACCCCTTGCATTAATATCCGTACTGCCCCACAGTGAATGATGCGAGTTCGCATCCGCTCCGACTATTATTCCTATGCCTCTTCGCTTTGCCTCAGCGGTAGTCTTGCATATGATTTCTGGAGGTGGCCCATAGGTATCATCATGGGCCATGTAGGCCGAGAACAGCCACGATCCCTTGTTTCCATCCTCCAGACATACAGCCGTTACATTATCGTCACTGAAATTGGAGAGAAGAAAAGCTTTAATATTCTTTCTAATCAGTATGCATGATCTTGGCCTACCTGCCGTACCATGCACAAATATGATCATCATCAGCTCATCATCAGACAAATCCATCTCCTCCACCTCAGCAGCCTCCCCCTCAGAAGCTAAAAACCTCTCCTCCTCAGCCCTATCGAATAGCACTCCAACACTGCTGACAGATCCCGCCACACACGGGATGCCCACAGAGCTGATGCTACCCGATCTAGCAGACCTGGGCACCGTATTTACGGCCCCCGACTCCTCCACGCGCACCTCACTTGCCGACGTGGCTCTCGGGTTCCTCCGCCCTGAGAACCCTCCAGTTGTGGGTAGGAAGGTTCTGGTGGCAGTAGCGCAACTGCTCCAGAATTCTATCTGGCTGGGACGGTTCAGCAGGTAGCCACACCCGAGCCCTTGGCCGAAGAGGGAGATCCCTCCTCTCCACGGCCTCGAGTCTAGCTCCCCTCCATAACTCCCCAATGGACGGCGGTGGCCCCGGGTACCTACAAGTAGCAGTCAAGTAGGCTGCATAGATGGCGTTGGCCACCCAGCTCCACTCTTCCCTGGAGATGGCCCCGTCCTTCCTGCTCCTGTCGACTACACCCAAGCGCTGATCACAGATGGCTTTCCTCCGTGGAGTCGCTTGCTTGCTCCTACCGGGCCGCCTCCGCTTCTCTGTATTTACAGGAATGCTGCTAGACAGTCCTCTGCTGGTGCTGGCCACGTCATCGGGGTTGCTCATCCGAGTCCCCTGTGGCTGAGCACCAGGTTGCGCACCGGAACCTTGTCCAGCCGCGGAGGTCGACTTCGACGCTCCTTTGTTCCTCGCGGAGTCCGCACTCGCAAGAGCGCCAGCCCCGCTACAGCCCTTCGAGGGGATTGTTTCCAATCCCCGAAGCTGGTCTGTCCGTTTCGCCCTCTCGTTACGTCGTGTGTGGGCTTGTCTGCGGCCTGATTTCAGGCCAACAGTGGTACTTGGTCGCATGCCCTCCAGGTGAGTTCTTTGCCTCCGGTTAGGAGCGAAGAGCACCCTGTCAGGTCTGCGACCCTGTCCCGTACTCTGAACCGATCAGCAGCCAGGCTACTCCCCTGCGAAACGCAAGGCCGAGCCTCGCTGCTGGTCAGTTCCCTGTCCCTGTTGTCCTTGTCCGTATTTTCCCCGTCCTTCTTTCCCCCCCTTTCCTTCCTTGTTGCTGTTGTTGTTGTTGTTATTATTGTTGTTGTTGTACATGATAGTTAAGGTCCCCACTCAGGCCCGCTATCCAGACCCGGTTGTGTAATGGTCCCGTGGTTATCTATGAGAACAGAGAGGTCACGCGAAGGTTGACGCATACCCTTATGAGGCATGCGTTCAGAGCCAGACCGAACGCAAAAGCGGGACCACCTCAACCGCACCTACACCACCAACTAAATCGCGACGGGCCTGGAACGTACCCTAAGGCCTGCCAAGGTTTTAACGGGACGTGGGTAGCTGCGATATTAGCCCACCAGCCATTTCGATTGGGTTTCACCACAACCTACTGAGGTGGCAGAATACCGCCCCTACCAGCCCAAAGCAAACTAATCCGAATCGTCGTCCAAGAAAGTCCTAAGCCAGTCACCGTTACCTCATGACCATAGTCAAAAACCATTTCCATACGCCAGGGCTATTGAAAAGCTAAGACGTATATCTGTGATTCCTGACCTCAGCTGGACACCGTCTGCAGAGAGGTGTTAAAGTACCAATCTTCAGACAACTGTAGTATCCATTACCGGTCGGCACCCTCTAGGAGGGTTCAGTCTGAGGATTTTTGCCAACCAAGTTATAAGATACATTATAGAAATGAGATAACCGCTTATACAATTTGAGTTTTTTGGTAAGTTTTCCAAAAATTAAAATTTTTTAAACATAGTGTTCTGTTTATCGGACTTCTGTAGATTATTTCTATAAATTTTGGAATATAAAAATCGACAATTTTTTCACAGGTCATTAAATTTTCTACTAACCGAATTGGTTAGAGGTCGTCTAAAATATTACTAAAGACAACAACTCATTTCTATTCATTCAGATTTACAACCCGAACACCAAACAAGTCTAGACAAAATTTGACCACTTTTGAATAAAATTAAAAAAAAAAATCAATATATGTACCTACATTTTTCGTTTTTTTTCAAAAATCATTATAAAATGTCTTTTTAAATATTTCTAAGTTATGGTTAAGGAAAAAAGCTAGAAAACCCTCAAACTGTTTTTTGCACAAGGCTAGATTTTGCGAGGTTTAACCACTTTTGAATAACTTAAATAAAATGTGGGTATGTTGATTAAAAAAAAAAGATATTCAAAAGTGGTGAAACCGGGCAAAATGTAGGCTTTTGCAAAAATAGTTTGAAACTTTTTCTTAGCCATAACTTAGAAATATTTAAAAAGACATTTCATATCGATTTTTGATTTGATTTTTGAAAAAAAATGTGGGTATGTTCATTTAAAAAAACTTTATTCAAAAGGGGTTAAACCTCGCAAAATCTAGCCTTATGTAAAAACAGTTTGAGGTTTTCCTAGCTTTTTTCCTTAACCATAACTTAGAAATATTTAAAAAGACATTTTATATTAATTTTTGATTTGATTTTTGAAAAAAATTTTAGGTATAATTTAAAAAATGATAAAAAAAATGATTCAAAAGTGGTGAAACCGGGCCAAATGTAGCCTTTGAGGATTTTTTAGCTTTTTTCCTTAGCCGTTTTTTTTCAAAAATCAAATCGATATGAAATGTCTTTTTAAATATTTTTAAGTTATGGTTCAGGAAAAAAGATAGAAAAACCTTAACCAGTTTTTGCTTACAATATTATTACAAATTATTTTCACTCCCTTGCTCATTGAGTACTTGGGTCCATTATCTATTATATTAATACGCTAACAAATTTTACATGCAAAGATTTGCCAAGCAAAAACCCATACTAAATATGCATACATTTTTATGAAATGCATATGGATTTGTTGGTATACCTCTAAGGCAGTGCACAATTATCTAATATATAACCGATACTGCTTCATTTATCTGTAATAAGCGAATGAAAATTTCTCATGCCACTTGAATTGGTTATCTGACAATGAATTTGTACATAAAGCGATAGCCCAGTGGGAAGCGTCGGGGGTAGTGGTCGAGCGGTTGATGGTTCGAGTACAGCTACAGGTATCGGGGAAATTTTTTTTATTTTTTGTGATTGAAAATTTCTTTTTATTTTTTCAATATATAAATATTTCTTATCTTGACTTTTTTAAAATTATTATGTTTGTGATCTCTACTTTCGAGAAAAAATATTGCTGCGAATATTTTTAGTTGACGGAAATCCATATGAAATAATAATTTTAAGTCATAAATATGCATACCTACCACCCATTATAGAAATGCGATAACCGCCTATACAATTTGGGTTTTTTGGTAAATTTTTCCAGAAATTTCCATTTACCCGGGTAGAAAATAATCTAGGCAAATCTATTCTCAATCTAGGCGCTGGCTAGATTTTCCTACAATAGACAATTCTACCTTGGGCCTGCCAGCGCTCTGGAATGGAAAGCGTATGTTTTTATATTTACGGGCAATTTATGGATTATTCTGTAAGGGGACTGCCTAGTTTTGAATACCCTGCACCTGCTCAGTTTTTCCAATCCAGGGCCTAAATATTTTGTCTATATTGGGGCGGCCTAGTTTTTCCAATCCAGTGCCAGGATAGTTTTTCCACGATTATAAAATTTAATTAAAGTTGTTCATTTGCCGAACAAATTTCATGCGTTGTGACAGCTGAATGGATAGAGATGATGACTGTAATGTGAAGGTGCCTGGGTTCAATGCTGGCTCTGTGACAATGAATTTTTTTAATTGATTATTAAATGTATGTGAAATTTAATTGAAGTTGTTCATTTGCAGAAACTATTTCAATGATTGGAATAGCCCAATGAACAGAAGACAACCGTGATGTAAAGGTGCCCGGGTTCAATGCTGACTGAAAGGCAATGAATTATTTTATTTCTCAGCTGGCATTGCCTTGGAAAAACTAGGCAGGGCCTAGATTAGCATTACCCGACAGGCCCTTTATTAAAAAGCATTAACAAACAGATAAGGGCCTGCGTAAAATTTCATTGGCAGGCCCATGGTTTTAAAAGGGAAAATCTAGTCAGGTCCTAGGCTAAATTTAACAGATTTTCTACCCGGGTATATAGGTCTGAATGGCCTAATTTTTGATGATATAAGCTCGAAGTTGCGAAATTTTTTCAAACATAGTAGTCTATTTATCGGACTTCGGTAGATTACTTCTATAAATTTTAGTGATTGCTACCGTTTGAGACAAAGTTGCAGATAGACTCCCTATTTAAAATATAAAAATCGACAACATATTTAATATGTACTTAAATTTTGAACTAAACCAAGTTAGCGGTCGCCTTAAATTTTACTGAAGGCAACAACTGATTTCTATTCATATGTACATATGAATTAACTTAAAAAAAAACTAGAAAATCCTCAAACTTTTTCTGACCTAAACAGAATTTGTAATTTACCCCCACAAAAAAGATGTAAAAACACGCCATGTATAATAAATTTCTATAAATAGAACTCATATTTCTGAAAAATGAACCTGTCAATCTTTCACTCAACAAGTTTGCTATTATTAGAGAAACTATTTTCATTCTCTCGCTCATTGACCATACAGCTTGAATTGGTGATTTGACAATGAATTTGTAGATAAAGCAGTAGAGCGCATCGGATAGCGAGCGAACTGGTGTTGGTTCGAGAACAGCTCCGGGCTATAATTTTTTGTTGGTCCAATCTAATTGATTTTTAACATAGACATTCCACTTTCCAACAGAGCAATAGTTACGAAATTTCACGACCCTACCTATATAATTATAGGAGTTATAGCCCAAAATCCGCTTATCGGAACAATCGATTGTATGGGGGCTATGTGAAATATTTATCTCATCTCAATGATTTTCAACATCGCTATTTCACATATAAAAATAGCAATACTTACAAAATCTCACGTTCCTAGCTTTATAATTACAGGAGTTATAGCCCGAAATCCGTTTATCGGAACAATCGATTGTATGGGAGCTATATGAAATATTTATCCCATCTCAATGATTTTCAACATCGATATTTCACATATAAAAACATCAATACCTACAAAATGTCACGTTACTAGCTCTTTAATTACAGAAGTTATAGCCCAAAAGCTCCTGTAAGGACAATAATGGCGACCTGGTAACCGACGTACAAAGTGTACTTAAATTATGGAGGGAGCACTTCTCCTCACTGCTAAATTGCGAGGGAGACGTCGAACCCGATACCCCAATCCCTGACGATGGAAAGGTCGTCCCACCACCTGGCTATGAAGAAGTGAGGATAGCTATATTCCGGCTCAAAAACAACAAAGCGCCTGGAAAGGACGGACTACCCGCCGAGCTGTTCAAACACGGAGGCGAAGAGCTGGTAAAAAGCATGCATCAGCTCTTATGCAGAATACCTATGGTCAGACGAATGCATGCCTCCGGATTGGAATTTAAGTGTGCTTTGCCCAAAACACAAGAAAGGCGATCCCGCTAACCGCACCAACTACCGCGGAATTAGTCTTCTTAATATTGCATATTAGGTTCTTTCTAGCGTGTTGTGTGAAAGGCTGAAGCCCATCGTAGACAAACTGATTGGACCTTATCAGTGTGGCTTTAGACCTGGTAAATCTACCATCGACCAGATTTTCACGATACGCCAAATCCTGGAGAAGACCCATGATAAAAGAATCGACACACACCATCTCTTTGTCGATTTCAAAGCCGCTTTTGACAGCGCAAAAAGGAGTTGCCTGTAAGCCGCCATGTCTGAATTTGACTTCCCTGCAAAGCTTATACGGCTTTGCCAAATGACGTTGAGCAATACCAACAGCTCCATCAGAATCGGGAAGGACCTCTCTGAGCCATTTGAAACCAAACGAGGCTTCAGACAGGGCGACTCCCTTTCGTGCGATTTCTTCAATCTGATGCCGGAGAATATAATTCGAGCAGCAGAGCTAAACCGCAATGGTACAATCTTTTACAAGAGCGTGCAATTGCTGGCGTATGCCGATGATATTGATATCATTGGCCTTAACAACCGCGCCGTAAGCGCTGCCTTCTCTGGACTGGATAAGGAAGCGAAAAAAGTGGGTCTTCCCGTGAACGAGGACAAGACGAAGTATTTGCTGTCATCAAAGAAAGAATCGGCGCACCTGCGCCTTGGCAGCCATGTCACTGTTGATAGTTACAAATTTGAAACTGTGAGGGACTTCGTCTATTTGGGAACCAGTATCAACACCGAAAATAATATCAGTCTAGAAATCCAGCGGAGAATCACTCTTGCCAACAAGTGCTACTTTGGACTGAGTAGGCAATTGAGAAGTAAAGTCCTCTCTCGAAGAACAAAGATCACGCTCTATAAGTCTCTCATCATACCTGTCCTGATGTATGGCTCAGATTCATGGACAATGTCAAGAGAAGATGAGATGGCCCTTGGAGTATTTGAGAGAAAAGTTCTCCGGAAGATTTATGGTCCTTCCCGTGATGCCAACGGCGAGTATCGAAGGAAATTTAACGATGAGCTGTACGAGCTCTACGCAGATCTGACCATAGTCCAGCGAATTAAAGCCCAAAGACTCCGCTGGCTGGGCCATGTTATGCGAATGGACAAAGAAGCTCCAGCACAGAAGGTTTTCCTATCGACGCCTGAATTCGGCAGCAGCGGAAGGGGGAGGCCTCGACTGAGATGGAAACAACAGGGGGAGGATGACTTGGACTCCCTTGGGGTTTCCAATTGGCGTCAGTTATCGCTAAAAAGGAATGACTGGCGTGCTTTGATTTGCAACGGCCAAAATCGCTTAGGCGGTTAAGCGCCAATAAATGATGATGATAGCCCAAAATCCGTTTATCGGAACAATCGTTTGTATGGGAGCTATATGAAATATTTATCCCATCTCAATGATTTTCAACATCGATATTTCACATATAAAAACATCAATACCTACAAAATTTCACGTTACTAGCTCTTTAATTAAAGAAGTTATAGCCCGAAATCCGTTTATCGGAACAATCGATTGTATGGGAGCTATGAGTAGTTTTGGTCCGATCTTGACTCGAAAATGACCCCAAAATTGAACCCAAAATGATCTCAAAATAGCCCCAAAATGATCCTAAAGTACCCCCTAAATGATTTTAAAATAATCCAAATATGATCCCAAAAAAATACAATACGGTAAAATGGTGAACCTGGGCGGCAACACTACTTGGAAATACCTTTAATTTGATACCCATATTGGCTTATCTCGCTCCATATTTTTTTATAAATTGAAATAGGTGGCAACATCTAAGTGGATTGTTTTATAATCAGTCATGTCGTCTAAATGCCAAATTTCATCCAAATCGGTCAAGCTGTTCTCGAGATAGTACCGAATATACAAATATACTTCGCTAAGGTGGCAACCCTACTTGAAAATTTAGTTGGTATGTCGCCGAAAAAATCTTAAATTTGATACCCTTATTGGAATATCTTGCTCCATAATTAAACAGATTGAAATAGGTGGCAACCGTGTAAACCGCCCCAAGTGACAACCCCTAAATGGATAGTTTTATAATCAATCATGTCGCCTGAATGCCAAATTTCATCCAAATCGGTCAAGCTGTTCCCGAGATAGTACCGAATATACAAATATACTGTGGTAAGATGGCAACCCTACTTGAAAAAGTTTTAGTAGGCATGTCGCTGAAAATACCTTTCATTTGATACCCATTTTGGCATATCTTGCTTTAAAAAAGTTGAGATATGCGGCAACACTGTAAAGCGCCCCAGGTGACAACCCCCAAGTAGATAGTCTTAGAATCAATCATACTATCTATATTCAAAATTGTTTCCAAATCGGTCAAGCGGTTCCCGAGATATCCCGGATATACAAATATACTGCGGTAAAGTGGCAACCCCACCTGAAAATATTTTAATTGGCATGTCGCTGAAAATACCTTTCAAAATTTAAAAAAATTTAGATATGTGGAAACCCTGTAAACCGCCCCAGGTGGCACCCCCCAAGTGGATGGCCTTAGAATCAATCGCACTATCTATATTCAAAATTTTATCCAAATCGGACAAGCGGTTCCCGAAATAGCCCGGATATACAAATATACAAGTTTAGCTCGTTTAAAGTTATAAGATACATACCACCCATTATAGAAATGAGATAACCGCTTATACAATTTGGGTTTTTTGGTAAGTTTTCCAAAAATTAAAATTTTTTTAAACATTGTGTTCTGTTTATCGGAATTCTGTAGATTATTTCTATAAATTTTGGAATATAAAAATTTTTTCACAGGTCCTTAAATTTTTTACTAAACGAAGTGGTTAGAGGTCGTTTAAAATGTTACTAAAGACAACAAC
Source organism: Campiglossa producta (assembly GCA_964058755.1). Taxonomy (NCBI): domain Eukaryota; kingdom Metazoa; phylum Arthropoda; class Insecta; order Diptera; family Tephritidae; genus Campiglossa; species Campiglossa producta. The sequence continues at coordinate 13,833,212 of CAXKVI010000006.1, read as the reverse complement.
TCATTTCTATTCATTCAGATTTACAACCCGAACACCAAACAAGTGTAGACAAAATTTGACCACTTCTGATTAAAATTTAAAAAAATCAATATATGGGTCGTTCCATATCATTTTTACAACTAAAAAATAGATTGTCCTGAAACATTTTTTTTTTATAAACTGGATGCAATATAAATCGACACGTATTTTTTTATTTTCGCATATTATGCGAAATTTGCGAGTAATAATTTTTTAAAGTTTTGAAATACGAAAAAATACGACCATTTTAAGTTCCTTCAAATCACTGTAGTTTCTAAACGAATTCGTATCATCATCATCATCATTTATTGGCGCTTAACCGCCTAAGCGATTTTGGCCGTTTCGTATAAAAGCACGCCAGTCATTCCTTTTTAGCGATAACCGACGCCAATTGGAAAGCCCAAGGGAGTTCAAGTCATCCACCACCTGTTGTTTCCATCTCAGTTGAGGCCTCCCTCTTCCTCTGCTGCCGAATTCAGGCGACGATAGGAAAACCTTCTGTGCTGGAGCTTCTTTGTCCATTCGCATAACATGGCCCAGGCAGCGGAGTCTTTGGGCTTTAATTCGCTGGAATATGGTCAGATCAGCGTAGAGCTCGTATAAAAAAGTGAAACTTACAGGTTTTGTTAATAATAGTTTGTACTCTTTAAGTACACAAAAATATAAAAATAAATTTTTTTTTCCTACAATTTTTTTTTTTGTAGTTTTTATACATAAATGTATATAACTAAAAATGGGACTCTTTAAATTTGTCGATTTTAAAACTAAATAAGCTCTACAGTTTGAAGAATATCTCCTACAAATTTCAGAGTGGTAGATTAAGTGTTTTCCGTCCACCTGCCAATTCTTTATAGTCATTTCAGCAATTTGCTCATATAAAATGCACCTAAAAACAGTAGCATACAATTTGTTTGTGTTTTTTGTGAAACATTTTGTATGAGTTGATATTTTTTATTTAATATTAAAATTAAACATCTCAAACTCAATAACAAGTTTGAGTTCAACGTAAAAAACATGCTGATTTTTTCTAACGAAACCCCAAGCAAGAAAAAATTATAACTATGTACTTCATTTTAGAATTTTTGTTTATGCATACATATTAGACTTTTACGTTTATATTGCATCCAGTTTATAAAAAAAAGGTTTGAGGACAATCTATTTTTTAGTTGTAAAAATGATATGGAACGACCCATATGTAACTACATTTTTCGTTTTTTCAAAAATCAAATAAAAAATCAATATAAAATGTCTTTTTAAATATTTCTTAGTTATGGTTAATTAAAAAAGCTAGAAAACCCTCAAATTGTTTTTGCTTTACCTACATTTTTTTTTTCAAAAATCATTATAAAATGCCTTTTTAAATATTTCTAAGTTATGGTTAAGGAAAAAAGCTAGAATACCCTCAAAATGTTTTTGCACAAGGCTAGATTTTGCGAGGTTTAACCACTTTTGAATAACTTAAATAAAATGTGGGTATGTTGATTTAAAAAAAAAAAAGATATTCAAAAGTGGTGAAACCGGGCAAAATGTAGCCTTTTGCAAAAACAGTTTGAGGGGTTTCTAGCTTTTTTCATTAACCATAACTTAGAAATATTTAAAAAGACATTTTATATTGATTTTTGATTTGATTTTTGAAAAAAAAAATTATTTGATTTAAAAAAAAAAAATTATTCAAGAGTGGTGAACCGGGCAAAGTGTAGCCTTTTGCAAAAATAGTTTGAAATTTTTACCTTAACCATAACTTAGAAATATTTAAAAAGACATTTCACATCGATTTTTGATTTGATTCTTGAAAAAAATGTGGTATGTTGATTTAAAAAAAAATTTATTCAAAAGTGGTTAAACCTCGCAAAATCTACACAGAGCCAACAATGACTAATAAAATAGAACAAAATTCATAAGATATAGTCTTTCTTCAAGAAGATGTGCTTCTTATTATTGTAGAGACAGCCTTTTTAATATTATTAAGAAGATTTTCTTTTTAATATTTTAAATGAAAAATAAAATTATATTGCCCTCACCGAGAATGGAACTTACAATTTTCGGAATGATAAACCCATCTGTTAACCATCAGGCCATCGCTTACTTTTGATTGCTAGCATCTAATTACTGATATGTGTATAGTTGTTAATGTTTCAAAGGAAAATCTCATAAATATAATTGAGAAGATTTCTTTTTAACATTTCTAATTAGGAAAAAAAAAAGAGAGAATCGAACTTACAATTTTTCGAATGCTAAACCCAGCTGCTAACCATCCGGCCATCGTATACTAATAATTGCCAGCGTCTAACTACACCTTTGTACTAAATGCATAGTTTTTTTAATAAGAATTTCTTCTTAAAACCAAAAAGATTTCCCTATAGTTTTTTCTTCGTGTCCACCGTTGCGACTACCCCTTTGCCCAAAAACTGATCATGAAGACAATCTTATTAATTTTAGTAGGCATTTTTGACTCTGTGTAAGAACGGTCTAAATCCTGTTTCTTCTTAAGTTGGAAAATATTGTCTAGTCTTTGCTTTTCTAGATGCTCAGGGTTAGTAAACACTCTATTTCCGAAAAATAAGGATATGGGTTTATTTTTAGTAGTGGAGTGGATTGATGAGTTATATTCTTGTACTGATTTGAATAACAGTTCCTCAAACGTAGGTTGCTTTGAGACATCTCATGATTTCTGAAAGTGTGCTATGGAATCTTTCTCTTGACCGTTGCTCGTGCTGCTATAAGGTGGGGTAGTATATACGTGAATGGACATATGGTCTTTGAGTAGGGAAGAAATTGTCGTAGAATTAAGGGATTTTTCATAGTCTATTATTACCAGTACTACCAGTTTTGGTATTCCAAAGGCTATCATTAACTCTCTTATTGGGTCTTTAATATATTCTATTGCTTTGGTTTGTATCATTTTAACCCCTGCGTATTTTGAAAATTTGTCAATGGCTGTGAGGATTATCTTCCTTTCTGTTGAATAAATGTCGATATGTGCGATTTCTCCTGGGGACTGAAGAATGGGGGTTTCTTGTACCGGTGGCTTTGGTGATGCCGATCGTATTTGTGTTCGTGGCATATAGAACATTGTTTAACTTTTTTTTTTAATTTTTCAATGCATACTTGGGAAATAATATTTTTTATAAATTTTCGTTTTGTTTTCTTGACTATTTCTGTGAGCTCTAATGTGCTCTCTAATTATGATTTCTTCTTGTTTAATATTTGCGAAATGAAGTGGGTATACCTCCTGAATTTTGTCCATCAGATTTATATATGTCAATAATGTTCCGTGACTGGGATGAGTAGGTGTACGGAACTTTCGTTGCTGTGATCAGTGGTAGACAGGACGTTAATGTCAGTTAGTGGAGGTCTAGAGACTGCGTCTGCTACGACGTTCGTGTTCCCTGGCTTGTACTTCATTTCATAGTTGTATTCTTCAAGGATACATTTCCATCTCTCCATTTTTCCATTGTGGTTTTTGTTGATCAATGCAAAAGTGAGAGGCTGGTGATCTGTGAAAATCACAACTTTCGCTGATCCGTACAAGTAGTTTCTCAGTGTCGTGAGAGCCCAGATGATTGCCAGCATTTCTTTTTCATTTGCGGCATAACTCTCTTCGGTTTTATTTAGTGATCGGGATATAAAGGTTATTGGTTTGCCTGTTTGCTCAAGGGCGGCGCCTAGGGCGTAGTTTGATGCATCGGTAGTAAGATGGAACTCCTGTTTGAAGTCTGTGCATGATAGGATGACTTCCTTTGATATAAGTGAAGATTTAATGTTGTTGAAAGCTTCTAGGGCACTCTTATCCAGCGCAACCAGCTTTTTGTTTGAGGCTTTTTTGGACACGCGTCCATCTTAATCTCTTAAAAGCGAGGTCAGAGGTGTCGCTAGTTTGTCGTAATCTCTGTTGAAGCGTCGATAATACCCTGATAGGCCAAGAAATGATCTCAAGTCTTTTAACGTTTTGGAACAAGGAAAATCCTGAATTGCTTTTACTTTAGCGGGATTGGTTTTTATGCCTGAGGGTGATATAATGAAACCTATGAATTCGACTTCTTTTCGGAAAAATTCGCATTTGTCCAGTTGGACAACTACACAACGATTCACAAAAGTAAAGAGGCTATATTATTTAGTAAAGTGTATTTAATAAAGCCGTGTAGATATTTAATAGCCGTTCATAGCCGTTTTTAAAAAATTCGATCTTTTTCCAGTGAACTTCTATCTCAATAATTCCGAATTTTTCGACATTTGGGTATCAAATGAAAAAAAAAGGAATCAATGTCGAAGTGGGTGTTTGAAAAAATAAAAGCAAGTCTCACAAAACGAAAAATTCTAGAAATTAACAAACCAATTACAAATTTTCACACTTATATTACAAGATTTTTTAAAAAATTCAAGGGAGATATTGAAAAATTCAAAAGAAAACATCAGAAGTGGTATTCTCGGCATATGGGGATTAAAATTGGAGAAAAAGATTGTGCGAAGTCTAGTAAGGTAGTACACGCCTGAAGAGTGCTAGTCTTCCATGCAGAGAACGAAGTGTGTTAGTCTTCCACGCTAACTGAACTGTGCTAGTCTTCGTTGGGAGCGACGAGATATTATTTTGTTTATTTTCTTTTTTTATATATTTAGTACAAAATTTGGTGTTCACTTTTGTTCTGGAAAATTAATAAATATTTCATAATAATTAAAAAATGAACACATATACCAAAAAGAAAAACAATATTGGGCTCTGAATTATAAAGGAATTTTTTATCAGAACTAAAATAATACGACGCTTTTAAGATGTCTTCAAGTCATAGTAAGTGACGTACATTTATTTGTTACTTAAGGTAAGTTTTTTTTGTTGTAATCACCGGTGACTCACTGGCACAGAATGTGTTAAATTGGCGGATGTTACGTTTGAACGAATTTATTGATTTTTCAGTAAGAAGTTGCGTTGCGGACGTTACTCATTATACTATTTCGTAATCTGCTATGAAACACGAAGTTTTAAGGGGTCTTGTGTAAAGAAACCCTCCAAAAAAAGTATTTCGACACACCCTATTAGTGTCTAATTTGGTTTTTAGAAATTTAAGGTCGCTTATTTATTTTAAATTTACCTTAACATGTATTCAATTAAGCAAATTTTGACACCTTTTGCGATATCGTATCTCAAAAGGAAATTTTTTTTCATACCTGGAAGGGACACCCTACTGGCAGTCACGGTGGGCGTGGTCTGATTCATCAGATATTTGCTAGTTTTCTTCCATATGTCATCGATATAGGATTTGACAACTTTCAACTGCGTAGCTGCATTGGTTGAATTTATGCCAAAAAAAAAATGGAATCTGGACCACTGTGCATTGCACCGTTTAAGGGGCTCGTGTTCCTCCTTATTCAAGGTGAATACCACTTACCTATCAGGCCCTACCGCATCCTCAACCAGATTGACACTCCAGTCCAGCGTCGGGAGAGACGGGTTCATGATCCGCAGCATCCTGAGAATTCTCTCAGTTTCAGCAGGGATGGCAGGAATCTATGCTCTTGCCCTTGGCACAGCCGGGATGTCCTTCCAGTCGACAACCTCGATTCTTGCCCTGGCTAACTTAGCCGTAACCACCGCCGGCTATCTCACCACACCTCACACGCACACTAACACAATTACACATACACCAAATGTCAACACCAAAAACGCCCACACATCATAAACAAAGCACAATTGTTCATCCTTTTGTTGCGCTCCCGCTAATTAAATTTAAATTTAAATTTAAAATTAAAGTCATTTCCTTTAATTTTTTTAAAGTCAAGGTGAGTTCAGTGAAGTGTACCCAACTATATATGGTCCATATTCGCCTAAGTGAATAGCACCTATGGACAGTGACAAAAAGAATATTAAATAAAGTCCACAACAATAAAACAAAAAAGGCGCAATAAATATGGACAGTGAAAAAAATATAAAAGTGAACAAATAAATCAATATAAAGAGACAATATACAGTCCACAAGAAAGAAGTTGAACAAAATAATTACAAAAACAAAAACGTGCACATGTAAAACCCAATATTAGGGTGACAAAAAAAAGCACAAAGAAAACAAAACCTAAACATTTAAACAAAATAATATTATAAAATATTCGGGCGCGCCGGTCAACAAAAAACTAAAATACAACAACAAAAAACTACAATCTACCAATATAAAACCGGGCGCGAAAAAATACAAAAATGCTTAATACAAATTGCTAAGGAACATATGAAAGGAAAAAGCGAGGGAAGGAATTACAAAAACACAACAACAACAATTATAAATACAATAATTAAACAAGGCTAATTAAACTTCCCCTTAACCCTTCCAAAAAAGCGGTGAGTTGTATGATTTCCAATTACTAAGACGTTCATTTGGTATTTCTACGGATTTTTTCCATAAATCCGTATCACCCAAAATCGAACCGTTACACATAAAAGTATATACATACATATATTCAAATATTTAAAATTGCTAAGAATTTTCTATTAGAATACGGAATTTAAAAAACTGAGTTATCGGTGAAAACGAGATGGCTCAAAAGCCTGAAAATTGCCCCACAATCGATCAAAATGTGATTGCCCAAAAACCTGAAATTATTGAATCAATCTACCTTTCCCCATTGGGAATTTTGAAATTTTTAAATACCCTTGGCAAATGCTTCAGTATTCAATATAATCTTATCTTATCTTATCTTACTAATATTATAAATGTGAATGTAGGGATGTTTGGATGTCCAGACGTTTACTTCTGTTCCTCAATAACGTGAGAATGGCTAGACGGATTTTGTTGAAATTTGGCAGGCAGACAGCTAATAGTCTGGAAGGAGGTATAGGATATTTTTTTTTTTTTTAATTTTGGGGGGTCCGGCCATGCTAGGGACAGTTACTTTTCGATTTTTTGTTTTTCCCATATAATTCTGAGTACAAAATGTGATTGCCCAAAAACCTTAAAATTGCCCTACAATATGGGTATCAACCGAAAGCGCATGACCGCAGGTTTCATTTGGACTTCGATATATTTCGATAAATTTATCGATAACTGAGTTATCGGTGAAAATGTTATTGCACAAAAGCCTTAAAATTGCCCCACAATATGGGTATCAAATGAAAGGGCATGGCTCCAGGTTTCATTTGAACTTCGATATATTTCGATAAATTAACCGATTACTGAGTTATCAATAAAAATGTGATTGCCCAAAAACCTTAAAATTGCCCTACAATATGGGTATCCAACGAAAGGGGATGGCTCCAGGTTTTATTTGGACTTCGATTTATTTCGATAAATTTATCGATAACTAAGTTATCGGTGAAAATGCGATTGCCCAAAAACCTTAAAATTGTCTCACAATATGGATATCAAAAGAAAGGTAATGGCCCCAGGTTTCATCTGGATTTGATATATTTCGATGAGTTATTGGTGAAAATGTGATTGCCCAAAAACCTTAAAATTGCCCTACAATATGGGTATCAAACGAAAGGGCATGGTCCAGGTTTCATTTGAACTTCGATATATTTCGATAAATTTACCGATTACTGAGTTATCAATAAAAATGTGATTGCCCAAAAACCTTAAAATTGCCCTACAATATGGGTATCCAACGAAAGAGGATGGCTCCAGGTTTCATTTGGACTTCGATATATTTCGATAAATTTATCGATAACTAAGTTATCGGTGAAAATGCGATTGCCCAAAAACCTTAAAATTTTCTCACAATATGGGTATCAAAAGAAAGGTAATGGCCCAAGGTTTCATCTGGAATTTTATATATTTCGATAAATTTATCGATAACTGAGTTATCGGTGAAAACGAGATGGCTCAAAAGCCTTAAAATTGCCCCACAATATGGGAATCAAACGAAAAGTTATCCATCAAAATGTGATTGCCCAAAAACCTGGAATTATTGAATCAATCTACCTTTCCCCATTGGGAATTTTGAAAATTGTAAATACCCTTGGCAAATGCTTCAGTATTCAATATAATCTTATCTTATCTTACTAATATTATAAATGTGAATGTAGCGATGTTTGGATGTTTGAATGTCCAGACGTTTCCTTTTGTTCCTCAATAACGTGAGAATGGCAAGACGGATTTTGTTGAAATTTGGCAGGCAGAGAACTAATAGTCTGGAAGGAGGTATAGGCTATTTTTTTTTTAATTTTGGGGGGTCCGGCCATGCTAGGGACCGTTACTTTTCGATTTTTTGTTTTTCCCATATAATTCTGAGTACACTTGACCTAAACTTATGATATTTCGCATACAGGTGTAGAAACTTCGGACAATATGGTTATCAAACGAAACTGGAAGGTCTTAGGTCTCATTTGGGCTTCGATATATTTCGATAAATTTATCGGTAACTGAGTTATCGAAGAAAATGTGATTGCCCAAAACCCTTAATTGCCCTACAATATGGGTATCAAACGAAAGGGCATGACCGCAGGTTTCATTTGGACTTCGATATATTAAGATAAATTTATCGATAACTGAGTTATCGGTGAAAATGTGATTGCACAAAAATCTTAAAATTGCCCTACAATATGGGTATCAAACGAAAGGGCATGGCCCCAGGTTTCATTTGGACTTCGATATATTTCGATAAATTTATCGATAACTGAGTTATAGGTGAAAATGTGTTTGCCCAAAAACCTTAAAAATTGCCCTTCAATATGGGTATCAAACGAAAGCGCATGGCCCCAGGTTTCATTTGGACTTCGATATATTTCGATAAATTTATCGATAACTGAGTTATCGGTGAAAATGTGATTGCACAAAAATCTTAAAATTGCCCTACAATATGGGTATCAAACGAAAGGGCATGGCCCCAGGTTTCATTTGGGCTTCGATATATTTCGATAAATTTATCGGTAACTGAGTTATCGAAGAAAATGTGATTGCCCAAAACCCTTAATTGCCCTACAATATGGGTATCAAACGAAAGGGCATGACCGCAGGTTTCATTTGGACTTCGATATATTTCGATAAATTTATCGATAACTGAGTCATCGGTGAAAATGTGATTGCCCAAAAACCTTAAATTTGCGCTACAATATGGGTATCAAATGAAAGGGCATGGCCCCAGATTTCATTTGGACTCCGAAATAATTTTCGAGCCTGCAAAATTTTAGTTTTTCATGACCTACTTAAAAAAATTTCATTTGACTTAAAAATTTTCATAAATACCCTGTCCGACTTAAAATTATCCGCTAAAAACTTTGGCCATGACAGTTTTTTGAAAAAAAAAAAATATTTTTGGGGTTTTGAGGAGTGTTTTGGTGAAAAAAAATAAATTTTCCGCCATTTTTTTTAAGGGTTTCTTCAAAAACGTGCAAAAGTGTTGCCGATGAAAACGAATTTGTCTCGTAGTTCCTATCCCACTTAAAATTATGCGATAAAAACGTTGGCATCAACCGTTTTAAAAAAAAAAATAATTTTTTTTGTTTTTGAGACTTGGTTTGGTCGAAATCGATTTTTTTCATTTTCAAGGCTCCAGAGCATTTTTTATGTATATGTTTCCGTTAGACCCACCATTAAATATACCAAAATGGGCAGAGGACGAGCTGAGTTTATTTAGCCACGACTGTCTGCCCGTCTGTCTGTCTGTCCGTCTGTATGTTTGAACGCAAACTAGTCCCTCAGTTTTTTAGATATCTCGATGAAATTTGGCATACAGATGTATACTGGCATTATAGGAGATATATGTCGGATCCGGTAGGATCGGACCACTATAGCATATATCTCCCATATAACCGATAGTTCAGATAAAAGGTTTATTGCCATTTCTCCCAAATCATTTTTTATGTATATGTTTCCGTTAGAACCAATTGTTCATATAAGATATTTTTTTTCATAACTCCCCATTGTTGATTGTTTAAAAGCCTTTTTTTAATGAATGCTAGAGGCAAGGGGTAGGCGTCTTTTAGCATAATTGTTATATATCTGCAATATGTTGAGACAAATTAATTTATATTTTTGTGAATGTTTAAAGCCTGCGTTTGTAATAATGATCATGACCTTGGAACCACGAGTACATAATCGGCTTGTCAACGAAAAAACTTTCTACCTGTTTGTAAAAAGATGAACTCACCATTAATGTCGATTTACTGCAGCTCATGCATATGTGCCCCAGTGGCGAATGTGCCCCCTTCTACCCTACATCCCTCGTTTAGGTAGCACAATAAAAACTGAAGATTGTAGGCAAAAACTATTTCTACCTGACTCTTAGCCTTATTGAGATATTGTAGGAAGTTGTTTCAGTTGATATTGCGAGTTCAAAGCTTAACTTCACTTAAATTTTAAAATTGTGTTTTTTTCAAAACAAGTTTTACCGTCCCAGCTAGCAAAGTCATCGTAAACGAGCTCGTAAACTGATGTTTTCTCGAAGAAAACTCTGATTAAATATCGTTTATGATATCCGTTTACGATTCGCCTACGAATCCGGTTTCGCTCTGAAATGTTTTTTGCCTACGATCGTCGTAAAAGTATCGAAAAATCACTCGTATATGAATCTTTTTACGTCCGTTTTTTTATTGTAAATGTACTCGTAAACGATTAATTTTCGATAGAAAAACCGACTTCCAAGACTGCCTTACCGACTGATTTCAATGCGAAAAATAATGCAAGTAAACAAACCTAAATTTTAGGTATAAAGTTTTTTTTATTAAATAATAAAATTGTTTATCTTTTTGCCATCGTGTAAGTACTGATATTGGTTTACATGTTAGGCATCACAACTTAATATATAGTGGGTCATACAACCCAGAGGGCATCCCGAGATCCCAGAATAGCAGCTACTTTCTCTCTCCCTTTTTCTTTTTCCGCAAATCCACCTTCCAGCACGCTAGTAATAATTTAAAAGATATATTTTATGTTATTTGTGTTTTTAATTAGATATTTTACAAACATACTTACTTTTAAAATATCAGTTTAAAAATTTTCGTTTAAAATTTTTTGTTTGAAATTTTTTGTTTTATTTTTATTTTTTGACGTGACAGGAAAAGCTTCTTTTGTTATTGTTTTTTTGTTATTCGAGAATAGCTCGTAAATCTCAATGTTCGTAAAATGTACGGTACCTTGTTGGCTGGGGTTCTATTTAAACGTTTTTGTCAATCCGGATTTTTTACTTCGACATAAAGTAGTTTAATTATTGCGGTTTTCAAAAAAGTTTGTTATATCTACACATTCGTTCAAAATATATTATTGGCATAAGAAACACAATATGGACGAAGGAGCATCATCATCAACAAGAAATGTGGAACTATTTGGTCCAGCAAGGGATCTGGATGAACTTTCTTTGCCAACTGCATTCGATATTCTGAAGTTTTACTTTTTTTGGCCGATCAGATCAGACATACAAATAAAATATTCACATGTAAGGCATTCACACCAAATGTTTACGACAAACTTATAGAAATTTGGAGCAAACTGAATATTGATTTATTGGATAAAAGGGCCATCACAAAAAAACTACATGCATTACTTGACAAATACAAGGAAATGTCAAGGGCCGGACGATATTTGGAAAAATTTTAAAGTTTCGTTGACGGTACAAAGAAAATATTTTTCATCGCAAAATGCAAATGCCCGCTGCTAACAAATCTTTGTAACTGTGGTAAAATTCCCGATAACCTGAAACACTTTATTTTTGACCAGCACAACGATAGAACACTATCAATACCTGTTGTTGAGGATCCTTCAGAGACAGAAGTGTTTACAATACATCTATCATTGGCATTAACCGTCGATGCAACGTATCAGCCAACTCCCTCAGATTTGCAAGGTGATACTCCAATGGATGTGGCTCATACATCGACCGAATCACATTATTCTCCAAGGTGCAGTATACCAAAGTTTGCAATGATGTGCGATAGATTGGGCGTGACAAGCAGAGTTGCATCTTGCCTAGCATCAGCTTTGTTTGAAGACATTGGATGGAGAGATAAACACGGCCGAACCATTGTTTGTGACAAAAACAAAGTAGACAGGGAAAGGAAAAAACTTAGATTGGATGTTCTCCGCCAACGCAAAACAGGGTGTTTGAAAGCATTTTCGTATGACGGTCGAAAAGACGACGCATTGACTCAAGTAAAAGTTGGCGAAACTTACTATTCGGAAATGAAGAAAGAATCACATTTAGTCGTCGTACAGAAAGAGAGAGAGCCCCGGTGGGGCCACTCTGACATACTTGGTTTAAGGGCTCACCGGGGTCTTTTTGGCAGCGTCTGTACACCATGAGGTGCGGCTGTAAGCGAGCGTCTGTCTTGAAACAAGCGGCTCGCTATATAAATGTGCAAAACTTTTCCCTCCCAATCCAGGGTGTTATGCGATACCGTGCCCATTGGACGTTTGCAGCCGGGAGGCAAATCGTGGCTGTAGTCGAACGGAGCCTCACTGATACCGGGTCGCCTCAGGGAGTAACTATGGTCTTACCGCGGTATCGGGCTCTGCCGCGGCGGACGACACACTTCCCCTTACACTACCCCTTGACCCTAAGCTGGCCTTGTCCGGCGAGGGGTCGTACGAACTAGATTTAGAACACACAAAATACAAAGCAATTAACGACTTCGTTTACTCCGCAGCAGAGAAGAACTATGCTGGAGCAAGCGAAAACACAACGCCGGAGGACAAACTCCGCCTCAAAGTTAACTCGGAGGCCGACAGCGATGGAAACTACGGGTCAGTCATCCCCCAAACTGCTATCAAGTAAGAGTGACTTGATGGGAGCAAGCAGCAGTGCGGCTGCCTACGCAGTCAAGCAGAAAACGGCGGAAGCTAAACTTCCATCAAGCGCTGGTACGAAACCCAATCTCTTCACATCTGGGGCAATGGTCTCACGACCTGGTTTCAGAGTTTCGAAAGAGAAGGACGACGATGCAAAGGGAGAGACCGCGATGGCAACTACGAGTCTGAATCCCTCCCAAGAGACATCTCCCCGACGCTTTGCGTACTGGGATAAAAGAAAGGCCGCAAGGATCCTTAAAAATATGAGGGAGCATCGCAGGAGAAGCTGTCGCCGGAAGAAAGGAAGATGGTGGAGGAAGCGAAAGTTCTGATACCAAATTTCCAGAGGCCCTATGTGCCTAAGAGGGTGAACGGTAATCCCTTCAAACGCCAGAGATCGGACGGAGAGGTAAACCCCCATCCGAAGCGGCATCAGTTCAACCCCGTAGTGGGAAAACTCAGCTTTGCTGAAGTAACCAAGGACAGAATCCTTATAGGTTTCATTGACCGAGGTAACGACCGTTGGTCCATCCCCAAAGACCGGTGGCTGTATGCCCGGAATGAAATGGGCAGGGCCCTCCTCGACTTAATGCGTGAGTCTCCGGGTAGTCCGCCGCGAGGTACTGACGCGGGCTGGCACCAAGGTCAGATCAAAATATTCGCGTGCGAGGATGCAAGAACTGTCGCAGTGTATAAGGCAGCAGTTGCAAGACTGGGTGAAGTCTACCCAGGGGCAAGACTAGATGTCGTCGACTGGGAGGACATTCCTGCTCGGCCAAGGGCAAGGGCATGGATTCCTGCCGTCCCTGCAGAACCCGGGAATATTCTTGAGATGCTGCAGGTCTGGAATCCGTCTCTCCCGACGCAGGATTGGGGCGTCAATCTGGTCGATGATGTGGTTGGGCCCAATAGACAGGTGGTTATCACTCTGAATAAGGAGGCGATCGAACCCCTTAAACGGTGCAACGGACGAGTGCATTACGGCTTGGGTCAGATCGTGATCCACGTATACCGTGGCGATGCACAGCGCGCTGCTATTCCGGACGCTCCGGAGGACTCGGAGATCGAGGCATCCGAAGGGGAAGCAGAGGAGTCCGACGCGGAAAGTATGTTATCCGCCACGTCAAATTGCGATGGTGCTGCGAACAACTCGGCGATAGAAGAAAGCCTGCTTGACGAAGAAGGCCTCGACGTCACGATCGTGGCTAAACCTGAGCACACTAACGTTGATGCTGCTTCAGACAGCAGTGTTCCCGCCACGCCAAATCGTGCAGGTGCTCTGAACAACTCCTCGTTGAGAGACAGCCCCCGGAACAGGCCAGACCTCGACGAAACGCTAGCGGCAGGGAAGTCTGAGCTCTCTCATGTTGGTGGTGCTTCAGATAAATCTGCACAAATCTAAAGCAGCCTCGGCTGTTTTAAGCAGTCGTCTTTCTAAAGGCGACGTAGACGTGGTCCTTATCCAAGAGCCCTGGGTCAATAGCTCTAGGATCTGTGGATTGGGGACTAAGGGGTACAAGCTCATCCAAGCCAATGATGAGGGCAAGGTCAGAACCTGTATTTTGGTAAAGTCTGAGCTAAACACCTTTCTATTACCCAACTACTCAAATGGTGACGTTACAGCTGCCAGCTTAACAGTCGGCAGCACCAGCCTAACGATGGCGTCGGTCTATATGCCCTATGACGCCGAAGAACCTCCTCCACAAAAGGAGGTGAAAGATCTGGTGGATAATTTCTGTACGGGCCATCTTATTATTGGAGCTGACGCTAATGCTCATCACGTCCAGTGGGGAAGCTCCGATATTAACGCTAGGGGCGAGTCTCTGTTTGACTACCTACTAACAACTAACCTGGTGGTTTGTAACGTGGGTAACGAGCCTACTTTTATAACTAAAGCTCGTAGGGAGGTTATAGACCTCACTGTTTGTAGCGAAGGCGCTTATGAGTGGGTCAGAAAATGGCGTGTTCTTGATGAGCATTCATTTTCTGACCATCGGTACATAGAAATTGTGTTAGACTTTATTGTTGAGCAGCCAGTTATGAAACGAAATCCACGCAACACTAACTGGCAGCTACATAACCAAATATTAGCTAGGGACCTACCAGTATTACCTCCACAAGCCCCCTCATCAGTGGGAGAACTGGATGATCTGGTAACGACCTTTACAACGGCGCTCTCAAATGCCCTAGAGCAGGCTTGTCCAGTACCAAAACCACGCGGCAAACATAGACCCCACTGGTGGTCTTACGACCTGGATTCGTTCCGTATATCATGCAGGAAGCAATTTAACAAGGCCAAGAGCATCGGTACGGAGCCTGAATGGCTCGAATATAAATCTAAACTGAGGGCCTATAAAAAGGCTCTAAGGCAAGCGAAGAGAACTTCGTGGAGAAATTTCTGCACCAGGGTCGAAAAAGTCGATGATACAGCGAGACTTAGACGAGTGCTATCAAAAACTCAAACAGCCATTAGCTATTTACGGAAGCCTGACGGATCTTGGACCAGCACGGAAGGGGAAACCCTGGAGCTGCTCCTGAACACACAATTTCCGGGGAACTTGTATGATGCACCTGTAGCATCTGCAACAAACCTGGCGGTAAACATACCCATTACGGAGGAAAGGGAAGGTGGGCAATCAAAAGCTTTGAGCCGTTCAAGGCAGCTGGGCCAGACGGTATTTTCCCCGCACATCTCATAAACACGCTGGAAATATCAGCTAAATGGCTGGTAGTTCTCTATTCAGCCTGCCTGGCTCTTAATTACATTCCGTGCTCCTGGAGAAGCGCCACGGTAGTCTTTATTCCAAAGGCTGGGAAGGCCTCACACTATGAGCCTAAAGACTACAGACCGATCAGTCTCTCGTTGTTTGCACTTAAAACCTTCGAGAGGATAATTAGCGATTATCTCTCCTCTACTATTGATAGCAACCTTATTTCTAGCTATCAACATGCATACACCAAAGGTAAATCAACGGAAACTGCGCTCCACAGCCTAGTCTCTATTGTTGAAAAATCATTGCATGAAAAGGAGTACTGTCTCGTGGCCTTTCTGGACATCGAAGGGGCTTTCAGCAATATAATGCCGGAGGCTATTAACACTGCTTTAACAAACCTGGGCATAAATAGGTCTCTTATTGGACTAATTGATAAACTACTAAATGGAAGGAAAATAGTTTCTTCACTGGGAACAGTTGATCTTTCACGCTATGTCACAAGAGGAACGCCTCAGGGTGGTGTTCTCTCCCCGCTCCTATGGAACCTCACCGTAAACTCGCTGCTACGAGACACAAGGTGGGGGGGCGGGAAGATAGTGGCATATGCAGACGATTTAGCTATTGCATATAGGGGCAAATTCCCACAAACCCTGTGTGACTTGATGCAAGTAGCACTGCGAGAAGTTTCTTCATGGTCCTCTCGCTGCGGACTTAGCATCAACCCGGGAAAGGTGGAGCTTGTCCTTTATACCAGGCGGTACAAGATACCACCGTTGAACCTACCAGAACTATATGGCGTGCGCCTGAACTTAGCTGACAAATCCAAATTCCTAGGCACAGTTCTAGATAGAAAGCTTAACTGGAAGGAGAATATCATCCAGCGCCAGAGGAAAGCGTGCATTGCACTTTACACGTGTAAAAGAGCCATTGGCAAAAAATGGGGGCTCAGCCCCAAAATTTGCAGATGGATCTACACTGCGATAATCCAGCCAATTATGCTGTATGGAGTCGTGGTATGGTGGCCTGCGCTAAGAAAGGCAACAAACCTAAATCTGTTAGGGAAAGTCCACAGATCGAGCATGATCTGTATAAGCGGGGCGTTAAGAACAACGCCCAATGAAGCTCTCCAGGCCATTCTTGGCTTTTTGCCACTCGATCTGGAAGGGTACCGGGCATCAGCAGCATCGGCTGTGCGTCTAAGGGAAACGTCTGTCTGAGGCGCAAGCACTATTGGACACTCCTGTATTCTAAGATCTTACAGCTTTCTCCCTCTGAGCACAGATCGGTGTGCGACCACAACAGTCGGAGATTGTTGTTTTAGAATAAACATTCCCAGCAGGGAAGACTGGGAGAACATAGATCGGTGTCCCGCTACTAATGGCGGCACTTTTATATACACCGACGGCTCGAAGTTAGACGGCAGAGTCGGAGGAGGGGTTTACTCAAGGGATTTGGGCCTAGAACTCTCCTTTAGACTACCTGATCACTGCAGCGTCTTCCAGGCTGAAGTTTCAGCAATCATGGACGCCGTGACTTGGATAGGTGAACGCACCATCGGACAGGATATCTGTATTTTCAGCGACAGCCAAGCGGCCATCAAATCCCTTGGCTCTTACTCGTTCAACTCTGAACTGACGCTCAGCTGTCGTCGATCTTTTCAAGAGATGGCCCAACAGAACCGCGTGAACCTCACATGATAGATAAAGAGCGCATAGGTATGCCGTTTGCCACGTGCAAGCTAATGCTGAAGGAGCATACACTCCGCGAAGCCAACGAAAGATGGCTACAAGCCCCAGGGTGCCGGATATCCAAGCAAACCTGGCCAAAATGCGATCTTAAAAGATCTAGATCTAGACACATATACGCCCTAAAAAGGAAGGAAATCTCCATATTAATAGGTGTTTTAACCGGGCACTGCCTTATTGGTATGCACGCAGCAAGGCTAGCCGTTCCCTACCGAAGATGCTGCAGGAGTTGCAAAGATGATGAGGAAGAGGAAACGGTGGAGCACCTCATCTGCAACTGCCCGGCCTTAAGCGGAGCGAGAAGGCGCTCTCTGGGAGTTCCCTTCCTGGTTAGCTTAAGCCAGGTCGCGGAGCTAGACATTAAGGACTTGATGGCCTTCATCAAGTTATCAAAATGGTTCGAGGAGGGGTAGCGGTGTCGGTTAGGAGTGTCAGTCCCGGGTTTCGGCTATATGGAGAGTCCCGACAGCACTCGGATTTTCCATATGGCCGGGCCCCCGGGACTGACTTTCCTAGTGTTTGGTGGTATCACAACGGGCCTTTTATTACTGGCCTAGGTGTGCCTTTGCGGCAGCCACTTCTACCTACCTACCTACCCTAGTCGTCGTACAAGAGCCGAACAACTAAATGCTTGGTTATGTCACCTCATCTGCAACTGTCCGGATTTAAGCGGCGCGAGAACGCGCTTTTTGGGAGTTCCGTTCCTGGATAGCCTAAGCCAGATCGCGGAACTGGACGTAAAGGACTTGATGGGCTTCATGAAGTCATCTAAGTGGTTCGGGGAGGAGTAACGGTGTCGGTTTAGGAGTGTCAGTCCCGGGATTCTGCTATGTGGAAAATCCCAACAACTCAGGGATTTTCCATATGGCTGGGTCCCGGGACTGACTTTCCTTGTGTTGGTGGTATCACAACGGGCCTTTCAAAACTGGCCTAAGTGTGCCTCTACGGCAGCCACTTGAACCTAACCTACCGAATGAATTAAAAATTACAGTGTTTGTTTACTCTTTCTTTATTTTCGTCGTATATAATGCTTTACAAAATTAAATACATACTAAAAAGATACCCTCTTCACAAAAATCAAAATAATTTTACAAAGAAAAATTTTTTTGAGAAAAATGGAAGAATTAAATTCAAATTTTGACTCTGCGATGTTTTAGTAAGGACCATTTTTGAACAACTTCACAAAGGTCAATTTCATCTACTTTATCTTTCGAAGAGAAGAGCAACCTTAACGAATTTAAACGATCATCTCCCATTGTTGTGCGCAAATGGTCGAAAACTATTTTCAATTTACTGAAGGAACGTTCACACGATGCTGACGTGACAGGAGCAGTCAAAATATAACGAACCAGTTTATATGCTAAGGGAGTAACTCGTTTTAACTTGAATGCTACCGTGGAAATATCTTCGAACGATTTACAACTTTGACATGAGTCAAAAAGAATTTGTAACTCACAAAGCAAACATTCGACTTCTTCCTTGAAAAATTCGGGTTCCAATTGTACAATAGAGTTTATCAAATCAATCGTAACATTATTTCTGTCTAGTGGAATTCTAAACATTTCCTGAATGGGTTTGAAAGTTGACAAACTTTCTTGTAACTTTCCTTGGATGCAACTTGTAAAAACTTGAAGAACAATTTTGAATTCTTTTCTATAAAATGTTTCAAAATCGAAAATTGTAGCAGATTCCGGATTTTCGTAAATTTTTTTTGGTACTCGTCGCGTTCTGTGATGCTTTGAAAAGTCGTTTTCGGGGCTTGTCTCCCACTTCCGAGCAAAGGAAACCGAGCTCGCAATCAAACTGTTTATTTGAATATCATCGTTCATTTGCTGAAATGACTCTGATGTGCTTTGAATCAACAATAAAGCATCGATGATGTTAAGTTCTTCAGCTTCCAAATTTTCTGTCAAATTTTTAACTTTGAACATTATATTTTTGCAAAAAAATAAAGAGCTTATAAAATCGAAGTCCAAAATTTTTTTTAACAAGCCTGAAGCTGGTGTACGTGAATTGCTGTCAAAATTTTCGGAATCTTTCTTTATAGTTTCAAGAGCATGAATGATGCCTTCGAAAGAAATCCATACAGCTTTGACTGTTTCTTCCCGAGCAGTCCATCGTGTTTTTGACAAATTCTTCAACTGCAATGAATTTTCAATATTACCTAACTCTTCACGCAAACTCAAGCAACGTTTCGTACTTCCAGAAAAAAAAAACATACAAAGCTTCTAAAACATTAAAAAATTCTTTAATCAAACAGCTTGCGTTGCATGAACCTTCAACAAATATGTTGATTCTATGAGCATGACATGGAATATAGGGAATACGTTTTTCACATTTTTCCGCTAATTTTTGCTGCATGCCTTTAAACTTTCCAGAAATGTTTTTTGCAAAATCATAAGATTGGAAAACAATGTTTTTTATGGAAATTCCCATCGACTGAAGAGCTGTTACAATTTGTTGTTAGTTATTTGGAAAAATTAGAATATTTTATTTTCTTAAAACTATTAACTTTACTTCTTGTTTTCTTACAGAAAAGAAACAAAATTTTTAACAAAAATTTAATATTTCACTTTTCACCTTTTTTTATTTCTCAAATTTCTTTAAAACCAATTTTCTTATTTTCTATTTTTAATCTTAACCTATTCTTACTGTTGTTAAGCACCTCCTGGTGATGGGGTATTATTCCTTTTTGCTGCTGCGGCTACTGCGATACCACCGTGTCACACTGAATTTTAGATGTGGGCCTTTGACCGGCAAGTTTGTGTTCACGTTTTTCAGCTGCGATTTAGCTAAAAAAAAACTAATGGCGGCGATATACCAACAGGTTATCCTAACCTCTAACGAGATTTTTGCCGAGCTTCTCTTTCCAACTTGTGGTGTGTTGCTTTTGAGTTTTTCCTAAAAGTTGGCGGCACCTACAGTTTTTTGCCGACTTCGAACGGCACTTTCAAAGCAAATGAATTTTTCTCATGGCTGAGATTTCGCAGGTGATTATTTATTAGTCCTTTGCTTTGAGATTATTCGGCTGTTATTCTACAGGCTTTTTTTTCAACTCGCGACGCGTTGGTTATGTTTTTATTAGGCTGTTTTTCTACAGGCTTTTTTACACTAACGACGAGTTGGCTAATTATTTTGCCAAAAGACTTTACGGATACACGAACTTTAACCGGCTCCTGTTCGGGCGCCAGTTAAGTTTTACCTCATTAAATTAATTAAAAAAAAAATCGAACGGACTATGTCCGCTGTCGATACTTTATTCATTCGAGCAAAACGTAAGACTAATTAACCATTACTTCTTAATATTACTTTACACCTAGGTTGTTGTTATAAATTTGCTGACAACCAATTTCTTATTAAATGAATCAATTGTTGATTGCTGACTGTTGTTTACGCCGATTAGTGCTGATGGTTGTTTGTGTCAATATTCTTCAGACACATAATCAGCGTTTACTAATAAATTGACCGGAAGCATGTCGCAACTTAAGGTGTTATTGAACATTTTAGAATTTGTGAAGTGCTGTGTTAACTTAAATATGCACATATACGTGCCCCTTACGTGTCGAACGCGGATTGGTTTGACCAAAGCAGGCACGCAGTTCGAGCCTTGTGGTGTCCGAAATGCCGCAAAGATTGATGGGTATAAAAGGGGGTCCCGCTGATCGACAGATCAAATTTGTAAAAGTCGCGGTCTTATCGAGTGCCAAAAAGTGTGAAAAATTAAAGTTTAATTTCAAAGTGCGTTGTAGATACCTTAAAGTGTGGGTGCGCGAGTGAAAATAAAACGTATTTTTATAAAGTGCGGTTTCTCGATAAAGTATACGGACGAGAAATAAAAACGAGAAGTTCCTGATACCAGGGAGTCCTCTTAGCATAGCAAAGGGAGCCGCCACCACAGGGCGTATAAAATCCCTGCAATAAACCAGCAAAGTCACCGGTAAGCTAATGTGTGAGATTTGATATTTTTAAACCTGGGTTTTTACAGTGATTTTTAAACATTTTGATTAGAATATTTATTTGAGAATTCTTGGGCAAATATTTTTTGGTTAAAAAAAAGGAGAAACAAATTGTGTGGTAAATTTTAGGAAATCAGGGAGACGGAAGTACCCCAATTAATTGAAACTTTTATTAAAAATAAATTAAAGTAAAAATAGTTTTAAATTGTTGAATTGGTCGAATTGATAGAATTTTCTTCATAAAAATGTTTGGCCCGTTTATCAAAGTTAATCTTCTACCACCAATCAATATTTTTTTTATTGAAAAATCCCCTTTGTTCTCTTATTCCATTGGATTTCTTTCGAAATTTGAGTTTGAAATTTCTTTATTTTTCTGGAATTTTATTCGAGTGAATTTAAGATAATTTCAAAGTTCCTAGTTATTAAAAGCTGCATAAATGCACTTACGTGTACATATGTATGCCACCGCCGTATCGTCGAGTTCCACCTCGTCTGGAGGCTTTTCTTTCAACGGCCAGTTGTTCAGACCACGATTTGGCGTGGCGGAAACCCTACTAACTGTGGCAGTATCAACATTGGTGCGTTCAGAACCAGCTGCTATCACCGTGACGTTGAGGTCTTCCCCGTCCATCCTGCTGTCTCCCATCTTCGAGCTGTTCCCTGCTCCTTCTCTATTTGACGTAGCAGATACCATGCTTTCCGAGTCGGACATCTCCGACTCTTCTTCCGGAACTGCGATGTCCGAGTCCTCCGGTGCAGCCGAAATAGCAGCGCGCTATGCATCGCGGCGGTATACGTGGACCACAATCTGACCCATGCCAAAGTGCACATTGGTCCCAAATCCAAAATTTGTGGCATAATATTAAAGTTTTGCGTATTTTTTTTGCTGTGAACTATTCAAGAGTGGAAAACTTAAGCTTGAATAAAAACAAGTTGCCATTTTTATGGATAACACAGAAAAAAGTAAGTAAAATTTACTCTTAACAAGGTTTTTCATGTTTCTACGTCTATTAGGGTAGCTTTGAAGTGATTTGCGAAATGTATTTTATGTTGAAAAAATTTTATAATTTTTCTGTTTCGTAGACAAAAAGTTATATAACTACACAACGATTCACAAAAGTAAAGAGGCTATATTATTTAGTAAAGTGTATTTAATAAAGCCGTGTAGATATTTAATAGCCGTTCATAGCCGTTTTTAAAAAATTCGATCTTTTTCCAGTGAACTTCTATCTCAATAATTCCGAATTTTTCGACATTTGGGTATCAAATGAAAAAAAAAGGAATCAATGTCGAAGTGGGTGTTTGAAAAAATAAAAGCAAGTCTCACAAAACGAAAAATTCTAGAAATTAACAAACCAATTACAAATTTTCACACTTATATTACAAGATTTTTTAAAAAATTCAAGGGAGATATTGAAAAATTCAAAAGAAAACATCAGAAGTGGTATTCTCGGCATATGGGGATTAAAATTGGAGAAAAAGATTGTGCGAAGTCTAGTAAGGTAGTACACGCCTGAAGAGTGCTAGTCTTCCATGCAGAGAACGAAGTGTGTTAGTCTTCCACGCTAACTGAACTGTGCTAGTCTTCGTTGGGAGCGACGAGATATTATTTTGTTTATTTTCTTTTTTTATATATTTAGTACAAAATTTGGTGTTCACTTTTGTTCTGGAAAATTAATAAATATTTCATAATAATTAAAAAATGAACACATATACCAAAAAGAAAAACAATATTGGGCTCTGAATTATAAAGGAATTTTTTATCAGAACTAAAATAATACGACGCTTTTAAGATGTCTTCAAGTCATAGTAAGTGACGTACATTTATTTGTTACTTAAGGTAAGTTTTTTTTGTTGTAATCACCGGTGACTCACTGGCACAGAATGTGTTAAATTGGCGGATGTTACGTTTGAACGAATTTATTGATTTTTCAGTAAGAAGTTGCGTTGCGGACGTTACTCATTATACTATTTCGTAATCTGCTATGAAACACGCAAGTTTTAAGGGGTCTTGTGTAAAGAAAACCTCCAAAAAAAGTATTTCGACACACCCTATTAGTGTCTAATTTGGTTTTTAGAAATTTAAGGTCGCTTATTTATTTTAAATTTACCTTAACATGTATTCAATTAAGCAAATTTTGACACCTTTTGCGATATCGTATCTCAAAAGGAAATTTTTTTTCATACCTGGAAGGGACACCCTACTGGCAGTCACGGTGGGCGTGGTCTGATTCATCAGATATTTGCTAGTTTTCTTCCATATGTCATCGCTATAGGATTTGACAACTTTCAACTGCGTAGCTGCATTGGTTGAATTTATGCCAAAAAAAAAATGGAATCTGGACCACTGTGCATTGCACCGTTTAGGGGCTCGTGTTCCTCCTTATTCAAGGTGAAGACCACTTGCCTATCAGGCCCTACCGCATCCTCAACCAGATTGACACTCCAGTCCTGCGTCGGGAGAGACGGGTTCATGATCCGCAGCATCCTGAGAATTCTCTCAGTTTCAGAAGGGATGGCAGGAATCTATGCTCTTGCCCTTGGCACAGCCGGGATGTCCTTCCAGTCGACAACCTCGATTCTTGCCCTGGCTAACTTAGCCGTAACCACCGCCGGCCATCTCACCACACCTGACACGCACACTAACACAATTACACATACACCAAATGTCAACACCAAAAACGCCCACACATCATAAACAAAGCACAATTGTTCATCCTTTTGTTGCGCTCCCGCTAATTAAATTTAAATTTAAATTTAAAATTAAAGTCATTTCCTTTAATTTTTTTAAAGTCAAGGTGAGTGCAGTGAAGTGTACCCAACTATATATGGTCCATATTCGCCTAAGTGAATAGCACCTATGGACAGTGACAAAAAAAATATTAAATAAAGTCCACAACAATAAAACAAAAAAGGCGCAATAAATATGGACAGTGAAAAAAATATAAAAGTGAACAAATAAATCAACATAAAGAGACAATATACAGTCCACAAGAAAGAAGTTGAACAAAATAATTACAAAAACAAAAACGTGCACATGTAAAACCCAATATTAGGGTGACAAAAAAAAAAGCACAAAGAAAACAAAAGCTAAACATTTAAACAAAATAATATTATAAAATATTCGGGCGCGCCGGTCAACAAAAAACTAAAATACAACAACAAAAAACTACAATCTACCAATATAAAACCGGGCGCGAAAAAATACAAAAATGCTTAATACAAATTGCTAATGAACATATGAAAGGAAAAAGCGAGGGAAGGAATTACAAAAACACAACAACAACAATTATAAATACAATAATTAAATAAGGCTAAGTAAACTTCCCCTTAACCCTTCCAAAAAAGCGGTGAGTTGTATGATTTCCAATTACTAAGACGTTCATTTGGTATTTCTACGGATTTTTTCCATAAATCCGTATCACCCAAAATCTAACCGTTACACATAAAAGTATATACATACATATATTCAAATATTTAACATTGCTAAGAATTTTCTATTAGAATACGGAATTTAAAAAACTGAGTTATCGGTGAAAACGAGATGGCTCAAAAACCTGAAATTATTGAATCAATCTACCTTTCCCCATTGGGAATTTTGAAATTTTTAAATACCCTTGGCAAATGCTTCAGTATTCAATATAATCTTATCTTATCTTATCTTACTAATATTATAAATGTGAATGTAGGAATGTTTGGATGTTTGGATGTCCAGACGTTTACTTCTGTTCCTCAATAACGTGAGAATGGCTAGACGGATTTTGTTGAAATTTGGCAGGCAGACAGCTAATAGTCTGGAAGGAGGAATAGGATATTTTTTTGTTTAATTTTGGGGGGTCCGGCCATGCTAGGGACAGTTATTTTTCGATTTTTTGTTTTTCCCATATAATTCTGAGTACACTTGACCTAAACTTATGATATTTCGCATACAGGTGTAGAAACTTCGTACAATATGGGTATCAGGGAAGGTCTTAGGTCTCATTTGGGCTTCGATATATTTCGCTAAAATTATCGATAACTGAGTTATCGAAGAAAATGTGATTGCCCAAAAACCTTAAAATTGCCCTACAATATGGGTATCAAACGAAAGGGCATGACCGCAGGTTTCATTTGGACTTCGATATATTTCGATAAATTTATCGATAACTGAGTTATCGGTGAAAATGTTATTGCACAAAAACCTTAAAATTGCCCCACAATATGGGTATCAAATGAAAGGGCATGGCTCCAGGTTTCATTTGAACTTCGATATATTTCGATAAATTAACCGATTACTGAGTTATCAATAAAAATGTGATTGCCCAAAAACCTTAAAATTGCCCTACAATACGGGTATCCAACGAAAGGGGATGGCTCCAGTTTTTATTTGGACTTCGATATATTTCGATAAATTTATCGATAACTAAGTTATCGGTGAAAATGCGATTGCCCAAAAAACTTAAAATTTTCTCACAATATGGGTATCAAAAGAAAGGTAATGGCCCCAGGTTTCATTTGAACTTCGATATATTTCGATAAATTAACCGATTACTGAGTTATCAATAAAAATGTGATTGCCCAAAAACCTTAAAATTGCCCTACAATATGGGTATCCAACGAAAGGGGATGGCTCCAGGTTTTATTTGGACTTCGATATATTTCGATAAATTTATCGATAACTAAGTTATCGGTGAAAATGCGATTGCCCAAAAACCTTAAAATTTTCTCACAATATGGGTATCAAAAGAAAGGTAATGGCCCCAGGTTTCATTTGAACTTCGATATATTTCGACAAATTAACCGATTACTGAGTTATCAATAAAAATGTGATGGCCCAAAAACCTTAAAATTGCCCTACAATATGGGTATCCAACGAAAGGGGATGGCTCCAGGTTTTATTTGGACTTCGATAAATTTATCGATAACTAAGTTATCGGTGAAAATGCGATTGCCCAAAACCCTTAAAATTTTCTCACAATATGGGTATCAAAAGAAAGGTAATGGCCCCAGGTTTCATCTGGAATTTGATATATTTCGATAAATTTATCGATAACTGAGTTATCGGTGAAAACGAGATGGCTCAAAAGCCTTAAAATTGCCCCACAATATGGGTATCAAACGAAAAGTTATCCATCAAAATGTGATTGCCCAAAAACCTGAAATTATTGAATCAATCTACCTTTCCCCATTGGGAATTTTGAAATTTTTAAATACCCTTGGCAAATGCTTCAGTATTCAATATAATCTTATCTTATCTTACTAATATTATAAATGTGAATGTAGCGATGTTTGGATGTTTCGATGTCCAGACGTTTCCTTCTGTTCCTCAATAACGTGAGAATGGCAAGACGGATTTTGTTGAAATTTGGCACGCAGAGAGCTAATAGTCTAGAAGGAGGTATAGGCTATTTTCTTTTTTTTAATTTTGGGGGGTCCGGCCATGCTAGGGACCGTTACTTTTCGATTTTTTGTTTTTCCCATATAATTCTGAGTACACTTGACCTAAACTTATGATATTTCGCATACAGGTGTAGAAACTTCGTACAATATGGGTATCAAACGAAACTGGAAGGTCTTAGGTCTCATTTGGGCTTCGATATATTTCGATAAATTTATCGATAACTGAGTTATCGAAGAAAATGTGATTGCCCAAAACCTTAATTGCCCTACAATATGGGTATCAAACGAAAGGGCATGACCGCAGGTTTCATTTGGACTTCGATATATTTCGATAAATTTATCAGACGTGTTTTTGCTGCGCTCTTATGTTTTCTTAAATTTGTGATTTATCTAATGTCGGATAACAATCAAAATTAACATTAAAATTGTGTTAGAGACATTGACTCTTTTAGTTTTCTCTCTGGTTATCATTTTATAATAATTGCAATATAATGCCTTGTTTTTGTGGACATAGAGTGGATCGCGCGCAAACTTCAGTGCAATGCGAAAAGTGCAGAGAGATTTACCATCTTAGTTGTGTTGTTGGTAGTTTGCCTACCGACCTAAATCATTTCAACAATGCTGACAATATCTACGTTTGTGGTGTGTGTGCTCCAGATCAACAAAATGAGTCTGTGATTTCGCCAAACTCTTCGCTACAACAACAAGAAGTCACTCAAGTGCAAATGCCTAATCCACTAACTGCTAATGCTTACATTGCTGAGTTAAAAACATTTAACTCTAATCTTCTTTCTTCTTTGTCTGTTCTTCACGAAGACAATGAGTGTTTACGACAAAAAACTGACTCTCTGCAAGCTGAAGTGCATGACTTGCATTGTAAGCTTACTGAGAATAATTCAATTCTCTCTCGTTTGCTCACATATATTGAGAAACAGTGCAGTGCAATTAATTTTAACGCCCCTACATCATTGGGTGCTAGTGGCCCCGTCAACGGCGCTGCTAATGCGGCCGAGGGTCTATACAATCATATTGCGCCTGCCTCTGCTGTTCATTCTCCATCATTATTGTTGACTAATGACGCTGCTGCTACTAGCTATGCTGCTGTTTTCACTTCAACTGCCACTGGATCTGTCGACGGTGCTGCTAAAGCGCCCGGGAGACTATACAACCAGTCTGATACTGTTTCCAATGCCCAGCCACCCTCGATAATTCTGCATGATGATGCTGGTGCCCCTGCCACAACTTCTTCTGCAACGCCAATTCCTGTTGCCCCTGCTTCGCAACTTAAGTCACCTACCTCTGTTACTAATGATAATTCGCCTGAAGTTGATGGTAACACAAATGGATGGAAAATTGTGGAAAATAGAAGAATTAATCGAAAAAATAATACTAATAATATTCAAAAAGATGCTAACGCAGAGGCTGGTATTGGCACTATGCCGAATGGTTCTAATAATGCAGATATGGAGTATGGCAACAACAGAGCCCTTCAACGTAATTCGCGCTTACGTGCGCGACCGTTAGTTGTTGGGTCGGGCATAAATAGTGATATTAGCGCTGTGTCGAAAAGGGAATGGCTGCATCTTTCGCCGTTCTCTGCCTCTGTTACTGCCGAGAAATTGAAAGCGCATATATCTCAGCATACTGGAATTAGTCAAAATGCCATCGTTTGTATTCCACTGGTTAAGAATGGTGTAGATCCTAGCTCTCTGCGATATGTTAATTTCAAGTTGGGCGTTGATGCCATTTCGCTTCCAAAGTTGCTGGTTCCCGATTTATGGCCTACAAACATTGCGGTGCGTCCGTTTAATTTTGGCTCAAAAAACGACGAGGGCCAACTGATGGCGGGGGGCAATCAGTTGGGTCCAAGGGATTAATGAGTGGCTTAAATATTAGTTCTAATGCAGATTGTAATAAAAACAATTTTAATTTAAATATTTATTTTCAAAACATCTCGGGAATGCGAACAAAAGCTAATGAAGTTTTTTTATCTACTTCTCGTTGCGAATTTGATGTTTATGTAATAGTTGAAACTTGGTTAAACAGTAATTTTGCTGATGCAGAATTTTTTGATCCGAACCTTTTTCATTTATATCGCAAGGATAGAGACGCATCTAAGACTAATTGCTTAAGAGGTGGCGGGGTTTTAATTGCAGTAAATCGAAAGCTTCGCTCATCTTTAGTCCAGTTGGAAAATGATGATACTCTTCTTGATCAGCTATGTGTATGCATTTTTGGAAATCTAAATAAAGTATATATTTGCGTATCTTACATACCACCTTCTAGCCCTGATTCTTTATACGCTGCTCATACAAGCAATATTATGAGTCTTCATGAAGCGAATGAAGACAGTCATTTTTGTGTCCTAGGAGACTTTAACCTGAGTAAAATTACTTGGTCAAATTTTTTTAATAATGGTATATTAACGCCTACAAATGTTAATAGTTCGCATGAAATAAATTTCATTGATAGCCTCTTTAGTATCAATTTCACTCAAATTAATTCGTTTTTCAATTCTTTGCATAATATCTTGGACCTCGTTTTTGTTGATGAAAATTTAATCTTCGAAGTGTCGGAATCCACCTTCCCGATATGTAAATGTGACATGCATCATGTTCCACTTTCTCTTACGTTCGAGTTTGTTAATTTTCTATCAAGCTCGAGCGAGATGCCCAATAATAGTTTTAATTTCCGTGATGCTGATTTCGACTCCCTAAATGCGGATATTCTTCAAGTGGATTGGCTAACAATTTTCGATTCGAAAAGTGTAGCGGAATGCTTCGATGCTTTTCTGGGAAATATATATGCAATTTTTAATAATAATCTTACTTTACTCCCCGGGCGGACTCATAAACTTCCATGGTATACCAATCGTCTCAAGAAACTGAAGAATCTTAGGAATAAATATTTTAAAATGTATAAATCTTCCAATAATGTTCTCCATAAGGAAATATATTTACGCTATAGTAAAAATTTTAATGTACTTGATAAATTTTTATACAAGCAATATATTTCCAGATATGAAATCGAGTTGAAGGAAAACCCTAAAGCCTTCTGGAAATACATACGTTCTAAGAAGGGTTGTTCCAATATTCCGGTTTGTATGTCATACTGCGGTGTATCTTCTAATTGCTTACTAGATTCTGTAAACCTGTTTGCTGATTTTTTCAAATCCAATTTTGTTTCAAGCACGGCTAGCAGTTTCTGTGCCGATGTTGAGAAAACGGTCTGTTTTGGGTCTTTGTCAATCTCGGAAATTGACGTAATCAACGGTATTGCGGCTCTTAAAACCTCATTAAAATGTGATCCTGACGGATTCTCGTCATTTATATTGAAGAAATGCAGTTTGTCATTTTGTAAGCCTTTGAAATACATTTTTAATTTTTCGTTAGCGTGTGGTGTTTTTATTGATCGATGGAAAATAGCCTCAATCACACCAATTTTTAAATCAGGAAACAAGAATAATGTAGCTAATTATAGACCGATCTCGAAACTTTCTAACTGCTCGAAACTTTTCGAGAAGGTGGTCAAAGAGAAGTTATTATTTGCAATCAAAGGATCCATAGATGAATGTCAACATGGCTTTCTTAGTGGTCGGTCCACTGTTACGAACCTAGCTTCTTTTTCACAATTTTGTGTTTCGTCATTTAAAACTGGCCTACAAGTAGATGTTGTCTATACTGACTTTGCTAAGGCATTTGATACTGTTACTCACAGTATATTATTTTACAAGCTCGAAAAAATGGGGTTCCATTCTACTTTTTTATGTTGGTTGAGATCTTATCTCACCAATAGAATCTCCTTTGTGGAGATTGAGAACACAAAATCTTATTCATTCGAAGCCACATCTGGAGTTCCTCAGGGAAGCATTCTCGGGCCTATTCTTTTTCTTCTATTCATTAATGATATAGGATCTTGTTTTAGGAATTCCAAGTATCTGCTCTATGCAGATGATTTAAAAATTTTCAGAACCATTGCCAGTTTCTCAGATGTAGTCCTGATGCAGGAAGATCTTAATAATTTAGCTAATTGGAGCCTTGTGAATAATTTACGTCTTAACATAAAAAAATGCTTCCATATGAAGCTCACGAAAAACCTCAATGCTCATATGTCTACCTATAAACTTTTTGATGACAACCTTTCTTCTGTTAGTGAGTTTGTTGATCTTGGAGTAATGTTTGACTCGCGATTTACATTTTCGAATCACATAAGTTGCATTTTACCCAAGGCTTACTCCAACTTGGCTTTTTTGCGGCGATATGCCAAAGATTTCAAAGATCCATACACTAGAAAAACTTTATATGATAGTCTAGTGCGCTCGAAACTAGAATATGCCTCCATAATTTGGAATCCGATTTATGCTGTTCATTCTCAGAGAATTGAAAGAGTACAAAGAAGTTTTAGTAGATTTGCTGTTCAACCGCTCCGTTTCACTGATCCTTTGCCATCTTACAGTGCCCGTTGTGCCCTCATTAGCATGAAGTCTCTGGCGTCCAGGCGTTCTATTCATACTTTGATGTTCATATATGATCTAATTTGTGGCTCGGTTAACTGTCCGGAACTTTTATCTCTAATAAGTTTTAATATCCCGTGCAGAAACCTCCGCGCGCAATATCCTTTTCATATCAAGATAATCCGTGCTAACTACTATAATTTTGATCCCATCTCGAGGGCTCTCGCAGAATTTAATAACATTTTTCATAGTCTTGATCTAGATTTCGCACTTCCGAGATCATGTTTTGTCTCTAAACTTGCTTTGTATTATGTTTAACAGTTTATGCTTATATTCTACTTATATTTAAGTTTGCTTATGATTTGGATTTGTACTTCTAGTCTGTAAGATTTATAAAATCATAGACTTAATAAACGGAATTGAATTGAATTGAATTGAATTGATAACTGAGTTATCGGTGAAAATGTGATTGCACAAAAATCTTAAAATTGCCCTACAATATGGGTATCAAACGAAGGGGCATGGCCCCAGGTTTCATTTGGACTTCGATATATTTCGATAAATTTATCGATAACTGAGTTATTGGTGAAAATGTGTTTGCCCAAAAACCTTAAAAATTGCCCTTCAATATGCGTATCAAACGAAAGCGCATGGCCCCAGGTTTCATTTGGACTTCGATATATTTCGATAAATTTATCGATAACTGAGTCATCGGTGAAAATGTGATTGCCCAAAAACCTTAAATTTGCGCTACAATATGGGTATCTAATGAAAGGGCATGGCCCCAGATTTCATTTGGACTTCGAAATAATTTTCGAGCCTGCAAAATTTTAGTTTTTTAAAATTTTTTTTTCGTTTATTTTTAAAGTTTTTTTCATGACCTACTTAAAAAATTTTCATTTGACTTCAAAATTTTCATACATACCCTGTCCGACTTAAAATTATCCGCTAAAAACTTTGCCGATAACAGTTTTTTGAAGAAAAAAAAATATTTTTGGGGTTTTGAGGAGTGTTTTGGTGAAAAAAAATAAATTTTCCGCCATTTTTTTAAGGGTTTCTTCAAAAACGTGCAAAAGTGTTGCCGATGAAAACGAATTTGTCTCGTAGTTCCTATCCCACTTAAAATTATGCGATAAAAACGTTGGCATTAACAGTTTAAAAAAAAAATATTTTTTTTTGTTTTTGAGACTTGGTTTGGTCGAAATCGATTTTTTTCATTTTCAAGGCTCCAAATCATTTTTTATGTATATGTTTCCGTTAGACCCACCATTAAATATACCAAAATGGGCAGAGGACGAGCTGAGTTGATTTAGACACGACTGTCTGTCCGTCCGCCCGTCTGTCTGTCTGTCCGTCTGCATGTTTGAACGCAAACTAGTCCCTCAGTTTTTTAGATATCTCGATGAAATTTGGCATACAGATGTATACTGGCATTATAGGAGATATATGTCGGATCCGGTAGGATCGGACCACTATAGCATATATCTCCCATATAACCGATCGTTCAGATATAAGGTTTATTGCCATTTCTCCCAAATTTTATGTATATGTTTCCGTTAGAACCAATTGTTCATATAAGATATTTTTTTTTCATAACTCCCCATTGTTGATTGTTTAAAAGCCTTTTTTTAATGAATGCTAGAAGCAAGGGGTAGGCGTCTTTTAGCATAATTGTTATATATCTGCAATATGTTGAGACAAATTAATTTATACTAGTATATCCCGTGGTCGAAATTCGACCAATTTAAAATAGTTGAACTTATTCAAACATCTGATCAACTTTTTGTCAAAAGCTGCCTTTAGGCCCGTGGCCGAACTTCGACCAACTTAATTGTATACATTAAAAACTCATCTATAGGTAAAATGAGGCCATCAAAGAATTTAAAAAATAGTGGCTGTTATTATATAATAAAAATATTAAATTACAGCAGCCCTTTCCAAAATTATTTATGGCAAATGCCATGCAAATATTCGGATTTCGAGATTTTAATTTGCACTTGAATAATGATGAGATTGTGCTTAACAAATAGCCACTAATTTATGGTATCGTTTTGTCTCAAACGGTAGAAATCACTAAAATTTATAGAAGTAATCTACCGAAATCCGATAAATAGACTACGGTGTTTGAAAAAATTACGCAACTTCGATCTTATATCATCAAAAATTAGACGAAAAAACCCAAATTGAATAATCGGTTATCGCATTTCTATAATGGGTGGTATGTATGCATATGCTTTCCGTCAACTAAAAATATTCAGCAATTTTTTTCTCGAAAATAGATATCACAAACATAAAAATTTTAAAAAAGTCAAGATAAGAAATTTTTATATATTGAAAAAAAAAAAAAACAATTTTCAAGGACAAAAAATAAAAATAAAAATTGGCCGATAGCTGTACTTGAACCATTAACCGTTCGACCACTACCCCCGACGCTTCCCACTGGGCTATCGCTTTATGTACAAATTGATTGTCAGATAACCAATTCAAGTGGCATGAGAAATTTTCATTCGCTTATTACAGATATAAATGAAGCAGGATTGGTTATATATTAGATAATTGTGCACTGCCTTAGAGGTATGCCAACAAATCCATATGCATTTCATAAATATTTATGCATATTTAGTATGGGTTTAAGCTTGGCAAATATTTATATGTAAAATTTGTTAGCCTATTAATATAATAGATAATGCACCGAAGTACTCAATGAGCGAAGGAGTGAAAATAATTTCTCTAATAATAGGAGGAGCTTATTGAGTGAAAGAATGAAATTCATTTTGTAGAAATATGAGTTCTATTTCTATAAATTTATTATTTAGTGTTGGTAAATTACAAATGCTGGTTAGGGCAAATCTAGGCTTTTGCAAAAACAGTTAAAGGTTTTTCTAGCTTTTTTCTTTATCCATAACTTAGCAATAATTAGAAGACATTTTAATTTGATTTTTGATTTGATTTAAAAAAAAATGTAGGTATGTTGATTTAAAAAAAAAAAACGTATTCAAAGTGGTAAAATCAGCCAAAATCTAGCCTTTTGCAAAAACTGTTAAAGGTTTTTCTATCTTTTTTCCTTAACCATAACTTAAAAATATTTAAAAATACATTTCTTATCGATCTTTGATTTGATTTGTGAAAAAAATAGTACGTATATTGATTTAAAAAAAAAAAATATTCAAAAGTGGTGAAACCGGGCAAAATGTAGGCTTTGAGGATTTTCAAGCTTTTTTCCTTAGCCGTAACTTAGAAATATTTAAAAAGACATTTTATATCGATTTTTGATTTGATTTAAAAAAAAACAGTTTGAGGGTTTTCTAGCTTTTTTCCTTAACCCTAACTTGAAAATATTTAAAAAGACATTTTATTTTGATTTTTGATTTGATTTAAAAAAAAAAAAAAATGTAGGTATATTGAAACCGGGAAAAATGTAGCCTTTTGGAAAAACAGTTTGAGGGTTTTCTAGCTTTTTTAATTAACCATAACTTACAGATATTTTAAAAGACATTTTATATCGATTTTTTTTTTTTATTCAAAAGTGGTCAAATTTTGTCTAGACCTGTTTGGTGTTCGGGTTGTAAATCTGGATGAATAGAAATGAGTTGTTGTCTTTAGTAATATTTTAGTTGACCTCTAACCACTTCGTTTATTACAAAGGACCTGTGAAAAATTTTTATATTTCAAAATTTATGGAAATAATCTAATAAACAGAACAATATCCCCCTTATTCATGAAAATATATAAAAGGTTTTTAAGCTCATATTATTCAAAATTTGTATGAAAATGTCATATTAAAAAGCTTTATAAACCAATTTTAATTTTTATGAATATGAGGGTATGTTTAAAAAAAATGTAATTTTCGGAAAAACTTACCAAAAAACCCAAATTGTATAAGCGGTTATCTCATTTCTATAATGGGTGGTATGTATGTATATTTATGAAAATATTCGCAGTAAGTTTTTTTCCGAAAAAAGTATCACAAATATAAAAATATGTCTAATGAAATTTTAATGAGCTTATAAAAAATCAAGATTAGAAATACTCATATATCTAAAGATGTTTTAAAAAAGAAAAAAATATTTTCAATGAAAAAAAAAATTGTAGCCCGGAGCTTTTCTCGAACCTACAACAGTCCACTCGCTATCCGGTGCGCTAACCACTACTCTACTGCTTTATCTACGAATTTATTGTCAAATCACCAATTCAAGCTGTATGGGCAATGAGCGAGAGAATGAAAATAGTTTCTCTAATAAAAGGAGCAGCTTGTTGAGTGAAAGATTGAAAAATTCATTTTTCAGAAAATGAGTTCTTTTTATAGAAATTTATTATACAGGCGTGTTTTTAAATCTTTTTAGAGGGGGTAAATTACAAATTCTGGTTAGGTCAAAAAAGTTTGAGGATTTTCTAGCTTTTTTCTTTAACCATAACTTAGCAATATTTAAGATACTTTATATGGATTTTTTATTTGATTTAAAGAAAAAATATATATTAATTTTTCTATTCAATTTGGTCTAGACTTGTTTGGGGCTTGGGATGCAAATCTGTCCTTTTAAAAGTTAATACATATGTACATATGAATAGAAATCAGTTGTTGCCTTCAGTAAAATTTAAGACATATGCTTTCCGTCAACTAAAAATATTCAGCAATTTTTTTTCTCGAAAATAGAGATCACAAACATAAAATTTTTAAAAAAGTCAAGATAAGAAATATTTATATATTGAAAAAATAAAAACAATTTTCAATGACAAAAAAAAAAAATGTGGCCGATAGCTGTACTTGAACCATTAACCGTTCGACCACTACCCCCGACGCTTCCCACTGGGCTATCGCTTTATGTGCAAATTGATTGTCAGATAACCAATTCAAGTGGCATGAGAAATTTTCATTCGCTTATTACAGATAAATGAAGCAGGATTGGTTATATATTAGATAATTGTGCACTGCTTTAGAGGTATGCCAACAAATCCATATGCATTTCATAAATATTTATGCATATTTAGTATGGGTTTAAGCTTGGCAATTATTTATATGTAAAATTTGTTAGCCTATTAATATAATAGATTTTTGTGAATGTTTAAAGCCTGCGTTTGTAAGAATGATCATGACCTTGGAACCACGAGTACATAATCGGCTTGTCAACGAAAAAACTTTCTACCTGTTTGTAAAAAGATGAACTCACCATTACTGTCGATTTACTGCAGCTCATGCATATGTGCCCCAGTGGCGAATGTGCCCCCTTCTACCCTACATCCCTCGTTTAGGTAGCACAATAAAAACTGAAGATTGTAGGCAAAAACTGAATATTGATTTATTGGATAAAAGAGCCATCACAAAAAAACTACATGCATTACTTGACAAATACAAGGAAATGTCAAGGGCCGGACGATATTTGGAAAAATTTTAAAGTTTCGTTGACGGTACAAAGAAAATATTTTTCATCGCAAAATGCAAATGCCCGCTGCTAACAAATCTTTGTAACTGTGGTAAAATTCCCGATAACCTGAAACACTTTATTTTTGACCAGCACAACGATAGAACACTATCAATACCTGTTGTTGAGGATCCTTCAGAGACAGAAGTGTTTACAATACATCTATCATTGGCATTAACCGTCGATGCAACGTATCAGCCAACTCCCTCAGATTTGCAAGGTGATACTCCAATGGATGTGGCTCATACATCGACCGAATCACATTATTCTCCAAGGTGCAGTATACCAAAGTTTGCAATGATGTGCATTAGATTGGGCGTGACAAGCAGAGTTGCATCTTGCCTAGCATCAGCTTTGTTTGAAGACATTGGATGGAGAGATAAACACGGCCGAACCATTGTTTGTGACAAAAACAAAGTAGACAGGGAAAGGAGAAAACTTAGATTGGATGTTCTCCGCCAACGCAAAACAGGGTGTTTGAAAGCATTTTCGTTTGACGGTCGAAAAGACGACGCATTGACTCAAGTAAAAGTTGGCCAAACTTACTATTCGGAAATGAAGAAAGAATCACATTTAGTCGTCGTACAAGAGCCGAACAACTAAATGCTTGGTTATGTCACCTCATCTGCAACTGTCCGGCTTTAAGCGGCGCGAGAACGCGCTTTTTGGGAGTTCCGTTCCTGGATAGCCTAAGCCAGATCGCGGAACTGGACATAAAGGACTTGATGGACTTCATAAAGTCATCTAAGTGGTTCTGCTATGTGGAAAATCCCAACAACTCTGGGATTTTCCATATGGCTGGGTCCCGGGACTGACTTTCCTTGTGTTGGTGGTATCACAACGGGCCTTTCAAAACTGGCCTAAGTGTGCCTCTACGGCAGCCACTTGAACCTAACCTACCGAATGAATTAAAAATTACAGTGTTTGTTTACTCTTTCTTTATTTTCGTCGTATATAATGTTTTACAAAATTAAATACATACTAAAAAGATACCCTCTTCACAAAAATCAAAATAATTTTACAAAGAAAAATTTTGTTGAGAAAAATGGAAGAATTAAATTCAAATTTTGGCTCTGCGATGTTTTAGTAAGGACCATTTTTGAACAACTTCACAAAGGTCAATTTCATCTACTTTATCTTTCGAAGAGAAGAGCTACCTCAACGAATTTAAACGATCATCTCCCATTGTTGTGCGCAAATGGTCGAAAACTATTTTCAATTTACTGAAGGAACGTTCACACGATGCTGACGTGACAGGAGCAGTCAAAATATAACGAACCAGTTTATATGCTAAGGGAGTAACTCGTTTTAACTTGAATGCTACCGTGGAAATATCTTCGAATGATTTACAACTTTGACATGAGTCAAAAAGAATTTGTAACTCACAAAGCAAACATTCGACTTCTTCCTTGAAAAATTCGGGTTCCAATTGTACAATAGAGTTTATCAAATCAATCGTAACATTATTTCTGTCTAGTGGAATTCTAAACATTTCCTGAATGGGTTTGAAAGTTGACAAACTTTCTTGTAACTTTCCTTGGATGCAACTTGTAAAAACTTGAAGAACAATTTTGAATTCTTTTCTATAAAATGTTTCAAAATCGAAAATTGTAGCAGATTCCGGATTTTCGTAAATTTTTTTTGGCACTCGTCGCGTTCTGTGATGCTTTGAAAAGTCGTTTTCGGGGCTTGTCTCCCACTTCCGAGCAAAGGAAACCGAACTCGCAATCAAACTGTTTATTTGAATATCATCGTTCATTTGCTGAAATGACTCTGATGTGCTTTGAATCAACAATAAAGCATCGATGATGTTAAGTTCTTCAGCTTCCAAATTTTCTGTCAAATTTTTAACTTTGAACATTATATTTTTGCAAAAAAATAAAGAGCTTATAAAATCGAAGTCCAAAATTTTTTTTAACAAGCCTGAAGCTTGTGTACGTGAATTGCTGTCAAAATTTTCGGAATCATTCTTTATAGTTTCAAGAGCATGAATGATGCCTTCGAAAGAAATCCATACAGCTTTGACTGTTTCTTCCCGAGCAGTCCATCGTGTTTTTGACAAATTCTTCAACTGCAATGAATTTTCAATATTACCTAACTCTTCACGCAAACTCAAGCAACGTTTCGTACTTCCAGAAAAAAAAACATACAAAGCTTCTAAAACATTAAAAAATTCTTTAATCAAACAGCTTGCATTGCATGAAGCTTCAACAAATGATTCTATGAGCATGACATGGAATATAGGGAATACGTTTTTCACATTTTTCCGCTAATTTTTGCTGCATGCCTTTAAACTTTCCAGAAATGTTTTTTTCAAAATCATAAGATTGGAAAACAATGTTTTTTATGGAAATTCCCATCGACTGAAGAGCTGTTACAATTTTTCCAGCCAGCTCTTCTCCTGATTTTTTAGTCAGGACGATATCCATCTTCAAAAGCCGTTCAACAGGTACAATTCTTTCATTTGTTTGATGCGCATACCGAATATTTACAGCTAATAGATCTTGATGTGACAGGTCTGGAGTAGTATCAGCCATTACAGAAAATATTCCCGCTTGGTTAATTTTTTTCCGGCATCGCACACTCAAAAATGCCGATTACATTTAAGAAATTTAGTCAAAAATACCGACTACATATGAGCCGTTCAGTGCACACAGTGACTAAGTCCATTCGAGTTGAAGTTGAGAAATCCGTTGATTTAATTTACATTGCATTTTAAAATTCCCTGTGTAATTGAAACTAAAATATTAGATGTAGGATGCATAAAAACGGATATAGCTTACATTTGACAGTATATTTTGTTACAATTTAAGTATAGACACTTAAGCCATTGGTTTGCGCAAGGTAGGGAGTACTTACTTCAGGCTAACACACGATTACTAGAGAACGACCGCCGCGATTTAATGCTGAAACTGAAGTGATTTATTACAAGTCAAGAAAAGTATGTACAAGCTCATGTATGTAAGAATCCATAAATACACAGAGTTGTAATTCATTGGACTAAATAGATTACTTAAAATGGATGTTGTTGCTTTCTTGTTATTGGTGGTGGATCTGGTCTTAAGCTGGTTAGCATGGCGTTTGATATTACCACGCTGCGTTTTGACGATGTAAACCATTTTTTGATCCACTTTTCACCTCTTGCGTAGTTTCGAGCAAAAACCGGCTGGTTTAATTGGAACTTTGGTTTATGAAGTGGTTTATTGTAGCATAAGTTTGGCTCGAATAGTTGGCTGAGTAATGTACGAACTGGTCTACCATGTAGTAGCTCAGCGGGTGTTTTGCCCTCAGCATTCGGCATAAAACGGTATGTCGAAAGATATTTGGTTACTGCTGCTTTTAATTGTAGCCCGTCGTCGATGTTCTTTTTTACAGCTGTTTTGAAAGTTCTAACAAAACGTTCGGCCAACCCATTTGAAGCGGGGTGGAACGGCGCTGTAGTTACGTGTTTGTAACCATGTTGTTTGCAATAACACTTAAACAAATCTGCAGTAAGTTGCGGACCATTGTCGCTCACAAGCGTGTGTGGAATACCCTCTATTGCGAAAATTGAATTTAGGGCCGATATTGTATCTGCTGTTGTAGTGGATGATAATTGTATGATGAAGGGAAACTGCGAGAAAGCGTCAACGCAAATTAGCCACATTGAATTAAATCAGCAAAATCAATGTGGATGCGTTCGCAAGGATTATTTACCTCAGGCCAACTATTATATTCTCTTACAGGTGCGGGGTTTGCGAGTTTGCACACATCACAGTTCTCCGTCAGCTTTGCGATGTCTTTGTCAATGTTTGTCCACTAAACGTGCTGTCTAGCCAGCTGCTTCATTTTTGAAACTCCACAGTGTCCCTCATGCAAAATGTTTAAGATCTTAGCTTTTAAAGAAAGCGGTATGACGACACGGGTATACTCGGTTTGAAGGCATAATAAGCTGTTTTGCACAACTAAGGCGTAGCGATGGTTAAAAAATGAACGCAAGTCTTCATTTTGTGGACTAAGCTTTTCTGGCCACCCGTTTTGTACAAAATAGTAAACTCTTTTCAAAACGTGGTCCTTCTTAGCATGAGAAAAAATTATTGTGGCATCGATTGGCGTGTTTAGTGCTTCTATTGTATAACAAGCTTCTTCCTTATCGAATTTTGTGTCGGTTCCAACTGGCAACCGTGATAAAGCATCCGCATTACTATGATCCGTGGTTTTACGGTATTTTACCACATACTGGTAACCCATGAGCATTATGGCCCAGCGTTGTAAACGATGTGGCGTCATAGAAGCCAATTGGCTATTTGGATTGAATATACTGGTAAGCGGCTTATGATCGGTAAGCAAGGTAAATTTCCTTCCACAGAGGTATTGATGGAATCGCTTGATTCCAAAAACAATCGACAATGCCTCTTTTTCTATCTGGCTATAACGAACTTGATGCTTGTCAAGTGTTTTTGATGCAAAGGCTATAGGACGCTCAGTCCCGTCCGCATAAGTATATGAAATTACAGCACCAATACCATATGACGAAGCATCGGTTGCTAAAATCAACGGCAACTTTTCATCATAATGTGCCAACTGTGTAGCGTTCAAAATGTGCTCTTTTAATAAATTAAATGATTTGTTTTGTTCTGGCCCCCAGGTAAATTTAACATTTTTACGACGCAATGAATTAAGTGGGGCTGCTAACTGGGAATAGTTAGGTATAAAATTATAATAGTAATTTACCTTACCCATGAAGGCTTCAAGCTGTTTGAGGTTCTTTGGCGGTTGCAGATCTTTGACTGCTTTGAGACCGGCTTCATCAAGCAAAACACCTTCTGCACTTATTTGACGCCCCAGATACTCTATTTTATCTTCGAGGAAAAAACATTTCTGCCGTTTGCATTTGATGCCATTTTCTTATAGAATTTGTAGGACTTGCTCAAGGCGTTTTAAATGTTCAGAAACTGTAGGTGCAGTGATGATAATATCATCAAGATAATTTCCGCACCCTTCTACCTCTAGCAAAAGTTGTTCGAGATATTTTTGAAATATTGCTGGAGCACTTGCTACTCCATACGGAAGGCGCTGGTACTTGAATAGCCCCAGTGGCGTGTTAACTACCATAATTGTTTTTGCGTTATCATCCAATTCCATTTGCAGATAAGCATCTTTAAGATCGATTTTTGTAAATTGTTGACCGCAGCGAATCATTTGCAATAACGTTTCTCGTGTAGGCAGTGGGTATTGCTCTATGTCGATTTGCGAGTTTATGGCTAATTTAAAATCACCTCAAATTCTAATTGAACCATCTGGTTTCAGTGCTAAGACGGTTGGTGAGGCCCATTGCGAAAATTTAACAGGCTTCCAAATACCGGCGCTTGTGAGTCGTTCTACTTCTTTTTTAAAACGTGGCATTTGCGAAAAAGGAATCTGACGGCTTTTAAAAAATTTATGGTGTGCATTTTCTTTTAAATAAACACTAGCTTTAAAGTTTTTAATGGTCCCGATTGCGGGCTCAAAGACTTCATTGTATTTTGTTAACAGATCGTTAATTCCGTCGGCCTGTACTGCACTAATTTTTAAAATTTGTTGGATTTCATATCCAAACTCTTTGAACAAATCAAAACCAAAAAGATTATTGCTGTTCTCGACATCAACAACTACAATTGTAACTTTTTTCTTTTTTTCGCCACACTTAACGTCTATACCAAAGAGAATATATCAACAAGAGCCGTCACTCGTTATAAATGCAAGGAAAAAGATGGATGCCGTTTTCTTTCAGGGTTTCGGTAATTTTGTTTTCCTCAGTTTTGTAAGTTCGACAGCTGGCAAATTTTTATTTCGACTCTTGTGTTATTTCAGTTCTCGTCTATTTTCTTTTACACATTTTGTTTTTTGTATTTATATCGAAATTATCGAAACCCTGAAAGAAAACGGCATCCATATTGTTCGTTGCTTTCATAACGGGTGGTGGCTCTTGTTGATATATTCTCTTTGTCTATACACAGTTTGATATCATTGGCCTTAACAACCGCGCCGTAAGCGCTGCCTTCTCTGGACTGGATAAGGAAGCGAAAAAAGTGGGTCTTGCCGTGAACGAGGACAAGACGAAGTATTTGCTGTCATCAAAGAAAGAATCGGCGCACCTGCGCCTTGGCAGCCATGTCACTGTTGATAGTTACAAATTTGAAACTGTGAGAGACTTCGTCTATTTGGGAACCAGTATTAACACCGAAAATAATATCAGTCTAGAAATCCAGCGGAGAATCACTCTTGCCAACAAGTGCTACTTTGGACTGAGTAGGCAATTGAGAAGTAAAGTCCTCTCTCGAAGAACAAAGATCACGCTCTATAAGTCTCTCATCATACCTGTCCTGATGTATGGCTCAGATTCATGGACAATGTCAAGAGAAGATGAGATGGCCCTTGGAGTATTTGAGAGAAAAGTTCTCCGGAAGATTTATGGTCCTTCCCGTGATGCCAACGGCGAGTATCGAAGGAAATTTAACGATGAGCTGTACGAGCTCTACGCAGATCTGACCATAGTCCAGCGAATTAAAGCCCAAAGACTCCGCTGGCTGGGCCATGTTATGCGAATGGACAAAGAAGCTCCAGCACAGAAGGTTTTCCTATCGTCGCCTGAATTCGGCAGCAGAGGAAGGGGGAGGCCTCGACTGAGATGGAAACAACAGGTGGAGGATGACTTGAACTCCCTTGGGGTTTCCAATTGGCATCGGTTATCGCTAAAAAGGAATGACTGGCGTGCTTTGATACGAAAGGGCCAAAATCGCTTAGGCGGTTAAGCGCCAATAAATGATGATGATGATACACAGTTCCCCAATGATAGGTATTCGTTTTTGACCGAATCCGAATAAAGTGCGTGTACACTTTTGTAACTTTGGGGAATATAATCGTTTATACGTGTTCTTGTTCATAATATAAATAGACGCACCAGAGTCCATTTGAAAGGGGATCGTTTTCCAAGAATTTGTGCCTTTATTTTGAGTGGAAAGTTTTTATTTTTTATTTTGCTTTGACATACATACGGGCGCTATGTGTCCCTTTTTGCCACACTTTCGGCATATATAATTTCTAAATTTGCACTTATCACGTTGATGAGAAACTCCACAACCTGAGCACGACTTCCATTTGGAAATTCGAGTATTGTCTTTGTTGCTTGCTTGTGATGATTTTCCATTAGAGCGAACTGCATTAATTGTGGTACTCATTTCGGCAGTATCAGTGAGTGCCTTTTGCGTTTGAGCTTTTTCTTTTATTGTTGTTTTTCAACTGACTTTACACTGTAGTATGCTAGAAAATGTTGGTTTAGCTGTTCTGTATATCTTTATTGAAATTGTGAAATGATGGGA
Organism: Campiglossa producta; assembly: GCA_964058755.1. Taxonomy (NCBI): domain Eukaryota; kingdom Metazoa; phylum Arthropoda; class Insecta; order Diptera; family Tephritidae; genus Campiglossa; species Campiglossa producta. The sequence continues at coordinate 13,789,483 of CAXKVI010000006.1, read as the reverse complement.
CACTGCCATCAGAGGTTTGTGTAGGCAAACCGCTGCTGAGAATCGACTGCATTCATTCTTGTTGTTGTATAAGCAATTTTTCCACTACCTTACATTCTTCCGTCATAATTTTTATTATTTAAATATAAACTTGAAAATTCGTACTGTTTTGCGATATTCAGCCGCACAATAATTTTTTTTTTTTTTTGCTAACGGATAGCGAGTGACGCGTTTTTTCGAATTTGCCTCGTCGCCAGTTGTTACAATTTAAGTATAGACACTTAAGCCATTGGTTTGCGCAAGGTAGGGAGTACTTACTTCAGGCTAACACACGATTACTAGAGAACGACCGCCGCGATTCAATGCCGAAACTGAAGTGATTTATTACAAGTCAAGAAAAGTATGTACAAGCTCATGTATGTAAGAATGCATAAATACACAGAGTTGTAATTCATTAGACTAAATAGATTACTTAAAATAGTATTGAAATGCAATATGTAATATATAACATATTTTGTATTTTTTTGGTGTTGTTGCGAGCTACAAGGAGCCAGATATTGGCTGCATTAAATCATGGAGTTAATCAGAATGGCTTCTAAAAAAAATTTAAATTTTTTCAGTGGCCAAACAATTTTTTAAGTTAAATGGTGTTAATACTTGTTGTTCGGTATAGTTACTAAAATCACGAGAAGATATGACTATAACAAGTGCTGCGACACTTAAATCTCAGATTTTGAAAAAAGTGGACTTAGTCACTGTGTGCACTGAAAGGCTCATATAAGAAATTTACTCAAAAATGCCGACTAATCAAAAATGCCGACTACATGTAAGAAATTTAGTCAAAAATGCCGACTACATGTAAGAAATATAGTCAAAAATGCCTACTACATATAAGAAATTTAGTCAAAAATGCCGACTACATATAAGAAATTTAGTCAAAAATGCCGACTGCATGTAAGAAATTTAGTCAAAAATGCCGACTACATATAAGAAATTACCGACTTCAAAAAACGTGGGGGGTGTGCCACCCCCCACACCCCCACTCGTGACGCCCCTGTTTGCTTGGAAAATTCATACGATGGACGCAATATTTGCCAAACAATTTACGTAAAGTGATCAACAACACAATTGATAATAATTCCTATTTTGCACATTGTGAAAATGTTTTACTCAGCATGCTCTTCGACGACCGAAAACATATTCGGAATTACGCACTGAAAAAAATTTTATATATTCGGGATAATTTATTTGATCCATCTCTCCGTGCCTACGTAAAACCAAAAATTAAAAAAAATTAATTTTGATTGCACTGATTAGTTTAGGTTCAAGTGGCTACCGTAGAGGCACACCTAGGCCAGTATTAAAAGGCCCGTTGTGATACCACCAACACTAGGAAAGTCAGTTCCGGGACCCTGCCTTATGGAAAATCCCGGTATTAACGGAATTCTCCACATAGCAGAATCCCGGGACTGACGTTCCTATACCGACACCGTTACTCCTCCTCGAACCATTTAGATGACTTGATGAAGGCCATCAGGTCCTTTATGTCCAGCTCCGTGACCTGGCGTAGGCTAACCAGGAAGGGAACTCCCAAAAAGCGCATTCTCGCGCCACTTAAAGCCGGGCAGTTGCTCCACCGTTTCCTCCTCCTCATCATCCTTACAACTCCTACAGCATCGTCGGTAGGGCACACCAAGTCTTTCTGCGTGCCTACCAATGAGGCAGTGCCCAGTCAATACGCCTATTAATATGGAGATTTCTCTTCTCCTTAGGGCATAAATTTGTCTCGATCTTTTATGATCCCATTTCGGCCAGGTTTCTTTGGATATCCGGCATCCTGGAGATTGCAGCCATCTTTCGTTGGCTTGGCGGAGTGTGTACTCCTTCAGCATAAGCTTGCAAGTGGCAAACGGCATACCTAAGCGCTCTTTATCCCGAAGAACCTGCTTGGTCGTGCCCTGCCTCGCAAGTTCGTCTGCCCTACAATTTCCCTCAATGTCCCTATGCCCCGGGACCCATGTGAGGTTCACGCGATTATGTTGGGCCATCTCCTGTAGAGATCGACGACAGCTGAGCGTCAGTTCAGAGTTGAACGAATAAGAGCCAAGGGATTTGATGGCCGCCTGGCTGTCGCTGAATATAAAAATGTCGTGTCCGATAGTGTGTTGGCCTATCCAAGCCGCGGCGTCCATGATTGCTGAAACTTCAGCCTGGAAGACACTGCAGTGATCAGGTAGTCTGAAGGAGAGCTCAAGGTTCAGATCCTTTGAATAAACCCCTCCTCCAACTCTGCCGTCTAACTTCGAGCCATCATTATAAATGGAAGTGCCGCCATGAGTGGCGGGACTCCGATCCGTGCTCTCCCATTCTTCCCTGCTGGGAATGTTGATTTTAAAACAGCTATCTCCGACTGTTGTGGTCGCACAACGATCCGTGCTCAGCGGAAGAAAGCTATAGGATCCCAAAATACAGGCATGTCCAGTAGTGCTTGCGCCCCAGCCGGACGTTTCCCTTAGACGTAGAGCCGATGCTGCTGCTACCCGGTGCCCTTCCAGATCGAGTGGCAAAATGCCAAGAATGGCCTGGAGTGCTTCATTGGGCGTTGTTCTTAACGCACCGCTTATACAGATCATGCAAGATCTGTGTACTTTACCTAGCAGATTAAGGTTTGTTGCCTTGCTCAGCGCAGGCCACCATACCACAACTCCATAGAGCATGATTGGTCGAATGATTGCGGTGTAGATCCATTTGCATATTTTGGGGCTGAGCCCCCATTTCTTTCCAATGGCTCTTTTGCATGTGTAGAGTGCAATACCCGCTTTCTTCTGGCGCTGAAGAACATTCTCCTTCCAGGTTAGTTTCCTATCCAGAACTGTGCCTAAGAACTTGGCTTTGTCAGCCAGGTTCAGGTGCACGTCATTCAGTTTTGGTAGTGTTAGCGGTGGTATCTTATAGCGGTTGGTGAAAAGAACCAGTTCTACTTTTCCCGGGTTGATGCTCAGTCCGCAGCGCGAGCACCATGAGGAAACCTCTCGCAGTGCTGCTTGCATCAAGTCGCACAGGGTTTGTGGGAATTTGCCCCTATATACTATAGCTAAGTCGTCTGCATATGCCACTACCTTCCCGCCCCCCCCCAGCTTGTGTCTCGCAGCATCGAGTTGACAGTGAGGTTCCATAGAAGCGGGGAGAGAACACCACCCTGAGGCGTTCCCCTTGTGACATAGCGTGATAAGTCAACCGAGCCCAGTGATGAAACTATTCGTCTACCCCTTAGCAGTTGATCAATAAGTCCAATAAGAGACCTGCTTATGCCCAGACTTGTTAAAGCGGTGTTTATAGCATCAGGGCTTATGTTGTTGAAGGCTCCTTCAATATCTAAAAAGGCCGCAAGCAGTACTCCTTCTCATACAGCGATTTTTCAATAACAGAAACTAGGCTGTGAAGCGCAGTTTCTGTAGATTTCCCTTTGGTGTATGCATGCTGATAGCTACAGATCAGGTTGCTATCAATAGTAGAGGAGAGGTAGTCATTTATTATCCTCTCGAAGGTTTTGAGCACAAAGGATGAGAGACTGATCGGCCTGTAGTCCTTCGGCTCGTAATGAGACGCCTTCCCCGCCTTAGGAATAAACACTACCGTGGCACTTCTCCAGGAGCACGGAATGTAGCTAAGAGCCAGGCAGGCTGTATAGAGAAATACCAGCCATTTGGCTGATGTCTCCAGCGTGTTTATGAGTTGTGCGGGAATAATCCCGTCTGGCCCGGCAGCCTTGACCGGTTCGAAGCTCTTAACCGCCCACCTAACCTTTTCCTCCGTGATGGGTATGTATACAGCCAGGTTTGTTGTAGGTGCTACGGGTTCCTCATGCAAGTTCCCTGGGAAGTGCGTATTCAAGAGCAGCTCTAGGGTTTCCCTCTCCGTGCTGGTCCAGGATCCGTCAAGTTTGCGCAAATAGCTTGTGGCTGTTTGAGTTTTTGAGAGCACTCGTCTAAGTCTCGCTGTATCGTCGACATTTTCGACCGCAGTGCAGAAATTTCTCCACGATACTCTCTTCGCCTGCCTCAGAGCTTTTTTGTAGGCCCTGAGTTTAACTTTATATTCGAGCCATTGAGTCTCCGTGCCAAGGCTCTTGGCCTTATTGAATTGTGTCCTACATGATTTTCGGAGGGAGTCCAGGTCGTAGGACCACCAATGCGGCCTATGTTTACCGCGTGGTTTTGGCACTGGGCAAGCCTGCTCTAAGGCATTCGAGAGCGCCGTTGTAAAGGTCTTTACCAGATCCTCCAACTCCCCTACTGATGAGGGGACTTGTGGGGGCAGTGCTGGTAAGTCCCTAGATAGTATTTCATTGTGTAGCTGCCAGTTAGTGTTACGTGGGTTGCGTTTCATAACCGGCTGCTCAACAGAAAAGTCTAGAACTATTTCTACGTACCGGTGGTCGGAGAATGAGTGCTCATCGAGAACGCGCCATTTTCTGACCCACTCATAAGCGCCTTCGCTGCAAATAGTGAGATCTATTACCTCCCTACGGGTTTTAGTAATAAACGTAGGTTCGTTACCCACGTTGCAAACTACCAGGTTAGTTGTTAACAAATAGTCAAACAACGACTCTCCTCTAGCATTGATATCGGAGCTTCCCCACTGGACGTGATGAGCATTGGCGTCAGTTCCGATAATAAGATGACCCATGGAAAAATTTGCCACTGATTGCACTGATTACGTTCATATGATTAATTTGAACGACGATAATGAGCTGTCAGAACCGCCATTCACAAGAGGCATACCGTATGAATATTTGAAAGCTTATTTTGAAGACGAAGAAGATCCACCGCTTCCGGATCCGAATATTCCATGCCATATTCAAGGCACCGAGCGGTACGTTCAGCTAGTATCCAACGTATCTAAACGTGCCATTCATAAAAATCGCGAAGGGAGTATGGCGACTACAGTAGAAAGCCGAAGTAAAGTGAGCCGAATGGAATCCAAGCAGGATTTGCAAGGAAATCTCTGAACTTTAAAATGAATTCCCATATTTTTCACACTTTTTTGTAAAATGCAACTGTACACTGTCATTTTCATAATTTCAATAAATAGTTCAAACTAGTTCAAAAGTTTTATGTTTTAATTTCCAATGATAATTTTTTGAACACATTTTTAATGGTCAATAGGCACGTACTTTACTAAGTTTCATGCTTTAATCTCTAAAAATGAGGGAGAAATAGCAATAAACCATTTATCTGAACGATCGGTTGGTTATATGGGAGATATATGCTATAGTGGTCCGATCCAACCGGATCCGACATACATATATCTCCTATAATGCCAGTATACATCTGTATGCCAAATTTCATCGAGATATCTAAAAAACTGAGGGACTAGTTTGCGTTCAAACAGACAGACAGGCGGACGGACGGACAGACGGACATGGCTAAATCAACTCAGCTCGTCCTCTGCCCATTTTGGTATATTTAATGGTCAAACGGAAACATATACATAAAAAATGATTTGGAGCCTTGAAAATGAAAAAAATCGATTTCGACCAAAACAAGTCTCAAAAACAAAAAAAAATTATTTTTTTTTAAACTGTTAATGCCAACGGTTTTATCGCAAAATTTTAAGTGGGATAGGAACCACGAGACAAATTCGTTTTCATCGGCAACACTTTTGCACGTTTTTGAAGAAACCCTTAACAAAAAATGGCGGAAAAGTTATTTTTTTCACCAAAACATTTTTCACTCAAAACCCCAAAAATATTTTTTTTTTTGCAAAAAACTGTTATCGCCAAAGTTTTTAGCGGACAATTTTGAGTCGGACAGGGTATGTATGAAAATTTTTAAGTCAAATTAAAATTTTTTAAGTAGGTCATTAAAAAAACCTTAAAAATAAACGAAAAAAAATTTCAAAAAACTCAAATTTTGCAGGCTTGAAAATAATTGTTTTGGGTAGGCGTAGTGGAACTTTGTTTCCTTAACCCCAAACCTATCGAAAAATCGATGGCGCGATATAGGTTAATAAATCGACCCGCCTTAATACATATAAATATTTTCATCCCGGTCAAAGTACGACCATCCTGATGATTCAGACTTGCCAGAAAATTTTAAAGAATCGGCTTATTCAAAGTATGAAAACTGCTTAGACCGCTATGAAGAAACAAAGGCCATGATCTCCGATCAACTAAAACTATTAAGGCCAATTATTGCACCTACTCTACAACGAGTAGAGCTGTCCCAAACACAAATCAAAGAAACAAATTCAGGCATATATCTCAAAGTGCCGGCCTGTGATACTAAATTATTTCATGAGGGTTATGAGCAATGGCCGTCGTTCCGAGATATTTTCTCAGCCATTTACATAAACCACCCAAAGCTATCACAAGCGCAAAAATTATACCATTTAAGAAATAAAACTAAAGGTCAAGCAGGGATAATAGTAAAACAGTTCACACTTAACGATGACAATTTTAATCTGGCTTGGGATGCGTTAAAAGCTAGATATGAAAATGAAAGGGTATTAGTCGATAAACAAATAACGACATTAATGAATCTACCAAAAATTCAAAAAGAAACTAGCGAGGAATTTCTCAAATTACAATCAACAGTAACAAACTGTTTGTCGGTTCTAGAAACCCAAAAAATTCACACTGAAAACTGGGACCCAATTCTGGTCAATATTTGTGCTGCCACATTGCCAGAAAAATCTTTACTTTTATGGGAGCAATCGCTCTCATCCCGCAAAAAATGCCCAACGTGGCAACAAATGAAAGATTTCCTCACCACCCAGTTCGAAATCGCAGAACGGGTAGCTACAAAAGAAGCAAAGCCGAAAAACTCAAATGAATACCAAAACAAAAGCTTCTTTAACCCCAAGCCAGTAACTTTAATAGCATCGAAGGTCCAACAAACCTTAAATCTACCAACCAAATCAGCCAACTTTGAAATCTCAGGAATGGGTGGAAGAGTAGTACAAAACTCAAATAAAATCTGCCTCATTACCTTGATGTCTTCAAATGCGGATCAAAGAATAAAAGCACAAGCTATAGTTCTGCCACGACTGACAAACATGCTCCTATAATATAAATAGCGAGCACTGGCAAAAGTTTTCACATCTGAAACTTGCCGATCCCAATTGCCATACCTCGATCAAATCGACATATTATTGGGAAGCGATCTAATATCCCCAAATAATACTAGAAAGTGTTGAGAAAATTTCCAACATCCTATTAGCCCAAAATACCATCTTTGAATTGATTTTAAGCGGCCAAGTCAAAGAGAAAATCTCCACAGTCACAACGCAAGTGGAAGATATTTCAAACAAAAATCTTAATACACAAAAAATTCTGGGAAGTCGAAGAACTCCCTCCAATTCCCGTTACTACAGCTGACGATAAGTATTGTGAAGCCTTCTATAAAGCCACAACTACAAGATCAGAGAACGGGCGGTACGTCGTACGACTACCATTTAAACAACAATTTCCTGATACACTCGCCTTGTGTCACTCACGAACCTCAGCTCTACAGCAGTTTCTAAGTATGGAAAGAAACCTACTTAAAAAAGGCGAGCTAAAAACCTCATATGACAATGTTCTTGAGGAATATCTACAACTTGATCATATGGAATCAGTAAATTCCTATGAAAAAATTACAAAAGGCAAACACGCCTCATTTTATCTTCCACACCACGCGGTTATAAAACCGGAAAAACTTACAACAAAAGTAAGAGTGGTGTTTAATGCATCTAAATGCACAAGCTCAGGTAACTCCCTTAATGATGTTTTATACACGGGACCAACATTACAATCAGATTTAATGATACTTATACTACAGTGGCGTATGTACAAATACGTTTTCAATGTAGACGTCGAGAAAATGTACAGACAAATCCTAGTACATGAAGACGACCAAGATTACCAGCGAATTATATTTCGCAGCTCACCTAGTAGTCCAATACGCGACTACAAGCAAAAAACGGTGACACTTGGCGTAAACTGCGCCCCTTCCTAGCCATTCGTACATTACAAATTTCAAATTACCTCTAGCCGCCCCGGTGCTTAGCTCTCAAACGTACGTAGACGACATACTGTCGGGAAGCCATAGCCTTCCTTTAGCGTGCGAATCACTAGCTCAAGTTATCGAAGCTCTCGACTCAGCAGGGTTTCCATTAAAAAAGATAACTTCCAATCATTTTTTTTCTAAAATTTTAAAAAGAGAGCACCACCAAAACCTTGGGTATACAATGGAATGCAATATCAGACCAATTTTCATACACTCTTGAGTCGATATCTGCAAAATCCGCAAAAACTAAAAGGCAAATTCTGTCCTCTGTGCCGAAACTTTTCGACCCCGCAGGATGGCTTGCGCCAATTATGATTCAAGCAAAGATCTTGATACAAGAATTATGGCTAGATGGAACCGATTGGAACGAAGTGGTTAAACCACTCCGCTTAATAAAATGGTCCCGATTTGCAAACAACCTTCATACTATTTCCGAGATACAAATACCTCGGTGGGTCAATTTCGCCCCTGATCACTAAGTCGAACTACATGGCTTCTGCGACGCTTCTGAAAAAGCATACTTCGCAGCGATTTATGTGCGAAGTCAGCACAATGGTAAAACTGCCAGCCACTTATTAGTAGCAAAAGGCAAGGTCGCACCCCTCAAGACCGTAAGCCTTCCACGGCTCGGGCTATGCGGCGCACTTCTGCTCGCAAAACTAGCCTCGACCGTAAAAAAACACCTGAACCTGAGCAATAGGAAATTGTATTTATGGACCGATTCAAAAATCGTCCTACCATGGTTAGAAAAACCACCACATACGTGGAAAACATACGTCTCAAACCGCACAGCTGAAATTATTGATTTGGTAGGACCAGCAACTTGGCGGCATGTTGCCAGTGCTGATAACCCTGCGGATCTTGCACGGTAGGTTTGAGGCTAGCTGATAAAAAAAGTAAAATGCCCGCAATCTGGCTATGGTACATGATTTCTGAAGGCTTTTAGATAATATAACAGCTTAAATGAAAATCATCCGATCGGCCGTTTTTTTCTTAGGTTGAAAAAAGTAAATTTTTTATAATCGGGTTCAAAATAGTACATAAATAACAATTTTTAGTTCAAATATGCAGAAATATACATTGTTTAAATATTATTTTTATAAAGATAACACTAATCCACGAAAAATTTGCATGAGAAAACAACTACACTGTTGCCAGGGTTGCATCGAGCAAAGAAATTCCGAGCAGAGAAATGGCAAATCGAAATGGCCTTATGTAAACAGTAAGCTTGGAGCATTTAGTTTGTTTACGTTTATTTTAGTATAAGCCGAGCTCCATATAGTAAGATGATGTATGGTTATTTACTTGTTCTTTTTTTATACCTTGTATTTTTTAATTTTAATGTCAAATTAGTTTGTTGTAATTGAAAATTTATGAAAGCTTTCAAAATAAAATTTTCATTCGAATGTTAATTTTACAATTGTACAGAGCAATACATTTTTAAAAATATATATATTGTGATTCCATAGATGCTACATTCAGTGTACTAATTGCTTGCTTATCCATCGTATTAAAATTAAAGTAATCACGCATAAAAAAAACTGTCAGTTATCGCACGCTGAAAATCGGTTGAAACTGTGCTTATTGTGTAAAACAATGAAAAAGAATTTGTTTGAAATAACTGTTACTTTGGAACAGAAAATAAACGAACATGTAGTGTACAGGAGCAGTGACGAGCGGTTGCCGAAAGCATTGTGTGGAAATTGTAGAAACAAGTTGTACCTGAAGAAAAAAAGTGACAGTGAAGCATCTATTAAATTACCCGGTTATTCCGACTACCATATTCCGCGTAACACTCGGTTAAGGCCTGGAACCTCATGTGAGTGTAAATTGTGTAAGACAGTAAGTTGTTTTAGAAGCAAGTTTTCTAGTCAATCAAAAAAAGCAGTTATCAAACAAAATTATTTGAACCGTAAATGTGCAGGTTGTTTATCAATTATTGGGCGAGGTAAAAATCACCGATGTTCAAAAAATACGCTTGTTGATAACTTGCGGTTAAACCTTGCAAATTCTTTGAGCAATAAAAAGAAAGAACAACTTGCAGCAGATATTATTACGAAAAAGTTGAATAACCAGGTCTCAAAAAGCACAGGTGCAACTAAATTGTCTATGAAAAATCACAAACCCATTCAAGTGACTGTTAGTTCTGCTCCTTCATCAAATGAAACAAACGCAGAATATTTAATATCTGCGAAAGATATGTCTCAAATAAGTACTGATTTTGGACTGCAACCAATTCTACACTTGGTATTGCTCGGTCGCTGCGTATGTCAACAAGAAAAAGAAAAATAATCGAACCAAACTTCAAAGAAAAGTTACAAACGTTAAATCATTCACTTGATTCTCATTTCGATGTTAAAAAGTTCCAGTTTACTGTATCGAAAAAAGGAAAAGAGTCTGTTGTTGAAAAAGAACTTGTATTTTGCAAGAATGTGCAAAAACTCATCAACGACGTTAAAACAAGCCGAGGAGTAGGTAATGTACACTTGAAATTGGGTGCAGATAGTGGTGGGGGATTCCTTAAAGTAACCTTATCGATTCAGTCGTATGATCAAGATTCATTGGGCAAAAAAAATCAGAAAAGACAGACGTATAGTACTGGAAGTGTTGGAAAAATTTTAAAATATTCGGGATTAACGGAGTTTTCTGAAGAGAACTATAATAATATATCTAACTAACATAACTAATGGCGGCGATATACCAACAGGTTATCATAACCTCTAACGAGATTTTTAGCCGAGCTTCTCTTTCCAACTTGTGGTGTGTTGCTTTTGAGTTTTTCTACAAGTTGGCGGGACCTACAGTTTTTTGCCGACTCCGAACGGCACTTGCAAAGCAAATGAATTTTTTGCTGAGAAGCTTCTCATGGCAGAAATACACCCGGAGAGTTTGCCAAACTACTGCCGAGGGGCGACCCCGTTTAGAAAAATTGTTTTTCTAAATAATTTTTGATGTTACTTTTGCCGGGCATCGAACCGCCACGACTTGGTGTAGAAGGCCGAACACTTAACCGCTGCACCACGGCGGCCGCCATATAATATATATCTGTTTTATGGAATTTGTAACTATTGAAAGATTTTGATGGATCAATTGCAGCTGATCTAAAACTGACAAACATTTTAGTTGGATTAATGCCGCATAGTAGCAGCTATCCATGTACGTGGTGTATTGCACCTAAAGATGAACTAGATCGTGTTGGAGAATTCCGAACTATCGGAAGTTGTATGTCAAACTTCGAAGCTTGGAAAAATAGTGGTAGCAAAAACCAAAATTGCAAAAATTATTATAATTGTTCACATTCTCCTATGATTTCAGACAACAAAGATAAATTAATAATTATAATTGATCTTATTGCACCTCCAGAATTACATTTTTTGATAGGTGTTGTAAACTACCTATTTGATAATATGCATAAAAACTTTAAAGACATTGCTGAACTGTGGGCAAAAAAATGCAATGTAAGTCGAGAGATAATGTATGGAAATTCAGGCTTTTCCGGAAACCCTTGCAAAGTTTTGCTTAACAAAGTTGACGTCAGCTTTGTGAACAAACGAACAATTTTAGCTGCATGAAGTATGTCAAATGTTTTGCAGATTTCAATAACGTTTTTGAGTTTTGTTTTTCGACTGAAATAAAAACTACCTACAGCCAAAACATTTTTATATTTTGAGCCACCTACAAAGATCTAGGTATCAATGTGACCCCAAAAGTTCACGCCGTTTTTTTCCACGTGGAAGATTTTTGTAAAAGACATGACAAAGGTTTGGGTTTTTTCTCGGAACAAGCTGTCGAATCTTCTCATGCTGACTTCAAAAAACTTTGTAGGAAATACAAAGTTCAGAAAACTAATGTAGGTATTCTGAAAATTTGTTAAAGGCCGTTTGTGAATATAATAGAAGACATCTGTAACGTTATTTTTTGCCTACGAACTGATGTAAAATATTTTCAATAACGATACAATATACATATATGTATTACCTTTACAAAAATAATATTTAAACAATGTACATTTCTGCACATTTAAACTAAAAATTGTTATTTATGTACTTTTTCACATTTATATAGTGATATGTAATCACAATCGATGAAAATTTTGAAAAAAATAAATATTTTCTACTCGATTATAAAAATATTTACTTTTTTCAACCTAAGAAAAAAACGGCCGATCGGATGATTTTCATTTAAGCTTTTATATTATCTAAAAGCCTTCCGAAATCATGTACCATCATGTTGCCATGCTTTTCATTAATTATCTTCACCTTTTAATGGTACACGCCGAACACCGGCTAATGCAACAAATGATCCGACAAGAATTTTATTTACCACGACTAAAGCCTTTGATTAAAAAAAGCATCTTTACGTGTAAAGTCTGTACGCTACATAAGCAAAAGATGCGCACGCAGATCATGGCAGCTCTACCACCTGAACGCTGCAATTTTTCTCTGCCTTTCACCATCACGGATGTTGATTTTGCCGGACCTTTCCAGTTAAAGGACTCGATGCTAAGGTCATCTACCATAACGAAAGGTTACGTGGCTGTTTTTGTATGCTTTACGTTAAAAGCCGTGCACTTAGAGTTATGTTCCGATCTGACAACGTCAGCTTTCCTCGCGGCATTTGCACGCTTTGTCGGACGGCGAGGATTTCCCTCCAAAATCATGAGCGACAACGGTAAAACCTTCCTCGGTGCCCAACGCGCAACCGAAAAAGAGTTCGTACAGTTCGCAAAAGAAGTCTCGCCGCATGCCATTGAAAACTATGCACCTCAAGGCATTAATTAGCAATTCATCCCCCCGAGCGCCCCACATATGGGTGGACTATGGGAATCAGCTGTTAAAAGTTTTAAAACACAATTTAAGAAAGCCGCTAGCAATTATAAATTCACATTTGAAGAGTTCACAACGCTACTCATACGAGTCGAAGCCGTTCTAAATTCACGGCCGCTATCAGCGCTCTCGCAAGATCCCTCCGACTTTACAGCCCTCACACCTGGGCATTTTCGGTGGAAAAACACTCAAGAAGCTCCAAAAATTGGAGAATGCGTCCTAATTCATGACGATTGCCTCCCACCTACCGAATGGCGGCTAGCCCGCATCGAAAAGGTACACTACGGTTCCGACGGTCATATCCGGGTAGTTGACCTACGCATACAAGCCGGATGGTTAACGCGACCGCTCGTCAAACTATGCTTTTTAACAACCGAGTCTAATACCGCCAATACCAGTCGCGCGAATATCTAAAATAATAATACAATCAAATAGAGAGCAATTCATATACCCAAGCGATGCTGCTACTCGAAGTTAATACCGTAATCCTAAAGGGGTAGCTCGAAGGACTAGATTCCTCGAAATCGTGAATACTAACACGCGCCGCAAATAAAACCGCTCATCATATATACAATGATCAAGCCTTATATAAGAAATACATATATAAATACACATATGTAGTGCTCAAATTAAGCACCCCACATGACTTTACAAGACACTTAAGTTGATTATCTCTTCTAAACAGATGTCTACAAACATGGATATTGAGGAAGTCGCCCCGACACCAACCATCCGCTCGGCGGTCACCGTGCCACGCGCACGTGCAATACCCGTTGCAACTCCTCGCGCCAACGCTCCTCGTGCAACAACTGCACCGTCGCCAGCACCACGTAGGGCTATAAATGAGACCCATGCAGCGGTCACCGAAGAGCCGCCCCTAAGAGATCCGGTAACGGCACATGCTGCACGTTGCCCCCTATGCCGTCGACCACACTCGTTACGTCTGTGTGGCATATTCAAAGCCATGCAACCCCAGCAACGGCAACAGGTAGCACAGGCACATGGCTATTGGCTTAATTGTTTGGCCTTGTGGCATGCGACGGATGCGTGCACCTCGAATGTGTTGTGTCAACTATTCGGCAGGCCACACCATACGCTGCTACATCGGACAGCCAGGCGTATCACCCCAGCGGCACCGCCTTCACGCACCAACGCGCGACCATGATCGCAACCACGAGCGCTACACAACAACGCTCAACCAAGAGCGCAACCACCACGCGTCACGCAACCTCGACGCACAATATGGCAGCCGAACCATCGTCCACAGGCGTGGAATCATCCTGGTGCACGATACCGGAACCCAGCAACATCAACACGTCAGCACCCTCCTAGGCAACGCAACCGACGCCCAACCGGGCTAAGCAACGTCGTGGAGACACTGCAGCAGCTACAGCGATTGCTAGGCTGATGACTCGCCTAAGGGGGCCAGGATGGCTAACTTAGCTGTAACCACCGCCGTGTTCGAAGCAACCCTGCGGCCGGCCATCTCACCACACCTCACACGCACACTAACACAATTACACATACACCAAATGTCAACACCAAAAACGCCACACATCATAAACAAATCACAATTGTTCATCCTTTTGTACCCGCCACACGGTTTACTTTTGCGTTCCCGGTAGTTAAATTTAAATTTAAATTTAAAATTAAAGCCATTTCCTTTCATTTATTTAGAGTCAAGGTGAGTGCAGTGAAGTGAAGTGTACCCAAGTACACCAAGTCTTGCAGCTGCTGCCTTGTACAGTGCAACAATTTTTGCATCCTCGCAAGCGAATACCTTGATTCGGACCTGGTGCATCCCGCATCAGAACCCATCGGCGTGGCACCCGGAGACTCATCCATAATGTCAAGAAGGGCATTACCTATCGCGTTCCGGACGTACCGCCACTGGTCCCTAGGGATGGCACAGCTTTCGTTACCTCGGTCAATGACGCCTATGAGGATCCTGTCCTTAGTTACTTCAGCAAAGCTGAGTTTACCCACTACGGGGGTGTTCTGCTGCCGCTTCGGATGAGGTTTTAAATCCACGTCCGATCTCTGGCTTTTGAAGGGATTTCCATTAACCTTCTTTGGCGCATAATTGCTTTGGAAGTTCGGTAAGAGAGCTTCAGCCATCTCCACCGTCTTTCTGGCATTCGATGATAGCGTCTCTTGTGAAATACCCTCGTATTTCTTCAGGATCCTTGCGGCCGCTCTTTTGTCCAAGTACTCAGAGCGATAGGGAGATGTCTTTTGGGGTGAATTTCGACCCGTAGTTGCCATCGCGGTCGTTCCCTTATTTGGATCTCTGGGGCCAGGTCGTGAGACCACTGCCACAGACATTAAGGACTTGGTTTCGGTACCGGCACTTACTGGAGGTTTAGCATCAGCCGTTGTTGGCTTCACAGTGTTTGTACCGGTACTTGATTTGGGGATTGCCCCCTTATTATCCAGAGCTAATCGACCCGTAGTTGCCACCGCTGTCGATCTCTCGGCTGATATTGAAATGGAGTTTGTCCTCCGACGTTGCGTTCTCGCTTGCTAAAGCATTGTCCTCCTCTGCCGTGCAGTATACGTAGTAGTATCTTTAGTTTTAGTGTTTTTATTATTATTATTCATCTTTTTCGTACGACCCCTCGATGGGCAAGGCCAGCTTAGGATCAGAAAAGAGTAAGGGGAATGTGTCGTCCGCCGCGGCAGAGCTCCATACCGCGGTAAGGCCATAGTTACTCTCCGAGGCGGTCCGGTATCAGAGAGGTTCCGTTCGATTACAGCCACGATTTGCCTCCCGGATGCAAACGTCTAATGGACACGTGGTCGCATAACACCCTGGATTGGGAGGGGGAAGATCTTAGTCGTCGCGCCAGAGAGGCTTGGCTTCTCCCGTGATGTAGTACCGGGCAGCGTAGCCCTGTGGCTATCGACTTAAGTCCTCGTATCGCGGCAAGGTGTCCACCCTTCACGAGGGAGCAATCGAAGATTCAATTCTAAAAACTTTCACAGAAATGATTGTTGGGATATCTACATGGATTAAAAAAAAAGTCGGAATATAAATTCAATTCGGTTTGAAATTTTTTTAGTTTTAAAATGTAGACATTTATTTCAAAGAAACAGGTATTCAACTTCAAAGCAAAGCCAATTCAATTCAATTCAAATTCAATATGAATGATTCATTTGCCGTTTTTGATGGATTCATGCAGGGGTATAATAAACAATTGACAAATAATATGAAAAAAGTTTACCATCACTCCGACAAGGAGTACATTATCGGCAAAAAACTATGCATTTAATGACGTTGCTAAAAGTAGTTTTCTATCATTTTAGGTTAGCACTATATTGCTCTATGGTATCCCAATTGTATCATTGCATATTGACGGCCAAGATCGGCTATGTTTGGCACAAATTTCCAACACTCTGCTGAAACAATACAGCTATAATGAGATACATAACCGGAGAGTGGCCCTAGGCATCACATGCGTGCAGTGCACTCCTGTTCAATTGGAAATTCTCCGCCGTGCAGGCGCCATGCCCGCCAGCTCTCGTCGGTGCGGGATGATTACATGTCGTGAAGCTGAGCGGTTATGCAAAAGCTTTTTGGGTGATAATGCTCCACCACGTTTACCAGATGATTTTGCTTTTAATGTGCATCATAAGTGTGCTTGGGGATGCCGCGGTGCCTTTTTGCCATCACGATACAACTCCTCTCGTGCAAAATGCATAAAATGTATTTACTGTGGAATATTTTTTTCACCTAACAAGTTTATTTTTCATTCGCATCGTGTTAACATTAGTGATAAATACACACAACCAGACGCGGCAAATTTCAATTCATGGCGTCGTCATATGACACTTTGCGGACATCCGCCCGAGGAAATTATACATGCTTGGGAGGACGTTAAGGCAATGTTCAATGGTGGTACTCGCAAACGCCTTCTGAGCCACAATTCGATGCCAGTGCAAGGTTCAAAAGAGTTTACGTCCCAAAAACTCGAGCAGCAAATGGATCAAATACAGACTTTTTTCAGAGTGGTAACGCCGGTATCCACCTCACTCTCAGTGGTTTCGAATGAAAATAACATAGACACAGGTCTTCTAAAGCAGACAAAATCAGGTGCTACTGAGTCTCAGGCCACTAATAACTTTAAATACCATGGTATTCAGTTCTCAACAAGCAATGAGATCTATGCTAATGCTAAACAGCCATCCACCAAGCGACATTGTGATCAGTTTGTGCAGAGCTCAGGGAAAGTAACATCTGCAATAGTAGATGTTAAAGCGATCAAACGAGATGATATGCGGCCAATTGCCATGAGCAGGACATCATTTGAGAAATCATTTCAGTCTCAAAAAGGTTCTTCTCCACAGCTTAGAGACAATGCGAACAAATATGAAACGGCTATGGTGCCATTTTCTCAAAGTTTAATGATGGATTGCTTGTACCATTCTCATATTGCCGAAAGAACGGCCAAGTCGCACCATGAAGATTCAGTTCACAGTTGTCATGATGGTAAGGTTGTCACTCCACTACACTTCAGTGCTTGCGAAATGGATTTGATGAAGCCATCCCCAATAAACAGTAGCATTGCGCATTTAACTCAGCTGCCTACGGTACCTAGGAGATGTGCGTGCAACAATATCAACCACGAAATTCAATGCAGCAGTTCAAGGTCGAATTTATCAGCAAAGTCTTCTGCAAACCATGAAATAACCAGGAACACAAACAAGTTCAGCAATGTAAAAATCGATGCTGTTCCACAACTTGGCACAACGTCAGCGTTTAAGCCAGTTTCACAACATAAACAGAAGCATGCTCTCAACTCAGCGACACCACTGGCACAGTTTTTTGACTTTACCAGCACTGCCACAACCCAAGCAACACTGGGTTGGAATAACTCAACGGATAAGGCTACTCCCACACTGGCTGTATTCGACGATTCCAGTTTACGGGCAGGAATAATCAGCAGCACATCATCTCAAACACCTTTAAGCACTACAGCGTCAATTGCACTGACCGTTCATGCTAATTTCTGTTCCTCCACATTTGGTAGCTCATTATCACAGGCGTCGATATCGTCAGCCTCGCAATCGTCGCTTACAGCTCACTCACGTCGGCCTCCATCCCCTAATACAGATGATTCCATAACTCCGAAGTATTCAATGCGTGCTTTAAATGGCTGCGATATTGCCGTCACAGACACGTTCATGAAGGATTCAACATTATCTGCTGAAGTAAACTCCAGCAACAATGATTCAGATGACTTTGTAGGAGATGATGATGAGGTCGTAGATATTGAGACAACAGATGATGACATACCTGGTAACAAAAGTTTTAAAGTGGTACTTAGCATGACACCAAACCCGCAGCGCCAGCCTGACAATATTTCAGATACCCTAGAAGTTTATAAAAACAACAAAGCGAAGCAACTAATTGAGTTCTCCGTTACGAATACATCTAGGTGTAAAACTCTAAGGACAGACCTAGACTGCAACCCCTCGGTAATATGCAATTGCTGCTTTAAATAACAATTTTGGCATCCAAGTAAACATAGTCAGAAAAATCCATGCATTGACATCGGCAGAAATTATGTATGTGCCGAACAGTCCTCAACTTGTAATAATAGTTCGACAGACACTCTACATTCCATCAAAAGTGAACCGGAAAACAATTTATCTGCACCTATGAAATCCATTGACTGCGGTTGCATAATCTCGGAGGGAAATTTGATGTTCATTTGAAACATCATTAAATTGGAGAAATATGCTTAAGTAGGGTAAGCTTTAATACAATAAATATTTGTTAACTAATGCTAGTATTCATTTCGCGTGGTCGAAATTCGACCAACATAAATTGGCTTAACTTGTTAAATACTGTCTTATCACTCGTGATTAATGAGTACGGTAACCATTTTTCTATCAAGCAAATTCAGGACAAACAATTTTTTTTTTTTTAATTTTATCTAAATTTTATTCCTTAAAAAAGTAACAACAAAATAATATTAATATTGGAGTGATTTTTTTCGTTTATAATTTACTGCCGGACACATAAAATTTTGCCAACTGAATGTTTATTTTAAGTTATTTTCAGCTAATTAAGTGATTTCCCTTTCCCGTTCTCTTTCTTTTCCATTTATCTTCCCTTTCCTCCATCTCTTTCTGTTATTTTTTCTTTTCTACGTTCCCAGTCTCCTTATTTTTCTCCCTCTTTTCCTCTTTCGATTTTTTTCTTTGGACTCTACTATGGCTCCGCTTCCTGAGTAGAGTCCCCTAGGCTGTTCACATCTCGTGAACAGGAGGGGTGGGAAGGCTCCACCTGACTCGGACAGATTTTCTCCCGCTTTTTCTATATCTCTATCTCTTTTTTTTGCATATATTCTTTCCCCCGACATGAACTCTAATTTTGCTTCGTGACTGTTGGGAAAGGAGAAGTGGCAAGAACTGCGCCCCAATGCCGACGAGCCTCAGCCGGGCTACAACCATGCCAACCCGCCACTCCTCCTCTCCCGCACCAGGCAGTTACGTAACAATGGCGCCCAACGACAACGTTATAGCCCACTAGTTTAAAGTTTCAATTTTCACATATTCTCCTAATTTCAACTTTTTTTACTTTCAAATGTTCATTTTCTCGTACTTTCTTTTACTTTCCTTTGTACTATTTTCAGTTTTCCTATCTCTTTCACTTTCGTAATTTTTCCTTCTCACGGACAGAGTTAGGGCCACGAGGGCAACATCACTTGTTGCAAGCAACGAGCGATATGTGCCTGAGTGACAAGACAGTGGGGGGTGTGCTGACGGTGATTTCTGAGTTCCTTTTAAGAACTCCAACGTTTGATAAAAGTGGTATCAGAAGTCATCGGCAGTACTTTAAGACGACATTCTTTGTTTTTGTGTTTTTTGCATGCAACATTAGCTGCCATACGTATGGTCCAGCACTGTACGTATGTGAGGTTTTTGTATGTCTGCAGGGGGTAGAGTAAATTAATAGGGTAAAGTGGGTGTAAAAGAATAACACACGCTGAAGCCGTCTGACTTGGTAGAATTCTATTTCGACTCTAATTTTATTTAAGCGTAAGAAAGTCAATATAGCATAAATATGGCTATGTACAAAATATGTTCATTAATGTAACTACGTATGTACATTGTTCTTGAAAGTAAAAAAATGTGTAGCGGTACAATGGGATCATACGATAGACCGGTATCCGTAATCGGTAGTTATGTATTTGCATATAGATATGTACCCATGTACATATGAACTTCTGTTGTTGAAATTCGCATATTTTCAGCTACCAACATCTGCCGCTCCTCGTGAGAGCTACGTAAGTATGTATCTGTCTGAGTAGGTATGCGATCATGTAAACCATACAAAGGGTGGTGCAAAAGGTATTGGGTAGTGGGTGGCTCAGAAAACACTAGTGAGGTAGGATTTTATACATCCTGCCCGGCTGAACTCTCGCAGTTCAGTAAATCCTCATTTGGTCCAGTGAGACGGCATATCTTTTGGACTGGTCGTTGACAAGTATGCTTAATGAGGTGTCCCTCTGCAGTTTTCTGTCCGCTGTTGTATTCCACCGTTACCACTCGAACCAGGCCATCTCTGCCCGGATGAACTGCTGTTACGCGCCCAATGCGCCAATGAGCCGGCGGCAAATTTTCATTGAGGATGAGCACAACGTCATCACATTGTAGATTAGGTTCGGGCCGCCTCCATTTACTACGGGCCTGCAACGAGATCAAATACTCGTTTTGCCATCGAGTCCAAAAATGCTCGTACATGCGTTGAATCCGCTCCCAATACTGGAGACGGTTGTCTGGCAAGTCGCGTAGAACCGGTTCCGGTCGGGAATTTATGGGCCGACCGACGAGGAAGTCACCCGGTGTAATTGCCAACCCACCATGTGGGTCGTCGTGGAGCGCAACAAGCGGTCGCGAGTTTAGACATGCCTCTATACGTACCAACAAAGTGCTAAGCTCATTAAATCGCAATGTTTGCTTGCCTAGAACTCGATAAAGATGCTTTTTTGCCGAGCGAACGGCGGCTTCCCAGAGCCCACCGTGATGCGGTGCAGATGGAGGGATAAACTCCCAACGTGTTCCAAGTTTGGCGATGTGCTGCTGCGAATAGGTACCCAGCCAATTTTCCAGATCTTGCTTCATCAGACGATCAGCACCGACAAATTGCGTGCCGTTGTCACTATATATGACGCTGCATATTCCGCGGCGACTAATGAATCTATCAAAGATATCGATAAAGGCGCGCGTAGATAAGTCCTCTGCTAACTCGATATGTACCGCCTTCGTGGTCATGCATACAAATATAGCTGCATATGTTTTGGTTGTGCTATTGGAGCGACGACCACCGTGACGAACGTGAAATGGACCGCAATAATCTATTCCGGTACGGCTGAAAGGCGGAGCAATAAGGACTCGGGAAGCAGGGAGTGACGCCATCTGCTGCTGTTGATTTAACCTTTGATGACGACGACACACCACACATCGATGTACATATGTCTTCAACACCGAGCGCGCATGAATAATCCAAAATTGCCGGCGTAGATACTGTAACATCTGCTGTATATTCCCATGCATACAGGTCGCATGAGCGTCGCTCACTAAGAGTGTTGTCAGCCGGCTTTCCTTCGGGATAATCATCGGATGCCGCTGGTCATATGTAAGTTCCGCTCGGTCGAGGCGTCCCCCTACCCGTAGTATTCCGTTTGCGTCCAGAAACGGGTTTAAAGATATGAGCTTGCTTGATGGAGGGACACTAGAACGAGAGTCAAGAGAATTAATTTCAGTAATGAATATATTACCTTGTGCCTGTTTGATATGCACTAAGAGAGCCCAACTTAATTCATTTGCGGTCAACACGTCGCCACGATGGCCCTTGAAAGTTGGCTGTATTCTCCGAATACGCGCTGTTATGTTCAATAACCGACTTAGTCTGCTGCATTTGTCAACCAAGGGTATGCTGTGTCCATTGTGTCTCGTAGTAATGAACGTCGTCTTTGACTTTACGCTAAGTAATGTACGAGTACGAGTACCCCGACCTTCGTCCACAATCACCTGCTCCTCCGCCGCTGTCAGCCCTGGCAATGTCGTGGACGGATTAAGTGTTTCACGGATGCAACTCGGGCCGGACCACCATAGCGAATGTCCTTCTAGAGCTGATGGAATTACTCCACGACTCGCACAATCTGCTGGATTCGATTCTGAGCGTATGTGGCGCCAACAGTTAATTTCAGACTGTTCTTGGATATACACAACACGATTGGAAACGAATGGCTTTAGCGATGCTGCATGCTTACGTATCCAGTGAAGGACAATAGTCGCATTGCTCCAAAGTACGTACTCTGCACCTTCTAATTGTAGAACCCTTCGAATGGTTTGCAAGATAGTGACGAGGAGGTGTGCTGCTCGAAGCTCTAGCCGTGGAATAGTCATTTGCGTCAGCGGTGCTACCTTGGTTTTGGCGGCGACCAGTGCAACTCTTACCCCTCCGCCCGAGGTTTCAGACCTGACGTAAATTACAGCCGCGTATGCCTTAGCACTCGCGTCACAAAACCCATGCAATGTTACGGCACTAGTGTGGCTCATGCCCACCCAACGTGGGATACGAATTCTGCCTAATGTGGCCAATCCATTGCGGAATGCAAGCCAACGTTCCCTCAGGTCGGTTGGTAGTGGTGTGTCCCAGCATAGATTCGCCTTCCACAATTCTTGTATTAATATTTTTGCTGACACTACTACCGGAGCTAACATCCCTATCGGGTCATATAACCGAGCCACCTCGCTTAGCACCGAACGTTTAGTTGGGCTTACCTCATCTTGGCCAACCTTCACCTTGTAAAATAGCTCGTCACCTATGGGGTCCCACTGTAACCCTAATACCTTCATATGACACTCACCTAACTCCAATTGTGCTGCTGGCTCGACTATGCCATTGAAAGCGGCCAGTACCTCTGAGCTGTTTGAGTTCCATTTACATAGTTCCAGCTTGCCCTTCTGTAGGATCTCAAAAACGTCACGAGCCCGACTTAGCGCTGCCTGTGCATCATCCGCGCTGTCCAAATAGTCATCTACGTATAAGTTGTGGAGAATGGAGTTATGGGCCGCTGCTGCTCGTTCGGCATCGGTAACGGTTTCAAAGTTGTCCACGGCGCACTGGTGCAATGCCCGAACAGCATTATACGGACTGCACGCCATGCCATATGTAACGGTGTTCAGTTGATAGGTGCGAATGGGATGGTCAGGGGACTCTCTCCAAAGAATCTGTTGCCAAACGCGATGCCTGGGGTCTACTTAAATCTGCCGAAACATTTTCCTTATATCAGCTGTGATCGCCACTGCGAATCGACGAAACCGGTGTAAAATGTCAACAAGGTTGTCGTGAAGCTGTGGGCCAGCATATAGAGTGTCATTCAGGGACACGCCATTACTAGATTTCGCTGACGCGTTAAACACGACTCTAAACTTCGTTAGGACCGCATGGTGCGGAATAAAGTAGCATTGCGTAGGGTCGATGTCGGTTTCGGCAATGACTCGCATATGACCCAAGGCCTCGTATTCCCTCATGAATGCAATGTATTTATCCCGTAATTCCTCACTACTTGCCAATTTGCGTTCCAACTGAAGAAATTGACGAAGCGCAGTCCCCCGTGAGTTTCCAAGTACCGGAGCGTCATGGCGAAATGGAATCTGGACACAGTAAATGTGTTTGTAAAGACGCTTTCGCACTCATCTTCAATGGTGTTCTGAGTTTGGGTAGGAACTTCTTCGTCCTCCCAAAACTTCTGCAGTAAGATATCAAGCCGTTGTTCGTCGCATTTGTTAGCCGTATATACTTGCGCCGTTGTTGTCTGTACGTTGGTTGCTGTTTGTCCTAACACAATCCAACCGAGACTGGTCTGTAACGCGCATGGTTCGGTTGCGTTGCCTGTAACAACCCTTCTTGGATGTGGGGTCTGCCAGTCGTAGCCCACTAATGTGTTTCAAAGAACTAGTATCAATTGACGTTGCCGGAATCGGAGACGTAATTGTTCGCAAAATGTAAGCATCTAATATGATTTCCACGCGCTCATTGACCGTGGATTGCAAGTTAATTGTAGCTATACCCTTCGTGTACGCTGAGGGACCTCCTCCAATGCCTTCTACAAGCACCTCACCACGTCGCTTACGTAACTTAAGCTTGTTGATCATGGACTCAGTAACGAGACTAACCTGAGATCCCGTATCGCACAGGGCGCGGCAGTAATGACGGTTTCCATGGTGGTCAATAAGCCATACGTTGGCAGTAGCGAGCAATACAACACGATCACTCTGGATGAGGTATGACTGAACCTTGTCGGTTAGTCATTGAGTCCTTGGAAGAACTTGTGGGGGGGTGCTGACTGAATTATTCCCTTTCGGTGCGGCGTTTGGTGACCCATCGGTCGTTGAAGCAGATGTAGCAGTGGTCGTTGTTCCGGAATCTTCACCGCGGCAAAGTAAAGTGTTGTGCTTGCGTCGGCACAAGGCGCATAGCCTGGATGAGCAGTCCGAAGTGCCGTGCCCTGAAATTAAACAATTAAAGCATTACTTAAGTCGCCTTACCATTGCCCAACGATCGTTTAATGATAAATTTTGGAATCTCTGGCACTTATTCAATCGATGAGGCTGTTGGCAGCATGGACAAGTTGCTGCTGATGTTGTACCCAAGTGAACCTTTGGAGACCTCTGATGTGTACGTCGTACTGCTAATGCTCCCTCACCAGGGATGGTTGTGATGGGCATGTTGTTTGCGCGCCGCTCTAGAAACGCCAGCAGATCTTCGAGCTTCGGAATGTCAGTTGTGCGTAGATTCATACCCCACTCGATCTTGGTGGCATCAGGAAGCTTTGGTAGTAGAACTGGAACTATGATAGCGTCCCAGTGTTGGACTGGTAAGTTCATTACGGCCAGAGCACGGTAGGTATTGCGCACACAATCAATAATATCGCGCAAAGCCTTTAGTGTGTCGGCTGGACGATTTGGCAAATCCAATATTAGCTGGATGTGTACTTGTGACAATAGCATTGGGTTATCATGCCGGCGTTTTAGTTCGTCCCATACTTCTGTATATCCTCCAGTATACAGTCCGCCAATCATGGGAACCTTTTCCGCCTTCACGTATTGGCGCAATTTACCCAATTTGTAGGTAGGATCGAGGTCGGTACGATTATGTACAAGGCTTTCAAACATGTCCTTGAACAAAAGCCAATTTGACAGTTGGCCATCAAACTCTGGTATAGCTAGGGGTTCTAACCGTACGTCGCAAGAACGGTGATTCGTTGTAGTTACTTGGTTAGGTCTATCTGGGATCAGCTGCAAACGCGTTCGGCGTAGACGTAAACTGGCCTTACTGAACATGTCGTCGGTTTCAGCAAACAGTTCATCATGCGTTTCCACCTCCGTAGGTAGTGAATCAGCAACGAGTTTATAGTGGTGCTCTACAAAGCGATCCCAATATTGTTGCAGCATTTGGGCCTTGTAGTCGACTTCCACGACGTCAGGTGAATAGTCAGTAGCCTGTACTACTCCAAGCACCCGAGCAATGGATGCCTTTGCAGACGATCGAATATTTAAAGATGACATTGATACGGCGTGTGAAATCGTTCCTCACAGGAGGCACCAAAATTGTAAAAGAATAACACACGCTGAAGCCGTCTGACTTGGTAGAATTCTATTTCGACTCTAATTTTATTTAAGCGTAAGAAAGTCAATATAGCATAAATATGGCTATGTACAAAATATATTCATTAATGTAACTACGTATGTACATTGTTCTTGAAAGTAAAAAATGTGTAGCGGTACAATGGGATCATACGATAGACCGGTATCCGTAATCGGTAGTTATGTATTTGCATATAGATATGTACCCATGTACATATGAACTTCTGTTGTTGAAATTCGCATATTTTCAGCTACCAACATCTGCCGCTCCTCGTGAGAGCTACGTAAGTATGTATCTGTCTGAGTAGGTATGCGATCATGTAAACCATACAAAGGGTGGTGCAAAAGGTATTGGGTAGTGGGTGGCTCAGAAAACACTAGTGAGGTAGGATTTTATACAGTGGGAATTGTGGCAACCACGTCTGGAGCCAGCCTTAAGACGCTGTCGTGCCACATTCCATAGTTAAGTGGGGATTAGCTGACTTAGACCTAGGACAGAATTCTCATTTTTGCTCAACTACCCACAGAGTCCATCAGGAGAGGACAACATCAGAATGCACCAACAGTACGACTATTTCATTTGAGAAGTTGACTTCAATTTTCCTTTTTATAAAGATTCATTTAACTAAAAATCCGTTAAGGTATTTTTTTTATTTTTTTTATATTTTTTTTTATCGATAGTTTTGTATATTAGAAACTAATAATTTTTTTGAATTTAAGAATTCTTTATTTTTTTTATACACTTCTACTTTTCTTCTTAATCTTAAAATTTTTTAAGTACATACATATACCTTTAGAGCATCTTTATTATAGAAATAACTTTTTTTTTTTTTTCATTTTTTATGTGAAATCTCTATCCTATTTTTTTCCACTTATTATATAACATATATATGTATTTACTTTTATTTGATATACATACATATACACATATACATTTGACATTTGAACTAATTTCTTTTTTTAAATTTTTGGCTAATAAACATATGTGAAATATTTAATCCATAATTTACCTCCTATATTTTTTGTCGGTATTTGGGGAAAAGTTATCAGTTTTTTTTTGTTTTCTTCTATCTAGTAAGATTCGGTACGGTTGGTTTTCTGGTCGCGGATTTCCCTTTTATACCTGTCCTATTAGTTTATGGAGAAGTCCAAGGACCAGGGGGCGATTCCAAAGAGTGGCTTAGGTATTTTAGCAAGCGACAGGAGGGTAACACGCAGATTAGCACGGGACTTGGAATTACAAAATCAGGTGGCAGGGTCCTTGTTCACCCATATCGATACAGGCATCGAATTCCTGGTCGATTTCGTTCCGATAGACCTCTTGAACCGTTGTGCATCTAGGGTTTTTGGGCAGGTGGATATTCCGAGTAACCGACAGGAATTGACGGTTACCGATAGGCAAACCAGTCCCTTAGTTTCTCGAAGAAATTAGACCAGCTGATGGAGATGTCTGACTGCGGGGAAGGAGCTGTTGGAGGTGAAGGAAGAGAGGCTACGAACGGCGGAAACAATGGTTGCAACCAGCGCACGCAGGCAACTGTGGACGAGCGAATCGACCATCTGGCACGTATGATGGAGGTGATGATGCAGCAGAACGCTGAGATGAATCATCACATGGGCGAAGTGCGAAAGGTGAGGGCGGATATATCCACCCTTAGCAATCGCGTCGCTCATGTGGAGACGTCTATGCGCGCTCCTGTTGCATCAGCTCCTCCACCAAATACGTCCACCCCAGGGCAAGATAGGGATGCCACAACGAACCAGCGCAGCACTAGGAACCACACAGATGCAGGCCACAGCCATTCCAACTATGCAGGTAGAAAGAAGGTCGATTTGGACAAATGGCACCTCAAATTCGACGGCTCGGCGAAGGGCATGACGGTGGAGAGTCTTGTTTTCAGGTTAGAACGAATGAGGGTCCAATACCAGCTGTCATATCAGCAACTCTTTTCGGACTTCCATTGCTTAGTGACAGGGGCAGCTCTCAAGTGGTATTGGCAGGTACTGGAGGACCACGCCGACGATGAGTCCTTTGACTACTTCGGTTTAAAAAGGGAGATTTTGTCGCAGTTCAAGTCGGCAGAATCAGATTATGAGGTAATCCGAGAGATTATGGAGCGGAAGCAGCAGCCCCAAGAGAGCTTTGACGAGTTCTACGCCGACGTCCACGATCTCACGTTCCGACTGAGGCAAATAATCCCGGAGAACGAGCTGGTCAAGATTATTAAGGGCAACCTGAAACCGTACCTGGCCAACTTAACGTTTGCCACAAAAACTGAAACATTGGCGGAGTTGAAGGTAGAGTGTAAGAGGGCAGAGAAATTAATTAAAGAAAATAGGTCTAGGGCGAAGCCAGTGAGCGAATTAGGAGTGAGTAGCGAGGTATGGTCAGAGGAGCAGGGGGTGAGTTCTGTGTTGAGGCGTTTAATAGAGAAAGTAGGAGCGCTAATGTCAATAGGAATGTGTCTCGTGCCCCCGTATCCCAAAATCCTCCTCCGAAACCCATCATTCCAACCAATTATCCTAGTCCTGTTACAAGTTCGTCGTCCAATGTCCATTGTCAAAATGTTAGTCCTGTCCAAAACCAAATGTTTTGTCCATCCCCGTTTCACCTTATGTTGTGCTATGCTTGTGGAATGCCGGTAGACTTTTACACAAAGAACCCGGCAGAAGCAGCAAAGGACACTAAATGTAAATCCAATTTTCATTTTATGAGATGTTTTGCGTGTGGTGGTGATTCGTCTTTTTGTGTGTTCAAGCCAGAGGCGGGAAACCGGGCGTTGGCAGAGATGTCCGGGAGCTCTGCCTCAAACCAGGATCGCCCGGAGATTTCGTAGAAAATGGGAAGATCTTAAAGAGGGATAAGGAAATAGAGAAGAAAGAGAAAGTGGTAGAAAAGAAAATCGAACAAATTAGAGATAGTTTACACGTTAGAAAATTAAAGTATGAAGAAGCCAGAAGGAGAATATTTTGTGAGGAGTTGAACGCCAAGAAAAAAAGAGAAATTTTGAAAAGATAAGGAAAATTAGGGAAAAACAAAAGTTATTTAAAAGAATTAAGAAAAAGATAATTTCGACGATAGTTACGGTGCAGGGCGACAACAGGTTGTTCGCTAAAACGGAAATCGGTGGACGCGAGGTGCTCGCGCTCTTAGATTCTGGGGCCGGGGCCAACTGCTTAGGGAAAAATGCCCATAAATTGCTCGAAGGAAAAGAGAATCTGATTCTGCCGATTCAGGGACAAAACGTAAAGACAGCCAATGGGGGTGAAACTGCGGTTGTAGGAGTAGTGACTCTTCCAGTGCTCTGGGACAGTACCACTCGGGAGCTGGAATTCCTTATAGTACCTGGGTTGCAACAAGAGGTCTATCTGGGGATCGATTTCTGGAAAGCCTTCCTGCTTAATGTAGTCAGCAGGGGCCCCCAAATCCAATCAAAGGTTAACGTCGTGTCAGGGCTCGTGCCTGCCGAGGGTGACTTGTCATTTGACGCGGTGCAACACGAGCTGAGTCCCGAAGAAACTGTTGCTCTGGATCGAGTAAAAGCACAGTATCCTTCATTCACGGTACTTGGGTTGGGCAAAACCGACGTAGAGGAGCACATCATTGAAGTGACTTATGAACACCTTCCCGTGAAACAGCGCCACTACCCTATTTCCCCAGCAATACAAAAATTGGTCTTCGCAGAACTAGACAGGATGTTGGAGATGGGGGTTATTGAAGAAAGCAACAGCTGTTGGAGTTCACCCGTGTCATTAGTGATCAAAGGAACCAAAAATCGCCTATGTTTGGACGCCCGCAAGTTAAATGATAGAACCATCAAACACGCTTACCCACTCCCACATATCGACGGTATTCTAAGTCGGCTTCAGAATACCAGGTACATATCTGCCATTGATTTAAAAGACGCGTTTTGGCAGATACCTTTAGAGCGAAAGTCCAGGGAGAAAACTGCTTTCACTGTACCTGGTAGACCTCTGTACCATTTCACAGTCATGCCTTTTGGACTGTGCAACGCGGCACAACGTATGTGTCGTTTAATGGACAAGGTCATCCCCGCTTCGCTTCGTGATTCTGTGTTTGTTTTTTTAGATGATTTACTTGTTTGTTCCGAGAATTTTTCGTCCCACTTAGATTTGTTGTCCCGTGTTGTAAAATGTCTTCGTGATGCAAAATTGACGATAAACGTTGAAAAGAGCAAATTTTGTTTTAAAGAGGTTAGGTATTTGGGTTATGTTGTAGGCGATGGGTGTATCCGTACGGATCTGAATAAGGTGGCAGCAATGCGAGACTTCCCTGAACCCCGAACACCGAAGCAACTCAGGCGGTTCCTAGGGATGACAGGCTGGTACCGTAGATTCATACAGGATTACGCGACTATTGCAGCACCACTGCACGACTGCCTCACTAAAGACAAGATAAAAGCATTTAAAATGACGGACGAAGCAATGCCAGCATTCAATTGTTTAAAACAGAAACTCATTTCGGCGCCGGTGTTAATCCATCCGGATTTCAACAAACACTTTTATGTACAATGCGATGCATCAACGGACGGAGTTGGAGGTGTACTCTTCCAACTAGACGAGGACGGAAACGAACGACCAATTGCCTACGTATCAGCAAAGTTGAACAAGGCACAACGCAACTACAGTATTACTGAACTAGAATGTTATGCAGCGGTCCTGAGTATAAAGAGGTTCCGGCCTTACATCGAGGGATTGCCCTTTACGGTGATAACTGATCATGCCAGCTTGAAATAGTTGATGGGTCAGAAAGACCTATCAGGTCGGCTGGCAAGGTGGAGTTTGAAGCTACAAGGATACAACTTTGATATCCAACACCGTAAAGGCACCCAAAATGTAGTACCGGACGCTTTATCCAGGGCCGAAATGAATGAAATTTTGTTAAGTAACAGAGTACTAGACATAGATGTCACCTCACCGTACTTCAAAACGACTGAGTATCAAGAACTGATTGACACGGTGACATCAAACAAAGACAAACTACCCGAACTGTGCGTGTCAGACGGGTATGTTTATAGACGGACGCAATTCGACAGGGGGGAAGGGCTTCAAGGAGACCATGCCTGGAAGCTCTGGGTACCGACTGAACTGCGTTCAGGGTTAGTGGAAGCGTCGCATTGCTCGCCTTCTGCAGGCCATGGGGGTATTCATAAAACCCTTGCACGTATCCGCGAAAGGTATCATTGGCCAGGACTTGTGGCTGACGTGCAAAATTATGTTAAAGGTTGCGATATTTGCAAAGGCAATAAAACACAAAATGCTTTCCACAAACCGTTGATGGGAAAACAACATATTACTGAACGCCCTTTTCAACGTTTATTTATCGATTTTATGGGTCCATACCCACGTACGTGTGATGGTAATGTTTATGTGTTTGTATGTTTACATCTTTTTCGAAACCGATGCGTAAGGCAACCTCAGCTGAAGTGGTAAAATTTTTAGAAAGAGATGTATTTCATGTATTTGGTGTGCCAGAGTACGTACACTCTGACAATGGCAAACAGTTCGTGTCAGAACTGTTTACGTCATTTTTAGCAAAGTATGGTGCAACACACATAAGGACAGCGTTCTACTCGCCACAAGGCAATGCGGCAGAAAAAGTAAACCGCTCAATTTTACAAATAATTAGGTCCTACGTAGGAGAGAATCAAAAGAATTGGGATAAACACATAAGTGATGCAGCGTTTGCCTTAAGAAGTGTGACCCATTCCGCCATTAATACTTCACCGTATTACGCGCTGTTTGGTATGCCAATGGTGCAACATGGTGCATCGTACGAACTATACAGAAAATTAGGGACAGTTAAGGATGTAGGCTGCGAGGTGGAAACATCTGCAGATAAACTACAAGCAATTAGGAATAAGATTATGCAAGAGCTGAGGTTGGCCCACGAACGCAGTAAATAGGTTTATAATACTAGGAGTAGGGATGTGTCGTTTAAAATTGGACAAATGGTATACCGCCGAAATTTCAAACAGAGTTCACAAATCGATAATTATAATCCCAAACTTGCCCCAAAGCAAGTGAAATGCGTTGTGTTAAAATCAATCGGGAACTCTATGTATGAACTCGGTGATGTTAGCGGGAAGAAAATCGGGGTATACCATGCTAAGGACATATTTGTGGCATGATGTTAATATATGTTGCATGTTGCATGTTTTGTAATCACTTTTGTACCTGAAAATTTGACCTTAGGAAATGGACTAATTTTTTTTTTTGTATTTTTTTTTTTGTAATTATTTATGCAATTATTTTAGGTTTTATTGACCTACTAATGTAATTATACAATTTTTGACTTGACTATTTTTTTGATTATACATTGCAGACTTGACATAGATTTCCATTTACATACTTGCAACTTGACCAATTTTTTTAATCTGTGATATAGTTTTAGGTTTACCCTGTGATATAGGATTAAGATGCCCATCTGTGATAACTTAGGTTAAGTCTGTTTAAACCGAGTGATATTAGATTTAGTTTTTGATAGTTTATTTAAATTTTGTGTCGTAATAAATGTTAAGTGTAATAGATGTTGTAGAAAGAGGTTTGACAAGAAGCGTACTTGAAGCCCGGCATTAGATCGTGGGTCGAGTCCACACGTTAGCCCTATACTTACAAACCAACCCAAGGCTGCGTTATGAATTTCTTTTACGCACACGCTCCATGATGCAGGCACCATCGGCGGATGCGAGCCTGTAACGACAGCCTTTGAAGATTTCTCTGACTACGCGCAAGCGGGTATATGAGCAAATCTATGGGCAACCGCTAACCGAACTCCCTTATTCGTTTTTACGATATTTGCATAGCGGATGGATAATGGTGTGAGTGGGTTAAAATGTTGCTTGTACATATGCACATATACGTGCCGCTTAAGTGTCGAACGCGGATTGGTTTGACCAAAGCAGGCAGGCAATTCGTGCCGTGCGGTGCCCGAAATGCCGCAAGGACAATGGTGTATAAAAAGGGGTTCCGCTGATCGACAGATCAAATTTGAAAAAGTCGCGGTCTTGATCGAGTTACAAAAGTGTTTGAAAACAAAGTTTATTTACAAAGTGCGTTTTTCACCTTAAAGTGTAGGTGCGCGTGTGTACAAATTATAAGTCTTATTTTAAGTGCGGTTTCACGTTGAAGTAAACGCGAGCGTAAACAAAATTGTGAATTTCCTTACCTCTAGGAGTCCCCAAGAGGATCCTAGCCAGCGCCAGGAGAGCCGCCACCCCAGGGCGAGATAAATCCCTTCAAGCAATCTGAAGAGTTACCGGTAAGTCACTTTGTGAAATTTTAAAAAATTTTTTTTTGAAGAACCTTTTCTTGTTTTTTGTAAAGTTCATTAAAATCATTTTTGTGAAATTTTATTTGAATAACTTTGGTGAAGCTAGAGATTTTTTTTTATCGTTTTGTAAAGCTCCGATTAAAAATTAGATTTTTGTTAATTTAGATTGTGGTTTTCTGGCAAGGGTTTGACACATTTTTTTTTTAATAATTTTTATTTGTTTATAACTAAAATGATGCCTCGTAATTTTTGATCTCTCTGTTTAGAAATTTTGTCGCCCTGAAAAGGACCGTTTATTTAATTGCATCAGCATCCACTAAAATATTCGTGAAATATTAAATAATATTTTTGAGCCCCAAAACCGTTTCCCAAATTTTTTTATTTTATTTTCTAAAATTTTACTCGAAAAATTCCTAAAAGATTAAAAACTGCATAAATGCGCTTACGTGTACATATGTATGTAAATATGTACACGAGCATGAACGCAAACAAATAGGTTGGATTGTTGTTGTAAATAATTTTTTTGCACTTTTGTCAAAACCATAAAATTTTAAACCACGAATTATAATTTTTGACCCAAAATCCCATTTTTTTACGTTTTGGATTTTACTTGAATTTTAAGATAGATAAAGTTTAATTTAATTCTGAAAATTCAATAATATTAAATATGCACAAGTGCACTTACATGTATATATGTATGTATATATATACACGAGCACGTATGCAAACAAAGAAGAAGAAGAAGAACATTTTTTTTTTTTGAAGGAATTAATTTAATGGATTTCTGATCATTTTTATAAACGAGAAAATTTTTTTATTTTATTTTTAAAGGGCCAGAAAACAAAAGTTATCAAGAAATTTGAAAAAATAAAATATCCATATACATTTCTCTATTGCAGCTCACGAAGCCAAACGAAGGCCGCGACATTTAAGTATATAAACGCTCGCCAACAAAATACATAAAACCACACACAAATTCACACATAGAAAAACACGGAAAACAACAACAAACGATCATATCACACGTTCACATATATAGCACGAAAAATCTTCGAAGGAATTTTACCTGGCCAAAAGGCAACCGTTGGGCAAAAACCAAGTTTGGAAACCAGGCAAAAAAAAAAAATTATATTCACACGCACACACACTCACTCACAAAAATACAGGGAATCGACATCAGACCAACATTTAACATCATACCGGCACGTCAAACACTACACAAGAGGATAGAACACAACATTTTTTACATTTCAACACAGCATCAACCTAAGCAACATTACTAATTGCCACAGCAGCACTCAAAGTGTTGGAAATCATTAGGTGGCGCAATCAACCACGGTTCAGCAACATAAATATCTAGTCGGCAACATCTACTTTGAAACATTCACTCACCACACAAATACACGGCGACACAAAACATAGCACTAACACGGAAACACAGCAGAGAGGAGAGAGAGAGAGTAGCTAAGCTCGGTTC
This sequence comes from Campiglossa producta, assembly GCA_964058755.1. Classification (NCBI taxonomy): domain Eukaryota; kingdom Metazoa; phylum Arthropoda; class Insecta; order Diptera; family Tephritidae; genus Campiglossa; species Campiglossa producta. The sequence continues at coordinate 13,755,190 of CAXKVI010000006.1, read as the reverse complement.
AGCGACAGCGTGTTCACCAACTTCAACTTTTAATTTTTACTACCACCACCATCACACACACTTCTGTACATTTAAAAGGGTGCATTACCCAACTAACTTTTTTGAAAAAAAACTTTCAAACTTTGAATTTTTTGATTTGTTAAATTTTTACATTTATGAATTTATTTACATACATATTTTACTAGTTTTATAAGTTAGTGAGTAGAAGTTCGATTGCATTTTGAATTTTCTTACCTTTAGTCTTTTTTTTGGTTTTTTTCTATACAATTTTTTTACTATCGTGCCGACTCCGGCTAAGGCATATGCACAAACACTTAGGTGTGTGCTGCCACTTGCTAGCAATAATTTTTAAACATAGTATCCGAGCTTGGCTCACAATATAACAGTTTTTTTTTTGCATTTCTTGTTTGCAACTTAAACATTTTTTTGGTTCATTTTACTAGTGTTTTCACTAGTGTTGTGCACTCACAATTTAAAAGTAATTCCAAATTTCTCACAAACTTTTTTTGATTTTTTTCTCGATTCGATTCCGCGAATTATGCGTTTATATTTTTCATTAACTTAGTCACTTTAGCTTTGGCGAAACCACTTAACCGATTTATCGCGAAATTTTTTTTGTATACGAAATTTTTTTTTAGCATATGCATAAAATAATGCATATGCACCGAACCGCTTTGTTAAACTAAAACCCAAAAGACAATTGTTCTTAAAAATTAGCCTTGACCACGGTCAAGCGGTCAAAGACCCATAACTGAACCACTGTCTTTAATATAGCCCTGTGTATGTTGTTTGTGTTTTTCTCATTTCTTTTCAGCTCGCACCGTCACTTTGGTACCAACGTGGACTGTAAAGCGAGGTGAGTGTTTTGCAGAGGAAAAATAATATACACACACACACACATACACATACCTTCATATATATATTATTAGATCTTTTTTACTCAGAGCGAGAATGCTCATACACACATAAATGTAGTTACCAATTTATCTGAGTGAGACCTCATACACATATATATACATAGTTTGTTTACAAAGCGCACATACTTCCATACATAGTTAATTATATTTAAATGTGTGCCCGTGCACAAATAACTAGATACACATTAGGCTGGTTGAATTCTAAGAATTTTTTGGAAGTTGCCAGTCGCCATTAAAATTTTGAATATCTTTTAAGTGTTAGGATTAGAAAATAATTAATAGAAATTTTTGTATTAAGAATGAATTTTCAGTTAGCGTAAGGGTTTATTTTCTATCATTGAATATTTTGAATAAAGTTGTAAATTATCGAATATTGTAAATTCAAAAGAAAGTACATGGGTTGAGTTCTTTGCTTCAGTTAATTGAGTCCATAACATGTCTGGCTAAAGACATACATTTGTTGGTGCAGGTGTTGCCCTTGTGGCAACTGATGGTAAGTTGGGGTAGTTGAGAAAATAATGGAGTAACGTAAGTACACATAGACGGACATTAGTCAGGTTTAAGGGGACTCTACTCGGGAAGCGGAGCCATAGTAGAGTCCAAAGGCTGTTCACATCTCGTGAACAGGAGGGGTGGGAAGGCTCCACCTGACTCGGACGGGTTTTCTCCCGCTTTTTCTATATCACTATTTCCTTTTTTTGCATATATTCATTCCCCAGGCATGAACTCTACTTTTGCTTCGCAACTGTTGGGAAAGGAGAAGTGGCAAGAACTGCGCCCCAATGCCGACGAGCCTCAGCCGGGCTACAACCATGCCGACCCGCCACTCCTCCTCTCCCGCACCAAGCAGTTGCGTAACAAGATCTTAAGATCATTCAAACAGGTTGTGTTTATCACATAGACACGTTGCGCTCATCACACAGACACGATGCGCTCTTTGTTTATCAAATGATCGCTGAGCAACTGGCGAAACCACATTGCGTGTGGGTGTCGCTGGTTTGCTCAGCGAATGTTAAAAATATGCCCATATGTACGAAAAATTGTATGTTTTATGAAATAAAAAGAAACCAAATTATGTCTATTTTAGGTAAGTTGGCGGGTAAGAATAAGGGGGGGGGGGGGGGGGGAGGGGAGGGTTAGATATATAAATATGTAAACAGAAAAAAACTATGTATATTTTATCAATGAATTTAAAAAAATACTGTGTATGTATATTAGGGTGATTCAAATAAAAAAAATTGGTTTTTTTTTCGGTCTTACCCCCTGAAACTTTAGGTATTGACGAGAAGATAAGCCCTGCAAAAAATTATCGCTCTAACTTAACACTTAGGGGTGGCTATTTTTTTCGCCCTTTCCCATACATTTTGTATGGAGAAAAATGGTATTTTTTCAAAGTGAATTTTCTTTCAATTTTTGAAACTTTTTTGAAAATATTTTTACATACTCTTAAAGTTGAAGCTTTGAGGCTTCCAAAATGGTAAGCCATGTGCGAATATCTTAATTATTAAAATAATTACAGCCATTTAAAATTTACTAAATTGTATACGTGTATGTGTGTGCAATAGTACAAAACTCAGCCATTTTCAACGTTAGAGAAATTTTAGTTTTGCCCATTAGAAAGTGGTGTAGTTCTCGAGTCGCGAAAATTGTTAGAAAACTACACTAGTTTTCGACTCGTGAACAATAAGAGAAATAATTGATTAGAAATCTAGCCTTTTTCTCTATCCCAAAAAAAACATGAAGCTTAATTTCGATTGGAGGTACATTCGAGAACTAGCAACATTTTCCAATCTCTAACGTTATAGGACGAGTCGGGAAACACTCGAGAATCACAGCGTTCTCTATCAAAATGGGACATAATTCTCAAATCGAGAAAACTATAGTTTTCGAGTCTAATTCTAATGTCATTCTCTAATTGGATTCTAATGTGAATTTGCAAATGGTGCAAAATGCTCGACTTTTGGCTAGTGCTCTAACCTATCTCGGATTGAGTTTTAGTGTGTTGTTGTTGTTAATGTAGCTCTCTACTGTTGCCTTCGAATAGTTAGAGAATTACCCTAGTTATCTAACGTAACTACGAACATTTATCTAACGTTAGAGACTGTGTTTGTTGGGATATCGAGAACTAAGTACCCTTTTTTGTCGACAAAGCTATAGTTCTCGACAGTTTTTCTAATCCCCCTCTAACCCTCTACCCTAGAGAAGGTTATTAGAATTCGAATCGTCTTCTAATCGTTCTCTAACCTAAATGTTTGCTGAGATAAAGCGCGCTACAACAATAACAACCACCAATAATTTTTTTTGCAAAACAACCACCACAAAATCACTAAATAAAAGGCCACTTGAATAAATAAATTTAAAAACAAGTAAGGAAGTCTAAGTTCGGGTAAACCGAACATTAAATACCCAGCGGTAGTTTTCATATGATTTTCGAAATTTTCCATTTCGGAAGTGGGTGTTTTTGGAAGCGATTTCGGCCAATTACATCAGGTATACTCCCTATTATGGTAGCAGAGCTGTTAGTTTTGATTATTAATTAGTAATTGATTGATTAGAAGGTTTTTTTTTAATTAGTAATGACTATTTTAATTGCTTTCAAGAAAAAGCCATTACTAAATGATTACGATTAGAAAAAATCAAAAAAAAATTAAAAAGCCAAGAAAAAATAAAAAAAAATTAAAAAAATCAAGAAAAAATAAAAAATAATCAAAAAAGCCATTTTTGATAACTTTTGATTATTTTTTATTTTTTCTTGATTTTTTAAATTTTTTTTTATTTTTCTTGATTTTTTAATTTTTTTTTTATTATTATTTTTTAAATAATAGACTGAATGTACAAAGGCGCCAGTCTTCTGTTTAGGTTGTAGTTCGACCACTTGATGACGAACTTGTACGAAAGATCTCGAGATTTTTCCTGCAGTGATATTTATGTGCATGAATACATGCATTTATATAAAAGAACTTCTTGCTTCACCTATACATTTGTATGTTTGTGCAAGTACTGGAAAAAAAAATAAAAAATCGAATAGCAAATCAACCCATGTAAATCAGCTTTATTTTAAAATCAATTTTAAAATGAAGATATAAAGCTAAGAACTATGCTTCAAAAACCAATCCTCTCTGCTTGAGCTTTCCGAATCGTTTCGGCTTGGAAAAAATTCTATAAGTAGGTACCTTCAAACAAATCAACTTAAAAAATCAGTACACAAACAAATTTTATTTGAAAATGCCGAATTTATTTTTTCAAAATACCCTTTTTTAAATATATGTGATTGGGCAACGCTATGCTATCTGTTGACATCAAAGGAAATGACAGAAAACTCTTTTTTAATCAAAAGTGAAGCTAGATTGACAACCTTCTTTTTTATACCATGAATGCACATATACTAAAACATTGCTTTTCTTGCAAGCAGTTTTTTTGAAGTTTTCAAAAATTTATTTTTTCCTGACTGACAATTTCTTCTCTGCTCTAACTTACTCCATAAAAAAAGTTAGAACAGAAATAGATAGAGCAACCTAGAGCAAGAAAAGTGTTCGTTAAACACAATTTTATGAAATATCTCAACCTGGCGTAAGCTAGAGCAGCGCAATAGACAAACCTGATAAATCCAACCAGTAGGTCGTTATTCGTATACGAAAAATTGTGAAAAATCGCACCAACAGTAAATCAGCCCAGTGGTATAGTTTTCGGATACGAAAAACGATGGAAAAATATGCGATGTGTAAAACGTACGTTGCTCTGCTGGCTGGGAATACTTATAAAATGTCACGTTCCTACGTGTTTAATTACAGGAGTTATAGCCCAAAATCCGTTTATCGGAACAATCGATTGTATGGGAGCTATATGTAATATCGGTCCGATGTTGCTGGTTCCGACAAATGATTCCTATATTAGAAAATGGTTTCAGCATACAAAATTTCAGCCAAATATCTCAAAAGCTGAGGGACTAGTTTGCGTTCAAACAGACAGACCGACGGGCATGGCTAAATCAATTCATCTCGTCTGTCTAACCTGAAGTTAAATGGTGGGCGGCGAGCAGTTTATTATTATAGTTGTTGTTATATTATATGGTTCAGGGAGTTGGCCGAGGTTGCCGGTTCCCACCTCAACCAAAGTTTTTTTAATTTTATTTATTTTATTATTTTAATTTTCTATTTAGTGTAGTGAACTGTAAAATCCTTTTATTAAACTTTATTGTTGTTATTTAATGAGGGTGAGCGCTAGGCCTAACGAGACAGTTATGATACTCAGCACTAGGCTCTCAGGCAGTTAGCAGCTTTAGCTGATTGACACTCACTTTACCCACATTTTATTGTTTTATACTTAGTATTTATTTACGGACGTAGATCCCTTCCAAAAGTTATTTAATGAGGGTAAGCGCTAGGCCTATCGAGACAGTTAGCAGCAAAAGCTGAATGATACTCAGCACTAGGCTCTGAGGCAGTTAGCAGCTTAAGCTGATTGACACTAACTTTACCCACATTTTATTATTTTACACTTAGTATTTATTTGGGCACGTAGATCCCTTCCAAACATTATTTATATGCGTCGTTGTCATTAGGGGCATAGATCCCCTTCTAATCATATGCATAGGAGTGGCAAGGGTTTTTGAAAGAAAAGCTCTTACAAAAATAAAATATTTCAGTTGTCAATTCTACCTTGTTGAATTTGCCTTGGTTTTACTATTCAAAAATAAACACTGAGCACTAAAACACTTCACTTAAGGTTTTTGCTATTCTCCAAAGGAATCGTTGGAGGAAATTGGTTTGGTCGCCCGGTTGACCTTGCTGTCCCTCGACTCGACTGATGCTATTCCTTTGGATTGCAAAAACCTTAATCTGCGTATAGTTTTATTTTTTTACTTATACGGGTTTTTGTTGCGTTTTCTCGCTGTCGCTTGAGCTCATTTCCAAGGCTCGTATGGACCTAATGTTACTATTTGTCCCTTACCGCGGGTGGAAGGTGACAATTAGTAGCAAATAAAGAGGGATGATGTTGCTTAATTGAGAATATTCTTAATTCTGAACTCCTAAACTATTTTACATGACTTATATACAAAATCTGAAAAATGTGTTCATAAAACTAATTATGTATGTTTGTGTAAAGTAACGAAAGGGCAATTGAAAGAAGTAAGGAAAGCTGTCTTCGGCTGTGCCGAAGGCTAAATACCTTTCATGAATAAGCGTCACGATTTTCACTGTTTGACCCCAGTACAGCCTGTGTGAATTTAACTTTAGCTCATACCGAAATTCGGAGCTATCGATTATATGGGGACGATGTGTTATATTGGTCCAATCGCATTGATTTTTAACATCGACATTCCACATTCTAAAATAGCAACATTTACGAAATTTCACGTTCCTACCGATATAATTACAGGAGTTATCTACCAAAATCCGTTTATCGGAACAATCGATTGTATGGGGGCTATGTGAAATATTTATCCCATTTCAAAGATTTTCAACATCGATATTTTACATATAAAAATAGCGATCCTTCCAAAATTTCGCGTTCCTATGTGTTTAATTACAGGACTTATAGCCCAAAATCCGCTTATCGGAAAAATCGATTGTATGGGAGCTCTGTGAAATATTTATGCCATCTCAATGATTTTCAACATCGATATTTCGCATATAAAAATAGCGATACTTCCAAAATTTCACGTTCCTACCTATATAATTACAGGAGTTATCTACCAAAATCCGTTTATCGGAACAATCGATTGTATGGGGGCTATGTGAAATATTTATCCAATCTCGATGATTTTCAACATCGATATTTCACATATAAAAATAGCAATACGTCCAAAATTTCACGTTCCTACGTGTTTAATTACAGGAGTTATAGCCCAAAATCCGTTTATCGGAATAATCGATTGTATGGGAGCTATGTGAAATATTTATCCCATCTCTATGAGTTTCAACGTCGATATTTCACATATAAAAATAGCAATACTTACAAAATTTCACGTTCCTACGTGTTTAATTACAGGAGTTATACCCCAAAATCCGTTTATCGGAGTAATCGATTGTATGGGAGCTATGTGAAATATTTATCCCATCTCTATCATTTTCAGCATCGATATTTCACATATAAAAATAGCAACACTTATAAAATTTCACGTTCCTTCGTGTTTAATTACAGGAGTTATAGCCCAAAATCCGTTTATCGGAATAATCGGTTGTATGGGAGCTATATGTTATATTGGTCCGATCTTGCTGGTTCCGACAAATGATTCCTATATTGGAAAATGGTGGCCGCATACCAAATTTCAGCCAAATATCTCAAAAACTGAGGGACTAGTTTGCGTTCAAACAGACAGACAGACAGACAGACAGACGGACAGACGGACATGGCTAAATCAACTCATCTCGTCATCCTGATCATTTCGGTATACCTATTGATGGGTCTATCTCTTCTTCTTCTCATATTTACAAACATCGGACCAAAGTTATAATACCATTTCATGTTCATGAAAGGTATAAAAAGGGATCAGATGGCATTTTTCTTGGTTTTATTGCCTTTTCACTACTTCTCAAGTGTTTCTATTTTGGAGATAAAAATACACCCTTTGAATATCAATGCTAGCAATGCATCTAGCATATTAATGATTTAGGGCCACTTGCATAAAAGCCGATTAAGCCTAATCGGTGATTAACTTGACAGCTAACCATACAAAATACGTCAATTAAACTCCGGTTAGTCGTTATCAGCTTTTATGCAAGCGGCCCTTAATGATCGGTTGTCTAGCCTGTTTAAGTGCCGTGATACGAAACAGCCAAAATCACCTAGGCGGTTAAGCGTCAATAAATGACGCAAGCCAAGATTAGATTAGTTATGGATTTATTGGCCACGATAAACAGTCACAGAGTTTTTAAAAAACACGATTTTCGCCTTTCATACAAAAAAAGTTTATGTTCCAGATTGTTACGATTTTTGGCTTTCATACAAAAAAAAATTTTATTTCACAACAAATCCAAGCAAGTTGATAGTAACTTGGGTTTGTTGTTCACTTTCATATAAAAACGAAATTGCCAATCTTGGTAGTATTACGTTTAAAGTGTTTGTAATTATACACACTAATTTTAGAAAAAATAAAAAGCTCCTGGTTTTTACAACTTAGCATGAAAAACACATTTTTAAAATCAAAATTGTTTCAAAAATCGTAGGCATTTTTGGCCTTGTTAAATACTTAAACCCAGAGCAAAACCTGGCCGTTCCATCCCAGCTAACCAGAGTAGTTCGTAATATGCTCTCTGAGGGCATTTTTTGCTTTGTTCAACAGCAACACCTAGGGCAAAACCTTGCTTAAGGTGCTCCATTAGGGCTCCTGCGCGGTACGCTCACCCAACTAGGGAAGCTCCTAAAAGTGTTCCTTTGAGACGCCTGAAAGGTATGTTAGGGTCATATCACTTTCACCGGTGGCACGTAAGTAAAGTACGCGATCTGGCAACCCAAGTCTCCGAACGCTTCCGTTAAACGTCAGCAATTGTCATGCCACGTCAGCAAATGCCGAGTGTTAAAAACCGCTGCTAACTTCAACATGTCCGGTTTCCGGCATTTTTATCATCAGCAGTCGGCGAGTGGAAATGTGATCCGGAAAAATCAAGTGGATGCCAAAGCGGTTCTGGCGGGAGAAACGATAGGGTAGTCAGGAGAAATACCCGGGATATATATCCTGTAGTGTCCGACCGAAACTGGAATTTTAAGCCGAAGCCGAAGCCGTAGCCGAATATTCGGCATAATCCTATATTCGGCCGAAAACCGAAGCCGAAGCCGAATACCAAAATAAGAAAAGTGATTTTATTTTATTTCATAACAATTCATTCTTTTTGTTTCTAGAATAACCAAAAAACCTTACAAAAACATAAATAAATAAAAAAATTACCCCCATATTCATAAAAAATAAAATTGGTTATTGTGCTTTTTATAATGACATTTCCATACAAATTTTGAATTATAACAGCTCAATAAACCTTTTATATTTTTAGCTGGTGCCCGCGACTTCGTATGCGTATAATTTCTGTTTAATCAAATGGTTTATGACAGCATTCATAAAAACCCTTTTGTTTGATACCCATAATGTACTAACACATTTTTGTGGAAATATTCGTCGATACCTCCGAAACCGGTCGAGGTATCGAAATTTCAAGATATCTCCCAAACCATTTCAGATGTTTTAATGAATCACATCGCATATTATAGCACTCATTGACACCTTTCGTTTGACACCCATATTGTACTACTTAAGACATTTTTGGTCACCCCTGGTCCATATATTGGGCGATAACCCCAAAACCCGTTAAGATATCGCAACAAATAATATCTTAAACTTTAAGGTGAGCATCTAGCAATCCAACGATTCAATTCCATTCAGTAATTTTAGAGTGTTACGATCACAAACATACAGACAGTCATGGTCCACATATTGGGCGATAACTCCAAAACCGGTTGAGATATCGAAAAAAGTAATGTCTTAAATTTTAAGTTGAGTGTCGAGCAATCCAACGAAAAAGTTGCATTCAATTCCATTCATTACTTTCAGAGTGATACGGCCAAAAACATACGGACAGACAGACAGACACACAAAATTTGTTAAAATGGTTGATTTGGATTCTACTCGCTTAATAATGCTTATCCAATCAATTTTTTGTTGATATCTGCTATGTACAGACATCGACCTGTTACAACTTTATTTTATGTAGAGGTGAATAAGGGGGTTAGTCTTTATCTTAATAACATTTTAACAATGTATAAAAAAAGTTTAAAAAAATATGTTGCAGTTTCTAGAAATGCACTAAGAAAAACGCTGACTACAGTCTGAACTCAAGTAATCGAAAGTGGTGACACTTTAAACGAATTTTGTATAATTAAGGTGGCAATATTGAATAATTTCGCGTAAGTTATCGTTCGAAATCGTAGGCCTGTTCAATAACTCAAAAATATTACTGGAAGTTGCGATTTTCTGTCGCTTATAAAAAATCAAAAACTCGTAAAATTCAGTCATTTTTTTTGTTATTAAACAAAGCTATTATTCGGCCTCGATTATTCGGCCTTTTCAGTCGAAGGCCGAAGCCGTAGCCGAATAAAAAATACTAGCTGAATAGGCCGAATACCGAAACCACCACCCAGTTAACAATTTTTTTGCCACCAACCACTGTATTTTGGGCACCAGCCATAGCCAAGAACAGGCTGCCTCATAGGCGCAACGCCGCCGCCATAAATAGTGGACCACCACCGCTACTACCACCTACTGACCCACTTCTACGGGTGACACGCGGTTGGGTGGTGCACCATAGTGTGACCAATCCCTATTAAAGACCATTAGTAGTCTATAAAAATGTAATTTAAATGTGTACATAAGGGCATGTACTGATCGTAATCGTAAACTCCTTTTCCACCACCCCTTAACACAAGACGTCTTGTAGGCAAGGGCGGGGATAGAAAGTCTAATTGGTTGTGTGTGTGCATAGGCACACGCGACAAGTACCGGCTCTTATAATTTAGAAAAAAAAAAGAGATACAGTGGATTTTCCACTAATACTGTAAGGTTTTGAAAACCCACTCAGATTTCACATTAACTTTTATTATCGTACACTACTAGGGAGGTGCAGGTGGGTATAAGTGGGTCGGGCTGGACCAACCCAGGGAATTAGTAAGGCCACCTGTGTAAGGTGTGACGGGGTCCGGCCGGCACTCGCGTACGTGCACTCTTTCTAGTAATGTAGTATTCATAGTACATATACATGGCGTTGTAGATTCACAAGCGCCAGCACATACATTTAAATATTTATAAATTTTCATTTAGAGTAAACCTAAGTAATTAAGGTTCAATATCTAAGCCCAATTTGGGCTATAATAGTAATTTTGAGCTCATGAAGAGCATTCCAGGACCTAATCATTAGGTTTGTATAAAGTTAAGTTTGAAGGGGGGTGTGCATGGGGGTATAAGTGGGTCGACTAGACCAATTTAGAGTAATAGTACCACCGAGTGAGTGGTTGAACCGTCGTCCACCGACTCCCTCTCACATGCACTCCCACTAATCGTTAGGATACTGTGGCTATACACTCCACACACATATATTTCGATACTTGTAGATGATTATGAATTCCATATCTAGACTCCTAAGCATTTAGTATAAGATACATACAGTCGGTTTTCAGATCTTATTTTTTTTATTACTCAGCGCACGAAGAGCGCATTAAAGACGTACATAAGAGGCCTATAGAAAGATAAGTTTTTTACATATATATATACATTTATAAATACACACACGTCCACCCATAGACCCACACACACATACACATTAATGATGATATTTTTATAATAAATACGCTCTGTTAATATCTTTCGAAAATTAAGTGCTTCTTATTTCAGATGCGGTGTGGACAGACGGACCGGACTATGACAGGGAGGGGAAGTTGTAAGGGGGTAAAGGGGGGGATTTGTATTGGGGTCAGCATCAATCATTAGCCACTGCTGACCATGGAAGGGTGGGTACCGAGAGGCCGGCCAACACAACACCTTTGGCCGAGGGCGGGCAATTGAAGGGGTGTGAACGCCCCATACCCATGCGAAGTGATACAGTCAGGTATGATTTTTTTTGTAAGGTGCGGTGTGCATGTCTCGGGGTCCACCCCACAGTCCGGCGAGCTAGTTCGCGTGTTAAGCAAGCATACCTGCTAGACTACCGGGGCATGCAACAGTAGGGAGAGTAGCTGCGTGGGGCATGCAACATAAAGAAAAGTAGATGCATGGGGCATGCCACTGTAGGGAGAGTAGCTGCGTGGGGAATGCCACATAAAGAAAAGTAGATGCATGGGGCATGCAACAGTAGGGAGAGTTGCTGCGTGGGGCATGCAACATAAAGAAGAGTAGATGCATGGGGCATGCAACAGTAAGGAGATTAGTGGCATGGGCATGCAACATAAAGAAGAATAGATGTATGGGGCATGCAACACTAAGGAGAGTAGCTGTATTAGTGCAGTGCAAAAACCGCACGTAACAGAAATGGCGCCCAACGTTGGGCCCACAGCCTAGTGGAGCCTTAGTGATTAAAGTTTTGTTTATTTTTCGGACACGCATGGGGTGGTAATTTCACACCTTTGAGGTTTTACATCATTTTGACCTTTCGGGGGTTTGGGAGTTTTTCGTATATTATACACCATTTTCTATTTTCGAACGTTTTATTAACTTTTCTAATTTGTGCATTAGCCACGTGACTTGGCTGCCAATAGCCGATCATAAGTGTTGATGTAGGGGGGTAGGGTGAGGTAGGGTGTAGGGGTCTGCCAACTTGTTTTGGTGAGGGTCAAGCTAGACAATATTGGCAGGGCTCTGACCTCACCCAGCAGGAATCGGGTCCGCGGGTATCTCGTTTTGCTATTTGAATGTGCGGATGATAGTGCTCGTGGAGGGATTTCGAAAAGGGGGGCGTCAGTTGTTTAGGTAGCTTAGTTGGCTAGGTCAACGCCATCTAACAGTATCTACAACTGTTGGGGAATATTATAGAAGGGGGGACTGAAACGGCGGACGGCGTTGGGGTGGACGGACACCGCATCTGAAAAAGAAGACACTGGTTATTTCGTTATTATTTTTGATTTTTTTTTTAATTTTTATTTACCACGTTAATTTCATTTTTGGTTTTTTGCTGCCACTATCCGAATGAAAGATTCCTTTTTGGAAAGACGACCCATATTTTATTACAGTTGTTTTTATTCCAAATATTTTGTTCATATAAAATAATATCTCTTGGCTTGCGGCTGCAACTTGGTGTCACTGATATCTACGCTACTTTGGTCGATGTATTCCTTTGGCGGTCCGAGGGTTAAGTAATATCCAACAATAGAGATTAGCACAGCAGCCTTGTCGAACGCGTTCCAATACCGCGGGAGTAAACGTAAAGCTTTGATTTTTTTTTGGTATTTTTGGGTTTCTCCTGTCATATCTCTTCGGTTCAACCTAAATACCGCATCTCTTGCGGTTGCCCAGTGGCGATCCCGGAAACGGGTCACTCCGCGTGTAATCAATTTTTGTTGTTGTTAATAACCACGGCTGGCGTGATAAAGGAGCTTCCAGGGGTGACTAGGGCGCTGTAGATGTCAACCAAGCACTCGGCGCTCCGAGGGTCAAGGATCATCGAGCAGTACCTGCCTCTACACCGGACTTGGTGTCGCGCATTGACGAAACACATCACCGCGTACTCAAGTGGAGCACCACGCGCGCACTTCAACTAGATTTAAGCGCGTCGAGTTAGTATTTTTGTTAGTTACAACATCGCGCTAAATACCTGGTCCACGGAAAATGCAGGGACTTAGAAGTGACAAGAAGATCGCCTTGGGGGTACACAACGCGATTGATTTGACAACAATGGAGGCATCCGGCATGGTGCCCAACGACAGCGACCAGCAGGGTGACGATCCTATCGACGAGCAGATCGAAGAACAACGCGACGGAGACAGTGAGGAGGATAACGAAGAAGCCGGAGCAGGCGCAAGGTCTACAGCGTCGAAGGAAGAGGCAAGATACTGGGGATAGTCCGAAGGCAGCAGCATCCAGCGCATTTGGCAGTGACTTCATGGAAAAATTTGAACTGATGTTTGTCCAACATCAGTTAGAGGTGAGTCGCTCGACCACAGAGGCGGTTAATGGGTTGGTGCAGACACTCAAGAGGGAGATGAAAGGTTTGGCAGGCAGACTATCCGAGCTGGAAGTAGAAGGCGCTCGTAAGCGCGCAGCGGCGCGAAACGAAAACGCCGATGCGCGTCAGCGTGCATCACACACGCGTCGCGATTGGGGGTTGGAAGCGGAACGCGGGGTGAATAGTCAAGACGTTAGCGCGAGCGCGCTGGACCAAACAAGGCGTGAGCACAGAACAGGCGCAAGTCGCAGGTTAACGATGGAGAACCCGGAGCGCAGACAGGACTTGATGGTTGCGCGACCCGAAAGGGGTGCGACGAAGGCGATACGGGACTGGCACCTCAAGTTCGATGGTGGTTCCAAAGCAACTCCTATCGAGCGGTTCTTATTTCGTGTCGATACCCTGCGGAAGAAGCACAACATCTCGTCGCCGGATTTATATGCCAACTTCCACCTACTGCCCGAGGGTCAAGCGCAGGAGTGGTATTGGCTATATACCGAAGAACACCCGGAAGATAGCGTAATTGATTTTCAAGCTTTCCGAGCGGCAATGGTAGAGCACTTCCGCTGGGCCGACTGCGATGAAGAGATCCGTCAGGCCATGAACGAGCGAAAACAAGGGTACACCGAGAAGTTCGAGGAGTATTACGCGGAAGTAAGAGGGCTGGAGCTTACCATGCGGACGAGGCTGCCGCGCATCAAGAATCTTTGGCTGCCAAATCACCTCACTGGAAGAGCTGAGAAAGGAGTGCCGCAGAGCAGAAAAGCACCTCGCTGAATTCGAAATGAAGCCCGCACGGAGGAAGGCGATTGACGAGATGGATGCCGGTGATGAAGAACCGCTGGAGGCAGTGGAGGCCTTTCATCGACCGAGGGACAGGACCACGCGTAAGGAATCGACACCCAAGAAGGGGGACGCTGCATGCTGCGACGGCCGTATACATATCTGCTATAAATGCAACAAATCAAGTAGCCAGTTATGTTAGGAGTGTCTGTCGGGAAACTAGAGGGGCGGCGAGAAGATCGGGGAGCCTTGCCAACGCCGTGTAAACCCGGAGAAGTAAAACCCCCAAATCTTGATGTTCATTTCTGTCCAAATTTGCAGACACAGGCATATTTGTCTGCATGAAATTCAAAACCAAGCTTCCAAAAATATTCAGAGTGGCAGATGTCAAAACAGCATCCGGAGTGCTGAAGCGAGCAATCAGATACCTCGCTCCAATTCCACGACTCAAAGATGGGGAAACGGAAACCCAACCCTCAGGCAGCCAGCCAAGTCTGGCACCAAGCTCACCGCAACCGGATCGTAAGGAAGTATCCCCAGAGGAACTACCCAAGGCAAAACGACGAAAAGTTACGTCCATGTCAACAATGACAACAATGATAATAGCTCTGCTGGCACTTCCACTTGTGTTTTCGGCAGACATCAAATCAACAGAATTCGACACCAAGATCGGCATCCACTTTGAAGGCATCGCCAAGATGGAAGTGTCACGCTCTGTGTGGAAAATAATAACCTACTACGATCTGCAGCCATATTGGGGAGAAACAGCACGCTTCATCAATGGAACAAAGACATTAAGGGCGATATGCGACACCATAGTGCTGAAATCGGCCTGTGAAAACGTAGTAGACACCTTGGAAGCCGACATCGCAGAACTAACTGAAGAAAATAGCCTCCTCACACGATCCAAACGAGGCGCGGTCAACTTCATCGGCAACAGTGCCAACTCATTGTTCCGAGTGTTGGACACCAGCTAGGCAGAAGAGATGTCAAGCACAATCAACACGCTCAAACAAAATGACAACCATTTATACGGGTTGCTCAACAATGAAGCATCAGTTATTGATGCAGCACTCAACATCTTCAAACAAGAGGAGCAGAACATCAAACAGAAGTTCAAGGTGGTGGATGACCAAATAGTGAAGGTGGCAGCATATGTCCGTACGGAGCAAAGGTACCAAACAAACCTCGTCCAAACTAGCAGTACATTGGCAACTCAACTCGCACTATTATCAGCCAGACTACATAGAATCCAGGCAAGAATTATCAATACGTTGACAGATGCGCACCACGGAAGAATCAGTCCAACGTTAATGTCACCATCACAACTTCGAGCAGAATTAGTCCGAGTTCGCAACCATCTACCCACATCGCTACGGTTGCCAGTGGACCAAAACAATCTCTTACAACTCTACAAGGTCATGAAGGTGAAAGGCGGAAGAACGGATGAGCACGTGATCTTCGAAATGTCACTTCCGTTGTGTGATCCAGAGACCTGGGAAGTGCTCAAACCACATCCGATTTCAAGCAGAATAAACAGTTCAACGGTTGCCATCACGCCATGCAATGATCTCATTGCAGTCAACGCGCATCGAGATCAATATATAACATTGACAGAAAATCAGTGGCGAGAGTGCATTACTATAAAGGAGAACCAGGTGTTATGCTTGAACGTGCAGACAAAATTCACCGCAGACTCAGGCGCTTGTCAAGTCGAAATGTCACTGCTCAACAACAATCTAGGGAACATCTGCAAGGTAGCCCCGGTAGAAGACAACGCACCGATAAAACAGCTGACGCACAATAATCTCTGGATGTACGCGTTGGAGTCCCCCACTCGAATCAATGCCGCGTGCGGAGCAAATCATTCCCAGCTAACATTAAAGGGCTCAGGGATTATAAAAATTGGCCCCGACTGTACACTCAAACAAAAGTCAGTCATAATTCAAGGGCATCAAGTATACTCATCTGCAATCCACGCGTCATACACTGCAACCGCAAATCTTAGCAGCATTACGTATCCTGAAAAGACATCTTCCATAATCCTGCACATACAACCGTACATTGATCAGGTCAAAAATATATCGACCATACAGAAAGGTTTAATGCAGGAAATAGGGACAGAGCTACCCTCAAAAATTTCCCATCTCAAACCCCGTCATGCGACAATTGCGTATGCCGCTCTAATACTATCAATTGGCATCATAGTTGCAATCGTGATAACCTGCATTCACAAGAAGTCCCGAGCTCCCGTTACATACGCAGTTCCTCAACCACGGCCAGCTGCACGACAAGCACCATTTGCCGTAACAGTGACGTAAAGGGACCAACGCACTATTAGAGTTAGTAAGCATGAATTGTAAATTAAAACTTAGCATTAAGAATGAAATATAATTACAAACTTAAAATGTAAACAAAAAAAAAAATCCTTATTTAGAACTAAGAATGTAAATTAAAACACAAGTGAGGGAAATGACGCATATCGAAACCCGTTGAATAAAGTCACGGGCGGGAGCATGTTCATTTCTGTCCAAATATGCAGACACAGGCATATTTGTTTGCATGAAATTCAAAACCAAGCAAAAGTGCTGAGTAGCGAGTGCTTCATATTTTGCTCGCGGCCGTCAGTAAGTGTGCCGTCGCTAGCGTCAGCATTGCAACCGCTAGTGTCAGCAGTTTCGACACTTACTGACGACCCAGAACGGTAGACTGCTGACTAGTGACCTAGCATTGCAGAAGTCAAAAGCAATGCACTAGTCAACGTAATTTTAAGACCAAAATTGTATATAAGCGAAGAATTTAAAATAAAGAATTGAGAAATGCATGACCAGCAAACCTAAAGCTACTTGTTCTTTAATCATATAGCGCAATTGCTTCCATCGCCATTTCTCCCATCGCCTTAAATAACCAGGTTCAAGTGCCTGACGTTATTGCTAACAAGTCTTGGTGCCACTACCTTGACTAACCCACCATACAACCCAAAGTCCTGGTGCGACCACCTCGAGTACTATTATTTGTACGTGGTTTGGCACCTAAGCCATTCCACTCGATCCTTAACTTAGGACGGCAAATCAGCCGCTCCAAACACTTGACTTTACCGATCATAACTATCTGAACCAAACAACTTCAACTGGACAAAACAATACATTTTTTTAGATAATAAACATAAAATTTTGACAAATAAACGAGCAGAGCCAACGCGCGGATTAATTCCTCACCTAACGCTGAAGGAGCGGCAAGACCGGTATAACGCAGCGAGGAGAAGAATCTTCGGAGAAGCACAGGAAGTGGAGACCGTGAGTGAAGACACTAGCACAACAAACCCGGAACGCGAACCAAGCAGCAAATGGCGAAAAATTCTAAAGCTACGACAGCGCGCGCGGCAAAGACGGTGCGAGGCGCGGTCAATTGAGGCGACGGTGATTCGCGATTCCAATGACAATCGGCCGTACACTCAAGTGGTCATCGAGGGTACCAGCATACAAGGTTTACTGGACAGTGGGGCGTCGATAAGTTGTGTGGGGTCTGTGGGGCGCGCTTGGGAACAGAAAATGGGAAGTAAGCTGCGGAGATTAAATGACAACTTGAAAACCGCGGATGGGAAGGCGCAAGCAGTGGGAGGAAAAATCGATGTCTCAGTAACCTGGAGAGGCAAAACAAAGCCTCTGACACTGTATTTGGTTCCGAGTCTGAAACAAGAGCTGTACCTGGGCATCGATTTCTGGGACGCCTCGGAGTGGCACCGATGGTGATATCAGAGCTGGATACCCAGGGACAGCTCGAGTTGTCCGCAGCCCAGACCCAAGATTTGGAGCGCGTGACGAAGCTCTTTCCGTCGTTCGCGGATTTAGGATTAGGCCGAACGCATGTTATTGAGCACGTCATTGAGGTAGCGGATGAGACGATACCGATAAAGCAGCGCCACTACCCCATGTCACCGGTAAAACAAAAATACGCTTATGAAGAAATCGACCGTATGCTGGCCCTCGATGTCATTGAAGAAAGCAACAGTGCGTGGAGCTCTCCGATTGTGCTAGTAGAGAAGCCGGGAAAAAGCGCTTATGTGTTAATATGAGGAAACTGAATGAACGCACCAAGAAAGACGCGTACCCGACTCCTCATATCGAAGGGATATTGGCGCGGCTACGTGAAACGCACTGCATCTCGGGGATTGATCTCAAGGACGCATTTTGGCAGACTCCGCTGGAACAATCCTCGAGAGAGAAGACTGCGTTTACAGTCCCGGGGCGACCTGTTTATCAGTTCAAAGTAATGCCATTCGGATTGTGCAACGCTCCGCAACACCTGTGCCGATTGATGGATAAGGTTATCCCGTCGCGCTTAAGAGAACATGTTTTCGTATACATAGACGACCTTCTGGTCTGTTCCTCGGATTTCCAAACGTATTTGCGGCATCTAGCAGAAGTGGCCGATTGTCTGGCCAAGGCAGGTCTTACCATCAACATGAAGAAATCAAAATTTTGCCAAAAGGTGCTGAGGTATTTGGGGTTTATAGTGGGGCAAGGGGAGTTAAGGACGGACCCGGGAAAAGTGCCGTCCATTGTCGAGTTCCAAGTTCCAACAACTAAGTTATTTGATAGTTCCTCGGAATGTGTGGGTGGTATAGGAGATGCATACCTAACTTTGCGACTGTGGCAGCGCCCATGACGGAATGCTTGCGCAAGGCTAAGACGTTTACCATGACGGAAGAAGCGGTGAAGGGCTTTGACGAACTGAAAACCGCGCTCACGTCTACCGAAGTCTTGGTTAACCCCGACTTTGCTAAACCCTTCTTCATACAATGCGACGCGTCGACTCAAGGTATAGGAAGTGTTTTATTCCAAAGGGACGACGAGGGCAACGAGAGACCTATCGCTTTCATGTCTCAGAAACTTAACTCCGCGCAACGCAACTATACCATAACGGAGTTAGAGTGCTTAGCCGCCGTCGTCAGCATAAAAAAGTTTCGAGCATATGTGGAAGGTCTCCCGTTTACCGTAATCACCGACCATATGAGTCTGAAATGGCTCGTGGGGCAAAAGGATCTCTCCGGTCGCTTAGCCAGGTGGAGCTTAAAGCTACAAGCTTTTGACTTCAAGGTGGAGCACCGAAAGGGATACCAAAACATAGTCCCCGATACGCTGAGTAGGATGCATATGGACGGTATAGGTGCGTTAGGAATTGCCAGCGAGGCTGATTTTGAGTCACCAGAGTTTACAAGCGACGGGTATGTTTTGCTTAAGCGCAACGTCGAGCAGAATGCCGCGAGGCTGCCAGATCTACGGTACGAGACTTCGTCGCGAGATGTGAGATTTGTAAGTGCTCAAAAGCGCCGAACGCCCCTCCGAGACCGTCAATGGTTTACCGGTTCAGGACCGAAAGGCCCTTTCA
The DNA here is from genome assembly GCA_964058755.1 of Campiglossa producta. Classification (NCBI taxonomy): domain Eukaryota; kingdom Metazoa; phylum Arthropoda; class Insecta; order Diptera; family Tephritidae; genus Campiglossa; species Campiglossa producta. Next base: position 13,735,458 of record CAXKVI010000006.1, on the reverse strand, counting down.
AAGACTTTATGTGGATTTTTGCGGACCATACCCGCGCTCGCGATCTGGTAATACGTCTATCTTGGTGGTATTGGATCACCTAACAAAGTTCATTTTTTTCAAACCAATGAGGCAGGCCACTACGCAAGAAATAGTCAATTATCTCGAAAGCGAGATATTCCACATGTTTGGGGTACCGTAGACAGTACACTCCGACAACGGAAGGCAGTTCGTTTCGGACTTGTTCTAGGGGTTCTTGAGAACTTACGGAGTAGAACATATCAAGACCGCGCACTATGCGCCACAGGCGAACGCGTCCGAGAGGGTCAATCGGTCGCTACTAGCCATTCTTTGAACTTATATTGCAACCGCGGATCAGAGTTGTTGGGATCAGCACTTATCGCTTGCAGCGTTTGCATTGCGGAGCGCCATGCACGGCTCCTTTAGGGAAAGCGACATAGAAATACTGCATAGAGGAGATCATGCGTGCCTGGTACGGCAGAGGTTGATCCAAAACTTGGATGAGGCGTATAAAAAGGGTCAACTAACGTACAACACCAGAGCGAGATTGTGTATCGACGGAACTTTAAGCCGAGCAATGCCGCGGAGGGATACAATGCCAAGCTCGCTCCAAAATATCTTCGGTCGAGCTCGGAGACTCGGCTGGACGCTCCGTAGGAATTTATCATGCCAAGGACCTTCGAGGATAGGGAAAGGACGGGGTACATAAATGACCGGTCTTTCGAACGCCTAGACAACCCGAGGCTGTCTGCAGCGCTCGCCCTGTTACGGTCATGTCACTTTCACCGGTGGCAGGTAAGTAAATTACGCGATCTGGTAACCCAAGTCTCCGAACGGGTAGTCAGGAGAAATACCCTGGATATATATCCTGTATAACTTTGGTACGTCAGCGGCGTGGAACTTCAAGCGGTGTTGGTCAGTACTCATTGTACTCAAATATAGACGAACCAATAGTAATTAGGGCTTTTGTGTTTAGTTTGGTTACAGCTTACCTCATCGGTGCACTAGCGGCGGCGCAATACGCACCATATCACCACTTGGGGGGGGGGGGGCTATACCACCACCTTGTTAACAATTTTTTTGCCACCAACCACTGTATTTTGGGCACCAGCCATAGCCAAGAACAGGCTGCCTCATAGGCGCAACGCCGCCGCCATTAATAGTGGACCACCACCGGTACTACCACCTACTGACCCACTTCTACGGGTGACATGCGGCGAATATTTTCAACCGCACGTTCGGCCGTAGCATCAGCATCAACTGTAATATGAGAGATTTCCCTTAAAATAAAAATTATACATACACTGACCCCATAGGACCACCATACAACCATTAGCCACTGCTGACCATGGAAGGGTGGGTACCGAGTGGCCGGCCAACACAACACCTTTGGCTGAGGGCGGGCAATTGAAGGGGTGTGAACGCCCCATACCCATGCGAAGTGATACAGTCAGGTATGATTTTTTTTGTAAGGTGCGGTGTGCATGTCTCGGGGTCCACCCCACAGTCCGGCGAGCTAGTTCGCGTGTTAAGCAAGCATACCTGCTAGACTACCGGGGCATGCAACAGTAGGGAGAGTAGCTGCGTGGGGCATGCAACATAAAGAAAAGTAGATGCATGGGGCATGCCACAGTAGGGAGAGTAGCTGCGTGGGGCAGCCACATAAAGAAAAGTAGATGCATGGGGCATGCAACAGTAGGGAGAGTAGCTGCGTGGGGCATGCAACATAAAGAAGAGTAGATGCATGGGGCATGCAACAGTAAGGAGATTAGTGGCATGGGCATGCAACATAAAGAAGAATAGATGTATGGGGCATGCAACACTAAGGAGAGTAGCTGTATAAGTGCAAAACCCGCACGTAACAGGTACTCTTACGGAGCCCCATAACACTCCCTCAGATACTGCTTCATATAATCAGGAAGGGCGCGGTACTAACTTTTCTTTTCACCCGTGACACAACAAAACCAAGTAACTAGTTTTTACCAAAATGTTGGGATATTAAGGGTTTGCGTAACAGCCCATATCCCTGGCAAAAATCAACTTGTTCATACAACTTTTTCAATTATTACCAGATAAGACCCCAAAGTTTGTTTATGCACTTGTGCAAGAAGAATTTTGTGACCTAAAAAAAAAAAACTAATGGCGGCGATATACCAACAGGTTATCATAACCTCTAACGAGATTTTTAGCCGAGCTTCTCTTTCCAACTTGTGGTGTGTTGCTTTTGAGTTTTTCCTACAAGTTGGCGGGATCTACAGTTTTTTGCCGACTCCGAACGGCACTTGCAAAGCAAATGAATGAACCCGGAGAGTTTGCCAAACTTCTGCCGAGGGGCGACCCCGTATAGAAAAATTCTATTTCTAAATAATTTTTGATGTTACTTTTGCCGGGCATTGAACCGCACGACTTGGTGTAGAAGGCCGAACACTTAACCGCTACACCACGGCGGCCGCCAGACCTAGTTATGGATTTATCACCGCCCTGCAGGAAATGCGATGGACGGGACAAAGAAAGACGACCTTCGGACCTTGTGACGTATACTACAGTGGACAGACACGCAGCAAATCGCGTGGTGTGAAAGAGGCTTCGCCGCCAAGTACTAACGTTCACAACTGTGGACGAGCGTTTCGCTGCGATCCGCATCAAGGTGAGGTTTTTCAACATAACATTTATCTGCGCCTATGCGCCGATTGAGGAGAAGGACGACGCAGAGAAGAACCCCTTCTACGATAAACTTGAACAGAAAGCGTGCTAGGCGACTTTAATGCCAAGGTGGGCAAGGAAGGAGTTGTTGGTCCTACAGTTGGAAAATTTAGTCACCACGATATAACATCCCCCAACGGCACTCGGTTGATCGACTTGGCCGCTGCTCGCAAGGGGATGGTGACAAAATTCTGTATTTTTAAATGATTTGAGTCAAAATTCTGGAAAAAACTGAAATAAATTCTGTGAGACTATATTATTTCGAGTCAAATTTCTATATTTCAAAATTCTGAAAGTCGTAATGATAAAGGGTTAAAATTCTGTAAAATAAAATTCTGTATTCCAAATTATTTTTGGACAAAATTCTGTTATTTTTATTGTTGAAAATATATTCTGTTTTTAAGAAAAAAATTTGTTATTTGAATGGAAATGAAAACAATTTATATACATATACATTAGATTTGGCCAAAAAAAATTTGGTTTTTTTCAAAAATTATATTGGTCTTCTTTTTAAGAAAGGTGAAAAATTAATGTAAGTTTTTCAGATTTTTAAACATAAGTCTAGAGTTCTATCATCGCTAGTATAGATTTTACAGACTTAACCTCATATTTGGTATAAAAAGGACAAACCATTGCTGTAAAACACCATTTACCTAAACATATTTATATATAGGAGAAACGTATATTTTTGGTTATAATGTTGATCATATAATGATAATTAATTTAATGATAATTTTTAGTTAAAAAATTGGATCAAAACACCAAAAAAAAAGACGGAAATATGATTTTTTTAATTTAATTCTAAGTAACTTTTGAAAGAGCAACTTTACAAAAAAAAGTTGTTTAACCTTTTTTGCAGCCAGCTCAATTTTCTCTAAGAATCTTTATCTATCTTTTTTGTACATGGATATTTGCATTATTAACAATTGTTGAAAGAAAAAATGGGAAATCAAAAAACGTTCTAATTTTTTAGGCTAGAATACTAGTTAAGAAACTCTTTTTCACTAACTTTTTTGCCAAATTATTTGCTTTTACTTCATACAGCATTTCTGTATGCTGTAAACGACAAGAAAAGACACAATCCTTACAGTTATGTTTTTGTTTGTTGTTGCCCGCGTACTTTTAGTGATTTTTAGATCAAAAGAATGTAAATTAACGGTAACGCTTAACATTTATTATTGGACACTAAGCTACAAGTCAAATTCTTACATTGATGTGAGATTGGGTAATACATAGTATAATTTTTTTAAATAGTATATACATATCACAATAGTTCCCGGGTTCTATTATGGCGCCTTTGTAAAATATTAACTTTTGGTGAAGCAAGTTTCAATATTTGTATGCCCATATGTTATGGACAATTGGAACAATTTTTTTGCAGAATTTTGTAAACGGAACTTTTTTTCCAGAATTTTGTTCCATACCCGCTCGCAATATGGTCATCAGTAGTACCAGGTTCCAGCATAAGCGTATACACCAAGCCAACTGGCTGTCCCCTGATTAAAGAACAAGAAACCAGATTGATCATGTCATGATCGACGGCAGACACAGCTCCACCGCTCTGGACGTGCATACCCTACGTGGTCCCAATATCGAATCGGACCTTTATCTTGTTGCAGCCAAGATACGCACATGCCTCTGTGCAGAGAAAAAATTACGCACAGTAGCGGAAGGAAAGTTTGACGTCGAGAAGCTGCACACGACACAGACAGATGACACGGAGGCGAAGAGCTGGTAAAAACCATGCATCAGCTCTTATGCAGAATATGGTCAGACGAGTGCATTCCTCCGGATTGGAATTTAAGTGTACTCTGCCCAATCCACAAGAAAGGCGATCCCGCTAACCGCACCAACTACCGCGGAATCAGTCTTCTTAATATCACATATAAGGTTCTTCCTAGCGTATTGTGTGAAAGACTGAAGCCCATCGTAGACAAACTGATTGGACCTTATCAGTGTGGCTTTAGACCTAGTAATTCTACCATAGACCAGATTTTCACTATACGCTAAATACTGGAGAAGACCCATGATAAAAGAATCGACACACACCATCTCTTTGTCGATTTTAAAGCCGCTTTGACAGCGCAAAAAGCAGATGCCTGTATGCCGCCATGTCTGAATTTGACGTCCCTGCAAAGCTTATACGGCTTTGCCAAATGGCGTTGAGCAATACAAACAGCTCCGTCAGAATCGGAAAGGAACTCTCTGAGCCATTTGAAACCAAACGAGGCTACATACAGGGCGATTCTCTTTCTTCAACCTGATGCTGGAGAAAATAACTCGAGCAGCAGAGCTAAACCGCAATGGTTCTATATTTTACAAGAGTGTGCAATTGCTGGCGTATGCTGATGATATTAATATCATTGGCCTTAACAACCGTGCCGTAAGCGCTGACTTCTCTGGACTGGATAAGGTAGCGAAAAAAGTGGGTCTTGCGATGAGCGAGGTAAAGACGAAGTATCTGCTGTCATCAAAGAAAGAATCTGCGCCTTGGCAGCCAAGTCACCGTTGATAGCTACAAGTTCGAAACGGTGAGGGACTTCGTCTAGTTGGGAACCAGAATTAACACCGAAAACAATATCAGTCTAGAAATCTAACGGAGAATCACTCTTGCCAACAAGTGTTACTTTGGATTAAGTAGGCAATTGAGAAGTAAAGTCCTCTCTCGACAAACAAAGATCACGCTCTATAAGTCCCTCTCCATACCAGTCCTGATGTACGGCTCAGAATCATGGAGAGTGTCAAGAGAAGATGGAATGGCCTTTGGAGTATTTGAGAGGAAAGTTCTCCGGAAGATTTATGGTCCTTCTCGTGATGCCAACGGCGAGTATCGAAGGAAATATAACGATGAGCTGTACAAGCTTTATGCAGACCTGACCATAGTCCAGCGGATTAAAGCCCAAAGCCTCCGCTGGTTAGCACATGTTAGGCGAATGGACAAAGAAGCGCAAGCACAGAAGGTTTTCCTATCCACATCCGAATTCCGCAACAGAGGAAGGGGGAGGCCTCGACTGAGATGAAAACAACAAGTGGAGGATGACTCGAATTCCCTTGGGGTTTTCAATTGGCACCAGTTATCGCTAAAAAAGGAATGACTGGCGTGCTTTGACACCAAACGGCCAAAATCGCCTAGGCGTTTAAGCGTCAATAAATGACGCAATCCAAGATTAGATTAATTATGGATTTATTGGTCACGATAAACAGTTACAGAGTTTTTAAAAAACACGATTTTCGCCTTTCATACAAAAAAAGTTTTTGTCTCAGAATGTTACGATTTTTGGCTTTCATACAAAAAAAATTTTTGTTTCACAACAAATCCAAGCAAGTTGATAATTACTGTGAACAACAACACTTTCATATAAAAACGAAATAACAAATCGTGGTAATATTACGCTTAAGAAAAAATAAAAAGCTCCTGATTTTTACAACTTCGCATGAAAAACACATTTTTAAAATCAAAATTTTTTTCAAAAATCGTAAAAATTCGGGAAAATTTCAACTTTGGCCATCTATTGCTCAGAGAGAAACTTAGAGTTACGATTAGAAATTGATTTCTAATGAGGTTTTGTAAAAAAGCCTAGTATTTGTTGTAAAATTTTCAGTTAATCAAAAAAGAACACGAGTTACTTGGTTTTATTGAGAACTAAATTCTTAGTTTCAGTGCATTTTAAGTTATTTGGTTTTATAATTTTTTAGTTTAAGGTACTTAGAAACAAGATAGGAAGCAACGGATCGATGGCCCGGATAGATTTTTTTTTTAACGGGATTCCGAAAATTCGTAGAACAACGAAACCAAGCAACTGACACAGCCTAACCTAATGTTTATGTCTATTATTGATAACTTGGCAATTAGTTCTACAATGCAGTTATCAATATATAGACCTAAGTAAATACATATCGTCCCCGTTTTGCGTTTTTATCGTAACCACCATTTTTTCGAAATTTACTTTTTGATGCAAATTTGTTCATCATCCCTTAGCGCATCATCTGGAAAAAAATTATAGCTGAAATCCTTACAGTTATGTCAAAAAATGGGTATCTTTTTTATCGTATCCACCAATTCATAAATGAAAAAAGAAAAAAAAACATTTAAAAAATGCTCTCCTGTAAAATTTGGGTTTTTGCGTTTACGATAAAAACGCAAAAAGGGGACGATATGTATGTAGTAAATAACACGAGATTATGCACGCGCATATTGTGTTATGAGATAGGTTGTAGTTAAGACGCGACTACGCATGCGTATGTATGTATGTATTATCGGATAAGACAAAAAACAATGGCTATTGTCTTATTGTACTTAAGGTGATAAGACATAGCCATTAAGAATGTTTGTTCTTTCTGAAACAAACATACATACACATGTGATAGTCAAACTATTTACTTAGGCATCACACCATCTGCTGGAAGCAGATAGTGAAACAAAGGATGCATTAGAATTAAGTTATATATGTACATAGCTTGCTATGTCATAGTTAGTATGTAATTAGGTATGTAAGTAGTGTAAGATATTTGTTATAAATAAAGGTTCTGTGCGACCAGAACGCCAGTCTTGTGCGAACACTCTCTACGTTAAAGTCTAATTCTCTACGTTACCATTATAACCAGGAACACCTAATATAAACGCACCCGTGCGTTTACCGCACGTACATTAACGACTTTTTTCCTTGTAACCGAAATTAATGTGCGTGCGTTTGTATCTTTGCCTGTGTACAAATCGAAATGTCACGCAGAACAAAAATTGGAAATCAAATTAGGTTTTTAGGCCGTGGGATCAAATTCGGTTGCTCCGATACAAGTTGTATTGCATTAGCGTGATTCAAAAAAAATGTCGACTTCGTCTTACCCCCTAAAAAGTTAGGTATTGTTGAGAAAATAAGCCCTGCAAAAAATTAGCGCTCTTACTTAACCCTTAGGGGTGGCTATTTTTTCGCTCTTTCCCATACATTTTGTATGGGGAAAAATGGCATTTTTTTCAAAGTGAATTTTCTTTTAATTTTTGAAACTTTTTTGAAAATATTATTAAATACTCTTAAAGTTGAAGCTTTGAAGCTTCTAAAATGGTAAGCCATGTGCGATTACCTTAACTATTAAGATAATAAAATGAATCACCCTAATGTGCATGATACATTTTTGACAGAAAACGCAGTTCATGCGTTTATATTTGGTTACTGGGTTTTGTGATGTCACGGGAGAGATGCTCCCATTAGGACTCCTGCAAGGGAGTTTTGATGGGGTCCGTTTTCGCACCTTTTTGGGAGCGTTACGTATTTCGTTGGCCTTGATTGGTAAAGCATTGCGTAGGCAGGGTGCCCGATAATTTTATATCCGCTGGACCAGGCCTATATTGCAAGCTCTTTTAGAGGGAGTTCAAGGAAACGTGACAGTTTCAATAGGGGTGGACCAAAGATAGATTGGTGCTAGCAGAATTTGCTCTTAGGAGCAGGTGAATAAGTGGGTCGTGTCGTGAGAAGAAGATCCGGGACGGCATTCACTGGACGGTAGTTGACGAAGGTGTTCGCCGTTTTGGTGTGGATGTTGTTAAGGGCCTGTCTGTGAATACGCGGCGTTCAATAAAAACAACACCATTATAGGCCCTATACACGATGCGTCTGAGTCAAGAGACAGTTTAGGTGTATCAGTGAAAATGTGAATGTAGTGTTACACCGACATGACTCTAGCATGACTCAAGAAAATCAAAATGAGTTTGATATTTTGTAGAATGACGGCGAGTCAACACGTACACAGATGACTCGCGAGTCACACGCACTGTGTATAGACCCTATTATTTTATTTTTTCAATGACATAAAAACGGTGAAATAGGTCTTCAGACGGTCATCACTCAAATCAAATGAAAATCGAATGTAACGTAATTTTAATTTTATGCGCTAGAGCATTGACTCTGCATGAAATGAGCTCTTAAATAAAGCTCTTTTGAAAACTTTTAAATCACCTTTGTGGCAGTGACAGCTATTTGTTTGGAAAAATTTGCAGATTGTGACGCGGAATTTATTTGAAAATTTAGTGTGCATTAAAACTTTAATAAAAAAAATTTCGACAACCCAATCGTTCTGAATAATTTTCTGGTAAGTTGTTATGGTATTTGCTTTAGTATTGTGCATATTTTTTCATTCTATGGTGTTGACTTTTTGAGTTAGTGTGCGTTTTGTGAAGGCCGTCTTAGGGGCTTGAGCGAAAAATTTGTTCCTAAATATTGTTTCAAATTGTTTGTGCGGTCCAATATTTGTTCTATAAATAACATCCTACAGCTTACACACAACAGCCTACACACTACACCCTTCAGCCTACAACCTACGGCCCACACACTACAGCCTACACCCTACACCTTAAAGCCTCCACAGTACACCCTACAACCTGCAGCCTACATCCTACAGCCTACACACTACAGCCTACATACTACAGCCTACACCCTACATACTACAGCCTACAACCTACAGCCTACACCTTAAAGAATACAGCCTTTTAACGGATTTGAGGGAAACACGTCAAAAATAAAGAGCATGGCCACCCAGCACATTTTTGACGGCACCAACTGACAGAAATAGGAATAAACTACTGTCAATATACGCTCTTCGTGCGCACACACTCTCGCCTAACAGTCCAACACCCTCTATGTTGTTGTATGTTAAAGTGGGTGCCTCCGCAGTCCACGCGGAGGCTCACGTGGGCCTTAGTTTGGTCCGTTTTGATACCACGAAAGGAGCCCTAATTTCCCTTTCTGTAGATCGACCTAACCCAGCAGAAAGGTCGCATCCCCCAAAAAGTTTTGTAAGAAACCTTCTGACATACGACCTCTCCTCTGGGACGGGTCGAGGCAGGAGGCCCCAAAAACACATAAAAACCTTGAAGGGATCCGTCCGCCCGTCACCCCCATACAAAGTGCCACGTATACGTTGCAACTCTATATGGTGATGACAGACAGACGGATCCCCCAAGGTTCCATGTGTTTAGGGCCGGAGTTCATACACCCATGAAGCTAAACCAGCGCGTTTGTCTGATGTAACGCAGAATATATATATATATATATATTTGCAGATTCTAGCTCCGCGAGGCATCCAAAGGAGTGTTTGCGGAGACATCGGTACCTGGTTTTAGACAGACCGGGACAGTGGCATAGATAGTGTTCTACACTTTCTATCTCCTCCTCGTCCCTGCAGCTGCGGCAGAAGTCATTTGTATAGAGGCCCATGAGAGCGCCATTGGTTCCCATAAGACAGTGTCCTGTAAGGAGGCCCACTAGTGGGCTAATGAATAGACGATTCAGCTGAATTACCGATTGCGACCTTTTTTCGTTAAGTTTGGGCCAAATTTGCCTGGACGTTCTGCAAGTCGGCTCCATGGCCCATCTTGCGTCGGCTTGTTCTATGAACCGGGAACGCAGCCAGTGCTTGCATGTATTTAGAGGGGGGCTCACCCAGCTGCCGGAGGTGATTGTATGTAGACAGGTGCCCTTCCTTGCTAGCTCATCGGCAGCGCAGTTACCCGATACAAAACTATGGCCTGGGACCCATATTATACTCAGGCTGCACTTATCGGATAGCTTATTTAGAGCTTCCCTGCACTTAATAGCCACTAGTGACGACGTTTTACTACTTTGCGGGGATTTTATGGCAGCTTGGCTGTCGGAAAAAATGGAGATAGAGTTAGTCACCGGCAGGTTAGTCAGATAGCGAGCAGCTTCCCAGATAGCTATAAGCTCAGCCTGAAAGACACTGCAGTGGTCTGGAAGGCGTAAGCTCATATTAATGTCGAGCTTACTTGAGAAGATTCCACTGCCGACTTTGTTGTCTAGTTTAGAGCCGTCCGTGAAAACGGAGATATCTTGACTTCCCGGTTCCACGCAATTTTTCCACTCGCTTCTCTCTGGGATCCACGTTTCGAACTTGTTATCCCAGCAAGGCCGTGGCATTGCGTAGTCCAGCTTTAAGTAAGAGTTGGGGAGTTGCTTCAGGATTTGGGTATGCCCAAACCTGCAGTCCCTCCAGGGTTCTAGTGCGTTGAGCCTAGCTGCGTTGCAACTGGCAGTAAATTTCCCATACAGGTCAGTGGGAAGAAGAAAAAGTATGGTTTCAAGAGCATTGGTGGGAGTGGTTGGGAGGGCACCGCTTATAAGCATTGCTGCCATCCGTTGCACCTTTGTGGCTTTGGTTTTGTTAGATTCGATCTCGAGAGCCGGCCACCATATCGTGACGGCGTAGAATAGTATAGGTCGCAGCACTGCCGTGTAGATCCAGTGGACAATGTGGGACTGAAGACCCCACTTTTTTCCGATTGCCGACCTACAGGCGTAGAGCGCCATTGTGGCTTTCCTGGAGCGTTCCTCCATATTACGCCTCCAGTCCAGCCTTTTGTCAAGAATTACGCCAAGGTATTTAACCTCCCATTCAGCGATGGGGCGGTGAAATCTGGTATTTTGCGTCTGCGGGTGAAGAGCACCATCTCAGTTTTTTCACTGCTGATGCTTAGTCCACATTCCTCAGACCAGCACCCAGTTTCTGTAACTTTTTAACGAAATTCGTTATTGTCGTTAACATCGATTTTGACAAATTTTGTACAGAAAATTGTGTCAAAATTAACGATTTTTATGTAACGAACTTCGTTAAAAAGTTACAGAAACGACGTGCAGGTTTTTGTTAGATTCAGCGCATTTTGCAAGAGTTCGCTAAGCACCGAAGGATGCTTGCCAGTAGCCGTCAGGGCTATGTCGTCTGCATAGGCAATGACCTGGCAGCCGGTGTGCTTTAGTCTAGATAAAAGAGTGTTCACCGTCAGGTTCCAAAGTAGAGGAGAGAGAACACCCCCTTGGGGGGTTCCTCTGTTGGCATACCTTGTAAGTGAAGAATTGATAGCGTGTAGAGCCGTCTCTACGGACTTTCCCTTGGAGTAGGCATGCTGGCTGTTGGAGATTAGTCCTGGATTTGCCGTTCGCCTAATGTAGGCATCTAGCAATCTTTCTAGAATTTTTAGGAGGAAAGAGGTCAGACTTATAGGTCTGAGATCTTTTGGGTTATTGCAGGATGTCCTGCCTCCTTTCGGTATAAAGACTACCTTTGCCTTGGTCCATTCCGTGGGGATATAGGCCAGGTTGAGGCATGCCTTGTAGATTTGAGTTAGCAGCGGACTAATAAGATCACTCGCTGCTTGTAGTTCGGCGGGAAATATACCATCTAGTCCCGGAGATTTGAAGGGTTTGAAGGACCTGATTGCACAGTTAACTCCTTTTCTGCTGACTATGTTGTCCAAGGGCCGCGACGGCCTTGGGTTAGATTGCGAGTTCGAGGGTAGGTATGGTTGAGAGGTGCTGCCCGGAAAGTGGGCCGTGACCAGGGTATCCAGGATTTCGGCACTAGATGAGGCCCAGTCTCCATCAGCTGTACGAATACAGCTGAGAGGAGTAGGGTTTTTGGAGAGGACCTTACGTAGGCGATTTGCCTACGAGACTTCCTCAATATTGCTTGTGAAGTTTTTCCAGGATTCCCTTTTGGCTCTCCTGGTTAACTTCTTAAAAGATTTTAAGGCGTCCCTGTTGGGGGACCAGATCCCTGTCTGTTTTGCCTGATTAAAGAGTTTTATGCTGTTCTTCCTTTGCTCGGATATTTCAGGGGTCCACCAGTACGGTTTCTTTCTACCCCTTTTTTAATCTCCGGGCAGGCTGCTATGAAGGCAGCGTTACAAGAATTGGTGACAAGATCTACTGCTTCGTCTATCTTAGACGGTGAGTCTAGCTCACCGAGAGAAGCAAACGATATGTCTGAGAGAGGCGCTTCATCAGATCTTATCGGTAGGCCAGACCTAGCGTTTTCTTGGAGGGTAGAGGACAGGACCACTTTGTAAAGGTCCCAGTCCGTACGTGTCCTGTTCCTGTAAACCGCCATAGGCGGAGGTCGCAAAAGCAGATTAAAAGTTACGTACATATGGTCACAGTAGGAGTTATCATCGGAAACTTTCCATTCCTTAACTAAGTCAGAGAAAGGTCCTCAAACCAGAGTAATGTCTAGAACTTCCCTCCTATTCGATGTGACAAAAGTTGGCTTGTCCCCAGAGTTACAGATACAGAGGTTGTTTTCTATGATAAAATCAAAAAGAGACTCACCCCTTGTATTTGTGTCGGTTGAGCCCCATGCGAGGTGGTGCGCGTTGGCGTCGGCTCCAATGTCTATCGGAAGCCCCTTGAGTTGGGCCTCCTTTACCGCCTTGCTGAGCCTATCCTGTGCAGAGATGGGGCGATCGTGTGCAAAGTATGCGGACAACTGCCAGAGGGTATAGTCCTGCAGCTCGAGGCTGATACAGGTGAAGTCATCATCGCTGAAAGGAGATAGTAGAAAATAAGAAAGAGTTTTTCTGATAAGAATACATAATCTGAGTCTACCTTTTGCAGGTGGCGTCACCAGCTGGTACTCATCGGTATTCAGCCCACAGACCCTGGTACCGACGACCCATGGCTCTTGGACTAGAACGACCGCCTCCGATGTTTTGCAGAGGCGTAAGATTAGCGCAGCGGAGGCTGCCTTAGAGTGATGCAGGTTAATTTGCAGTATCCGGACCATTAGGACCGTTCTGAAAACTCAGCATCGACGTCCATCTCCCCCTGCTCCGTCCCGCCCGATGCCACCTAAACGATTGTATCGTCGAAGCCAACATCTGACTGGTCGGATTCCAGGAGGAGGTGTTCGTCCATGCTGGTAGAGAACTGCCCTGCCAGCTCAGATACCGAGAGTGTATCACTCTCGGACTCTGGAGCACTACGTGCTAGTTCGATATCGACCTCATGTACACTCGAGGTGTTGCATGGAGTGGTGAGATTTGCTACGGTGGAGGTGGGTACACTCGAGGCGCTGCCCACCTCCTCCAAATTCGTCGGAGCCGACTCGATGGAGGTAGCTGCTGCCTCAGAGTCAAGCGTAACAAGTGCACTCAAGGTGTTTCCTGCCATCACATCACTCTGAAGCTCGGGCTTCGTCTCCATCTCCTCCGGCTCCTCTCTCTGGGTACCATCCCGCTTGACTTTCAACGTGATGGAGTAGAAGCCGTAGCTTAACACTCCATCACATTTAGCAAGCCAAGGGAGAGACGCCTCGCTAATGACGAAACTGACATAGCGTTGCTTCTCCCTTGTCTCGACCACGCGGACTATCCTCCAATCGCTTGAAGGTAGTCCCGGGTTGCTTTGCGCGATGGTGCCCAGAATCTCGCCAGGCTCCGCCAGCTCGTCTGGGACCCAGGCCCAAGCTCTCGGTCTGTTTGGAATTTCTTCCAAACTGACGGCAGCCAGCTTAGCCCCGGGCCACCACTCCCCCACCCAAGCTATGGCGAGTGTGTACAGACGGCAAGAGCGCTCGTCTGCGCAGGAAACTAGTTTCCATCTGGATGGCCGCGGTTCAAAACCGCCAGCGTGATGTTGCCCTTGGCAACCTCGTTGAACGGTTTTGTTAGGGCAGGTGGAGAAAAGGCAGAGGTTATGGGCCTATGCCTTTTAGGAACGCTCGAGGCGTTTACTATCGACCGCTGCCTTTTAAGGGCTGGCCCATCCGACCCGGTTGGCGCCGTATTGGCAGGATTGGTTGCGGTGTTTGCGGTGTTACGCGTTGATTTTTCCGCAATGATTTTCCTGGCCCAGGCCAGAGAGCTTTTTTGCTCTGCCGTCAGCTTATCGCTGGGAGACTTGCCCAGTCTCTCTACAATTTTGGCGGCATTGCGTAGATTCCGCTGATTGCGGACTGAGAGGGGGACTCGTTTGCTTGCCTTAGAACCCTCTAGGGGGCCAGCCGGCTTGCCACGAGTTTGTTTTGCATGGGCGGGGGCAGTCACTCTGTCCGTGGAGGACCCGGTGTTGGTTTCCGCCACATGCTGAGCAGAGGTGCCCGTAAGACGGGCCACCTGCGTTTGCTCAGCCGGGAGTTGCTTTCCCTCAGTGGGGCTAGCTTTGCCGGATGTTACAGGTTCGGACTTGCCCTCAGGGGGTTTGGTCCTACTGCTTCTAGCTTGCGCAGTTGGCCGAAAAGTGGTTTGAGGCCGTGCAGGCCTGATCGGTGCCACCTTAGCGGTTCCCGATTGTGGCAGGGTTTTATAAGTATTGGCCTTTTTAACGCCTGTGCCAGAGGCAGCATCTTTACCCGTGCAGGGCTCCGAGGCTTGGTTTTTATTCATGTGAAAAATTTATATAACTAGTTCGTAGGCTGCCTACTGAGATGAGACCGTTCGGCAGCCTGAAAGTATGTGAAAGGGGGATATAAAACGGTCGACTACGACAGAGCCCCATGTCGCAGAAAGTCACCGCTACGCTTGAGGCCACGTTCAAGAATCATTTCCATATGCCACAGCTATTAAAGAGCTAAGGCACCAATGGCACTGATTTCTGAACTTAGCTAGCACTCCCCTGCGTAGGGGTTTCTGTAGTGTCTATTACCAGCCGGCACCCTCTGGGAGGGTTCAGCACAAGGATTTCTGCCAGCCAACACCCTCTAACTGTTTCACTCATCACAATGCGCAAGGTATTTATTTTACCCATTTATAATTTGCGTTGTGTGGCCTAAAGCCTGCAACCTACATCCTACATGCACATCGAACACCTACAGCCTACAGCTTACAACCTACAGCCAACACAGTACACCCTACACACTACACACTACACCCTACACCCTACAGGGTAACTTTCTCTTTCCAACTTGTGGTGTGTTGCTTTTGAGTTTTTCCTACAAGTTGGCGGGATCTACAGTTTTTTGCCGACTCCGAACGGCACTTGCAAAGCAAATGAATTTTTTGCTGAGAAGCTTCTTATGGCAGAAATACACCCGGAGAGTTTGCCAAACTTCTGCCGAGGGGCGACCCCGTATAGAAAAATTCTATTTCTAAATAATTTTTGATGTTACTTTTGCCGGGCATTGAACCGCACGACTTGGTGTAGAAGGCCGAACACTTAACCGCTACACCACGGCGGCCGCCAGACCTAGTTATGGATTTATCACCGCCCTGCAGGAAATGCGATGGACGGCACAAAGAAAGACGACCATCGGACCTTGTGACGTATACTACAGTGGACAGACACGCAGCAAATCGCGTGGTGTGAAAGAGGCTTCGCCGCCAAGTACTAACGTTCACAACTGTGGACGAGCGTTTCGCTGCGATCTGCATCAAGGTGAGGTTTTTCAACATAACATTTATCTGCGCCTATGCGCCGATTGAGGAGAAGGACGACGCAGAGAAGGACCCCTTCTACGATAAACTTGAACAGAAAGCGTGCTAGGCGACTTTAATGCCAAGGTGGGCAAGGAAGGAGTTGTTGGTCCTACAGTTGGAAAATTTAGTCATCACGATATAACATCCCCCAACGGCACTCGGTTGATCGACTTGGCCGCTGCTCGCAAGGGGATGGTGACAAAATTCTGTATTTTTAAATGATTTGAGTCAAAATTCTGGAAAAAACTGAAATAAATTCTGTGAGACTATATTATTTCGAGTCAAATTTCTATATTTCAAAATTCTGAAAGTCGTAATGATAAAGGGTTAAAATTCTGTAAAATAAAATTCTGTATTCCAAATTATTTTTGGACAAAATTCTGTTATTTTTATTGTTGAAAATATATTCTGTTTTTAAGAAAAAAATTTGTTATTTAAATGGAAATGAAAACAATTTATATACATATACATTAGATTTGGCCAAAAAAAATTTGGGTTTTTTCAAAAATTATATTGGTCTTCTTTTTAAGAAAGGTGAAAAATTAATGTAAGTTTTTCAGATTTTTAAACATAAGTCTAGAGTTCTATCATCGCTAGTATAGATTTTACAGACTTAACCTCATATTTGGTATAAAAAGGACAAACCATTGTTGTAAAACACCATTTACCTGAACATATTTATATATATGAGAAACGTATATTTTTGGTTATAATGTTGATCATATAATGATAATTAATTTAATGATAATTTTTAGTTAAAAAATTGGATCAAAACACCAAAAAAAAAGACGGAAATATGATTTTTTTAATTTAATTCTAAGTAACTTTTGAAAGAGCAACTTTACAAAAAAAAGTTGTTTAACCTTTTTTGCAGCCAGCTCTAAGAATCTTTATCTATCTTTTTTGTACATGGATATTTGCATTATTAACAATTGTTGAAAGAAAAAATGGGAAATCAAAAAACGTTCTAATTTTTTAGGCTAGAATACTAGTTAAGAAACTCTTTTTCACTAACTTTTTTGCCAAATTATTTGCTTTTACTTCATACAGCATTTCTGTATGCTGTAAACGACAAGAAAAGACACAATCCTCACAGTTATGTTTTTGTTTGTTGTTGCCCGTGTACTTTTAGTGATTTTTAGATCAAAAGAATGTAAATTAACGGTAACGCTTAACATTTATTATTGGACACTAAGCTACAAGTCAAATTCTTACATTGATGTGAGATTGGGAAATACATAGTATAATTTTTTTAAATAGTATATACATATCACAATAGCTCCCGGGTTCTATTATGACGCAATTGTAAAATATTAACTTTTGGTGAAGCAAGTTTCAATATTTGTATGCCCATATGTTATGGACAATTGGAACAATTTTTTTGCAGAATTTTGTAAACGGAACTTTTTTTCCAGAATTTTGTTCCATACCCGCTCGCAATATGGTCATCAGTAGTACCTGGTTCCAGCATAAGCGTATACACCAAGCCAACTGGCTGTCCCCTGATTAAAGAACAAGAAACCAGATTGATCATGTCATGATCGACGGCAGACACAGCTCCACCGCTCTGGACGTGCATACCCTCCGTGGTCCCAATAACGAATCGGACCATTATCTTGTTGCAGCCAAGATACGCACATGCCTCTGTGCAGAGAAAAAATTACGCACAGTAGCGGAAGGAAAGTTTGACGTCGAGAAGCTGCACACGACACAGACAGATGACACGGAGGCGAAGAGCTGGTAAAAACCATGCATCAGCTCTTATGCAGAATATGGTCAGACGAGTGCATGCCTCCGGATTGGAATTTAAGTGTACTCTGCCCAATCCACAAGAAAGGCGATCCCGCTAACCGCACCAGCTACCGCGGAATCAGTCTTCTTAATATCACATATAAGGTTCTTCCTAGCGTATTGTGTGAAAGACTGAAGCCCATCGTAGACAAACTGATTGGACCTTATCAGTGTGGCTTTAGACCTAGTAATTCTACCATAGACCAGATTTTCACTATACGCTAAATACTGGAGAAGACCCATGATAAAAGAATCGACACACACCATCTCTTTGTCGATTTTAAAGCCGCTTTGACAGCGCAAAAAGCAGATGCCTGTATGCCGCCATGTCTGAATTTGACTTCCCTGCAAAGCTTATACGGCTTTGCCAAATGGCGTTGAGCAATACAAACAGCTCCGTCAGAATCGGAAAGGAACTCTCTGAGCCATTTGAAACCAAACGAGGCTACATACAGGGCGATTCTCTTTCTTCAACCTGATGCTGGAGAAAATAACTCGAGCAGCAGAGCTAAACCGCAATGGTACAATATTTTACAAGAGTGTGCAATTGCTGGCGTATGCTGATGATATTAATATCATTAGCCTTAACAACCGTGCCGTAAGCGCTGACTTCTCTGGACTGGATAAGGTAGCGAAAAAAGTGGGTCTTGCGATGAGCGAGGACAAGACGAAGTATCTGCTGTCATCAAAGAAAGAATCTGCGCCTTGGCAGCCAAGTCACCGTTGATAGCTACAAGTTCGAAACGGTGAGGGACTTCGTCTAGTTGGGAACCAGAATTAACACCGAAAACAATATCAGTCTAGAAATCTAACGGAGAATCACTCTTGCCAACAAGTGTTACTTTGGATTAAGTAGGCAGTTGAGAAGTAAAGTCCTCTCTCGACAAACAAAAATCACGCTCTATAAGTCCCTCTTCATACCAGTCCTGATGTACGGCTCAGAATCATGGAGAGTGTCAAGAGAAGATGGAATGGCCTTTGGAGTATTTGAGAGGAAAGTTCTCCGGAAGATTTATGGTCCTTCTCGTGATGCCAACGGCGAGTATCGAAGGAAATATAACGATGAGCTGTACAAGCTTTATGCAGACCTGACCATAGTCCAGCGGATTAAAGCCCAAAGCCTCCGCTGGTTAGCACATGTTAGGCGAATGGACAAAGAAGCGCAAGCACAGAAGGTTTTCCTATCCACATCCGAATTCCGCAACAGAGGAAGGGGGAGGCCTCGACTGAGATGAAAACAACAAGTGGAGGATGACTCGAATTCCCTTGGGGTTTTCAATTGGCACCAATTATCGCTAAAAAAGGAATGACTGGCGTGCTTTGACACCAAACGGCCTAAATCGCCTAGGCGTTTAAGCGTCAATAAATGACGCAATCCAAGATTAGATTAATTATGGATTTATTGGCCACGATAAACAGTTACAGAGTTTTTAAAAAACACGATTTTCGCCTTTCATACAAAAAAAGTTTTTGTCTCAGAATGTTACGATTTTTGGCTTTCATACAAATCGTGGTAATATTACGCTTAAGAAAAAATAAAAAGCTCCTGATTTTTACAACTTCGCATGAAAAACACATTTTTAAAATCAAAATTTTTTTCAAAAATCGTAAAAATTCGGCAAAATTTCAACTTTGGCCATCTATTGCTCAGAGAGAAACTTAGAGTTACGATTAGAAATTGATTTCTAATGAGGTTTTGTAAAAAAGCCTAGTATTTGTTGTAAAATTTTCAGTTAATCAAAAAAGAACACGAGTTACTTGGTTTTGTTGAGAACTAAATTCTTAGTTTCAGTGCATTTTAAGTTATTTGGTTTTATAATTTTTTAGTTTAAGGTACTTAGAAACAAGATAGGAAGAAACGGATCGATGGCCCGGATAGATTTTTTTTAACGGGATTCCGAAAATTCGTAGAACAACGAAACCATGCAACTGACACAGCCTAACCTAATATAAACGCACTCCGTGCGTTTACCGCACCTACATTAACGACTTTTTTCCTTGTAACCGAAATAAATGTGCGTGCGTTTGTATCTTTGCCTGTGTACAAATCGAAATGTCACGCAGAACAAAAATTGGAAATCAAATTAGGTTTTTAGGCCGTGGGATCAAATTCGGTTGCTCCCATACAAGTTGTATTGCATTAGCGTGATTCAAAAAAAATGTCGACTTCGTCTTACCCCCTAAAAAGTTAGGTATTGTTGAGAAAATAAGCCCTTAGGGGTGGCTATTTTTTCGCTCTTTCCCATACATTTTGTATGGGGAAAAATGGCATTTTTTTCAAAGTGAATTTTCTTTTAATTTTTGAAACTTTTTTGAAAATAGTATTAAATACTCTTAAAGTTGAAGCTTTGAAGCTTCTAAAATGGTAAGCCATGTGCGATTACCTTAACTATTAAGATAATAAAATGAATCACCCTAATGTGCATGATACATTTTTGACAGAAAACGCAGTTCGTGCATTTATATTTGGTTACTGGGTTTTGTGATGTCACGGGAGAGATGCTCCCATTAGGACTCCTGCAAGGGAGTTTTGATGGGGTCCGTTTTCGCACCTTTTTGGGAGCGTTACGTATTTCGTTGGCCTTGATTGGTAAAGCATTGCGTAGGCAGGGTGCCCGATAATTTTATATCCGCTGGACCAGGCCTATATTTCAAGCTCTTTTAGAGGGAGTTCAAGGAAACGTGGCAGTTTCAATAGGGGTGGACCAAAGATAGATTGATGCTAGCAGAATTTGCTCTTAGGAGCAGGTGAATAAGTGGGTCGTGTCGTGAGAAGAAGATCCGGGACGGCATTCACTGGACGGTAGCTGACGAAGGTGTTCGCCGTTTTGGTGTGGATGTTGTTAAGGGCCTGTCTGTGAATACGCGGCGTTCAATAAAAACAACACCATTATAGGCCCTATACACGATGCGTCTGAGTCAAGAGACAGTTTAGGTGTATCAGTGAAAATGTGTATGTAGTGTTACACCGACATGACTCTAGCATGACTCAAGAAAATCAAAATGAGTTTGATATTTTGTATAATGACGGCGAGTCAACACGTACACAGATGACTCGCGAGTCACACGCACTGTGTATAGACCCTATTATTTTATTTTTTCAATGACATAAAACAATACACACAACAGCCTACACACTACACCCTTCAGCCTACAACCTACGGCCCACACACTACAGCCTACACCCTACACCTTAAAGCCTCCACACTACACCCTTCAGCCTACAACCTACGGCCCACACACTACAGCCTACACCCTACACCTTAAAGCCTCCACAGTACACCCTACAACCTGCAGCCTACATCCTACAGCCTACACACTACAGCCTACATACTACAGCCTACACCCTACATACTACAGCCTACAACCTACAGCCTACACCTTAAAGAATACAGCCTTTTAACGGATTTGAGGGAAACACGTCAAAAATAAAGAGCATGGCCACCCAGCACATTTTTGACGGCACCAACTGACAGAAATAGGAATAAACTACTGTCAATATACGCTCTTCGTGCGCACACACTCTCGCCTAACAGTCCAACACCCTCTATGTTGTTGTATGTTAAAGTGGGTGACTCCGCAGTCCACGCGGAGGCTCACGTGGGCCTTAGTTTGGTCCGTTGTGATACCACGAAAGGAGCCCTAATTTCCCTTTCTGTAGATCGACCTAACCCAGCAGAAAGGTCGCATCCCCCAAAAAGTTTTGTAAGAAACCTTCTGACATACGACCTTTCCTCTGGGACGGGTCGAGGCAGGAGGCCCCAAAAACACATAAAAACCTTGAAGGGATCCATCCGCCCGTCACCCCCATACAAAGTGCAACGTATACGTTGCAACTCTATATGGTGATGACAGACAGACGGATCCCCCAAGGTTCCATGTGTTTAGGGCCGGAGTTCATACACCCATGAAGCTAAACCAGCGCGTTTGTCTGATGTAACGCAGAATATATATATATATATATATATATTTGCAGATTCTAGCTCCGCGAGGCATCCAAAGGAGTGTTTGCGGAGACATCGGTACCTGGTTTTAGACAGACCGGGGCATTGGCATAGATAGTGTTCTACACTTTCTATCTCCTCCTCGTCCCTGCAGCTGCGGCAGAAGTCATTTGTATAGAGGCCCACGAGAGCGCCATGGGTTCCCATAAGACAGTGTCCTGTAAGGAGGCCCACTAGTGGGCTAATGAATAGACGATTCAGATGAATTACCGATTGCGACCTTTTTTCGTTAAGTTTGGGCCAAATTTGCCTGGACGTTCTGCAAGTCGGCTCCATGGCCCATCTTGCGTCGGCTTGTTCTATGAACCGGGAACGCAGCCAGTGCTTGCATGTATTTAGAGGGGGGCTCACCCAGCTGCCGGAGGTGATTGTATGTAGACAGGTGCCCTTCCTTGCTAGCTCATCGGCATCGCAGTTACCCGATACAAAACTATGGCCTGGGACCCATATTATACTCAGGCTGCACTTATCGGATAGCTTATTTAGAGCTTCGCTGCACTTAATCGCCACTAGTGACGACGTTTTACTACTTTGCGGGGATTTTATGGCAGCTTGGCTGTCGGAAAAAATGGAGATAGAGTTAGTCACCGGCAGGTTAGTCAGATAGCGAGCAGCTTCCCAGATAGCTATAAGCTCAGCCTGAAAGACACTGCAGTGGTCTGGAAGGCGTAAGCTCATATTAATGTCGAGCTTACTTGAGAAGATTCCACTGCCGACTTTGTTGTCTAGTTTAGAGCCGTCCGTGAAAACGGAGATATCTTGACTTCCCGGTTCCACGCAATTTTTCCACTCGCTTCTCTCTGGGATCCACGTTTCGAACTTGTTATCCCAGCAAGGCCGTGGCATTGCGTAGTCCAGCTTTAAGTAAGAGTTGGGGAGTTGCTTCAGGATTTGGGTATGCCCAAACCTGCAGTCCCTCCAGGGTTCTAGTGCGTTGAGCCTAGCTGCGTTGCAACTGGCAGTAAATTTCCCATACAGGTCAGTGGGAAGAAGAAAAAGTATGGTTTCAAGAGCCTTGGTGGGAGTGGATGGGAGGGCACCGCTAATAAGCATTGCTGCCATCCGTTGCACCTTTGTGGCTTTGGTTTTGTTAGATTCGATCTCGAGAGCCGGCCACCATATCGTGACGGCGTAGAATAGTATAGGTCGCAGCACTGCCGTGTAGATCCAGTGGACAATGTGGGACTGAAGACCCCACTTTTTTCCGATTGCCGACTTTCCTGGAGCGTTCCTCCATATTACGCCTCCAGTCCAGCCTTTTGTCAAGAATTGCGCCAAGGTATTTAACCTCGGTAGAGAGTTTGATCACCCTCCCATTCAGCGATGGGGCAGTGAAATCTGGTATTTTGCGTCTGCGGGTGAAGAGCACCATCTCAGTTTTTTCACTGCTGATGCTTAGTCCACATTCCTCAGACCAGCTTTTTGTTAGATTCAGCGCATTTTGCAAGAGTTCGCTAAGCACCGAAGGATGCTTGCCAGTAGCCGTCAGGGCTATGTCGTCTGCATAGGCAATGACCTGGCAGCCGGTGTGCTTTAGTCTAGATAAAAGAGTGTTCACCGTCAGGTTCCAAAGTAGAGGAGAGAGAACACCCCCTTGGCGGGTTCCTCTGTTGGCATACCTTGTAAGTGAAGAATTGATAGCGTGTAGAGCCGTCTCTACGGACTTGCCCTTGGAGTAGGCATGCTGGCTGTTGGAGATTAGTCCTGGATTTGCCGTTCGCCTAATGTAGGCATCTAGCAATCTTTCTAGAATTTTTAGGAGGAAAGAGGTCAGACTTATAGGTCTGAGATCCTTTGGGTTATTGCAGGATGTCCTGCCTCCTTTCGGTATAAAGACTACCTTTGCCTTGGTCCATTCCGTGGGGATATAGGCCAGGTTGAGGCATGCCTTGTAGATTTGAGTTAGCAGCGGACTAATAAGATCGCTCGCTGCTTGTAGTTCGGCGGGAAATATACCATCTAGTCCCGGAGATTTGATGGGTTTGAAGGACCTGATTGCCCAGTTAACTCCTTTTCTGCTGACTATGTGGTCCAAGGGCCGCGACGGCCTTGGGTTAGATTGCGAGTTCGAGGGAAGGTATGGTTGAGAGGTGCTGCCCGGAAAGTGGGCCGTGACCAGGGTATCCACGATTTCGGCACTAGATGAGGCCCAGTCTCCATCAGCTGTACGAATACAGCTGAGAGGAGTAGGGTTTTTGGAGAGGACCTTACGTAGGCGATTTGCCTACGAGACTTCCTCAATATTGCTTGTGAAGTTTTTCCAGGATTCCCTTTTGGCTCTCCTGGTTAACTTCTTAAAAGATTTTAAGGCGTCCCTGTAGGGGGACCAGATCCCTGTCTGTTTTGCCTGATTAAAGAGTTTTCTGCTGTTCTTCCTTTGCTCGGAGATTTCAGGGGTCCACCAGTACGGTTTCTTTCTACCCCTTTTTTTAATCGCCGGGCAGGCTGCTATGAAGGCAGCGTTACAAGAATTGGTGACAAGATCTACTGCTTCGTCTATCTTAGACGGTGAGTCTAGCTCACCGAGAGAAGCAAACGATATGTCTGAGAGAGGCGCTTCATCAGATCTTATCGGTAGGCCAGACCTACCGTGAGAAGCGTTTTCTTGGAGGGTAGAGGACAGGACCACTTTGTAAAGGTCCCAGTCCGTACGTGTCCTGTTCCTGTAAACCGCCATAGGCGGAGGTCGCAAAAGCAGATTAAAAGTTACGTACATATGGTCACAGTAGGAGTTATCATCGGAAACTTTCCATTCCTTAACTAAGTCAGAGAAAGGTCCTGAAACCAGAGTAATGTCTAGAACTTCCCTCCTATTCGAGGTGACAAAAGTTGGCTTGTCCCCAGAGTTACAGATACAGAGGTTGTTTTCTATGATAAAATCAAAAAGAGACTCACCCCTTGTTTTTGTGTCGGTTGAGCCCCATGCGAGGTGGTGCGCGTTGGCGTCGGCTGCAATGACTATCGGAAGCCCCTTGAGTTGGGCCCCCTTTACCGCCTTGCTGAGCCTATCCTGTGCAGAGATGGGGCGATCGTGCGCAAAGTATGCGGACATCAGCCAGAGGGTATAGTCCTGCAGCTCGAGGCTGATACAGGTGAAGTCATCATCGCTGAAAGGAGATAGTAGAAAATAAGAAAGAGTTTTTCTGATAAGAATACATAATCTGAGTCTACCTTTTGCAGGTGGCGTCACCAGCTGGTACTCATCGGTATTCAGCCCACAGACCCTGGTACCGACGACCCATGGCTCTTGGACTAGAACGACCGCCTCCGATGTTTTGCAGAGGCGTAAGATTAGCGCAGCGGAGGCTGCCTTAGAGTGATGCAGGTTAATTTGCAGTATCCGGACCATTAGGACCGTTCTGAAAACTCAGCATCGACGTCCATATCCCCCTGCTCCGTCCCGCCCGATGCCACCTCAACGATTGTATCGTCGAAGCCAACATCTGACTGGTCGGATTCCAGGAGGAGGTGTTCGTCCATGCTGGTAGAGAACTGCCCTGCCAGCTCAGATACCGAGAGTGTATCACTCTCGGACTCTGGAGCACTACGTGCTAGTTCGATATCGACCTCATGTACACTCGAGGTGTTGCATGGGGTGGTGAGATTTGCTACGGTGGAGGTGGGTACACTCGAGGCGCTGCCCACCTCCTCCAAATTCGTCGGAGCCGACTCGATGGAGGTAGCTGCTGCCTCAGAGTCAAGCGTAACACAAGTGCACTCAAGGTGTTTCCTGCCATCACATCACTCTGAAGCTCGGGCTTCGTCTCCATCTCCTCCGGCTTGACTTTCAACGTGATGCAGTAGAAGCCGTAGCTTAACACTCCATCACATTTAGCAAGCCAAGGGAGAGACGCCTCGCTAATGACGAAACTGACATAGCGTTGCTTCTCCCTTGTCTCGCCCACGCGGACTATCCTCCAATCGCTTGAAGGTAGTCCCGGGTTGCTTTGCGCGATGGTGCCCAGAATCTCGCCAGGCTCCGCCAGCTCGTCTGGGACCCAGGCCCAAGCTCTCGGTCTGTTTGGAATTTCTTCCAAACTGACGGCAGCCAGCTTAGCCCCGGGCCACAGCTCCCCCACCCAAGCTATGGCGAGTGTGTACAGACGGCAAGAGCGCTCGTCTGCGCAGGAAACTAGTTTAATCCTGCCCTGATACCAGCCGGCATTGCGGATAATGGGAGCAGCACCCGGGTTCTTGTCCATAATGTCCTTGAACTGCCTGAGAAGGCCGTTCAGGACATCCTTCCAATTGTCCGGGGTAATGTTTCCATCTGGATGGCCGCGGTTCAAAACCGCCAGCGTGATGTTGCCCTTGGCAACCTCGTTGAACGGTTTTGTTAGGGCAGGTGGAGAAAGGGCAGAGGTTATGGGCCTATGCCTTTTAGGAACGCTCGAGGCGTTTACTATCGACCGCTGCCTTTTAAGGGCTGGCCCATCCGAACCGGTTGGCGCCGTATTGGCAGGATTGATTGCGGTGTTTGTGGTGTTACGCGTTGATTTCTCCGCAATGATTTTCCTGGCCCAGGCCAGAGAGCTTTTTTGCTCTGCCGTCAGCTTATCGCTGGGAGACTTGCCCAGTCTCTCTACAATTTTGGCGGCATTGCGTAGCTTCCGCTGATTGCGGACTGAGAGGGGGACTCGTTTGCTTGCCTTAGAACCCTCTAGGGGGCCAGCCGTTTGCATGGGCGGGGGCAGTCACTCTGTCCGTGGAGGACCCGGTGTTGGTTTCCGCCACATGCTGAGCAGAGGTGCCCGTAAGACACCCTCTAACTGTTTCACTCATCACAATGCGCAAGGTATTTATTTTACCCATTTATAATTTGCGTTGTGTGGCCTAAAGCCTGCAACCTACATCCTACATGCACATCGAACACCTACAGCCTACAGCTTACAACCTACAGCCAACACAGTACACCCTACACACTACACACTACACCCTACACCCTACAGGGTAACTTTCTCTTTCCAACTTGTGGTGTGTTGCTTTTGAGTTTTTCCTACAAGTTGGCGGGATCTACAGTTTTTTGCCGACTCCGAACGGCACTTGCAAAGCAAATGAATTTTTTGCGGAGAAGCTTCTTATGGCAGAAATACACCCGGAGAGTTTGCCAAACTTCTGCCGAGGGGCGACCCCGTATAGAAAAATTCTATTTCTAAATAATTTTTGATGTTACTTTTGCCGGGCATTGAACCGCACGACTTGGTGTAGAAGGCCGAACACTTAACCGCTACACCACGGCGGCCGCCAGACCTAGTTATGGATTTATCACCGCCCTGCAGGAAATGCGATGGACGGGACAAAGAAAGACGACCATCGGACCTTGTGACGTATACTACAGTGAACAGACACGCAGCAAATCGCGTGGTGTGAAAGAGGCTTCGCCGCCAAGTACTAACGTTCACAACTGTGGACGAGCGTTTCGCTGCGATCCGCATCAAGGTGAGGTTTTTCAACATAACATTTATCTGCGCCTATGCGCCGATTGAGGAGAAGGACGACGCAGAGAAGAACCCCTTCTACGATAAACTTGAACAGAAAGCGTGCTAGGCGACTTTAATGCCAAGGTGGGCAAGGAAGGAGTTGTTGGTCCTACAGTTGGAAAATTTAGTCACCACGATATAACATCCCCCAACGGCACTCGGTTGATCGACTTGGCTGCTGCTCGCAAGGGGATGGTGACAAAATTCTGTATTTTTAAATGATTTGAGTCAAAATTCTGGAAAAAACTGAAATAAATTCTGTGAGACTATATTATTTCGAGTCAAATTTCTATATTTCAAAATTCTGAAAGTCGTAATGATAAAGGGTTAAAATTCTGTAAAATAAAATTCTGTATTCCAAATTATTTTTGGACAAAATTCTGTTATTTTTATTGTTGAAAATATATTCTGTTTTTAAGAAAAAAATTTGTTATTTAAATGGAAATGAAAACAATTTATATACATATACATAAAAACCTTGAAGGGATCCATCCGCCCGTCACCCCCATACAAAGTGCAACGTATACGTTGCAACTCTATATGGTGATGACAGACAGACGGATCCCCCAAGGTTCCATGTGTTTAGGGCCGGAGTTCATACACCCATGAAGCTAAACCAGCGCGTTTGTCTGATGTAACGCAGAATATATATATATATATATATTTGCAGATTCTAGCTCCGCGAGGCATCCAAAGGAGTGTTTGCGGAGACATCGGTACCTGGTTTTAGACAGACCGGGGCATTGGCATAGATAGTGTTCTACACTTTCTATCTCCTCCTCGTCCCTGCAGCTGCGGCAGAAGTCATTTGTATAGAGGCCCACGAGAGCGCCATGGGTTCCCATAAGACAGTGTCCTGTAAGGAGGCCCACTAGTGGGCTAATGAATAGACGATTCAGATGAATTACCGATTGCGACCTTTTTTCGTTAAGTTTGGGCCAAATTTGCCTGGACGTTCTGCAAGTCGGCTCCATGGCCCATCTTGCGTCGGCTTGTTCTATGAACCGGGAACGCAGCCAGTGCTTGCATGTATTTAGAGGGGGGCTCACCCAGCTGCCGGAGGTGATTGTATGTAGACAGGTGCCCTTCCTTGCTAGCTCATCGGCAGCGCAGTTACCCGATACAAAACTATGGCCTGGGACCCATATTATACTCAGGCTGCACTTATCGGATAGCTTATTTAGAGCTTCCCTGCACTTAATCGCCACTAGTGACGACGTTTTACTACTTTGCGGGGATTTTATGGCAGCTTGGCTGTCGGAAAAAATGGAGATAGAGTTAGTCACCGGCAGGTTAGTCAGATAGCGAGCAGCTTCCCAGATAGCTATAAGCTCAGCCTGAAAGACACTGCAGTGGTCTGGAAGGCGTAAGCTCATATTAATGTCGAGCTTACTTGAGAAGATTCCACTGCCGACTTTGTTGTCTAGTTTAGAGCCGTCCGTGAAAACGGAGATATCTTGACTTCCCGGTTCCACGCAATTTTTCCACTCGCTTCTCTCTGGGATCCACGTTTCGAACTTGTTATCCCAGCAAGGCCGTGGCATTGCGTAGTCCAGCTTTAAGTAAGAGTTGGGGAGTTGCTTCAGGATTTGGGTATGCCCAAACCTGCAGTCCCTCCAGGGTTCTAGTGCGTTGAGCCTAGCTGCGTTGCAACTGGCAGTAAATTTCCCATACAGGTCAGTGGGAAGAAGAAAAAGTATGGTTTCAAGAGCCTTGGTGGGAGTGGATGGGAGGGCACCGCTAATAAGCATTGCTGCCATCCGTTGCACCTTTGTGGCTTTGGTTTTGTTAGATTCGATCTCGAGAGCCGGCCACCATATCGTGACGGCGTAGAATAGTATAGGTCGCAGCACTGCCGTGTAGATCCAGTGGACAATGTGGGACTGAAGACCCCACTTTTTTCCGATTGCCGACTTTCCTGGAGCGTTCCTCCATATTACGCCTCCAGTCCAGCCTTTTGTCAAGAATTGCGCCAAGGTATTTAACCTCGGTAGAGAGTTTGATCACCCTCCCATTCAGCGATGGGGCAGTGAAATCTGGTATTTTGCGTCTGCGGGTGAAGAGCACCATCTCAGTTTTTTCACTGCTGATGCTTAGTCCACATTCCTCAGACCAGCTTTTTGTTAGATTCAGCGCATTTTGCAAGAGTTCGCTAAGCACCGAAGGATGCTTGCCAGTAGCCGTCAGGGCTATGTCGTCTGCATAGGCAATGACCTGGCAGCCGGTGTGCTTTAGTCTAGATAAAAGAGTGTTCACCGTCAGGTTCCAAAGTAGAGGAGAGAGAACACCCCCTTGGCGGGTTCCTCTGTTGGCATACCTTGTAAGTGAAGAATTGATAGCGTGTAGAGCCGTCTCTACGGACTTGCCCTTGGAGTAGGCATGCTGGCTGTTGGAGATTAGTCCTGGATTTGCCGTTCGCCTAATGTAGGCATCTAGCAATCTTTCTAGAATTTTTAGGAGGAAAGAGGTCAGACTTATAGGTCTGAGATCCTTTGGGTTATTGCAGGATGTCCTGCCTCCTTTCGGTATAAAGACTACCTTTGCCTTGGTCCATTCCGTGGGGATATAGGCCAGGTTGAGGCATGCCTTGTAGATTTGAGTTAGCAGCGGACTAATAAGATCGCTCGCTGCTTGTAGTTCGGCGGGAAATATACCATCTAGTCCCGGAGATTTGATGGGTTTGAAGGACCTGATTGCCCAGTTAACTCCTTTTCTGCTGACTATGTGGTCCAAGGGCCGCGACGGCCTTGGGTTAGATTGCGAGTTCGAGGGAAGGTATGGTTGAGAGGTGCTGCCCGGAAAGTGGGCCGTGACCAGGGTATCCACGATTTCGGCACTAGATGAGGCCCAGTCTCCATCAGCTGTACGAATACAGCTGAGAGGAGTAGGGTTTTTGGAGAGGACCTTACGTAGGCGATTTGCCTACGAGACTTCCTCAATATTGCTTGTGAAGTTTTTCCAGGATTCCCTTTTGGCTCTCCTGGTTAACTTCTTAAAAGATTTTAAGGCGTCCCTGTAGGGGGACCAGATCCCTGTCTGTTTTGCCTGATTAAAGAGTTTTCTGCTGTTCTTCCTTTGCTCGGAGATTTCAGGGGTCCACCAGTACGGTTTCTTTCTACCCCTTTTTTTAATCGCCGGGCAGGCTGCTATGAAGGCAGCGTTACAAGAATTGGTGACAAGATCTACTGCTTCGTCTATCTTAGACGGTGAGTCTAGCTCACCGAGAGAAGCAAACGATATGTCTGAGAGAGGCGCTTCATCAGATCTTATCGGTAGGCCAGACCTACCGTGAGAAGCGTTTTCTTGGAGGGTAGAGGACAGGACCACTTTGTAAAGGTCCCAGTCCGTACGTGTCCTGTTCCTGTAAACCGCCATAGGCGGAGGTCGCAAAAGCAGATTAAAAGTTACGTACATATGGTCACAGTAGGAGTTATCATCGGAAACTTTCCATTCCTTAACTAAGTCAGAGAAAGGTCCTGAAACCAGAGTAATGTCTAGAACTTCCCTCCTATTCGAGGTGACAAAAGTTGGCTTGTCCCCAGAGTTACAGATACAGAGGTTGTTTTCTATGATAAAATCAAAAAGAGACTCACCCCTTGTTTTTGTGTCGGTTGAGCCCCATGCGAGGTGGTGCGCGTTGGCGTCGGCTGCAATGACTATCGGAAGCCCCTTGAGTTGGGCCCCCTTTACCGCCTTGCTGAGCCTATCCTGTGCAGAGATGGGGCGATCGTGCGCAAAGTATGCGGACATCAGCCAGAGGGTATAGTCCTGCAGCTCGAGGCTGATACAGGTGAAGTCATCATCGCTGAAAGGAGATAGTAGAAAATAAGAAAGAGTTTTTCTGATAAGAATACATAATCTGAGTCTACCTTTTGCAGGTGGCGTCACCAGCTGGTACTCATCGGTATTCAGCCCACAGACCCTGGTACCGACGACCCATGGCTCTTGGACTAGAACGACCGCCTCCGATGTTTTGCAGAGGCGTAAGATTAGCGCAGCGGAGGCTGCCTTAGAGTGATGCAGGTTAATTTGCAGTATCCGGACCATTAGGACCGTTCTGAAAACTCAGCATCGACGTCCATATCCCCCTGCTCCGTCCCGCCCGATGCCACCTCAACGATTGTATCGTCGAAGCCAACATCTGACTGGTCGGATTCCAGGAGGAGGTGTTCGTCCATGCTGGTAGAGAACTGCCCTGCCAGCTCAGATACCGAGAGTGTATCACTCTCGGACTCTGGAGCACTACGTGCTAGTTCGATATCGACCTCATGTACACTCGAGGTGTTGCATGGGGTGGTGAGATTTGCTACGGTGGAGGTGGGTACACTCGAGGCGCTGCCCACCTCCTCCAAATTCGTCGGAGCCGACTCGATGGAGGTAGCTGCTGCCTCAGAGTCAAGCGTAACACAAGTGCACTCAAGGTGTTTCCTGCCATCACATCACTCTGAAGCTCGGGCTTCGTCTCCATCTCCTCCGGCTTGACTTTCAACGTGATGCAGTAGAAGCCGTAGCTTAACACTCCATCACATTTAGCAAGCCAAGGGAGAGACGCCTCGCTAATGACGAAACTGACATAGCGTTGCTTCTCCCTTGTCTCGCCCACGCGGACTATCCTCCAATCGCTTGAAGGTAGTCCCGGGTTGCTTTGCGCGATGGTGCCCAGAATCTCGCCAGGCTCCGCCAGCTCGTCTGGGACCCAGGCCCAAGCTCTCGGTCTGTTTGGAATTTCTTCCAAACTGACGGCAGCCAGCTTAGCCCCGGGCCACAGCTCCCCCACCCAAGCTATGGCGAGTGTGTACAGACGGCAAGAGCGCTCGTCTGCGCAGGAAACTAGTTTAATCCTGCCCTGATACCAGCCGGCATCGCGGATAATGGGAGCAGCACCCGGGTTCTTGTCCATAATGTCCTTGAACTGCCTGAGAAGGCCGTTCAGGACATCCTTCCAATTGTCCGGGGTAATGTTTCCATCTGGATGGCCGCGGTTCAAAACCGCCAGCGTGATGTTGCCCTTGGCAACCTCGTTGAACGGTTTTGTTAGGGCAGGTGGAGAAAGGGCAGAGGTTATGGGCCTATGCCTTTTAGGAACGCTCGAGGCGTTTACTATCGACCGCTGCCTTTTAAGGGCTGGCCCATCCGAACCGGTTGGCGCCGTATTGGCAGGATTGATTGCGGTGTTTGTGGTGTTACGCGTTGATTTCTCCGCAATGATTTTCCTGGCCCAGGCCAGAGAGCTTTTTTGCTCTGCCGTCAGCTTATCGCTGGGAGACTTGCCCAGTCTCTCTACAATTTTGGCGGCATTGCGTAGCTTCCGCTGATTGCGGACTGAGAGGGGGACTCGTTTGCTTGCCTTAGAACCCTCTAGGGGGCCAGCCGTTTGCATGGGCGGGGGCAGTCACTCTGTCCGTGGAGGACCCGGTGTTGGTTTCCGCCACATGCTGAGCAGAGGTGCCCGTAAGACACCCTCTAACTGTTTCACTCATCACAATGCGCAAGGTATTTATTTTACCCATTTATAATTTGCGTTGTGTGGCCTAAAGCCTGCAACCTACATCCTACATGCACATCGAACACCTACAGCCTACAGCTTACAACCTACAGCCAACACAGTACACCCTACACACTACACACTACACCCTACACCCTACAGGGTAACTTTCTCTTTCCAACTTGTGGTGTGTTGCTTTTGAGTTTTTCCTACAAGTTGGCGGGATCTACAGTTTTTTGCCGACTCCGAACGGCACTTGCAAAGCAAATGAATTTTTTGCTGAGAAGCTTCTTATGGCAGAAATACACCCGGAGAGTTTGCCAAACTTCTGCCGAGGGGCGACCCCGTATAGAAAAATTCTATTTCTAAATAATTTTTGATGTTACTTTTGCCGGGCATTGAACCGCACGACTTGGTGTAGAAGGCCGAACACTTAATCGCTACACCACGGCGGCCGCCAGACCTAGTTATGGATTTATCACCGCCCTGCAGGAAATGCGATGGACGGGACAAAGAAAGACGACCATCGGACCTTGTGACGTATACTACAGTGAACAGACACGCAGCAAATCGCGTGGTGTGAAAGAGGCTTCGCCGCCAAGTACTAACGTTCACAACTGTGGACGAGCGTTTCGCTGCGATCCGCATCAAGGTGAGGTTTTTCAACATAACATTTATCTGCGCCTATGCGCCGATTGAGGAGAAGGACGACGCAGAGAAGAACCCCTTCTACGATAAACTTGAACAGAAAGCGTGCTAGGCGACTTTAATGCCAAGGTGGGCAAGGAAGGAGTTGTTGGTCCTACAGTTGGAAAATTTAGTCACCACGATATAACATCCCCCAACGGCACTCGGTTGATCGACTTGGCCGCTGCTCGCAAGGGGATGGTGACAAAATTCTGTATTTTTAAATGATTTGAGTCAAAATTCTGGAAAAAACTGAAATAAATTCTGTGAGACTATATTATTTCGAGTCAAATTTCTATATTTCAAAATTCTGAAAGTCGTAATGATAAAGGGTTAAAATTCTGTAAAATAAAATTCTGTATTCCAAATTATTTTTGGACAAAATTCTGTTATTTTTATTGTTGAAAATATATTCTGTTTTTAAGAAAAAAATTTGTTATTTAAATGGAAATGAAAACAATTTATATACATATACATTAGATTTGGCCAAAAAAAATTTGGTTTTTTTCAAAAATTATATTGGTCTTCTTTTTAAGAAAGGCGAAAAATTAATGTAAGTTTTTCAGATTTTTAAACATAAGTCTAGAGTTCTATCATCGCTAGTATAGATTTTACAGACTTAACCTCATATTTGGTATAAAAAGGACAAACCATTGTTGTAAAACACCATTTACCTGAACATATTTATATATATGAGAAACGTATATTTTTGGTTATAATGTTGATCATATAATGATAATTAATTTAATGATAATTTTTAGTTAAAAAATTGGATCAAAAACACCAAAAAAAAGACGGAAATATGATTTTTTTAATTTAATTCTAAGTAACTTTTGAAAGAGCAACTTTACAAAAAAAAGTTGTTTAACCTTTTTTGCAGCCAGCTCAATTTTCTCTAAGAATCTTTATCTATCTTTTTTGTACATGGATATTTGCATTATTAACAATTGTTGAAAGAAAAAATGGGAAATCAAAAAACGTTCTAATTTTTTAGGCTAGAATACTAGTTAAGAAACTCTTTTTCACTAACTTTTTTGCCAAATTATTTGCTTTTACTTCATACAGCATTTCTGTATGCTGTAAACGACAAGAAAATACACAATCCTTACAGTTATGTTTTTGTTTGTTGTTGCCCGCGTACTTTTAGTGATTTTTAGATCAAAAGAATGTAAATTAACGGTAACGCTTAACATTTATTATTGGACACTAAGCTACAAGTCAAATTCTTACATTGATGTGAGATTGGGTAATACATAGTATAATTTTTTTAAATAGTATATACATATCACAATAGTTCCCGGGTTCTATTATGGCGCCTTTGTAAAATATTAACTTTTGGTGAAGCAAGTTTCAATATTTGTATGCCCATATGTTATGGACAATTGGAACAATTTTTTTGCAGAATTTTGTAAACGGAACTTTTTTTCCAGAATTTTGTTCCATACCCGCTCGCAATATGGTCATCAGTAGTACCAGGTTCCAGCATAAGCGTATACACCAAGCCAACTGGCTGTCCCCTGATTAAAGAACAAGAAACCAGATTGATCATGTCATGATCGACGGCAGACACAGCTCCACCGCTCTGGACGTGCATACCCTACGTGGTCCCAATATCGAATCGGACCTTTATCTTGTTGCAGCCAAGATACGCACATGCCTCTGTGCAGAGAAAAAATTACGCACAGTAGCGGAAGGAAAGTTTGACGTCGAGAAGCTGCACACGACACAGACAGATGACACGGAGGCGAAGAGCTGGTAAAAACCATGCATCAGCTCTTATGCAGAATATGGTCAGACGAGTGCATGCCTCCGGATTGGAATTTAAGTGTACTCTGCCCAATCCACAAGAAAGGCGATCCCGCTAACCGCACCAACTACCGCGGAATCAGTCTTCTTAATATCACATATAAGGTTCTTCCTAGCGTATTGTGTGAAAGACTGAAGCCCATCGTAGACAAACTGATTGGACCTTATCAGTGTGGCTTTAGACCTAGTAATTCTACCATAGACCAGATTTTCACTATACGCTAAATACTGGAGAAGGCCCATGATAAAAGAATCGACACACAACATCTCTTTGTCGATTTTAAAGCCGCTTTGACAGCGCAAAAAGCAGATGCCTGTATGCCGCAATGTCTGAATTTGACTTCCCTGCAAAGCTTATACGGCTTTGCCAAATGGCGTTGAGCAATACAAACAGCTCCGTCAGAATCGGAGAGGAACTCTCTAAGCCATTTGAAACAAAACGAGGCTACATACACGGCGATTCTCTTTCTTCAACCTGATGCTGGAGAAAATAACTCGAGCAGCAGAGCTAAACCGCAATGGTACAATATTTTACAAGAGTGTGCAATTGCTGGCGTATGCTGATGATATTAATATCATTGGCCTTAACAACCGTGCCGTAAGCGCTGACTTCTCTGGACTGGATAAGGTAGCGAAAAAAGTGGGTCTTGCGATGAGCGAGGACAAGACGAAGTATCTGCTGTCATCAAAGAAAGAATCTGCGCCTTGGCAGCCAAGTCACCGTTGATAGCTACAAGTTCGAAACGGTGAGGGACTTCGTCTAGTTGGGAACCAGAATTAACACCGAAAACAATATCAGTCTTGAAATCTAACGGAGAATCACTCTTGCCAACAAGTGTTACCTTGGATTAAGTAGGCAATTGAGAAGTAAAGTCCTCTCTCGACAAACAAAGATCACGCTCTATAAGTCCCTCTTCATACCAGTCCTGATGTACGGCTCAGAATCATGGAGAGTGTCAAGAGAAGATGGAATGGCTGGTTAGCACATGTTAGGCGAATGGACAAAGAAGCGCAAGCACAGAAGGTTTTCCTATCCACATCCGAATTCCGCAACAGAGGAAGGGGGAGGCCTCGACTGACTCGAATTCCCTTGGGGTTTTCAATTGGCACCAGTTATCGCTAAAAAAGGAATGACTGGCGTGCTTTGACACCAAACGGCCAAAATCGCCTAGGCGTTTAAACGTCAATAAATGACGCAATCCAAGATTAGATTAATTATGGATTTATTGGCCACGATAAACAGTTACAGAGTTTTTAAAAAACACGATTTTCGCCTTTCATACAAAAAAAGTTTTTGTCTCAGAATGTTACGATTTTTGGCTTTCATTAAAAAAAAAATTTTTGTTTCACAACAAATCCAAGCAAGTTGATAATTACTGTGAACAACAACACTTTCATATAAAAACGAAATAACAAATCGTGGTAATATTACGCTTAAGAAAAAATAAAAAGCTCCTGATTTTTACAACTTCGCATGAAAAACACATTTTTAAAATCAAAATTTTTTTCAAAAATCGTAAAAATTCGGGAAAATTTCAACTTTGGCCATCTATTGCTCAGAGAGAAACTTAGAGTTACGATTAGAAATTGATTTCTAATGAGGTTTTGTAAAAAAGCCTAGTATTTGTTGTAAAATTTTCAGTTAATCAAAAAAGAACACGAGTTACTTGGTTTTGTTGAGAACTAAATTCTTAGTTTCAGTGCATTTTAAGTTATTTGGTTTTATAATTTTTTAGTTTAAGGTACTTAGAAACAAGATAGGAAGAAACGGATCGATGGCCCGGATAGATTTTTTTTTAACGGGATTCCGAAAATTCGTAGAACAACGAAACCAAGCAACTGACACAGCCTAACCTAATATAAACGCACCCGTGCGTTTACCGCACGTACATTAACGACTTTTTTCCTTGTAACCGAAATAAATGTGCGTGCGTTTGTATCTTTGCCTGTGTACAAATCGAAATGTCACGCAGAACAAAAATTGGAAATCAAATTAGGTTTTTAGGCCGTGGGATCAAATTCGGTTGCTCCCATACAAGTTGTATGTGCATTAGCGTGATTCAAAAAAAATGTCGACTTCGTCTTACCCCCTAAAAAGTTAGGTATTGTTGAGAAAATAAGCCCTGCAAAAAATTAGCGCTCTTACGTAACCCTTAGGGGTGCCTATTTTTTCGCTCTTTCCCATACATTTTGTATGGGGAAAAATGGCATTTTTTTCAACGTATACGTTGCAACTCTATATGGCGATGACAGACAGACGGATCCCCCAAGGTTCCATGTGTTTAGGGCCGGAGTTCATACACCCATGAAGCTAAACCAGCGCGTATGTCTGATGTAACGCAGAATATATATATATATACTAGCTGACCCGGCAGACGTTGTCCTGCCACAAATTTATTTCCCTCTCTGTTTCTCTAACCCGATCCCTATATCTATTTTAAACCATATCCCTATCTCCTTCATATAGGAGAAACCACGCCCCCCTTTTCCTTATCCCCAGTTTTTTTGGAGGTGTCCGGGATTGATCTTATATAACTCCTCACAAAATTTCAGTGGTCTAACCTAAATACTTCTAGAGATATGGACTATGAAGTATTTTATTCGTATGGGAGGTGCCACGCCCCCTTTATCGTTAACTCGAGTTTTTTGGGAGGTATTAGGGATCGATCACATATCAACCCTCACCAAATTTCAGTGGTCTAACATAAATACTTGCAGAGATATGGGCTATGAAATGTTTCCTTCATATAGGAGAAACCACGCCCCCTTTTTCCTTATCCCCAGTTTTTTTTGGAGGTGTCCGGGATTGATCTTATATAACTCCTCACAAAATTTCAGTGGTCTAACCTAAATACTTCTAGAGATATGGACTATGAAGTATTATATTCGTATGGGAGGTGCCACGCCCCCTTTATAGACTCGAGTTTTTTGGGAGGTATTAGGGATCGATCACATATAAACCCTCACCAAATTTCAGTGGTCTAACATAAATACTTGCATAGATATGGGCTATGAAATGTTTCCTTCGTATGGGAGGTGCCACGCCCCCTTTTTCTTTATCTCCAGTTTTTTTGGAGATGATGGGATTAATCTTATTTAACTCCTCACGAAATTTCAGTGGTCTAAACTAAACACTTCCCGAGATATGGACTATGTAGTATTTCATTCGTATGGGAGGTGCCACGCCCCCCTTTTCCTTATCCCCAGTTTTTTTGGAGGTGGTAGGGATCGATCTCATATAACCCCTTACCAAATTTCAGTGGTCTAACATGAATACTTCCAGAGATATCGACTATGAAATATTTCATTTGTATGGGAGGTGCCACGCCCCCGTTTTCGTTATCCCCAGCTTTTTTGGAGGTGGTAGGGGTTGATCTCATATAATCCCTTGCCAAATTTCAGTGGTCTAACATGAATTCTTCCAGAGATATCGACTATGAAGTATTTCATTCGTATGGGAGGTGCCACGCCCCCTTTTTGGTCAACCCCCAGTTTTATAGGTGAGAATGGTGTTGTTATCCTATAGGTCTGTACCGATTTCCAGGTCCCTACCTTAAACCAAAGGCCGGCAATTACTTTCCTGGGAGGAGAACTCCAATGCTTTAACATAGCAAGCGCTCTCTCTGTGCCGACTACTGCCTTAAACCCATTTAGAGATATTCACCTTGAAGAAAAATGTTTGTATGGGAGGTGCCACGCCCCTCTAATATTTTGTTCTGATTTTATAACATGACTTGCGCGTGGTAATAACAAACAAACCCCCTAAAGGAAGTATATGATTTGGTTCAGCCGTTTTCGAGTTTTAGCGTAACGACTGAACACCATTTCATTTTTATATATATAGATTGTATGGGAGGTACCACGCCCCCTTTTTCGATAACCCCAAGTTTTATGGGTGAGAATGGTGTTGTTATC
This sequence comes from Campiglossa producta, assembly GCA_964058755.1. Classification (NCBI taxonomy): domain Eukaryota; kingdom Metazoa; phylum Arthropoda; class Insecta; order Diptera; family Tephritidae; genus Campiglossa; species Campiglossa producta. The sequence continues at coordinate 13,696,392 of CAXKVI010000006.1, read as the reverse complement.
CTATAGCTCTATACCAATTTTCATGTTCCTACCTTAAACACTTTTGAAGATATTCACCTTGAAAAATTCAGTTTGTATGGGAGGTGCCACGCCCCCTTTTCCGATTACCCCTTCTTTTATGTGTAAGAAGGCTTTTGATACCATATAGTTCTATACCAATTTTCAGGTCCCTACCTTGAACCCTTTCACAGATATTCTGCTTAAAAAATTTAGTTTGTATGGGAGGTACCACGCCCCCTTATTGGATAACCCCCGGTTTTATAGGTGAGAGTGGTGCTGTTATCCTGTAGCTCTGTACCAATTTTCATGTTCCTACCTTAAACACTTTTGAAGATATTCAACTTGAAAAATTCAGTTTGTATGGGAGGTGCCACGCCCCCTTAATATTTTGTTCTGATTTTAAGACATGACCTGCGCGTGGTAATAACAACGCCCCCTTTTCCGATTACCCCTTCTTTTATGTGTAAGAAGGCTTTTGATACCATATAGGTCTATACCAATTTTCAGGTCCCTACCTTGAACCCTTTCACAGATATTCTGCTTAAAAAATTTAGTTTGTATGGGAGGTACCACGCCCCCTTATTGGATAACCCTCGGTTTTATAGGTGAGAGTGGTGCTGTTATCCTGTAGCTCTGTACCAATTTTCATGTTCCTACTTTAAACACTTTTGAAGATATTCAACTTGAAAAATTCAGTTTGTATGGGAGGTGCCACTCCCCCTTAATATTTTGTTCTGATTTTAAGACATGACCTGCGCGTGGTAATAAGAAACAAATCCCCCAAAGGAAGTATTTCATTTGGTTCAGCCGTTTTCGAGTTTTAGCGTTACAATTATACACCATTTCATTTTTATATATATAGATATTTGCAGATTCTAGCTCCGCGAGGCATCCAAAGGAGTGTTTGCGGAGACATCGGTACCTGGTTTTCGACAGACCGGGACAGTGGCATAGATAGTGTTCTACACTTTCTATCTCCTCCTCGTCCCTGCAGCTGCGGCAGAAGTCATTTGTATAGAGGCCCATGAGAGCGCCATGGGTTCCCATAAGACAGTGTCCTGTAAGGAGGCCCACTAGTGGGCTAATGAATAGACGATTCAGATGAATTACCGATTGCGACCTTTTTTCGTTAAGTTTGGGCCAAATTTGCCTGGACGTTCTGCAAGTCGGCTCCATGGCCCATCTTGCGTGGGCTTGTTCTATGAACCGGGAACGCAGCCAGTGCTTGCATGTATTTAGAGGGGGGCTCACCCAGCTGCCGGAGGTGATTGTATGTAGACCGGTGCCCTTCCTTGCTAGCTCATCGGCAGCGCCTATGGCCTGGGACCCATATTATACTCAGGCTGCACTTATCGGATAGCTTATTTAGAGCTTCCCTGCACTTAATCGCCACTAGTGACGACGTTTTACTACTTTGCGGGGATTTTATGGCAGCTTGGCTGTCGGAAAAAATGGAGATAGAGTTAGTCACCGGCAGGTTAGTCAGATAGCGAGCAGCTTCCCAGATAGCTATAAGCTCAGCCTGAAAGACACTGCAGTGGTCTGGAAGGCGTAAGCTCATATTAATGTCGAGCTTACTTGAGAAGATTCCACTGCCGACTTTGTTGTCTAGTTTAGAGCCGTCCGTGAAAACGGAGATATCTTGACTTCCCGGTTCCACGCAATTTTTCCACTCGCTTCTCTCTGGGATCCACGTTTCGAACTTGTTATCCCAGCAAGGCCGTGGCATTGCGTAGTCCAGCTTTAAGTAAGAGTTGGGGAGTTGCTTCAGGATTTGGGTATGCCCAAACCTGCAGTCCCTCCAGGGTTCTAGTGCGTTGAGCCTAGCTGCGTTGCAACTGGCAGTAAATTTCCCATACAGGTCAGTGGGAAGAAGAAAAAGTATGGTTTCAAGAGCCTTGGTGGGAGTGGATGGGAGGGCACCGCTAATAAGCATTGCTGCCATCCGTTGCACCTTTGTGGCTTTGGTTTTGTTAGATTCGATCTCGAGAGCCGGCCACCATATCGTGACGGCGTAGAATATTATAGGTCGCAGCACTGCCGTGTAGATCCAGTGGACAATGTGGGACTGAAGACCCCACTTTTTTCCGATTGCCGACCTACAGGTATTTAACCTCGGTAGAGAGTTTGATCACCCTCCCATTCAGCGATGGGGCGGTGAAATCTGGTATTTTGCGTCTGCGGGTGAAGAGCACCATCTCAGTTTTTTCACTGCTGATGCTTAGTCCACATTCCTCAGACCAGGTTTTTAGTAGATTCAGCGCATTTTGCAAGAGTTCGAAGGATGCTTGCCAGTAGCCGTCAGGGCTATGTCGTCTGCATAGGCAATGACCTGGCAGCCGGTGTACTTTAGTCTAGATAAAAGAGTGTTCACCGTCAGGTTCCAAAGTAGAGGAGAGAGAACACCCCCTTGGGAGTGAAGAATTGATAGCGTGTAGAGCCGTCTCTACGGACTTGCCCTTGGAGTAGGCATGCTGGCTGTTGGAGATTAGTCCTGGATTTGCCGTTCGCCTAATGTAGGCATCTAGCAATCTTTCTAGAATTTTTAGGAGGAAAGAGGTCAGACTTATAGGTCTGAGATCCTTTGGGTTATTGCAGGATGTCCTGCCTCCTTTCGGTATAAAGACTACCTTTGCCTTGGTCCATTCCGTGGGGATATAGGCCAGGTTGAGGCATGCCTTGTAGATTTGAGTTAGCAGCGGACTAATAAGGTCGCTCGCTGCTTGTAGTTCGGCGGGAAATATACCATCTAGTCCCGGAGATTTGAAGGGTTTGAAGGACCTGATTGCCCAGTTAACTCCTTTTCTGCTGACTATGTGGTCCAAGGGCCGCGACGGCCTTGGGTTAGATTGCGAGTTCGAGGGTAGGTATGGTTGAGAGGTGCTGCCCGGAAAGTGGGCCGTGACCAGGGTATCCAGGATTTCGGCACTAGATGAGGCCCAGTCTCCATCAGCTGTACGAATACAGCTGAGAGGAGTAGGGTTTTTGGAGAGGACCTTACGTAGGCGATTTGCCTACGAGACTTCCTCAATATTGCTTGTGAAGTTTTTCCAGGATTCCCTTTTGGCTCTCCTGGTTAACTTCTTAAAAGATTTTAAGGCGTCCCTGTAGGGGGACCAGATCCCTGTCTGTTTTGCCTGATTAAAGAGTTTTCTGCTGTTCTTCCCTTGCTCGGAGATTTCAGGGGTCCACCAGTACGGTTTCTTTCTACCCCTTTTTTTAATCTCCGGGCAGGCTGCTATGAAGGCAGCGTTACAAGAATTGGTGACAAGATCTACTGCTTCGTCTATCTTAGACGGTGAGTCTAGCTCACCGAGAGAAGCAAACGATATGTCTGAGAGAGGCGCTTCATCAGATCTTATCGGTAGGCCAGACCTACCGTGAGAAGCGTTTTCTTGGAGGGTAGAGGACAGGACCACTTTGTAAAGGTCCCAGTCCGTACGTGTCCTGTTCCTGTAAACCGCCATAGGCGGAGGTCGCAAAAGCAGATTAAAAGTTACGTACATATGGTCACAGTAGGAGTTATCATCGGAAACTTTCCATTCTTTAACTAAGTCAGAGAAAGGTCCTGAAACCAGAGTAATGTCTAGAACTTCCCTCCTATTCGAGGTGACAAAAGTTGGCTTGTCCCCAGAGTTACAGATACAGAGGTTGTTTTCTATGATAAAATCAAAAAGAGACTCACCCCTTGTATTTGTGTCGGTTGAGCCCCATGCGAGGTGGTGCGCGTTGGCGTCGGCTCCAATGACTATCGGAAGCCCCTTGAGTTGGGCCTCCTTTACCGCCTTGCTGAGCCTATCCTGTGCAGAGATGGGGCGATCGTGCGCAAAGTATGCGGACATCACCCAGAGGGTATAGTCCTGCAGCTCGAGGCTGATACAGGTGAACTCATCATCGCTGAAAGGAGATAGTAGAAAATAAGAAAGAGTTTTTCTGATAAGAATACATAATCTGAGTATACCTTTTGCAGGTGGGGTCACCAGCTGGTACTCATCGGTATTCAGCCCACAGACCCTGGTACCGACGACCCATGGCTCTTGGACTAGAACGACCGCCTCCGATGTTTTGCAGAGGCGTAAGATTAGCGCAGCGGAGGCTGCCTTAGAGTGATGCAGGTTAATTTGCCGTAGCTTAACACTCCATCACATTTAGCAAGCCAAGGGAGAGACGCCTCGCTAATGACGAAACTGACATAGCGTTGCTTCTCCCTTGTCTCGCCCACGCGGACTATCCTCCAATCGCTTGAAGGTAGTCCCGGGTTGCTTTGCGCGATGGTGCCCAGAATCTCGCCAGGCTCCGCCAGCTCGTCTGGGACCCAGGCCCAAGCTCTCGGTCTGTTTGGAATATCTTCCAAACTGACGGCAGCCAGCTTAGCCCCGGGCCACAGCTCCCCCACCCAAGCTATGGCGAGTGTGTACAGACGGCAAGAGCGCTCGTCTGCGCAGGAAACTAGTTTAATCCTGCCCTGATACCAGCCGGCATCGCGGCTAATGGGAGCAGCACCCGGGTTCTTGTCCATAATGTCCTTGAACTGTCTGAGAAGGCCGTTCAGGACATCCTTCCAATTGTCCGGGGTAATGTTTCCATCTGGATGGCCGCGGTTCAAAACCGCCAGCGTGATGTTGCCCTTGGCAACCTCGTTGAACGGTTTTGTTAGGGCAGGTGGAGAAAGGGCAGAGGTTATGGGCCTATGCCTTTTAGGAACGCTCGAGGCGTTTACTATCGACCGCTGCCTTTTAAGGGCTGGCCCGTCCGAACCGGTTGGCGCCGTATTGGCAGGATTGATTGCGGTGTTTGCGGTGTTACGCGTTGATTTTTCCGCAATGATTTTCCTGGCCCAGGCCAGAGAGCTTTTTTGCTCTGCCGTCAGCTTATCGCTGGGAGACTTGCCCAGTCTCTCTACAATTTTGGCGGCATTGCGTAGATTCCGCTGATTGCGGACTGAGAGGGGGACTCGTTTGCTTGCCTTAGAACCCTCTAGGGGGTCAGCCGGCTTACCACGAGTTTGTTTTGCATGGGCGGGGGCAGTCACTCTGTCCGTGGAGGACCCGGTGTTGGTTTCCGCCACATGCTGAGTAGAAGTGCCCGTAAGACGGGCCACCTGCGTTTGCTCAGCCGGGAGTTGCTTTCCCTCAGTGGGGCTAGCTTTGCCGGATGTTACAGGTTCGGACTTGCCCTCAGGGGGTTTGGTCCTACTGCTTCTAGCTTGCGCGGTTGGCCGAAAAGTGGTTTGAGGCCGTGCAGGCCTGATCGGTGCCACCTTAGCGGTTCCCGATTGTGGCAGGGTTTTATAAGTATTGGCCTTTTTAACGCCTGTGCCAGAGGCAGCATCTTTACCCGTGCAGGGCTCCGAGGCTTGGTTTTTATTCATGTGGAAAATTTATATAACTAGTTCGTAGGCTGCCTACTGAGATGAGACCGTTCGGCAGCCTGAAAGTATGTGAAAGGGGGATATAAAACGGTCACCGCTACGCTTGAGGCCACGTTCAAGAATCATTTCCATATGCCAGAGCTATTAAAGAGCTAAGGCACCAATGGCACTGATTTCTGAACTTAGCTAGCACTCCCCTGCGTAGGGGTTTCTGTAGTGTCTATTACCAGCCGGCACCCTCTGGGAGGATTCAGCACAAGGATTTCTGCCAGCCAACACCCTCTAACTGTTTCACTCATCACAATGCGCAAGGTATTTATTTTACCCATTTATAATTTGCGTTGTGTGGCCTAAAGCTTGCAACCTACATCCTACATGCACATCGAACACCTACAGCCTACAGCTTACAACCTACAGCCAACACAGTACACCCTACACACTACACACTACACCCTACACCCTACAGGGTAACTTTCTAGGATGCCCCCCCGCACAAAGATGTTTACACATCAAAAATGTGATCCTTCCCTCCATTTACATATTTTTGGTAATACCAAATATTCTTTGCATGTGTTATTATGGAGCAGAGTACACCTACGACTTGATGCGACACAACAATGTTGATCAAATAGGCAACTATTTGGTCGCGTCGCGTAGTGTCGCAAGGTTTACCCGTACGTTAAGTCATATAAAACAAATTTTAAAGTTGAAAATGCTCTTTCTATCGACACTTGTGTGGCAGGAACAGCAAGTACAATCTCAGCAATTATTTTTAATTCTTTCTCTGAATATGTTTCCCAGAATTTTAAAACGTCTGAGTGTGGAGAAAGGCGTTTTATATTATTGAAGCAATTAATGACGTCCACTAAAGTTTTCCTATTTGGTAAAGTAAGATGATTTTCCATACATTATTTTTTTTGCATCTTTTCACGAATGAGACATTATCTTTTCTGGCAACGCCATGGACTTTCAGTTTTGTATGTTTGGTTTTGTTTATGAGAAAACCAAAGTAGATAAAGGAAGTTGGATGCATGACGAAAGGAAAAACTCTTTTCATCTTTACGCTGTCAAATGGCATGTAGTAGGCAGGAATTGAACGCATTTTGACAACAGCGTAAACATGAAAAAAGGGTTTTTCTTGCGTATGCTTCTACCTTTCAACCTTCTAAACTTGAATCTTAATCGAAATACCAGTGAGTGCCACCTTTAGGAAAATTTATGTTTTAGGCATATAAGTTGAAACTCTTTAATATTTATTCCAATTTTGATCCGAACCGAACCATTTTTTTTGCGGTTTTCGGTTCGGTTCATACATCTCCAAAAAAAAATTGTTCGGTTCGTGGTTCGGTTCAAAGATTGAAAAATGGCTGTGGTTCGGTTCAAAAACCGGTTCAGTACTGAACCGGTTGCTCACCCTGCCTTTGATAGGGTGAATAGACGCGTTCGATCGGATAAGCAAAGCTGGAGATTTTGTCCTAAAATACAAAAATGGTGTTTTCTCACGTTTTTAATAATGATAACTTTGCAAATTCTCAAAATGTTTTTATATAATCTGCTGCACCTTGAATGCATATAGTTTTTAAAATTATAAAATGCAACGTGCAAGTTCTAAATTCGAGTGAAAGCTTGCATAGCTTATTTTTAGAGCCAAATCTATCATATTCCGCGCGGCGAGCCCAACATTTGCAAAAAAAAGTTGATATAAGGAACAGCTTAATGTACATGAACAAAAATTCCGGAGTGTACATACATTTTCAACTTGTTTGGCAGAATTTTCAGATAATTTTTGAGTATGCAGTTTTGTAGCCCATTTAGTTTTTTTTTTGGCAAGGGTGTTTTCTTCCATACAACTCACAAACTAAATTTACTTACTTACTTACTTAAAAACGCCTTTAACCGCCTAGGCGATTTGGGCCGTCCAACATGTTTCGCCAGTCGGTTCTTTGTTGAGCCAACTCACGCAAATAGCAGACACCGCGTGCCATCGGAGTGGTGCCTCCCTCTTCCTCTATTTCCGCCGGCGGGTGCCGATAAGAATACCTTCTGGGCTAGAGGGTCTTCGATCATTCGCATCACGTTTCCTAGCCAGCGAAACCACTGGGTTTTAATTCGCTCTACAGCTCATTATTATACATTGTTTAGTAGGGATCGTTTGGCAACTTAATTTCTTCTTCTTACGAATTTGAGTAGAAGTCACTGGCTGAGTGACTCCAAATGAAATGGAATCATAGTGTACCAATACAAGTGTAAACTCTTCTGCATAGACGTCAAAATTCCAAAATGAGTTTAACACCTGTTCATCAGAGTTGTTTTTTTGGAAAAAGAGCATAATTTTGCGCCGAGTTGCGTTCGATTTGGTATAAAAAATTAGTAGTAGGTTGCATAAAAAAGTAGTTCGCTAAAACTTAGAAATTTGATTTTTTTAACATAAATAACAGCGAATTATATAAAATTATTAGTTAGAATAACTCTTTCGAGTCTGCTCACTATTTTCTATTAAACAAATAACAAACAACTGCTAATAATTAACTTCAAACCCCAAAATTTGGTATTTGTTTCCTTTAGGGGTCAACTCCTAATAAATTAGCTAGAATTATGGAAGATAGCTCAAAATACGGGTTTTGGCCTGAAACATCACGAATCCGGAAGCGCTTTTTAATTTTTTTGTGTCTGTGGAAAGTTATGGTCAAAAAACCGAAAATTGACCCGGGTTCGGTACCAAAATTGGGGCGGGTTCTCTTCAGAGAAGCAAAATATTAAAAAAGCGCTTCCGGATTCGTGATCCTGAGGCCAAACCCCATATTTTGAGCTATCTTCCATAATTCTAGCTAATTTATTAGGAGTTGACCCCTAAAGGAAACAAATACCAAATTTTTGGGTTTGAAGCCTTCTTTGTGCTAAGATATATATTTGATAGTAAATCTATCTAAAAACATCGTATATACATGTTTCCAAAAAAAACCTTTGTTTTCATTTTCTGTGTAATTTCTCATTTCGAAGATGCTTACCTCAAAATTTTTCTGTAAAATAAATAAAATTTACTAATTTCGTGTATTTTTTTTTCATTGATATAAAGTATAAACTGAAAGATTCGCTTAAAAGTTGCCCTAGAAACTGGAGTGAAAAAGTTGTGCAACACAGCAACACTTTTGTGCAAACAAGAACCCTGTTTCATTGATATTCGGTGCTGCACACAACCCGATCGCAACGAAAACAACAATAGCAACCCAGATTTTTGACATGGATGTGTGTTTTGACATTTGTGATTTGACGTGGAAGTGTGTTATGACATTTCTGTCAAAGCTACAGTTCACACTTGTTTTGATACACTATGAATGGAATGAAGGAAAAGTGTAAGCCCAATAAGCCATTTTGTTTAATAAAACCACTCTCACTTTTTGAAAACTTAATATCAATTAATCAATCATTAATTTATCGATTTAATGATAAACAACCAGTAGCAGATCAACTTTTTTACCAAATGAGTATCAACTTGAGGCATAATTAAATATAAAAATTATAATATAAATGTCCGGCAGTTTCTACTTTCACAATTTTTATACATACGACCCCCTCTATCATTCCCTAAGATAAATTTTGTCCAAATCGTGGTACATTATTCTAAAATTTGACCCTCATTATTTGACAAACGTTTGAGAATATATTTTTCTGTGCTTATGGGGAATATGGTGTGCGTGTGTATTAGTGTGTTTTTTGTGAGTTGCGCTACTATATAAGGTATACAATCTGTATATGATGAATTTCATATCAAAGGCTGAAAAAAAGTACATTTTGAACCCGACCACCTCAGAATTTGATTAAATTTTGAATAGAGGTACATCTAACCTCCCCAAACACAACCTCATTTTTGGAAATTGCTTTTCGAAAAATTGTGGGCGTGGCAAGGTATCGAAATATTCGAAAATATTCCAATGACGATAATAGGTACTTTAAAGTGTGATTACTACGGAATGGCTTCCAAATAAACTGAAAAAGCACTTCAAAGATCAAGCGATTTTGAAAAATAAAATTTTATTTTAGAAAGGTCTATTCAATATATATAACATATCTGAAAACTAAAATGCGTTTTTTTTAATTTATTTAAATAAATGCATCTCTTGGTTACTTTCTCATATTTTGATATAACGCGTAAACTAATCAACCGATTTCAAACATTGTTATACCGTTAGAATGTTATTAAAATCACCTTTTGAAAACATATACTGTAAAGATTCCATATTACACTGAAAAAAAATCCGAATTGTTACCTGACATTGACATACCGCTTGTTAGCTAAGCGGTAGGTTAAGGTAGGTAGAAATCTGTGATTTTTGCGGTTTGGTTCATTTTTCGCTTTTGCTTGTTCATTGTTACATGTTTGGTTGCTATACCTGCTGGCTTGTGCTGTTTTTCGTAAATCAGTTTTAAGGGTTCAAATATTTCGTCGTTTATTATCCTGCACTGAAAAAAATCTACAAGAAACGACCGTCAAATTAACAGTAAACCCTGTCATTTTTCGCCCAACAGTGGGTAATATCAATTTTGAAAGTGACCCCCTATCATTCTTCGAATATACTATCATATTGACATGAATTACTGTAAATTTGAAAGTGGACACTATCATATTGACATGAATTACTGTAAATTGGCAAGTGGACTCATATCATTAATTGATATTTTTCGAAAATAACATGCTTTTACTGCCAATTTACAGTAAATACTGTAATATTTACAGTATTACCATAATCGCTTTGAAAGTGGTTTTGACAGTGCAGACCGCCGTGCAGTGCAGACGTGTTTGACGTGCTCTGTGTTTATTTTGATTTTGATTTGCTTTCTTTTGCCGTTTTTGTGCTTGGAATGTCGCTCTGTGCTAATTGTACTGCCTTTAGTGGGCTTTATGAAAAAGTTTTGAACGCGCTCGCTGATATTGACAAAGTTAAAAGTGTTTTGCTTAAGTTTGTTGACCTTGTACGCGATGACTCGGTTTTGCCGGCACCCGTTGAAAACAACAACAAACGTGTCACACGCCAATCATAAAAAAAAAACGATGGTAATAATGCAAATCAGAAAGGTAATGTGCCTAAGAACTCCCGCGCTCCATCTGTACAATCTAATATTGTTGTTCTTGCTGCTGAGAGTTCTGGCGCACAATCACTCATTTCCGAAAACAGTAACAATGGCAAAGCTGATAATCTTGTTGGCTCTGCTACTGCTGGCTCTGCTGTTATCACTGCTCTCACTGCCTCTAGTGAATCTGACTGCAATGCTGGTTTGAATACTGGTTTGACTGCTTTTGTTGGTACTGAAGCTGCTAACAACGAATCCACTGCCAATAATGCATTAAATGCTGTTTTTGACTCTGCTGAGCATATCTCGTCTGCTAATGATGTTGACAACGATGGTGGTGAAAATTCAAGTGATAATGCGCAAGGTGATAAGCCACAGTGGGTTACTGTTGCCAATAAGCGACGTAAAAATGTGAATAATCGGAATCGTCCTATAATCGGCACCAATAATGAAGCACAGCTGGATGTAATGGTTGTTGTTGTTGTTGTTGTTAACAATGCATTGCCCTGTCTAGAGTGTATGATCATTCCGAAGATCTTCATCAAGCTCTTCTAAGGGGAGTCCAAGGAAACGTGCAGTTTCAACAGGGTTTGTCCAGAGGGACAGAGGGGTTAGAAGAGTAGGTTCAGATGAACAATTGAAGAGATGTAGAGTATCATGGGGGGTCCTACCACATGCAGGGCATGTATTTAAGATTGTATCATTAAGTCTGGATAAGTAGGAGTTTAACCTTACACTATATCCAGACCTAAGCTGTGCCAAGGTCACTCTTGTCTCCCTTGGTAAGGTGCGTTCTTCTTCAGCAATATCCGGTGGAGGACTGTTCAGAACGGGATTCACAGGTAGATATCCGACAAAAGTGTCTACCGACTCGGTGTGGATGTCGGTTAGAGCCCGCTTATGATTCTGCAGATCAAACGGCAAGGTAATATGATGCCGGATCTCATCATAGTGCTTACGGAGATGTCTCCTTATGTCTCTCGGGGGCGGATCTATGTCCAAAAGATGACGGTTTGGATGTGCTGGCTTGTGGCAGTTCAGAAGGAATTGCCTGCTCAGCATTTCCGCATGCTCTTTTACATTGAGCAGTTTTTCCTCCTGATGGAGGTGCATAGTAATGGTTCGTCACAAATGGTTGCACCTAGGATCGTTCTTGCCCACAGTTACGTCTGAGGAAATAATTGCCTATGTTGCCAATTGTGCAGGTATAGACCCTAATTCGATATTGTGTTCCAAGCTGATTCGAAATGATATTGATCCCAGCACTATAAGATTTCTGAATTTCAAACTTGGTGTTCCACTGGCGTACTACAATAAGCTGTTGAACTCTAAATTGTGGCCGGCGAACGTTGCAGTTCGACCATTCGATTTTTTTCAGACGGCTACCATGCCTCGCCCCACGAAATAGCAGCACCACTTGCAACTGAGGGCCGCAAAATAAAAATTTATTACGAAAATTCGTCTGGACTTAGGACCAAAACTGAGTCCGTCTATACTTTCAGCTCAATACTTGATTATGACTGCTTCGTCATAACGGAGACTTGGCTTAATGAACATTTTTTTGATGCGGAGTTCTTTAACCCACAACTTTTTGATGTATTTCGAAAGGACAGAGATTATGCTAAACCTGGCTTAAGCAGGGGTGGCGGCGTACTTTTTGCCGTTCGCAAAAACCTTCGTGCTTCACTGCTTCAACTGCAGAATCCTAACTCTTTACTTGATCAACTTTGCATAAAGCTGCGTGGCGCTTATGGGCATATGTACTTTTGTTTGTCGTACATACCGCCTGATAGCTCCGATGATTTATACAAGGCACATGTTGACAACATTTTGGCGCTTAAGGACACTTTTGGCGATGGTGAAATCTGTGTCTTTGGTGATTTTAATTTGAGATACATTTCCTGGAGGCGTTTAGATACTGATGTTTTTCTAACTCCATCTAATGTTACGAGTTTTTCTGAATGTTATTTAATAGATAATCTGCAATGTATTGAGCTTCTACAGGTCAATAGTTTTTTTATGTATTAGACAGACTGTTAGACTTAGTTTTTGTAAGCCATAACACAAATTGTCTCCAATCGTCTCTAACTCAGCATCACAATCCACTGGTTTTGGAGTTTGAGTTTTTTCAATATTTTGAATTACCAACTAGTCCGCAATCTGTTTCGTTCAACTATTCGCGTTGCAACTTTTTTGATTTAGACAATTTGCTTGATTTGGATTGGCCTCAGCTTTTCGAGAACGTGGATGTATCTGGCTGCTATGATATCTTTAAGGGAAAAATTTATGATATCTGCTTAGGTCACATCCCAAGGTTTAGTAAGAGAACCACTAAGCAGCCGTGGTTTTCGAAAGAACTCAAGCGGCTGAGAAATTTAAAGAATAAGTTTTTTAAAAGACATAAACGTTCTAGTAACAAACACTTTCGTAGGCGGTATGTATATTATAGGGGTGAGTTTAACAAGCTCAATAGATTATTATATCGCCGTTATATTCACAATGTGGAAAGCAATATTAAATGCAACCCAAAATTCTTTTGGAGTTACATTAAATCAAAATAAAAAGTGTTCGGATATACCTACCACGGTCCAGCTTAGGGGAGTTTCAGCAAACTCTGTGTCCGAAGCAGCTAATTTGTTTGCTGATTTTTTCTCTTCTAATTTTACGTCGGATAATGATAATGATTTCATTTCTGAGAATTTTCCGTCAAGCCTTGATACCTCCATCAATTTTGGCCTGTTGGTATTAGCAGAGCAGGATATCGCAAATGGCATTGAACAATTAAAGATGTCTACTACAACTGACGCTGATGGTCTTTCAGCAGTTTTATTAAAAAATTGTTCGTCACTGATTGGTCCCTTATTGCATATTTTTAATATGACTTTCTCTTCCGGAATATTCCTGGATGCTTGGAAACGAACTTTTATTACGCCTATCCTAAAAAGTGGTAATAAAAATAACATTGAAAATTATAGGCCCATTTCTAAACTAACTACGGTCTCTAAACTGTTTGAGTGCATAATTAAAGAAAAGATTTATTTCGCTGTAAAACACCTGGTCTGTCCTCAACAGCATGGATTCATTCCGGGTAGATCCACCTTAACTAATCTTGCTGTGTTTACCGAAGATTGTTTGGACTCCTGTCAAATTGATGCGGTTTATACAGACTTCTCAAAGGCCTTTGATAGGGTATCGCGCCGAATTCTTTTAGCTAAACTTGAAGCCTTAGGATTTCCTCACATTTTCTAAATTGGATATCTTCTTACGTACATAACCGAAAGTGCGTCGTGCGCCTCGACGGTGCGTCCTCCGCTCCTTTCGTTGCTTCATCGGGAGTTCCCCAGGGTAGTGTCCTTGGACCATTACTATTTATTCTTTTCATTAATGATATATCCTCGTGCTTTTCTAAGTTTAATTTTCTTCTCTATGCAGATGATTTGAAAATTTATTACGAAATTAGGTGCATGGAAGATTCTTTCGTCTTGCAAAGTGAGCTTGACAACCTGTACCAGTGGTGTGTACGTAATTGCTTATTTCTCAATATTGCTAAATGTCACTATACCTCTTATTCAAGAGTTCCACCTAGTGTAACTTCGACGTACTGTTTTTCGGATGTTATGCTTATGGAAGTTAATGAGTTTAAAGACTTGGGTGTCTATTTCGACCCTAAGCTGAGTTTTGCTACTCACATCAATTTCATTATTACCAAAGCGTATGCGATGGTGGCTTTTATACGGCGCAACTGCTGGTCGTTTTCCGACCCCTATACTCTTAAGTTATTGTACTCGTCTTTGGTAAGATCCAGGCTGGAATATGCAGTTTTTATCTGGCGGCCTTATCAAGACGTTAACATCAATAGATTGGAGTCAGTCCAGAAGAAATTTGTGCGGTTTGCTTTGAGACGGATGAACTTTATAGAACCCCTCCCGCACTATCGTAGTCGTTGTTTGCTAATAAATCTCATGTCATTGCAGTCGAGGCGCGTTCTGTTGTCGATGTGCGTAGTTTATGACATCATTACTAATTCAATTGATTGCTCTTATCTTCTCATGAAAATTCATTTTAATGTACCCCCTCGGATTGTTCGTAGTTATGAGAGGTTTTATGTGGGTTTATGCAATGAACGCTCCTCTACGAAGGACACTTTCTGAATTGAATTTTTTTTCTCTCTCCGTGGGATTTGATTTTTGTTTTACAAAGTATACTTTTAAGAGCCTACTGATAAGATACTTATCACAACCTTTGGTTTAAGATTATGTTAAGCTTTTTTTTTACAATCTTTTTTATACAATCTGTAAACTTCTGGTTTGTTGATTTTTAATAAATAAATAAATAAATAAATATGTTACTTTCAATGTGCACTATCAACCTTTTTATTTCAGTGTGCCGTTAAATGTTTTTAACTTGTATATCGCCATGTTCTCAAGTACATTCAGCCGCCAACCTTTTCCTTGTATGTGAAATATTCGAGCCGTTGTTTTGATGTTAGCTGGGGTGCACCACACTGGAATACAAAATTTGTACAGTGTATTTTTTTCAAAAGTTGATTTAAATACATTTCTAACAGTATACAAATCTTTTAAAACGGTTCATTAGTTTGAGCGTGGTATCAAAATATCAAAAAGTAACGAAGAAATGCATTTACTTAAATAAATTTAAAAAAAGAAAAAAAACGCATTTTTTTTCAGATATGTTATATATGGGCATTTCCTAGCGTTGCGGACGTTAGGTTTGAACGATTTTTTTTTTGAATTTTCAGTAAGAAGTATCGTGAAAACTGGAGCCATTATATTATTTATGGACGTATTTTAGGACCTGCTGTCGGTTAAAGTATGGTGCAGACGATAGCATAGTATGATGTCGCTGTCATACCCACCTAAACTGCGTTGCGGACGTTACTCAAAACGGAAGTAGTGTTAAGGCAACTAGGTAAATTAGCAATTTTTTCTTCCAATTTCGAAGTATTAAGAAAAAACCTTTAAGGATAAATTAAAGATGAATGTAGTGAGTTCTTAAAAACCAACACAAAAATAAAATAAGAAAAGAAAGAAAATTATATTTTTCAAAATCGCTTGATCTTTGAAGTAGTTTTTCAGTTTATTTGGAAAACATATTTTGGAAAACATTTTTTTTTTTCAGTGTACTAAACAATTTTTACAGTGTACTTTTTTGAAAGCTTATTTCAATACCTTTCTAATGGTATGAAGATCTTTGAAAACGGAAGCCATTCCGTAGTAATCACACTTTAAAGTACCTATTATCGTCATTTTTCGAATATTTCCATACCTAGTGTAGCATTACATAAACACATCGCCCTTTTACTTTAATTGTCATGTGCGTACAAATAATGTATAAACAAATATGAATGAACACAAACTACATTCTACCCAAATCAGTTACATTGAACTCAGCGGGAGTTTATACAAAGACTGCACACGCCGCACATAGCGGGGATCTTGTTACACTTGTTCCGACGGTCAAAGACACCGGCAAAGACAGTCGAAATGCCTAACTGAGTCACAACGTCAGTTTGTCAGTGCGACTGTCATACTTATATATTTATTGCAACCATATGTTGACTTAGCATATTTTAGAGTTATGCATTCTAGTTTATAGGTATTAGTAATATACACATATGTAGGTATACGTTTTAGTTCGTAAATAATTTGTAAGTATTAGTGTAAGAATTTAGTATAAAAGAAATTGAAATCAATAAAGAAAATCAATCATTGACCAAACTTCAAACGTTTCTATTTATTGGCTATATGGCGATCCCGCCAGGCTTTTAAATAAATAATAACAATACACTCAGCTCTACACAGTGATACCGCCAGCTGAAAATACAAAATCCAAAGGCAAAACAAGTTAGCCTATGAAAATACTGGTGGTTAAATTTATGATGCAGGTGAAGACTGGCAGCAAACATTGATCTTTTGCAAATATTGAAAATAGAGGACATAGACAATACGCAAGACGAAGTGGAATATTGATAATTTCATGACTGGCAGCAAACATTGATATTTTGCAAATATCTTGCAAATATTGAAAATAGAGGACATAGACGATGCGCAAGACGAAGTGGAATATTGATAAACTCATGACTGGCAGCAAACATTGATATTTTGCAAATATTTCGACTGGCAGCAAAATTTTTAATAATATGACTGGCAGCAAATATTGATAATTTCGTGATAAGACTGGCAGCAAAAATTAGTATTTTTATTAGGCGATGACCTTCTAATTTATCATAAATTTCATGTTGTAGAAGACAACTTTCCAATTCCATGTGATGGAATAGTAGGCCTAGATTTCATAAAGAAATACAATTGTATTCTCATCATCATTTATTGGCGCTTAACCGCCTAAGCGATTTTGGCCGTTTCGTATCAAAGCACGCCAGTCATTCCTTTTTAGCGATAACGGACGCCAATTGGAAACCCCAAGGGAGTTCAAGTCATCCTCCACCTGTTGTTTCCATCTCAGTCGAGGCCTCCCCCTTCCTCTGCTGCCGAATTCAGGCGACGATAGGAAAACCTTCTGTGCTGGAGCTTCTTTGTCCATTCGCATAACATGGCCCAGCCAGCGGAGTCTTTGGGCTTTAATTCGCTGGACTATGGTCAGATCTGCGTAGACCTCGTACAGCTCATCGTTAAATTTCCTTCTATACTCGCTGTTGGCATCACGGGAAGGACCATAAATCTTCCGGAGAACTTTTCTCTCAAATACTCCAAGGGCCATCTCATCTTCTCTTGACATTGTCCATGAATCTGAGCCATACATCAGGACAGGTATGATGAGAGACTTATAGAGCGTGATCTTTGTTCTTCGAGAGAGGACTTTACTTCTCAATTGCCTACTCAGTCCAAAGTAGCACTTGTTGGCAAGAGTGATTCTCCGCTGGATTTCTAGACTGATATTATTTTCGGTGTTGATACTGGTTCCCAAATAGACGAAGTCCCTCACAGTTTCAAATTTGTAACTATCAACAGTGACATGGCTGCCAAGTGCGCCGATTCTTTCTTTGATGACAGCAAATACTTCGTCTTGTCCTCGTTCACGGCAAGACCCACTTTTTTCGCTTCCTTATCCAGTCCAGAGAAGGCAGCGCTTACGGCGCGGTTGTTAAGGCCAATGATATCAATATCATCGGCATACGCCAGCAATTGCACGCTCTTGTAAAAGATTGTACCATTGCGGTTTAGCTCTGCTGCTCGAATTATCTTCTCCAGCATCAGATTGAAGAAATCGCACGAAAGGGAGTCGCCCTGTCTGAAGCCTCGTTTGGTTTCAAATGGCTCAGAGAGGTCCTTCCCGATTCTGACGGAGCTGTTGGTATTGCTCAACGTCATTTGACAAAGCCGTATAAGCTTTGCAGGGAAGTCAAATTCAGACATGGCGGCATACAGGCAACTCCTTTTTACGCTGTCAAAAGCGGCTTTAAAATCGACAAAGAGATGGTGAGTGTCGATTCTCTTATCATGGGTCTTCTCCAGGATTTGGCGTATCGTGAAAATCTGGTCGATGGTAGACTTACCAGGTCTAAAGCCACACTGATAAGGTCCAATCAGTTTGTCTACGATGGGCTTCAGCCTTTCACACAACACGCTAGAAAGAACCTTATATGCGATATTAAGAAGACTAATTCCGCGGTAGTTGGTGCGGTTAGCGGGATCGCCTTTCTTGTGGATTGGGCAAAGCACACTTAAATTCCAATCCGGAGGCATGCATTCGTCTGACCATATTCTGCATAAGAGCTGATGCATGCTTTTTACCAGCTCTTCGCCTCCGCGTTTGAACAGCTCGGCGGGTAGTCCGTCTTTTCCAGGCACTTTGTTGTTTTTGAGCCGGGATATAGCTATCCTCTCTTCATCATAGTCAGGTGGTGGGACGACTTTTCCATCGTCAGGGATTGGGGTATCGGGTTCGACGTCTCCCTCGCAATTTAGCAGTGAGGAGAAGTGCTCCCTCCATAATTTAAGTACACTTTGTACGTCGGTTACCAGGTCGCCATTATTGTCCTTACAGGAGCTTGCCCCGGTCTTAAAACTTTCCGTCATCCGCCGGATCTTTTCATAGAATTTTCGGGCATCATTCCTGCCAGCCAGCATCTCAAGGTCCTCACACTCACGCCTTTCGGCCTCACTTTTCTTTTTTCTGAAAAGGCGTCTCTCTTCCTTCTTTGCCTCACGATATTGTTGCCATACACTGCGGGTTGCGTCCGTTCTCAACGTCTCCTTGTAGGCAGCGTCCTTTTTTTTCGAGGCAGTTTTGCATTCCTCATCGTACCAGTTGTTCTTGCGGGCTCGCTGGAATCCTATAGTGGCCTCAGCGGCGGTACGCAATGAGTGAGAGATATGCTTCCATTGCTCGGTTACATCGTTAGGTCGAGGATTGCCCTCTGCTAGCAGGTGTGAGAGTCGAGTTGTGAAATTATCAGCTGTCTGTGTCATGCGCAGCTTCTCGACGTCAAACTTTCCTTCCCTTACTGTGCGCACTTTCTTCGTTGCACAGAGGCGTGTGCGTATCTTGGCTGCGACAAGATAATGGTCAGAGTCAATATTGGGACCACGCAGTGTACGCACGTCCAGAACGGTGGAGCTATGTCTGCCGTCAATCAAGACATGATCAATCTGGTTTCTAGTTCTTTGATCAGGGGACAGCCATGTGGCTTGGTGTATTCGCTTATGCTGGAACCTGGTACTACTGATGACCATATTGCGAGCAGCGGCGAAGTCAATCAACCTAGTGCCGTTGGGGGATGTTATATCGTGGAGACTGAATTTTCCAACTGTGGGACCAAAGACTCCTTCCTTGCCCACCTTGGCATTAAAGTCGCCGAGCACGATTTTGATATCATGCTGTGGGCAGCGATCATAAGTCTGTTCAAGTTTATCGTAGAAGGAGTCCTTCTCTGCGTCGTCCGTCTCCTCAGTCGGCGCATAGGCGCAGATAAATGTTATGTTGAAAAACCTCGCCTTGATGCGGATCGCAGCGAGACGCTCGTTCACAGGAGTGAACGCTAATACTTGGCGGCGAAGTCTCTTTCCCACCACGAATCCTACACCACGCGCTTTGCCGCGTGTCTGGCCACTGTAGTATACGTCACAAGGACCGATGGTCGTCTTTCCTTGCCCCGTCCATCGCATTTCCTGCAGGGCGGTGATGTCAGCCTTTGCGCCTACGAGGACATCAACCAGTCGGGCAGCGGTACCGTCCCTTGAAAGGGTCTGGACATTCCCGGTACATGCCCTAATATCCAAATCGTTATGCCTTATTCGTTTTGCCGGGTCGTCAACATTAAAGGGGGTTCTCATCCGAGGCTTTGTATATTTTTTCATTGGAATTAAGTTTTTACGTGGCGGGTCCCAAACCCAGCGCACAACCCGTTTCGGGGTTTTGGAAAATATTTACACATTTATATAGCGAGCCGCTTGCTTCAAGACAGACGCCCGCTTGCAGCCGCACCTCATGGTGAACAGACGCTACGCACTACTACAATTGTATTCTAGATTATGGAAAAACAGAGGATAATCCTAAGACCATATGATTTCCCTCAAACAATAAAGTGAATCTAACAAACTGTCTGTCGGCCAACAGAATCACAATCCCATCCAGATCGGAAGTTATTAGACAAATTTAAATAAATACTTATAACAAAAATATTTTCATACCACACCAACAATAATCCGAAGACATTTATATTGCAAATATTATTACAACTAACGAGCAAACTTTCGTTAGAATTATTAACACGACACATAACAACACAACTATTCAAAATTATAAAATTAATACCGACAATTTAGACGATTATACACTAATTAAAGCTAACACACACAGTAAAAGTTGCACAGATACAGAAAAATTAAACAGACTAACCAAAAATTTTACAAATTTTGTTAAGCTCAATTAACATCACTTTGCACAGAATTCATAGATATATTTGCACTGGAAACAGAACCAATTACTTCTAATAATTTTTATAAACAAAAATTATAAATGAAGGATGACAACCCCGTTTATATTAAAAACTAGCAGGGAACCCGACGTTGTCTGGGTGGATCTGTATTTTAGGGTGGTACTAATTTCTATTGAAACAATTTTTTCACTTTTGCCAACCTTATTCTTGGGTCCAATTCCTCTTCATCAACCTCTTTTCCTTGGCTTTCTTTCCTATGTCATATTCCTTTCTGTCACATATGTTTGGGTTAAGCCCCTATCTCTGTTGGAAATTCCAGTGAAGTTTTTCCGAAATACTTCCTTCCTTCCATCTCCTTAACGTCAGTACCTCATCTGCTCCTACTTTGATACCCATTGATAAAAATGAAGACAAAAAATATAACAATAGTTCAGATGAACTCTATAACATTCCCTTCGTCACTTTCAGTAATTTTAGCCAAGGAATTTCCAATGTGCAGACACAACTTTTCTAGAGTTTTATTCCAGGTGAGAGGCGCGCCTTGTTTTTTTTTTTTTTTTTGAAAAACAAAGTGAATTTTTCTTCATATAAATCTATTTACAAAAAAAAATTGCATAGGTACCTGACTTAAAATGACTATATCTTTTTTGTTTATTGGGCGATTAGATAAAATAAAGTTTAGGGCTCCAAGCTGTCCACCAGGGAATGTCTAATTAAAATCCGTTTCTCAGTTTCCGAGATGCTTACTTTCAAACGGACAAACAGACAGACCATAATTCTAGAAATGGTTCACATGGACCCTGCAACATTCCCTAAGTCACCCCCAGTCATTTTTTCAAGGGAATTTTCAATGAGCAGACACAACTTTTCCAGAGTTTTATTAGAGATAAGTGAATGGATGAATAGATTTAAAAATTTTATTTCCCAAATTTTTTGGTACGCCACTGTACCTATGCCTTTGATTTCTGATTTAGCTGAAATTGGAAAAAAATGCTAAACAAAAATTTGTGAGAGGCACGCTTTGTTATTTTTTTGACAAACAAAGTGAATTTTTCTTCATAGAAATCTATTTACAAAAAAAAATTTCATAGGTACCTCACTTAAAATGACTATATCTTTTTTGTTTATTGGGCGATTTTGATAAAATAAAATTTAGGGCTCCTTCTAAGCTTCAAGCTGTCCACCAGAAAAAGTCTCATTAAAATCCCTTTCTTAGTTTCCGAGATCCTTACGTTCAAACAGACAAAGAGATAAACAGACAAACAGACAGACAATAATTCTAAAAATGGTTGAGATGGACTCTATAACATTCCTCAAGTCATCCCCAGTCATTTTTTCAAAGAAATTTTCAATGTACAGACACGACATTTCTACAGTTTTATTATAGTATAGAAAGTGAATGGATGAATAGATTTAAAAATTTTATTTCCCAAATTTTTTGGTACGCCACTGTACCTATGCCTTTGATTTCTGATTTAGCTGAAATTGGAAAAAAATGCTAAACAAAAATTTGTGAGAGGCACGCTTTGTTATTTTTTTGACAAACAAAGTGAATTTTTCTTCATAGAAATCTATTTACAAAAAAATATTTCATAGGTACCTCACTTAAAATGACTATATCTTTTTTGTTTATTGGGCGATTTTGATAAAATAAAGTTTAGGGCTCCTTCTAAGCTTCAAGCTGTCCGCCAGAAAAAGTCTCATTAAAATCTGTTTCTTAGTTTCCGAGATCCTTACGTTCAAACGGACAAACAGACAAACAGACAGACAATAATTCTAAAAATGGTTGAGATGGACTCTATAACATTCCTCAAGTCATCCCCAGTCATTTTTTCAAAGAAATTTTCAATGTACAGACACGACTTTTCTACAGTTTTATTATGGTATAGATAAGTGAATGGATGAATAGATTTAAAAATTTTATTTCCCAAATTTTTTGGTACGCCACTGTACCTATGCCTTTGATTTCTGATTTAGCTGAAATTGAAAAAAAAAAATGCTAAACAAAAATTTGTGAGAGGCACGCTTTGTTATTTTTTTGACAAACAAAGTGAATTTTTCTTCATAGAAATCTATTTACAAAAAAAAATTGCATAGGTACCTCACTTAAAATGACTATATCTTTTTTGTTTATTGGGCGATTTTGATAAAATAAAGTTTAGGGCTCCTTCTAAGCTTCAAGCTGTCCACCAGGAAAAGTCTCATTAAAATCCATTTCTTAGTTTCCGAGATCCTTACGTTCAAACAGACAAACAGACAAACAGACAGACAATAATTCTAAAAATGATTGAGATGGACTCTATAACATTCCTCAAGTCATCCCCAGTCATTTTTTCAAAGAAATTTTCAATGTACAGACACAACTTTTCTACAGTTTTATTATAGTATAGATTATAGATTACCCCAAACACAAAAAGGAGAAATAACCAAACAAGTAAATAAGCTAATTAAAGATGATATAATAGAACCTTCAATTTCAGAATATAATAGTCCAATTTTATTAGTTCCTAAAAAAACCACTTCCAGGAAAAACAGAAAAAATATGGAGATTGGTTGTTGACTACAGACAAGTAAACAAAAAATTAGCAGCAGATAAATTTCCACTCCCAAGAATTGATGACATTCTAGATCAACTTGGAAGAGCAAAATATTTTTCATGCCTAGACCTTACGTCAGGTTTTCATCAAATAGAATTACACCCAGACTCTAGGGACATTACTTCATTCACTGCCGAAAATGGCACATATAGATTCAAAAGATTACCATATGGATTAAAAGTAGCTCCAAATTCATTCCAACGAATGATGACATTAGCATTCGCTGGCCTTAAACCATCTCAAGCATTTCTCTACATGGATGATTTAGTTGTATTAGGTTGTTCAGAAAACCATATGCTAAAAAATTTAAGAGACGTGTTCTCTACATGTAGAAAATACAACCTAAAATTACATCCAGATAAATGCCTATTTTTCAGCCAAGAGGAAACTTACCTAGGACATAAATGTACAAACAAGGGAATATTACCCGACCCAAGCAAATTTGAAACAGTTCAAAATTACCCAACGCCAGAAACTGCGGATGAAGTTAAGAGTTTCGTAGCTTTCTGCAATTACTACAGAAGATTTGTACGCTAGTCGATACGCTTGTGGGGCAGTCCTTAGCCAAGAACATGATGACAAACAGTTACCAATTGCCTACGCTTCCAGGTCCTTCACAAAAGGTGAAACCAACAAAGCCACAATAGAAAAAGAACTGGCCGCAATCCATTGGGCCATAACCTTCTTCAGACCATACGTCTATGGTAGAAAATTTTTAGTAAAAACCGACCATTAACATACCTATTTTCAATGAAAAGTCCTTTATCTAAGCTGACGCGGGTAAGACTAGATTTAGAAGAGTACGATTTTGAGGTGGAGTATATAGCTGGTAAAGAAAATCATATCGCGGATGCATTATCCCGCATAGCTATTACAAATTTAAAAGATATGTCAGTGGAAGCAAGTAAAATATTAAAAATAACAACAAGATCAGCAGCTAAAAAGACCAGTAATAAAATTGAAATTAAAGAAAGTCACAAAGAGAACAACAAAATTTACGAAGCGTTAAATAAATTTGAAGTAAAAAGACATGTCGAGCTCGTTTTCAATCCTCCGAAATTATATTTCAAAAAAGGAAAGAAAATTTGTAGCAGTTTTGATACAAGCAACCTAATTGTTGAGGATAAGATTGACTTAGGACAATTCTTTACCAGGCTCGAACGAGAAGCCGGCAATTTAGTTGTAGTACAGTTGTCCTTAGGGGACAAATTGTTTAAAAAGAATTATACTGCAGTAGGAAAATTTATGGATATGGGAAATAAAGTTCTCAAAAAGTTAACAATCGCTCTAACCCCAGAGGTTATATGTGGGACAAATCCCGGGAAAATCAAAGAAATTCTGCACAAATATAATGACGATCCTATTAGTGGTGGCCACCCAGGAATAAATCGCATGACTGATAAAATCAAGTAGAAATATAGCTGGCTGAATATGAAAAATGACATAGGAAAATATGTACGGAACTGCATCCACTGCAAGAAAAATAAAATTAATAAACATATCAAAGAACCAATGACAATTACGGAGACGCCTCCGAAGGCATTTGATATTGTACAAATTGACACAGTCGGCCCATTGCCAAGGTCAATAAACGGAAACGAATATGCAATTACCATTATATGCGATCTAACCAAATATTTGGTAGCGATTCCAGTTCCAAGCAAACATGCAACAACGGTCGCTAAAGCCATATTCGAGCATTTCATCCTGATTTATGGCCAAATGAAAAGAATTTTAACAGACATGGGCACAGAATACAAAAATAGCCTGTTCAACGAACTGTGTAAATTGTTAAAAATTGAGCATAAAACTTCTACACCGTACTATCACCAGACTTTGGGTACTGTAGAACGCAGTCACCGGACATTCAACGAATATATGCGTACATACATATCCAGTGACAAAGACGATTGGGATGAATACCTCAGGTATTTCGCATTTTGTACAATACAACGCCATCAACAACACATAATTATTGTCCTTTCGAACTAATATTCGCAAAACAACCACCAAGTTATGAATTTTTGAAAGAAGATAAAATTAGCCCGGTATACAACCATGAGGCACATGACAAAGAAGTAAAATACAAACTTCAAATAACATAGCAAAGAGCAAGAAAATTAATTCAAGAAGCTAAAGAAAAGCAAAAATCAAATTATGGCAAAAATAGCTATAGTAAGGAAATTAAAACAGGAGATTTAGTATTAGTTAGAAAAGAGGCCTCGCATAAGTTAGAGAATAGATATACAGGACACTATAAAGTTAAAACCATTGATAAAAATAACAACTATACTTTAATTCCACATAGTATAGGAGATAGCAATAAAAACAAAAAGGAAATCGTAATCCATAAGAATAGGCTTAAACCAATTTAAAACCTTTAAAAATAATATAGCACTTCATCCATAATAATTTAGTAATAACACCAAAAAAAAAAATATATACATAAGCGCTCCAATTTACCCAATCTAATATACGGCACAAGCCGTATACAAACAAACACAAAACAATGGTAACAAGATCCTAAAACAATTAAAATTTTGTCAACCCAAACAGACATCAAGCGGTTCATTGAATAAGTAAAATAGATATATATAGTTGACTACAAATATATATATCTATTTTTTTAAGAGGGAAGGTGTAGCATTACATAAACACATCGCCCTTTTACTTTAATTGTCATGTGAGCACAAATAATGTATAAACAAATATGAATGAACACAAACAACATTCTACCCAAATCAGTTACATTGAACTCAGCGGGAGTTTATACAAACACTGCACACGCCGCACATAGTGGGGATCTTGTTACACTTGTTCCGACGGTCAAAGACACCGGCAAAGACAGTCGAAATTCCTAACTGAGTCACAACGTCAGTTTGTCAGTGCGACTGTCATACTTATATAGTTATTGCAACCATATGTTGACTTAGCATATTTTAGAGTTATGCATTCTAGTTTATAGGTATTAGTAATATACACATATGTAGGTATACGTTTTAGTTCGTAAATAATTTGTAAGTATTAGTGTAAGAATTTAGTATAAAAGAAAGTGAAATCAATAAAGAAAATCAATCATTGACCAAACTTCAAACGTTTCTATTTATTTGGCTATACTAGCCACGCCCACAATTTTTCGAAAATGAAATTTCTAAAAATGAGGTTATGTTTGGGTAGGTAAGATGTACCTCTATGCAAAATTTCATCAAATTCTGAGGGGGTCGGGTTCAATGCATATTGGGTTTGATATGAAATTCATCATATATAAAAATGAATTGGTGTTCAGTCATCACGCTAAAACTCGAAAACGGCTGAACCAAATTATATACTGCCTTTGGGGGGTTTGTTTGTTATTACCACGCGCAGGTCATGTATTAAAATCAAGACAAAATATTTGTGGGGCGTGGTAGCTCCCATACAATCTTATTGATTCCACCATAATTTATAAGTATCTCATTTTTGTTTATTTTCCCCCAGCGCGATATTTTCATTCTGTGTTGAATTGGGTTTTGTCGTAGCTGCGTTTAATGAGCCAAATTTTTCACAAAAAGATGTCACTACATGGTTCAACGCAGTGTTCAAATTGGGTCGTTTTTTTTTGGGTTTCATACTAAACGCATTAAAATATTAAGAAGTTGCGTCGTTTTTTAAAACGAAGACTCGAAAAATGAAGGCGGTCACAGACTAATAAAATCTCAAGAATACACAAATTTGCGAGGATAGCAGGTTTTTCCATAGGGTGTTAAAATGCGGAGCAAACCCGAAACGTGTAGCTTAAAAGAAGAGGCAGAATAAGAAAAGACGTACAACCACACGATGTGTAATAAATAATAGGGACGATAATGAAGAGGTAGATCATCGACCCAAAACGAAAAAGATACGAAACGATGGTTTGAATTTTACAGCTACAGGAGGCACCGATTTGTGCGATGATACGAAAAATGAATCAGATGGCGTCTGGCATCATTCATACTCAAGAAACACCGAGAGCTGTCGCTGCACATAGAGGTATTTTATCAATCTGGGCGGCCAAAAGTCAATTTTACAAAATGCATTAATGGATTTTAACAATGAATGAAATAGAAAGAGAACACAATAGAGTATTCACTACACCCCCTCTCGCGCTTTTTTGTCGCGTGCGCTACCGCCGTATTGTCGGACAAAAGTTCGTTTCTTATCACACTACACATATCGCGTTCGGCGTTCGGCAAACAACAAATTTAAAAAAAGTTTACTTATTTACAGTTATATGAGTCATTTCAATGATGGAGATTGAAGCTTCAGGTATGTTTTTTTCCAAATAAAAAAATATTTTATAGATTTTGTTCATTAATAAAATTGATCGAATTCTGTTTAAGGAAAAATAGTACATCTTTTAGACATATTTTTTTTATTTGTTAAGCTGAAAGTTATACTTCCAACTCCGTCCAAGCTTGATTTTTTTTTCAGAATGTGTACACATTCTTTGAGATGTAGAATAAAGCGAAATTAGCCGCGGAAAACCGCAGATTAATTAATTTTGGAATTTCAAAAGTATCATTGTACATTTTTTTTAAAAGCGTTTTGTAAACTTGTTATTTTTTGGTTTGTTTAAGGTGGCCACATACAAAATTTCAGCCAGATATCTCAAAAATTGAGGGACTAGTTTGCGTTCAAACAGACAGACGGACAGACGGACATAGCTAAATCAACTCAGCTTGTCATCCTGGTCATTTCGGTATACTTATTGATGGGTCCATCTCTTCTTCTTCTCATACTTACAAAAGTTAGTACTTACAAAGTTATAATACCATTTCATGTTCATGAAAGGTATAATAAAATTTTAACATTACTTAAAAGTACATCATCAGTTTAAAATGTCATCACTTTAAAATGTCTAAAAATAAAAATAAAAGTTTAACATTGCAGTTCTTATATTTAAATAGAGGAGAATAGTTGGTTTGCTTGAAAGGATAAAAGTAAAGAAGAAAAGAAAAGGGAGAACCTATAGTAACAAGCAGGGAAGAAATGGAGGCAAGTGCAGTCACCATAATCACTGAGAACAGAAGTAATGTTGAATCACCTTTTTGTAGTTGCTCCAACTCAAACCTGCTGTAAGAGAAACAGGAAGAGAGTTCCAGAGCCTTACAGCATTAACGAAGAAAAGCCTTGAAGAGGACAAATAAACGTATCTAGGCAAAACAAGTAAGGAAGTCTAAGTTCGGGTGAAACCGAACATTACATACCCAGCTGTGCACATAAAGTGGGCGTGATCGTTCACCGATTTTTCTTATTTTCTGTGGTAGTACTCTACATAAACATAACATGCCTGGTACCTAGTTTCGTAAATCTATCTCACACCGTTCTGAAGTTGTTAGCAGTCGAATTTAAAAATTTCTTGACTCATAAGTGGGCGGTGCCACGCCCACTTTCCAAAATTTTGAAAAAATTATGTAAAGAATATGAAAGTTGATGTATGTACCAAATTATATTATTATAGCGAAATCAGTTAATTAGATATGGACTTTTCAATATTTCCACCTCCTTTCAATATAACTTTTATGAAAAAGTAGGCGTGGTTGCGAAGCGATTTCGTTTATTTCCTATAGCTGAATTTACCACAACAATAGTATGTCCTCTACGAAATTTCGTTATACTAGCATAAACTGTTCTGAAGTTATTAAGAGTCAAAATTTAAAAATTTCTTCAAATATACGTGGGCGGTACCACGCCCCCTTTTCAAAAATTTTTATAAAATCGGCCTTAGAACATCTAAATCAATACATATTGCAAATTTTATCATTGTAGCTGCTTCTAATATTGAATTAACCCATTTTATACGTTTTTCGAAATTTTCGATATGGTCCGATTTTACCCATTTTCAATAGCAATCTATTCTGAACCCAAATAAGTACGCATGCCAAATTTGGTGAAGATATCTCATTATTTGCTCAAGTTATCGTGTTAACGGACAGACGGACGGACGGACGGACGGACGGACGGACATGGCTCAATCAAATTTTTTTTCGATCCTGATCATATTGATATATGGAAGTCTATATCTATCTCGATTCCTTTATACCTGTACAACCAACCGTTATCCTAACAAAGTTATAATACCCTGTGTACAAGTACAGCTGGGTATAATTAGCTTTTTATGCCTGCAAGACTGAGATAATTGTAGTTTTTCGTAAAGATATTGAGGAGTTTTGGTTGCAATTAGTGTGAACATAAATATACAATTGCGTGCATCAAGATACTCAAAAATGCTGCAACCAAGAATTTTTCTTTTCCACGAAGCCATATACATAGCGAGTAATATTGTTGAAAACTAGATCAACTTTTAGAAGCGAAGCAGAATCCAATTGACTATAAATAAGCTCAGAGTATGTTATATGAGGAACTATAAGTTGGATAGCTAACTTTTTCCTAGTCTCCAAAGGCGTGAACGAAGCTGACATCCTCAATCGACGTAAAACACAGTAGACATTTCCCACAACTTTATTCACATGATCAGTACAGCTCATCTTAGAATTGATCACAAAGCCTAAGTTTTTAATCTTATCTGTGAATGAAAGGGCACTATTACCAACAAGTAGTTTAGGGATATCTTCAAAATATACAACACTGTTGCTAATGGGCAACACATATGACTTTTTGGCATTCAAACACAGATAGTTTTCGGAAGCCCAATTCGAAATTGCAGACAAGTCAGACCAATTCGACTGGACATATACAACTGAATGTCATCAGCATACGCATGGACATTTACATATTGACATACAGAGAATACATCATTAACAAACAGACTTAACAAGATAGGACCAAGGAAAGAGCCTTGCGGCACACCAGAGGATACGATACACGCATTGGAAGGAGAATTTTTGCACACCACCTTCTGGGTTCACAGAACTGTTTGAGAATCCAAAGTAGCACTCAAGCTTTTTACAAAGAAGGCCATGATTTACAGAGTCAAACGCGTTGGAAAAATCAAGAAGACAAAGAAGGGTCAGGTCGTTATTGTAAAAGTGCAATCTGATGTCGTCAAGAATCTTGAGCATAGCAGTAGAGCAGCTGTGTTTAGGTTTCAATCCTGACTGCAGTGGACTAAGAAGGTTGTTCTCGTGAACATGTGCCATAATTTGAGCGGCCATTAATGACTCGCACACCTTTCCAAAGGCAGGTAAAATGTTAATGGGCCTGTAATTATTAGGCTCAACAGCTTTATTTATTTTAGCAACAGGAATAATCAAAGCCTTCTTCCACGCAAGCGGGAAGCAGTGGTTGATTATATGGGTGAGAGTTCCTATAATAAATGGCAGCACAAGTTTAGCAAACTTCAGAGAGATCCCATCTTCTCCAACTGCATTGGACTTTATTCTCATTATAGATTTCCACACTTCATGTTCAGAAACTGCCTTAAATTCAAATTTACTTCCCTGGTAGACGCGACTTATAGTACTCGCCATTCGGGCAAGTACTTGAGCTGATAAAATAATCATTAAGAATATCAGGCTCAATATGACATTCTGATGGGGGTTTACCATGGACATTGAGATTCCGCAAGTTACGCCAGAGGTCTTTGTATGGTAGAGCCGGGTTCAACATAGAGTCGCAGTACATCTGCTTATTTTTTTACAGTGGCAGTGGCTTTGTTACGGGCGGTGGTGCCTATTGGGCAACTTTCGGAGGAGGCTGCAGAAGCAAGGAATAAACATTTTAGAACTTACCGCCAAGACTTCGCAAGAAAATTTTCCCGAGAAAACTGCAATAGAGACATTTTTAATCGACTGTTTTGAGGTTCGGACCCTTTATTTAACAGCACTAGAAATGTGAAAGGAGGCAAATTAAAATCATATTTACCTGAAACGTTAAGTTTACTCATTCCGGCCCAACCTAACGAATCTGGTTCAAAAGATAATGAAAAATTTTAACTTTTTCCTGGGTAAAGCCATGTGAAGTGTGCACAGGTAAAATCACTTTATCGACGATTTTGAAAACTATCGTTTCATTGGATAGTGGGCAAAGGGTGACAACAAAATAAGAAATCTGTGGATTGGTATGAAAGGACAAACATTTTTTTATTACCAAAAATGACCGTTTTTCGCACTATTTGACATATTTTCAAAAATTCATTGATTTATCTGCAGTAGTTTATGAGAAAATAATTTTTCAATATTATCATGATCTGAAAATTATCAAAAATTAAACCTCCAATAACAATAACAAAGACACGAATTTTGACGAAATATTTTTAGCACGAGGTTTGAGTCTGGCCCACTATCCAACGAAATGACAAGTTTAAAAATCGGCGGGGTTTTGAAAAAAAACAAAAATTTTGTGCACACTTCACATGGCTTACCCTCCTTTAATTTGTTTCATTTTTCTTTAGTTCTTATTGACGTAAGATTATTGATTGAATTAATTTTTTTTTTTTGCTTCAAATGATGTATTTTATTTGACACCATGAAACTTGCCATTTGATAAATAAATAATTAAAACATTAATAATGATGGCTATTTTATATAATTTAACCTATAAATACCCAAAAAAAATTTAATTTTCTATTTATTCTAGTACAAAATGGTTGTATCTTTAAAGATACCACGGTCATTTAAGGGTTAATAATATAATAGTTCAATAAAAAAAAGTCCATTGTCTGAATGATGATGAATAAAAGTATTAAAGATTATAAAAAACGTTAAAATAGTTTTGGCCGCCTAGATGATCAAAATACCTCTATGTGCGCTGGTAACCGACAAGTACTCGGGTCGAGTACTGATCAGTATGATACAAAAAACTACCAACACTTGTTGTTTTGCTTTGTATTGAGAATAATGAGATGTCAAGAATTTTCTATACGAAGTTTAGTTTTAAAGTTTAGTTTTTAGAATTGAGTTACTAATTTTAATTTCAATAAATTATTAAATTTTATCTTACATAAATACCTTAAACAATTAAATAATTAATTAAATCTTTAATAACTAAAAAAAAACAAATAAAATAATAATTGTTTAGGCCACAAGCCTAAATATTTCTGCTCACCCTCGTATTTCACTATACATCACTATATTTTACTTCGTTGCGATGTTTTACCCCCAACCGGGTTTACGCCGCCGGATAACAGCAAAAAAAGCTAGTATTCGGCGGTGACCGCGAACCAAGTTCGGCCTACTACTCTTACTTTTGTAGCAACCGCCAAGCTGACCGCCACGAAAACCGCCAGCAACCAAACCAGCCGAAGGTAATTATTTTCTACACATAATTCTTTACTGTACATCTTGCACAACATTCCATTTAATTTATTATACCTTTGCGTTTCACTCTTGTAAATAATTGAATTCCATTTACTTGTGTATTTGTATTGTTTACATTACATGAGATCGATTAAATTATAACGAGTATTAATTCAACCGGTATTCTTTATTTCTTTTTCACAATATATTACGAGCGCGACCGACTTTGGAACACGCCGTAAACATTTGGTCCTTTCTCGCCAGGAAATTAATCAACATCAAGTTTTCCAGAAACACAAATTTTCGGAATAATTAAATATTATATCGGAGGAAAACATTAATCCAAATTAATACCAGCGCAAATACAACAAACATATCAACGTTTGAGCAAATATAAAGGCCACACACACTTACAAGCACACAGCGAGTTAACACAAACGAGTTGTGTCACATAATCAAATCACATCATACAGTCGGCAGCCACAGCATATTCAAACAGTCCCGGTCACATCACATACCACTCATCACACTGAAGTCATATCATTAAAAATTTATACAGTCCATAGTCTCTCATCACATCACACAACACTATTACATATCACTTTTCCTTATTTCATTTTTGGTTTACTGACACTGAGTAAGGTAAGTGGTTATTTTTGGTGCACAGTTTTTTTTCTTGTACGCACACGTACAAAAAGTGAATAGAGGTATATTTAGTTTGCAAATCGAAGCAAGTAGAGTTCCTTGTGTTTTAACCGCACACTTAGCACCTTTTGATTATCGGTTAAGTCCCCCACCAGTGGTAAGACTTATCCGACACAACTCAAGGTAGACAGTCAGTGAAGTTTTGTCTCACTTTTTTTGTTTTTTATCACTGCACTGCGCAACCACACTCTGTTTCATACAGTTCAGGTTCCCTTGGTTATCGAAATTCGACGCCAATCCATTCACTTCAACTTGGTTGATGCATTTGCAAACAAATATCACAATATTCACTTTTTTAACACTATTCAACCAGAATTTACACATAATATTACTGGTGTTGGGTGGCCAGGGCTCATTTATTACGATACACCACTTTTAATTGCAAAAATAAAGTTTATTTTCACTCGCAATCAATTGAAATTAAAATATTTGTGAAATTCAATAAAAACAAACTGCGTTCAAAAATTCACGATATTTAAATTAATTAAAATTATGGAGACTTATATTAGATTGTCGGACTCCATTATCGAATTCGAGCAGGAGTTTAACTCCATCCCAACCGATGATCATAATAAACATACACTGGCTATACATCAGGAAGAACTGAAAGCAACGTGGAGAAAGACGAAGGCCGCCTACGATGCCCTTCAAAGCTCAGAGGATTTGTCTAAAGAGGAGTTTCAGTCCATAGTGAATAAAAGAAAGAGTAGTTTTGCAAGCTATTCAAGGTGTGGAGGAGCGATATCTGCGAACCAAAAAATTATGAATCCCCCAGCCGTGAACATAATATTCGTCTCCCACCTTGTGACACTGATGTGTTCAAAGGTGATTATATGTCTTGGCCTACTTTTAGGGACATGTTCAGGCTATATATATACTAAATACACGCCTTACCCCGGTTGAGAAGCTGTATCATCTCAACCAGAAAACGCAAGGGGAGGCGAAGGAAATTGTACGTCGGTGCCCTTTGACAAACGAGGGCTTTACTACGGCGTGGAAAAATGTGCAATAGTGCAGATCACAGATTACGAGAATGCTCGAAATTCAGGGATATGACTCCCGCAAACAGAGTATCGTATATCAAGAGCAATGGTTGGTTGCTGAACTGCCTGTCAGCTGGACACACCGTAACACGCTGCACTAGCCGATACAGATGCAGCATATGTCGCACAAAGCACCACACCCTACTCCACCTGGCAGAAGCTCAGCCAACACCAACAAACCAGACGTGGCGTCAAAACGCCCCAAATGATGGTCCCTCAACTTCCCAGCAAGCACGAGCACATCAGCAGTCTGGAAATACAAATGACAGAACGAATAACGTTTCGTCACATCACACTAATACCACTAAATGCATATTGTTAGGGACCGCACTTGTCAACCTTCACTTTAATGGAGTAAAGTTCTCGGCCAGAGCACTAATTGATTCTGGGTCTGAATGTTCCTTTATCACTGAAAGACTGAAGAGAAGACTAAACCTACCACCTAAGCGTCTGCATGTCCAAGTTTCCGGGATCAGCAATACCCTGTCGGCCCAGGTAAAAGAATCGTGTCTCATTAAATTAGGGTCCCTTATCGATCCTTTAGTCAGCATTGACACAGTAGCCCTAGTCCTGCCTCAATTAACAGGGGATCTTCCAACTTGTCAAGTCAACGCAATGACTCGACAAGAGTTTCCGGATCTGATCTTAGCGGACAAAAGGTTTTTCATAAATGAACCAGTCGACCTCATCCTCGGAGGCGACATTTATCCCCAGATCATACTAGGTGGTATCCGGAAGAACGTCCTTAACACGCTTTTCGCCCAAGAAACTGTCTTTGGTTGGATTTTAACCGGCCGAGCTGAAACATCAGAGCCAACCAATACTCGGGTATCATTTTACAGCGAAATAAGTCTCGATAAGCAATTAACTGCGTTCTGGGAGTTAGAAGATGTACCGAAGAAAAGGGCACTTAACGAAGACAATGCTTACTGCGAGGCACTGTACAAAACAACCACAGAAAAGAACTCTGATGGAAAATATACCGTCGCTCTACCCTTTAAACAAGATTTCCCCGATAATATCTACTTAGGGCCTTCCCTGAAAAACGTTTGCTCTCAATTTTATTGGAATGAGACGCGCTTATCCAAAACACCAATCCTACAGACAGAATACAATAGGGTATTGGAGGAGTATGAGACACTTGGACATATGAAAAGGACACCTACAATCATATCGCCCAACTCCTCCGACTGCTATTTCCTACCACATCACGCGGTGATTAAAGAGGAAAGCACAACCACCAAAGTTCGCGTGGTATTCAACGCGTCATGTCTCACCACCAATGGCATAAGCCTAAATGACGTACTACATACAGGCCCAGTGCTTCAGGCCGATTTAACCATCCTACTACTTCGCTGGCGATTCTTTAGGTATGTCTTTAACAGCGACATCGAAAAGATGTATCGCCAAATATGGGTAAAACCCAATCAAACCCAATACCAGAGAATAGTTTATCGTGCCAACCCCAGCGATCCTATCAAAGTCTATGAACTAAAGACTGTCACCTTTGGAGTTAACTGTGCCCCTTATCTGGCAATAAGGACCCTGTACCAACTAGCCGACGACGTGGAGTCATCACTTCCAATAGCCGCAAATATCCTGCGGACAAGTATGTACGTAGATGACGTGCTGGCAGGGGGTCATAGCATCGAATCAGCGATCAAAGCGCGGGACGAAATCACACAAGCGTTACAGTCAGCAGGTTTTTCCCTACGAAAATGGACATCCAACAACCAGAGAATACTGGAAGGAATCCCAAAACCTCATCTGCTCAACGCAGACTTCTTGGAATTCGAAGACGCGAGTACAGTCAAGACCCTAGGCATTCTATGGAACGCGCATGCGGATTATTTCTACTTCATCGCAATACCAATTGAAAACCACGATAAAATTACAAAAAGGGCAATACTATCCGCAATCGCCAAACTCTTTGATCCATTAGGGTGGCTCGCTCCTGTCATCATAGTAGCCAAAATCCTTATGCAAGGCATTTGGCTTGAAGGGACGGAGTGGGATGAGCTGGTATCTACAGGGACCCTTGAAAAATGGCACAAATTCATGCACGACTACCCCGCAATTAATGATATCCGGATCCCCAGGTGGATATATTTTACACCAACCAACGACGTCGAAATACACGGTTTCTGCGACGCTTCAGAAAAAGCGTACGCAGCAACAGTCTTTCTAAGAGCAAAGATAAAAGATGAAGTCTACACAAACCTATTAGTGGCGAAAACAAGGGTTGTCCCGGTGAAAACCATCTCTTTACCCCGATTAGAGTTATGTGGAGCGGTCTTATTGGCCGAAACCTTGGAATCGGTCCGCGAGAGTCTGAAATTAGGTAATGTTAACACACACCTATGGACGGACTCCACTATCGTTTTAGCATGGATTAGGAAGCCTCCGTGCTCATGGTCAACCTTTGTCGCTCATCGAGTGACGAAAATATTCGAAAAAGTGGGAAACCAATCGTGGCACCATGTGGAGTCTGCATCCAATCCCGCAGACTTGGCAAGCAGAGGACTACCAGCAAAGGAATTAGTCACCAATTCTTTGTGGTGGCAGGGCCCTTCTTGGCTGCAGGAAGACAAGACAGAATGGCCTATTCAAGAAGAGGAGTACCACACAAACATCGAAGAAAAAAGGATCCATGTTCACGCAACTACGCAGATAAAATTACAAGATAGTGTCCTCGACCGGTTTTCCGATTGGTCGAGAGCTGTGAGGGTCCTATCCTATATAATGCGCTTTTATCAACGAACCCACCCAAAAACGAAGTCATCCTTCAAAGTCGGGTCCGACCGCATCTCGCCAGCCGAAATTAAGTCTACGACTCAACGTATAATCCACATTTTTCAAAACAAACATTATCCCAAAGAGATAGCCAATATCAAGTCAGGGAAACCCATCAGTGCAAAAAGCGAAATTCTTCCCCTGAAGCCATTCATCGATAATGATGGCCTCTTGAGAACGGGTGGTCGCCTGGCAGCATCGCAATATTTGTCCTACTCCGAGCGCCACCCTATTATCCTTCCTTATAACTGTCGGCTTACCCGCGTTCTAGTCCAGTTCGTCCATAGAATATCCTTGCATGGAGAGAACCAACTTATGTTGCGTCTCCTCCGTAGGCAGTACTGGATCCCGAGGGTTAAAAATATGATCAGGTGCGTTATATATAATTGCAAAATCTGCACTATGTACAGAAAGCGATCCCACAGTCAACTTATGGGGAACCTTCCCCCAGAACGGACTACTTTTTCCAGAGCCGTTACCAATGCCGGAGTGGATTTCACAGGCCCTTTTGACATCAAATCCTATAGCGGAAGAGGTTGTCGTATGTCAAAAGGCTATGTCTGCCTATTTGTGTGCTTTTCCACAAAGGCCATTCACTTGGAACCGACTAGTGACCTCAGCACTGCCTCGTTCCTGGCTGCCTTCGATAGGTTTATTGCCCGAAGGGGATGTCCAATGAACATCTACTCCGACAACGGAACCAATTTTGTCGGAGCTTCGAGAGCTCTCCGCTCAGAATTCAAAGCTTTTCTAGCTGAAGCTCGCAACCAAACCTTATCTAAACACAGCCATCAAAATCTTACATGGCATTTCATACCGGCAGGCGCCCCTCATATGGACGGACTCTGGGAGGCAGGAGTTAAAAGCTTCAAAAACCACTTCAAGAAGATCGCATCGGATCACAAGTTCACTCTTGAAGAGTTTAACACCCTATTCTGTCGAATAGAAGCCTGCCTCAATTCACGACCGTTAAGTCCCTCCTCCAACGAGCCGTCCAACCTGGAGCCTCTTACGCCCGGACATTTTCTCGTTGGAGGGCACTTACTCGCGCCACCAGAGATTGACGTCAGCGAGAATCGTGCATCACTGGTCAACCGCTGGGAAAAACTAAAAGCCCTACATCAAACATTCTGCAAACGATGGAAAACCGAGTATCTTATCGAATTGCAGAAACGCGTTAAATGGAAACATCCACAACCCAATCTAAAACAAGGAGATCTCGTTGTCATAAAAGAGGACAACTTACCGCCTAACGAGTGGCGATTAGGAAGAGTAGCCAAGCTACATTTCGGTCCTGACAATCGAGTGAGAGTCGTCGAACTCGACACAGCCAAAGGTGAAACCACCAGACCAATTACGAAATTGGTATTGCTTCCGTCCAACACGGCGGAAAGCGAAGCGCAATAAGCCCTAAGACTCCCACCTTATTCTACTCGGGCCCCCGATGCCCCTATATGCATCGGGGCCTAACTAAACCTATGGTTATGGGTTCGAGCTGTATCGACATCCCATAACCCCTTTCAAAAAAAGTTAACTCCTTATCATTTGGTGATACCCCTTTTCTCCTGCGGCCATGATGAAATTTCTCCAATATAATAATACATTTTATTAACGCTATGCATGGATGAAATTTCTGCAAAACGAATTCCTACAATTAACTCTACTGTTTTATAAGAAAAATATTAGAATGGAAGCTAAATTAAATGTTAAAATCGTCAAAAACATTAATATGAGTGGTGCTTTCTGAGGCAAGTCTGAACATTTTTTTTTCGGATCTCGTAAACTTTTTTCGATTGCTTTATTCAACTATAGTTTCAGAATTTTTATACTGAGGTCAAAACGTATCTTTGTAACCTTGCTCGACAATCTTCCATGAAAGTTTTCAGGGTACCTATTTGTAAAAGAAAATACCTATGTGCCCAGTTAAAGAAGTAGTACATTAAAACAATTCAAAACCGTTTGGAACCGGTTCCGGCTTTTGAAACGGTTTCGGTTTCGTTCTTCTTCAGATCAAAATAACGGTTACGGTTTCGGTTTCGGGTTTGAAAAATGAATCGGTTTTAATCGATTACGGTTACGGTTTCGGGTTCGGTTTCAGTCCTTGCTTAATATCAATCCCCGAGATGAAGTGTGTTTCTCGTAGCCGCGCCAATATTCCTTCGATATGAGGAGTCGGGTACGCGTCCTTTTTTGTGCGTTCATTTAGCTTCCTCATATCTACACACAAGCGCTTTTTCCCTGGCTTTTCTACTAGCACAATCGGAGAGCTCCCCGCACTATTGCTTTCTTCGATAACATCGAGGGCCAGCATGCGGTCGATTTCGTCGTAAGCATATTTTTGCTTGACCGGTGACATGGGATAGTGGCGCTGCTTTATCGGAATCGTCTCATCCGCTACCTCTATGACGTGCTCAATGACGTGCGTTCGTCCTAGCCCTAAATCTGCGAACGATGGAAATAGCTTCTTCACGCGCTCCAAGTCTTGAGACTGAGCTGCGGACAACTCGAGCTGTCCCTGGGTATCTAGCTCTGAGATCACCATCGGTGCCACTCC
Source organism: Campiglossa producta (assembly GCA_964058755.1). Classification (NCBI taxonomy): domain Eukaryota; kingdom Metazoa; phylum Arthropoda; class Insecta; order Diptera; family Tephritidae; genus Campiglossa; species Campiglossa producta. The sequence goes on along the minus strand of CAXKVI010000006.1, from coordinate 13,657,125 downwards.
GAAGGCGTCCCAGAAGTCGATGCCCAGGTACAACTCCTGTTTTAAGCTCGGAACCAAATAGAGCGTCAGTGGCTTTGTTTTGCCTCTCCAGGTTACGGAGACGTCGATTTTCCCTACAACTGCTTGCGCCTTCCCGTCCGCGGTCCTCAAATTGTCATTTAACCTGCGCAGCTTGTTTCCCATTTTCTGTTCCCAAGCGCGCGCCACAGACCCCAGACAACTTATCGACGCTCCACTGTCCAGTAGACCTTGTATGCTGGTACCCTCGATGACCACTTGAGTGTATGGCCGGTTATCACTGGAGTCGCGTATCACTGATTCCTCAATGGACCGCGCTTCTCTTCGTCTTACCCGCGCGCGCCTCCGCAACTTCAGGATTTTCGCCCATTTGCTGCTTGGCCCGCGTTCCGGGTTCGTTATGTTATTTTCGCCGCTCACAGCCTCCACTCCTTGCGCTTCTCCAAAAATTCTTCTTCGCGCTGCGTCATACCGGTCTTGCCTTTCCTTCAGCGTTAGGTGAGGTACTAGTCCGCGCGTTGGTTCCGCTTGCTCGTTTTTCAAAATTTTGTTTGGGTTATTTAAAAAAAATGTATTGTTCTGTCCGGTTGTTGTTGTTGTTTCGGCCTGATCCTTATGATCCGGCAAGTCATAATTGGTTGATGTTACTTCTCCGGGGTTGTAAGGCGTTGGCAAGGCTCCCCGGTTTTCTCGCCGCCCCTCTGGTTTCCCGATAGGCACTCCTCGCACAACTGCTTACTAGATTTATTACATTTATAGCAGATCATGCTATGTATGCGGCCATCGCAGCAAGTAGCGTCAGTCTTCTTCGGCGCGAGTCCTTCCCGGTTCACCCCCATCGTTTCCTTACGCGCCGATCTGTCCCTCGGTCGTTGAAAGGCCTCCAATGCCTCCAGCGGTTCCTCCTCATCGGCCTCCATCTCGTCGATCGCCTTCCTACGCGCGGGTTTCAGTTCAAATTCCGCCAGGTGCTTTTCTGCTCGGCGGCACTCTTTCCGCAATTCTTCCAGCGAGGTAATTTGGCAGCCAAAGATTAAATTCTTTATGCGCGGCCTCAAGTTTCGACGCATTAGGTTGACCAAACTTAGCTCCGGTAGCCTCGTTCTCATGGTCAGCTCTAGACCTCTCACTTCCGCGTAATATTCCTCGAATTTTTCGGTGTATCCTTGTTTCCGTTCATTCATGGCTTGGCGGATCTCTTCATCGCAGTCGGCCCTGCGGAAGTGCTCCACCATCGCCGCTCGGAACGCTTGGAAGTCGATGACACTATCTTCCGGGTGTTCTTCGGTATACAAACAATACCACTCCTGCGCTTGACCCTCGAGCACTAAATGGAAATTGGCGTATAGGTCCGGCGACGAGATATTGTGCTTCTTCCGCAGGGTGTCGACACGAAATAGGAACCGCTCGATCGGAATCGCTTTTGGACCACCATTGAATTTGAGGTGCCAGTCCCTTATCGCCTTCGTCGCGCCCCTTTCGGTTCGCGTGACTACCAAGTCATGTCCGCGCTCCGTGTTTGCCATCGTCAATCTGCGACTTGCGCCTGTATTCTGCACGCGTGCCGTTCCGTCCAATGCGTTCGCGCTATCGTCCTGTCTCCTTATCCCGCGTTCCGCTTCCAACACCCAATCACCACGCGTTGGTGATGCGCGCTGACGCGCGCCTGCGTTTTCATACCACGCTGTTGCACGCTCACGCGCGCCTTCCACTTCCAGCTCCGATATTCTTCCCGCCAAACCTTTCATTTCCTTCTTGAGTGTCTGCACTAATCCATTGACCGCTTCCGTAGTCGAGCGACTCACTTCCAACTGATGTTGGACAAACATTAACTCAAATCGTTGCATGAAATCGTTGCCAAATGCGCTGGGTGGTACTGCCTTAGGACTGTCACCAGTATCTAGGATCTCCACTTCTACATTCGAACCTGGCGACCTCGCGCCCGTTCCTACGTCGTCACTGTCTTCATCGTTGTTTCCGCCGCGTTGTTCTTCGCTTTGCTGTACGCTATCCGCATCGCGCCGCTCCTCGCTCTGCTGCTCTTTGTCGTTAGGCGCCATGTTCTGTGCCTCCATTGTTGTCAAATCAATCGCGTTGTGTGCGCCCAAAGCGATCTTCTTATCACTTCTAAGTCCCTGCTTTTTCCGTTGACCAGGCACTTAGCGCGATGTAGTAAACAAACAAAAATACCAACTCGACGCGCTTGTATCTAGCTGAAGTGCGCGCGCTCCACTTGAATGCGCGTTGAATCGTTTCGTCCTTGCGCGACGACAGTACCGCGTATAAACATTAATATGACTAGCAGCAGCTACTACTCGATGATCTTTGACCCTCGGATCACTGAGCGTTTGGCCGGTGCCTAAAACCACAAGAAGCTGAAGCGTTCGACAGCGCTGCTATCAAGCGTCAGCCGTTGTTGAATAAAAAAAGAATTAAGTGTACGCAGAGTGACTTTTATTTCCGGATCGCCGAGAAATAACCGTAAAAGATGCGCGCACCTACGCTACTAGTAATGACCGACGAATAGTTGATAGTTAAAAAAAATTGTGTATAAAGGTGTGCAAATATCCACCAATTCGTTTTTGTTAACGAAAACAAAAAAATTAGCTTCACCCCGTTGGAATGAAAATGTACGTGGTTTTACAAACGTGTAAATGTTTCATAAACGTGTAGGTAAATGAAATTCAAAAATAAAATTGAAAAAGGAAAAATAAAAAAATCAAAGTGGTGACTTGTCCTTCGGATGCGGTTTCTGTCTACCCTAACGTCGTTCGTCTATTTACGTACCCCTCTAAAGTCGTCCGATCCCCACAAACCCATAGATACTATTAGCTGGCTCCAATTTGTCCAACTATGCTACCTACCAGCTTGTTTCCCCCAACCGAATCCTACCATGCATACTATCGTCCGCTCTAACATTGGCAAAACGAGCTACGCATGGCCTCGATCCCCGGTGAATAAGGCTCCACACCTGCCACTATTGTGCTGCTCAAACTCAGCCAACACAAGCTGAAACAGGTCTAAAGCCCGTTCACCACTCCCCCCACATCGATACTATTGATCAGCTTTATATGCAGCCAAGTCAAGCTACCGATGCTTCTAAATATTGGAAAAGAAAAAAGAAAGTTGTGTACATTTGTAAGTAGCGAAAATTTATTTGTTAAATTTTAACAACCCCCTAAATCTGCATAAAAAATGATAAATTAAAAGTGCACGAGATATTCCCAGGCGTGTCCGAAAAAAATATTGAATAAGGCTCCACTGCGGTGTTAGGCTGTGGGGCCCCACGTTGGGCGCCATTTTGTTACGTACGGGGGGAGAGATGTCAGAGGTTAGGCATGAAGACGCCTGATGGCCCCACTCTGTGACGTACGGGGTTGTCAGACACGCGAAGACTGCTATTGCTTACCATCCTCATCATGCATGCCCAAGATACCACGGTGGGTACGCTTGCGTTAAGCTCGAACTAGCTCGCCGGACTATGGGGTGGTTCTTGTGGTCCTGGTGCATGCCGTCCGCACCATACAAAAAAATTCGTACCCTAATTGTACTACCTGAGAATATCGCGCACTTACCCGTTTACCATTTGGCCAGTGGTGTTATCTGGCCGGTCTTGTCTATACCCATACCCAACCATGGTCGACAGTGGCACTGATTTTTAGTCGACCCCAATATGCAGTTGATAAGCTACTTACGAATTCCCTTTACCCCTAACTGTCGTCATCATGTCTGTCCGTCTACACCCACACCCGAAGTAAATAGTCACCATTTACTGTCACTTAGCAATCCATAACAAACTGTTTATTGACCTGCACTATGCCTTTAAAGTTGGCTTAACATTACTTTTGGCCTATTCAAGCGGCCTGTATTGCTTAAATTTATTGTATATTTAATTATTCAAAATGTATCAACAAACAATATAACGAGATCTCACTTACTTACGCCAAAATCGGCGTGATCATTTCAAAACAAAAGTGTGCTTGTAATAATGGCAAAATGTATATGTCTTGTATTTCTACGACGTGAATCCGCATCAGTGGTTATCGCTTTACTTTTGTGCTTTTGGTTCAATATGCGTTATATATACGCTAAAACCAATTTACTCTCGTGCATACATATCTATTATATATGAGCGCACTGTTTAAACACACTGATGCGCAGTCACCTCGTTGAAACTATTAAAGCAATTAAAACATAGGGGCAGGGGTCGTAAGGGATATGGTTATCAATAGACCACCAACCTAGCGTATATGCCTACCACTCTAACAAGACGTCTTGCACAGGCTTGGGTCACGCCAAGCTCAGCTACCTATTCACCCTACTACTCCCTTCCGCTATTATGCAAAGACAAACCAAAATTATTAATTATTACGCAAAAAAAAATTACTGTGAGATCACGCAGTCACAAGTTTGAGTAAACTAACTAAACCAAACTAAATAACTAATCTAAGTACATATGTATGTATGTATGTATCAATATTTCATCGTTACATACAACAAACTCCGACCGACAAATGTCATGAGTTGCTATGCTTCTAAGCACTAAAACAAAATTATGTATTGGACAATAACGTTGTCGAGAGCCAAGAAGAACGCGGTTGTGTACGCATGTACGTATATATATACTATGGTTCACGCTAGCATTCGCTGCAGCTACCGAGATGTTTAAGCGTTCAGCAGAACCCGTCCGCCAGTGCGCGGAAACAACTGACCGCAAAGTTGACTGCGGGTGTTTGTATGAGTAACGCCAGATGCCGCGGACACGTTACAATAGGAGTTGCTATTTGCTTTAACGTTGACGTACGTCACGCAACTGACGCATTGGGGGACTGATTCTGTTTCCCGCTTTAGGCTTATAAGTGGCTCTGCTGAGCGAGTGGTTACAAACGAAATCCGGCCCTAAATAAACTACTCTAAATAATAATAATCAAAACAATATTTGTGTAAATTGGTCAATTGACCGTAAGTTGTTGTGAGCCACGCAACGCTTGCACATAGGTATGTACATATATTCCAGTCCGCACTCGCATTCACTGCGATGCTTCTTTTGCCAATTGTTCCGGCAGCGACGACGTGTCACCACCCACTGCTCAAAGGCCCTCTCGCTTATGCTGCTACTGAGCTGTTGTTATTGATAGCTCGCTCTGCACGAGCGAATGTGACCAAAGCAAAATCCAATGGACACTGATTTTCAACGCGCTACGTGGCACTATTCACTGCGCAACTACGCTCTCACTTATGTTGCTATTGAGCTGGTATTATTGATAGCTCGCTCTGCACGAGCGAGTGTACCCAAAACGAAAGCCACTGGAAATAGATTTCCACCCCGCTTGTGGTAATAGTCATTGCGGGCTCGTTCACTTAAAAACTAAAAACCTGTATAGGACTGTGCTGTAGGGTATTAATTCCAACGCTGCCGGAAGATTTCAACGTGTGATCAACACCGCTGGAGTTTCAAGCTTGACAGTTGATTTTGGTTGTAACGTTGTGTTTGCTGCTGCGCTGCTTGTACTTCTTGCCGCTGCTGCGTTCAACGTTGTCAGCCGCCTTTGCAAACAAGTGCAATGTTTAATAAATAATTGTATTTGCGGAATGTTCCACTATCTGGATAAAATAAGTGTATTAGCAACTCCTTCTGGCGCTTGTCTAGCGTTTCAGCTTACTTACCCCCGTGTTTTAGCTACGCAGCGTTGTGATTTTTAGGTTGCAGCACGTATGTGTATTCTTTTTGCTGGAAATAACTGATACAGCCGAAAATGAATACTCACGTCCGAAACTAGAGGAAGATCTTTTTATTTTTTCAGCTATACATTACAAAGCTGCGATGAATACTCACATCAGTAAAATGTAATTTTTCAGAGAGCTGGTGTTTTTTCGTCCACGTTCTTGAAGTTGTTGGTTAGAAAGGAAGCGGAAATGCCGAATTTGGCATGTCGACCGTGCTAATGTCAAAACGATGTCGAATGTCAAATCGAGTGCATTCAGTGCGTTTACGCGCAGGGTCGCATTAGCTGATTAAAATATCGTTCGCCTATAAGGTGACCGCAACATACTACTGATGACCATATTGCGAGCAGCGGCGAAGTCAATCAACCTAGTGTCGTTGGGGGATGTTATATCGTGGAGACTGAATTTTCCAACTGTAGGACCAAAGACTCCTTCCTTGCCCACCTTGGGCAGCGATCATAAGGCTGTTCAAGTTTATCGTAGAAGGAGTCCTTCTCTGCGTCGTCCGTCTCCTCAGTCGGCGCATAGGCGCAGATAACTGTTATGTTGAAAAACCTCGCCTTGATGCAGATCGTAGCGATACGCTCGTTCACAGGAGTGAACGCTAATACTTGGCGGCGAAGTCTCTTTCCCACCACGAATCCTACACCACGCGCTTTGGCGCGTGCCTGGCCACTATAGTATACGTCACAAGGACCGATGGTCGTCTTTCCTTGCCCCGTCCATCGCATTTCCTGCAGGGCGGTGATGTCGGCCTTTGCGCCTACGAGGACATCAACCAGTCGGGCAGCGGTACCGTCCCTTGAAAGGGTCCGGACATTCCCGGTACATGCCCTAATATCCAAATCATTATGCCTTATTCGTTTTGCCGGGTCGTCAACATTAAAAGGGGGTTCTCATCCGAGGCTTTGGTACATTAGTTTTCATTGGAATTAAGGTTTTTACGTGGCGGGTCCCAAACCCAGCGCACAACCCGTTTTGGGGTTTTTGGAAAATATTTACACATTTATATAGCGAGCTGCTTGCTTCAAGACAGACGCCCGCTTGCAGCCGCACCTCATGGTGAAAAAGTCGTTTTCGAAAAATGTGTCAATTAGGGCCTCTGTGAATTAAGGTAACGATATGTACGTACTTGTTAATCGGTTAAGGGAACCAATGTTTTCTTAATACAAACATTCTCTTAAACCATAATTTTTGTATGCATTACTGAAACCTTACACTTTCCCTGTTTTTGACTTATAGCCTGTTCAAGCTAAGCCAGCATTTTGCATTTTAGAATTAAGCCCAAAACGCAGGATTTACTTTGTCATTTTTCATCAAATTGTGATACCAAAAGCAACTAAATGTTACAATATTTTTGCATTAGCATTATTAATGCACATGCACACCCTGTATTCTGCTACGAAATAATCGTTTCGAACGTGAAAAAGTTCCATCACTAGTGGCTTTTTCTTAACATTCTTCCATTCTCTGAAATTCGTAAACAACTGAAAAATTTATTTTGTTGAAAAACTAGCAAATTCGCGCGCGTGTTTTCAAATAAAATTAAAAAAAGTGAAACTACAATTAAAGTGATGCTTGTGAAACAATATAAATAGACCAAATGTATAAAAAAAATCGACTGTTTTGTTGTTTATTGTTGCCGGTCATTTTCAAATTCTTTGAATTTAAATTTGAATTTTCAGTTATTTTAAAATTTCAGTTTGCTTCCGTTTGTTTTCAGTTTTGAGCATTTTCCATTTAAACTTTTTATTTAAATTTCCGTTGAGTAGTTTTCTCGTTATTTTGAAACTTCGTTTAAAATTTTTGATTGAATTTAAATTTAATTGCTATTTTAATTGTACATATTTTGAATTTCAACGGTTTGTCCGTGGCATCCGGGTTTAACCGGATGTTCGTTTACAGAGATTTTGAGCTGTTTTCTGCGTTTGACATGATTAGTATTTTTTCTGTTTATGGAGCAGGAAAGCAAGGTTGGCAAGAACCCACCCTAGCCGACAATGAATAGCCACAGTGCACCACCAGATCATGCCGACCACCTTCCTTGCTGCTCCAATGTAGATGCGTAACCATAACACATAACCGGTCCGACTTTTAAATTAAAAAAAACTTCGCCAATGTGCTGACCAAGAGACAGTTCCAATGATTGGTGGACTATATTCTGGTTTCCAAGGTTGAGACGTTCGATTGGAACCATATTTCTCAGCTGATCCAAATTTTTGCACACCCGACAAGGTAAATTTACTGATTGGTGCGGATATTTGGCATTTGGCCTACGTTAATTGCCGAGGGTATAGGGATCGGCTGACGAACCTTGTGCACTACGTACGCGCCTGGGATGGGTTGTTTTCGACCCTGCTAAAGTCAATGCAACGCATGACCCCAAAGGCGCTTTCTGCGTCAGCGTGGACGAGCTACTACATAGGTTTTGGCAAGTTGAAGACAGTAGTCCTGAAACCAACCTCTCTCTAGACCCATTTGAGCGTATCCAAAACAACCAATGGGGTATCTCATTTCATTTAGAGGTAAAAATTTGCAATATGGCAACACATCTTGTGGCGAGAGTCTCCATTAGACCCACTATGTATATTTGAGTTGGCAACAGTAACTTATGGCATGACGGGTGGTCCATACAATGCGACTCATTCATTACGACAATGTGCGGTCGATAATTTCGGGATTTTCATCAATAACTATCGTGCAGTCGCAGCCCGGAACAGCATATTAAGTGGATTTTATGTTGACCACTACCTGGAAAGTTTTGATTCTACTCAAGAAGCTATTCACCGCGCTCGAGATGTTGAAACGATTCTTCGGAGAGGTCAGTTCATTCATTGGAGTTCGAACTGTGCTAGAGCATTTGAAGCTGTTACCGTCTCCAGGGAATTAGCGGCAACTTGAACTAAGCGACTCCAAAGCAACAGTTTTAGGCTTACATTGGGATCCACCACACACCGTTGAACTATTTTTCAAGGTCAGAATCTCGGACATTCATCTACCCCCAACTAAGCGCCATATTTTGAGTGACGTAGCTAAATTGTACGACTCTGTAGGAATGCTCGTTCCACTTGTTGTTTTAGAGAAAATATTCATTCACACGTTGTGAAAGGCAGATCTGAATTGGGATACTCCGCTGCCAACCGAATTGCGAGATTCACGTATTGAGTCATATTAGGGTACCTCGTTGGTTGCATATGTCGTCGTCTGTATCGGTTACAGTTCGTGGGTTCTGTGACGCCAGTGTGGCATATATACAAACGAATTCAGACGTCAAGTGTTGGCGCTACATCCGTTCCGAATTCAATCCGGCTGACTGCGCAAGTCGAGGAATAATGCCAAATGCTCTTCAATGTCACCCACTATGGTGGACTGCTATACTTCGTGTGGCGGCAGCCTGTGGGTTAATGCCATATGGTAAAAGTCTGAACACCGCTGTATTTGTGTGTTAACAGCAACGGAGTTTCCCTTGTATGTATGTGTTAGTAACGTGACGAAAGTCAAATGCATATATTTAGATGTATGGATATGCATCTGTTAGTATGGGTGAAATTTGTGTCGTGAAAGTATATCTGTCGTGTCCCGCTTTCTGTATTGTATGAGTGTCCTTCGTCTTTGAGTGAGAATGGTGAAAAGCAAAATTTTCCGCTAATGGGGTACGATCGCTAAACGACTCCATTCCCAATCTTAAATAGAAAGTGGAGTCTAAAGAGATCAGTGCGTTTTGGTTTTGCTAGTACGGGAGTTAGTTAAAAAGTTAATATCATATACCTATACCTACTGAGATTACAAAGTGTCTTTGTATGACACCGCAATAACGGGTCACAACCAACGGCGCCGGTATTCGACCGCTATTCAGGTACCTTTAAAATAAGAAGGGGTCAAAAGGGAAGTGAAGCAAGCACAACACAAAAAAAAATGAAAAAAGAAGCAGAAATTTTACCAGTTAAAGAAAACGAAAAGGTGTTTGAAATATTTGAAAATAAAACTTAAATGTTAAATAAATCTTAGGTAGGTAGGTAGGTTGCAGTGGCTGCTAATATACGGACTAGCACACATAGGCCCCGTAGGTCCCGTTGTGATACCACAAGGATCTGAATGAACCCCTACTCAAACCATTTCGTGGATGCTGCGAAGCGCAGAATATCCTTTGGTTTAATTTTTGAAAATTCGCCCAGGTGATAGAAAATACCCGACCCCAGATATTTTAACCTCTTGCCCAACGCAGGACATTCGCATAGAAGATGCCTCACCGTTTCAGGCTCCTCCTCGTCTTTGCAACTTCTGCAGAAATCATTGTAGGGTATGCCCAATCTTTCCGCATTCCTGCCTAAGCCTATATGCCCTGTGAGAAGTCCCAAGAGTAATGAGAGCTCCTCCCTTCTTAGCTTGGGCAGGTCTTCCGATCTACCCGGTATAATCTCTGGCCACACCAGTTTTGTATGATTGCAGGTACCTATATTCTCCCATCTATCCCTTGCCTGTTTGAGGAAAATGTTCCTCGTTAAGAGCTTGCTGGTCGCGAGCGGCATACCTAAACCCTTCCAGGACTGTGAAAGCGGGACGGATGTGCCCCCTCTAGCTAGCTCGTCTGCCATATCATTTCGCGGTATGCCACTGTGTCCAGGCACCCAGGACTGCATTCAGTGCCTCCTCCGCTGTTGTGCGTAGCGCCGCCCTGCTAACACATATGAGCGCGCTTCTCTGCACTCTTTGGATTATGTTGACATTGGAGCTCTTCTCCAGGCCCGTCCACCAGACCAAGACCCCGCATAGAAGAATTGGTCTAACCACGGCGGTATAGAGCCAAAGTGTGACTTTGGGGACAGCCCCCCTCTTTGCCCTATGGTCCCCCGACAAGAGTAAAGGGTCACCAGAGCCTTTTTAGCATGCTCTTGGATGTTCTCCTTCCATGTGAGCTTTTTATCGACAATTACCCCCAGGTATTTTGCGGAATCACCCACTTTAAGGGTGGTATTGCCTAATATTGGTAACCGCAACGCTGGAATTTTGTATTTCCTAGTGAACAGTACCAGCTCTGTTTTGGCCGGGTTAACACCTAGACCATTATTCCCAGCCCACTCTTTAACGAGCCTAAGATTTCTTTGCATAATATCGCAAAGCGTTTGTGGATATATACCACTCACGACCACTGCCAGGTCGTCAGCATACGCTACAACTTTAGACCCCCCCTCCACCACCAAGGTTTCCAACAGTCCGTTAACTGTAGCTACCCATAGAAGAGGCGAGAGGATCCCACCTTGCGGCGTGCCCCTGTTGACCACCCTGTTTACCGAAGCCCCAGCACGAATGACACTAGATGAGGCTCGCTATCCAGGGTAGTCAGGGCTGTCGTTATCGCTTCTGGCGTGACGTTATTGAAAGTCACTTCAATATCCAGAAAGGCTATCAATGTAAATTTCTTATTCGATAGGGATTTTTCTATGTGCGTAACAATATAGTGTAACGCTGTTTCTGTGGATCTACCTTTCATGTACCCATGTTCCGATGGTATTATTTTGCTCTCTAGCTTATATCTTACGTGGGGCTCGATTAGCCTCTCCAGTATTTTAAGTTGGAAGGATGCCAGACTAATAGGTCTGAAGTCCTTTGGGACAACGTGGGACGTTCTACCTGCCTTTGGTATACAAATTACCCTAGAGTTCCTCCAAGGGCTGGGGATATAATTGACCGATGGCCCATTCAATTCTTTTATGGTCAACGTACTGCCCTATATCATGCACATCATGACCCCTAGAGGGTTGATACCCATTGTCGCTTTCCGCTTCGGGAAAGTGGATATTAAGGAGAAGTTGCAGAGTTTCCTCCCCCGTATTAGTCCAAGACCCATCAGGTCTCAGTAGACACCCCGGCGCACTATGCGGTGATTTAGATAAAATCTTACGTAACCTAGATCCCTCTGATACGGATTCCATTCCGCTGCAGAAATCTCTCCAGGAGGTTCTTTTAGATTTCCTGAGTTGCCTTTTGTACTCTTTAAGATGCTCCTTATAAGCTGCCCAATTCCCATCCTCCGTAGAGGCTTTTGCACTCTTAAAAGTTGTCTACATAGCTTCCTATATCTGTCTAGTTCGGGGTTCCACCAGGGTGGTTTCTGCTTACCCCTAACTCTTTTAATGGGGCAAGCTTTATCTAAAGCCCCCTGACAGGCGTTGGTGAACTTATCCACCAGTTCCTTTAATTCTTTAGTATCCCCAGGCATTACGGTGCTGCTAGTTGAAAGGTACCTATCCAGTTCCTTATTGTACAATTGAAAGTTGGCGTTCTTAAGATTTCTATAGGGGGAGGAGATGGACGGCACGCCTTCTAACTCAAAGCTGATATAACGATGGTCGGAGAAGGAGTGCTCATCATAAACCTTCCAGTTCCCGACCATACCCTCCGCACTTCTTGAGCAGAACGTGACGTCCAGGACCTCCCTTCTATTTTTAGTGACAAAAGTGGGTTCGTCACCCCTATTATATATAAAGATATTGTGAAGTAGAATAAAATCAAAGAGTAACTCACCTCTGTCATTCGTATCGCTACTGCCCCATGCCGGGTGATGTGCGTTAGCAATCGCTCCCTACGATGAGTTGCTCGCTTTTGCTTAAAAATACCTTCCGCACAGCCGTTACGGGGGATGGTGCATCATGTGCCATATTCGGTGAGATCAGTGTACATGCGGCTCCACTGATCTCTACTTGAATTGTAGTGGTATCCTCATCACTAAATTGAGGAAGAAGTAAAATATGTATATTAGATTTTAGTAAAATACAGGCTCTAGGTTTCCCCCCAGTGGTCCCACTTACCAGTGAATACCCTGCTGCTTTTAACCCTCATTGTTAACAACAACAACAACCCGCATATATTGTGTCCTACAACCCAGGGCTCCTGGATCAGGACTATGTCAGCTGCTCCTTTTGACGTAGGAGGAGCAGCAGCGCAGCTGACGCTGCTTTACTGTGGTGGAGGTTTATTTGTAGAACCCGCACCATCATGGTTACAACACTCCACCACTGAGATGTTGCCGCAGTCCTCATCGGACATTGGATCATCCCCTGTGTGTTCCTCGCACCAATTCCTAAATCCCAGAGAAGAGGGGAAGGGCGCCAATGAGGAGATCGATGCTAAGTCGTCCCCTTTCGGCCCATCTAACTGATTGGCCCGGCAAGGTTCGACATCAACATCGCCCTCCCCATTGTCGTCCTTCTCCAGCTCCGCCTCTAGGTCGTTCGCTGACCTCAGGTCACTGGAGTAAACCTTAATTTTGACTTTCAGGAAGCCAAAATGTACCATCCCTTTCGTCCTTTCCAGGAGGGGGAGGCACTCCCTGTTCAGCATCAGCCTTTCTTGGCACGTTTCTTTATCACTCGCCCCCAGATTGAGCACCTTCCAATTACTGGTTGGAAGTTCTGGGTTATAGGCCCTGAAAATGTCTAGGACCTTTTCTGGCTCCGCCGGCTTGGATGGAATCCAAGCCCAAGCCCTTGGTCTACCCGGGATATCGCAAAAATCGACCGCCTTGATTTGTGCACCGGGATACACCTCCTTCATTTTGGCTATTGCCAACTTATACATCGCGGCAGACCGCGAATCCTCACAGGCCACCACCTTGCCCGTTCCCTGGAACCAACCCACTTCCTTCCAGGGGATGGCACCAGGGGATGGCACCAGGGAGCTCGTTCAAGCTGCTGACCGCGTGGGAAGCCATCTCGGCTCGCACCCATTCCCACTTCGGTCGAAGGGACCTCTCGCCTTTGGGGTTAGCATCGTAGATCCCTAGAAGTGTGCTTCCTTTAGCAACTTCTGCAAACGAGGGACCCTGGACTCTAACCCTTTTGGGGTTTGAGGTACCATCCGCGACCTCCATGGACCTGTTCCGTTTCGCGGCCCCCTCTTCGCTCGCCAGACGACTACCATCGAAGTCCGGGAACGATTAACTTAGCCCACTCAAGCTCTGCTTTGAGTTCTGCCACGTCGCCAGGCAGTGCCTTGGCTAGCAGGTCGGGCGTAAACCAGGATCTCTCTGGTTGTGGCCCATCGTAGGCCTTTGAGAACGCAGTGGGCGTGGGGAAGGGGTTTCTCGGGGCGTGCGCACCGGCTTCGGCATTCCCCCCAGTATCGAGCCGATTGCTAAGTGCGCCTCCGCTAGCAGACACCGCTCCCTTGGCTACCCCCCCTACGCTCACTGCTTCCAGTGCATTTGTAGAAGTGGACTCCGGTATAACCTGGAGACCACATGAATTATTAAATTCTGGCTGGTAGAGGCGCCCTGTAGCACAAGAGCGCCGTAAAAAATGGGGGATGACCCCTCCGACTTTTTAAAAGTGTCGGCCTCCTTTTCTTTATGTTGTGAACTCCCGCCGTTTATTTGTTTATATTCATGAACTTTCATACATGTAAAGATTTCCATATTTAATTTGTATTTTCATACTCTGCTTTAAGTTTTCTTTGTCTGACTTATTTGCATACTCTGACTTAATATATAGATAACCAGGGGAATGTATGTTGGTAGATAATATCCAAACTCTTTGTTTTACTTATTTATATACGTATTAATTTGCGGTAGTTCATCAGAGTTGGTGAGCATGTAACGGGCAATGCAGTATTGTCTCTTTGCTTTGCTATTCCCGCAATACAATGTATATACATGGGTAACGCAGCTGAGCTACATATTTGTTCAGGGAGTTATTGCAATTTGTGCATATGCTTACCGCAAATCTCCTCGTTTCTATTGTGCGTACATTTGTAATTGTAACTTGGCTAAATATTCAGCCGACCGGTAGGCACAATTCAATGTCAAATTTAGTTGCCGACCAAATAGAACACGGGAAAGACACACTGCGGTAAGTAGCTCCCTTTTTATGTTTGTAATAATTTATTAAATGTTAATTTTGTCTTTAGAAATAAACTGAGTGATTGCCGGAATGGTTTCAACAACTACGTAGCCTTACTTATTGTCGTTTTCCACCACTCAAGTTAAATTCGCCAGCGGGTCGGTAACTCTTTATTTAAATTGAAATCTTCCATACTAAAACCCACGAGTAGCGGAGAAAAAGGTCGTCCACCCCGAGCAGAGATCCGCAATACTCGGGGTAAGGCCAAAGATTACAACTAGGAGTGGCCATAATTCCAGAGGGCACCGTTCGAGGCTGGGCTATTTAAAAGGGCCCCCAGCCAGGCTGATCCTCGGCACGGTTCATGACGCATGACACCTTGATCCGGCCCATAACCTCCAGACCATAGTCAAAAAACCAGTTCAATATGCCAGAGCTATTGAGAGAGCTAAGACGTATAGCTGTGATTCCTGGTCTCAGCTGGATACCTTCCGCGCATGTGAGAACTAGTGTACCCACTTAACAGAACAACTGTGGTATCCATTACCGGTCGGAACCCTCTTGGAGGGCGAATCCTCGTACTCTCAAAGCATCGGCAGCAACTCGAGCCTCAACAGTCCGAGTAAGCATCGCAATCAAATACGCATACTCTCAGCGAATGTACAACGTATCATTATGCACACAGATGCTGAGCGTGTAGAGAGCGTTGACATTGATGCGCTGCAGCAACAGCCTGTGCGTTTGCAGAACCCTTTGAACTCGCCTGCGCTGCAACACCGTTACATTAAAAAGAAAGTAGCGTTGCCAAATGCGACCTCTACACCGAATGGCGTGCACAAAGTGAAGCTTTCACACATACCGCTCTCAAAGATAACGGGAAAACTGACGCAATCGGGTAACGAACTAGTTGAGACCTTCGACTCCAGCTCGGAATACTTGGAGAAGCTTCTCAGCAAAAAATTCATTTGCTTTGCAAGTGCCGTTCGGAGTCGGAAAAAAACTGTAGGTCCCGCGAACTTGTAGCAAAAACTCAAAAGCAACACACCACAAGTTGGAAAGAGAAGCTCGGCTAAAAATCTCGTTAGAGGTTATGATGACCTGTTGGTATATCGCCGCCATTAGTTTTTTTTTTTTTTTATATTAGTTAGTACTAATGTTTGAATAACGAGGAGAGGGAGCAACGATTCCATTTTTAATTACATCATTTGTCGCGCCTTTCTCTTGTCTCAATAGTTAAATTTAATTTGTTCCTGTAAAATAACTTTTATCATAATTTCCGAAATATTTTTCTTGCCTTAGTTAAATTTCCGAATAATTATTTGATTGCATCACTATTACAAGTCCGAGCCACCCTAATATTAACTTCTTTGCCTATTCATATTGCTTTTTAATTATAATTTCCTTTATAGCTACTGAAAAACTTCAGCTCAGTTACCTATCTTAATTTTATTATATATATATTTTTTTTTTTTGAACTTCGAACCATCCTAATATTAACTTTATACCAAGCCATTGCCTTTTTTTACCAAGTTAGTCTTTCCTTTGTATTTATTAAAAAAAACTAATGGCGGCGATATACCAACAGGTTATCATAACCTTTAACGAGATTTTTAGCCGAGCTTCACTTTCCAACTTGTGGTGTGTTGCTTTTGAGTTTTTCCCACAAGTTGGCGGGACGTACAGTTTTTTGCTGACTCCGAACGACACTTGCAAAGCAAATGAATTTTTTTGCTGAGAAGCTTCTCATGGCAGAAGTACACCCGGAGAGTTTGCCAAACTACTGCCGAGGGGCGACCCCCTGTTACTTTTGCCGGGCATCGAACCGAGACGACGTGGTGTAGAAGGCCGAACACTTAACCGCTACACCACGGCGGCCGCATTTATTAAGCATTTCGTTTTAATCAATAATCGTCATCTCCGAAAACTTTTTTTATTTGCCTTATCTTCGGTATCTTTTTACTCTCCTTTCGCCGGAATTTTCCCGATTTTTCTTCTTAGCCCCTTTCTTTATAATTATCAAACCTTTCTTGTTTTTTTTCTTTCCTCGGATTTTCTTTACATTTATAGGTATATTTTGTTGGTTTTCAAGTATCGCCAAAATCCATAACTATTTCGGTGTAAGTATTAAAGCCTAGCTAACCGTTATTTTGATTGATAGCTTTTGAATCAGCAGATTTTTCACACTTTTCCTTTTCCCTCACCTTCCTCCTCAAACCTATATAATTTGTTTCCTTTCGCTTCACCATTTTCCGTGCCCACGCCCCCATTCCTTCCTCCCGCATCATTGTTTTTTTTTTTGTATTTGTATTCATGCAAAGGCATACCTTATAATATTTCGCATTTAGTTTAACCTTTTCGGTCTTACCTTTTTTCTGATGTGTTCACGTGTTTACACCTTTCATACGTATATATATATGCTAATATTGGAAGCTAGGTGGGTAGAGAAGTTATCGGCGCAGTGGTCGTCCCATAAATCAGAGTTTTTTTCTTTTATTGTAAAGCCTTTTTTCATACTTTCGTTTTAAATAATTTTCATCTGATTGAATTTTATTTCGAGGGTGATTTTATATAATTACGGTGGATTAAATATCGCCTTAGAATGGTTGCACATTTTTCTAATTTTCATTAAATACATTTTTTTTTCTCCTTTTAGTTAATTACTGTTTGATTAAATTCGCCGATTGAATTTTTATTAATTTTTTATTAAATAATCCCATAGTGGTAGTTGTTTAAGTTATTTTTTTTTTTCAAAGTCTCATATTTGTAAGATACATCTTTTTGTGAATTGATACCTACATTTAGATTTTTTCATGAAATTTTTAGTTGTAAATTAAGAAGAATTGATTTTTTTGTTCAGTTGGTTTTTTGATTACTTAGACTTAAGTTTAGGTGTTCAATTTTTACCTTTAGGGTAATTACTCTTTTCATTCCCTTTTTTTATTAATAAAAATAAGTTTGTAAATTTGCGTAACGAAACTTTAGTCGTTTTACTCATTAAATTTTTTTCTTTTGCATGGGGTGAATTACAAACTACCATATCCTGCTAGATTACCTGGCAATTGGTGTGGGTGTTGCACTGGTGCATTAGAGGTGACGTGAATGTGGGGCCACTAGGACAGACTAGACAAGTCTGTGAGCGGAGTCAAAGTGGAATCCAAGGTCGTTCGTGTTCAACCACCTGACACGGACAGGCCCCCTTCTTGCATTCCTTTTCTTTATCTATGGTTTAATGAGGAAATTCTTATTGTTATTATTAAGTGCAATTTCTTCTTATTTCTTTTCGATTTCTTTTTATATGTGTTATTAATAAGAAAATCTTTTCAAGACTTCAAACAACTTCTTATTTTAATAAGATGATCTTAGGGTTCCTAACAAGAAGATTTGACTTATTAATTCGTTTGCTGCACTCTAGCAGCTGGTCCATCGAATGTTGTCGATGTCATAGGCGCAAATGTTAGCGCAGAATTTGTGTGCCGCACTGTAGCGTCAGGCTGAGCAGCGACAATAGCTGCATTTGCTGACTTCTCCGGCACGCAAGTTAGTATGGAATTTGGGTACCGCACTGAAGCGGCAGCCTCGTTAACAAAAGTTGATTTAGTTTGGATTTTGTTTTGCTTGCATGCATCGGTAATGGATACATTAGGGTACAATGACCAGTTTTCCTTTTTCGAATTTCTTACGACATTGCTTGTTATGGTATCGACATTGTTCTTGCAGAACTGCGACTATCTGAATTTTCTTGACACCGATGTGGCTTGTTACCTAAATGTAGATATATGCTTTATTCGAAATAGTTTTGCATGTAGCCAAGCAATATAAGCGTTTGATTTTGCAATGCGCTTTGTTAAAATTCCTGTTTCGGGAATAAGTTACAATGAATTCTGTTTCTAAGTATAATATATATATATGACAGTGAAATTATACACTTTAAGGTATGAAACCCAAGACGTAATGTGATTTCTATATAAATTGCTTTTGAGCTGCGCTTTGTGCATTCGAGTTTATTAAAGTACAAAAACGAAAAGAGAGTTGGCGCAATTATAGAAGTCATTCAACGATCTGTCATTTATATGTACATTACTTACAAACTCAGCGACCCGGAGTTCATAAATGAAAATAGCAGAAATAAAAAAAAATATTCTATATAAAAACGGATACCCTAGCAACCTAATAGACAAATGGTTAGCAACAAAAATTAACGGGATTAAACATTCAAACAATAACACAGAAATGAATAACAACAACAAGAAAATATACACTGGTATAGCATACGTACCCGGCCTATCAGACAACAAAACTTTAAGTAACTATATACCCAACAACATAATGTCTTTTGCTCACCGACCACTTCACACACTCAGTATAGTATTTACAAAAACGAAAGACAAAACGCAAAAAGAACAACAAAGTAACGTCGTATATGAAATAAAATGCAATGGTAAAGAAGGCGAACACTGCAGCAGGGTATATATCGGTACTAGCAAAAGACAATTGGCAGTTAGAATAGGAGAGCATAAAGCAGACGCGAAAAATAGAAAGATGACAACGGCGTTAGCACAACACCTCACGGAAAATGATCACACAGCTGATTTCGACAATGCGCGAATACTAGACATAGAAAAGAAAACAAAAAGAAGACTAACATTGGAAGGGCTTCGAATTCAACAACAAATACAACACACAATGAATTTTAAGGAAGATGTGAATAATATAAGCTGCGCATACAAAACAGTATTAACTCACACTTGACGAAAAACTGCAACGAAGTGAAGATTGAAACATTTGTTTAATTGTCAATAAATGTACAATGTATGTAATTAGTGTATATATGTAAAAGTGATTATTTAGGGTATGTATTTTTGTGCATAACTAATTCAAATAGTTAATTAAATATGTGTTTTCTTGTTTTTAAATAAAGAACTCCCTGAAGAAGACACAATAACGTGTCGAAAGGCGTCGGAGGTAGAAAAGAAAAACTATGTTTTTGCTTTAAATTGAACGGCCAATATAGCTCTAAAAAACAAAAATATATGTCATTATAGTTTATCGATAAGAGAATTGATAGTATTCGATTAATTCTAGCAGGTAATAGACTTTAGATAGTGGCGATAACAATCAGAATTTAAAATTGCTCAGAGAAATAATGTAATTATTATCTATTATATTACTACGCTAACAAATTTTACATGCAAAGATTTGCCAAGCAAAAACCCATACTAAATATGCATAAATTTTTATGAAATGCATATGGATTTGTTGGTATACCCCTAAGGCAGTGCACAGTTATCTAATATATAACCAATACTGCTTCTTTTATCTGTAATAAGCGAATGAAAATTTCTCATGCCACTTGAATTGGTTATCTGACAATGAATTTGTACATAAAGCGATAGCCCAGTGGGAAGCGTCGGGGGGTAGTGGTCGAGCTTTTGATGGTTCGAGTACAGCTACAGGTATCGGGCTTTTTTTTTATTTTTTATTTTTTGTCATTGAAAATTCTTTTTATTTTTTCAATATATAAATATTTCTTATCTTGACTTTTTTTAAATTTTTATGTTTGTGATCTCTACTTTCGAGAAAAAATATTGCTGCGAATATTTTTAGTTGACGGAAAGCCATATGAAATAATAATTTTAGGTCATAAATATGTATACATACCACCCATTATAGAAATGCGATAACCGCTTATACAATTTGGGTTTTTTGGTAAATTTTTCCCGAAATTACCATTTATATAGGTCGCTGTTGTGTAGAGGTTAAGCCTTCTACACCAAGTCGTGGCGGTTCGATGGTCGCCCCTCGGCAGTAGTTTGGCAAACTCTCCGGGTGCATTTCTGCCATGAGAAGCTTCTCAGCAAAAAATTCATTTGCTTTGCAAGTGCCGTTCGGAGTCGGCAAAAAAAGTGTAGCTCCCGCCAACTTGTTGGAAAACTCAAAAGCAACACACCACAAGTTGGAAAGAGAAGCTCGGCTAAAAATCTCGTTAGAGGTTATGATAACCTGTTGGTATATCGCCGCCATTAGTTTATAGGTCTGAATAGTCTAATTTTTCATGATATAAGATCGAAGACGAGACCCGCATGCTTAACAGCGACACCTGCATGTCCCGTCGAGGCATTAGGGCAGACCTAAACATGCCGCCCGCCTTGCAGTATCGCTGCAATAACTTACATCTAAGGTATTTACATTTTTACATATTTGTACAAATTCTTTTAAAGATGCAACTTAAGACTAACAGTTCAAATTTCAAACTTCAAAAACCGGTGCCGCCCGATATCATATATCCGAATATGGTGTTCTGTGCAGCTGGCCTAGTGGGGGTCGTTGCCATAAGCCCCGAACGTAGAATCATCCCGTACACTTCCGCTCCCAAGATTAGTTGCACTACACTCGACCGATAAAACAGGGGGTCGGCCAGCCGGATGTTGTCGAACTCATTTACGATTCGCGCGTCTAACGCGCGCTCGTGTGTGACTCGGGAGAGGTGTTTCCTCACGTCTGCCCAGACTTCCACTCGCTCATGCCACCCTTTTAGCGTCAGCCGACACACGTCTCCTCGGCCCTTAGGCAGAATGCGCAATTGGCGTGCCAGCTGGAGGGAGATAGCTGATTTCGGCCGCCCTGGGTCGACGATGGCCCGTACCATTTGTGACCTTTGTCCGGTCATCACCTTTATCGACACTGTTGGGGTGAGGACAGATGACTCGGGAGCGTGGCGGGTCACACCCCTGATCCGCTCTCTAGCGTCTCTCACACCTAGGCGTCGTGGCTGGTTTTCGGCTCTTGTCGCCTGTCTAGGTTTCCTCACTATCTCTGACCGGACATTCGACGGACCTGGTCTGAATGTTGATTGATCGGGTGGGACGGCGATCTCATCCGATATCCGCATATCCTCGTCGTTGGCGTCGATTTCTAGGACCTCGTCATCGTCGCTTGATTCACCGAGCGGCTGGAGGTTGTATGGAAGCGCCCTGCGTATGGGGTTCGTTCTATCGCTGGTGACGCGCGGCACCTCTTCCTCTGATCTGGGTGTTTCGCCCAGATGGAGGAGACTGTTTTGCCGCTCGTGACAATATTAACATGTCCGAGTGGAGGGGCAGCTCCTTGCCATATGATGTGGAGACAAACAGTTGGCGCAGCGGCGGAGGACGAGGACAGCACGGAGTCTCTCGGCCACTTCCATTCTGCGCAACTCGCGACAAAATATTAGTCGGTGGTTGTGGCTGCACACTGGGCAGCGATGTTGACGGGTTGTCGGGTTATTGCTTCGTACCATCTTGATTTTTGTTTGGTTTTTCTGTAACGAGATATAGAGATTACTAGAAAATTACTTTAAAAATAGGGAAGGAGTACCAATTTGACAATTGCTCGCGTAATCATTCCGCGAGCCGTTCGTATTTCTACGACCCGGACTCTGCGGTCCTGCCCTGAAAATACCCTAAGGACTCTGCCAAGTCGCCATTCATTTGGAGGGAGATTGTCTTCCTTAATTACGACTAAGTCGTCAACTTCGATGTTGCGTTGGGGGGACTGCCATTTGGTTCGTTTGTGCAGTTCCTTAAGGTACTCAGTCTTCCATCTGGCGCAGAATATCTGATTTAAAGCCTTTATCTTTTGCAACCGATTGACAATTGATATTGGCTTCTCAGCAATTTCCGGTTCTGGTATCGCTAATAAAGGGGTTCCAATAAGAAAGTGGCCGGGGGTCAGGGGCTCCAGTGATTCCGAATTTTCCGAGATGGGGCTGATGGGAAGGGAGTTCAGGCAAGCTTCAATCTTTGCCAGCAACGTCGAGAGCTCCTCCATAGTGAATCGCATTGAATTGGCCACCTTTCTAAAGTGGGTTTTGAAACTTTTAACCCCCGCTTCCCATAGGCCTCCCATGTGAGGCGCACCTGGTGGTATAAAACGCCATGTAATGCCCTGATGGGCATATGCCTGGCTTGTGCGACTGGCCATAGCCGAAACGAAAAGTTTGAAATCCTGTTTCAGCGCTTTGTTGGCCCCTACAAAGTTGGTTCCATTGTCCGAATACACATTTTGAGGGCAGCCCCGTCTGGATATGAAGCGGACAAAGGCTGCTAAAAATGTGGCGGTGAACAAGTCGCTGGTCGCTTCCAAATGTATCGCCTTTGTCGCAAAACTTTTTATCTCGAAGGGACCGGTGAAGTCGACTCCGGTGTTAGTGAAGGGCCTGGATACCTCAGTTCTTTCCGGGGGGTAATGCTGCCATCAATTGTTCTCGGGCATTCTTCCTATAAATAACGCAAACCTTACAATTATTGATAGTATTTTTTATCAGATTTTTCATGCGAATGATCCAGTATTCGGATCTTAGAAGCCTCAGCATCAGCTGATTTCCCCCATGCAAGGAAATACGATGCCAGAATGTCACGAGCAATCTCGCAAATTGGCAAGCGTAAGGCAGAATGCGGGATATCGCTCATTATAGGGTAAGTTTGTAAGTACAAGTTGTCCTCCTACTCTCATCACTCCATTTCCGTCAAAAAATGGGTTAAGGGTACGGGCTTTTGGAACTGAGTGGGGTGGAGGCACTTAGGGCTTTAATCTCTTCGGAATAGTGACGTTTCTGTGCTAGTTTGATAAGACGGCCTTTCACTTGCTTGATTTCCTCGGATGTTATCTCGCCTGTCCTATAGCTTGTTGTCAGTTTATGCATCGGATGGATCTTCCGAAAAACCCGTAAAATGTGCGCGATCACTCTCATGTCCCGTGAGAAATTCGAGAATCTCTCTAATATATCCTTTCTTCCGTAACGCCTGTTGCATGAACCCTTATAGTCCTTTGTTCCAGCTCAGTTTCCGGTGTGTCAGTATGATGACAGATTGATGACTCCAGCTCCAGCCACTTAGGACCATGCCGTCAAAGCGCGCTCATTTTCAAATCCTCGGGGGACACACCCCGACTCCCGAGATCAGCCGGGTTGTCCGCGGAAACAACGTGATTCCACTGGGACACTCCCACCAACTCCTAAATTTTTGCTACTCGATTCGCTACGAATGTCGTCCAGGTGCATGCCGGTTTTTGAGCCATGAGAGCACGATCTGCCCATTCAGCTGCAATTGTCTCAAAATTACAGAGCCGTAACAAAATCCTCAAGTCACTAGCCGGCAGTACTTGGGGTAAAGACAAAGAAACGTTGCTGGTAACGTGCAAGGCAATTGGTCGGCCGATCCTGAACTATGCGTCGCCGGGGCTTGCTGACGTTCACTGGAATTAGCTTCAGGCCTGTCAAAATACCGGGCTCAGAACCGCTACGGGGTGCGTCCTTATGTCACCTATATCTCATATACACAATGAGGTGGAAATGCTTCCAGTCAGGGAGCATAATGAAATGCTAAACAAGCAGTACCTACTGAATTGCTGTAACCCACAGCATCCCGGTAGACAACTGCTTGAACTCATTCCGCCTTCTAGGACCATAAGGTCGCATTTACGTAAACATTTTGATGAGATCCGACACTATATAACAACGCCGTTTGATCTACAGGTGCATAAACAGGCCTTGGGGCATATCCATACAACGTCTGTTGGCCATTGCTCTGCGCTCTGTCCGCTAAACAATGTCTTACATGCTGCAACACCTGGCATTTCTGAAGAGGAGCGTCATCTTCCTCGAGAGACAAGGGTCACTCTGGCTCATTTACGCTCTGGATATTGTAGCAGGTTAAACTCTTACATATCTAGACTGAACCCTGATGTGCCGAATGTATGTCTGGCATGCGGCTCGTCCCCCCACAATACCAATCACTTATTTTCTTGTTCTTCTGAGCACACTCTTCTAACACCCATCTCTCTTTGGTCCAACCCTATTGAAACTGTCAGTTTCCTTGGACTCCCGTTAGAAGATATTGATGACAATTTAGGTTAAGGAAAAATACGCGTTGGGCAGGACTACATCTCGTTATAACAACAACAACAACAACATCGTCGAATCGGTCCATTTGTAGATTACTGGCTGAGGGATTTCAAGCTGCGGAAGAAACGTATTAATCATTTCGGCAAATAATAATGCTCCGCACAACTCCAGCCGAGGTAGGGACACTGTCTTTACTGGGGCGACCTTGGTTTTGCTTACTAACAGACTACTATGGGGGCTCGGCTGGATGTGCTTTCACGGACCCTCACGTATAAAGCGGCGGCATATGCCTTTTCGGAGGCGTCGCAGAATCCATGGAACTCGACTTCGTCCCATGGCGTAAAATGGGTCCATCGGGTTATTTGTATATTTTGGATCCCTTCGTAGTTTTCCATAAAGGTCTCCCACCGTAGATGCAGGTTACGTGGTAGATTATCATCCCAATCTATTTTGGTCAGCCATATATCCTGCATCAGAATCAGTGCCACCACTACAATCGGGCTGAGCCATCCGGCTGGGTCAAACAGCTTGGCCACCAACGATAATACTTCTCGTTTAGTGTAGTCTGGCTTCGCTGGAATCAGTTGCACACTAAAGTGGAACCGGTCATGTGCTGCATTCCATCGAATCCCCAACATCTTGGTTTCGCTCATATCTCCAAGAAGTTTTCCTTATAGATGTGGTCCTTGGGTAGACCTTCCAAAATCCGTTTGCAGTTGGAGGTTCATTTCCTGAGAGGGAAACCCGCGCTGTTTAGGGCCTCGATCAACTCGTCGCGTGTCTGTAACGCTGTTGTGCAGTCATGGGCTCCGGCCAAACCGTCATCCACATACATATTTTGGGTCAGCACCTTTGAGACCAGAGGCTATCTCGTCCTGACGTCATCTGCGAGCTGGTGAAGTGGCCAAGTATGGGGCGCTGTTCACTCCAAATGTCACGGTCTTCAGCTCATAATCTCGTAGTTCCTCGCGGTGACTCTCTGAAAAGAATTCTTTGGAATGGGGTGTGATACTCATGGAGCAGAATCTGCCTATACATTTTTTCAATATCGGCATTGAAAACATATTTGAAAAACCTCCATTTTAACAGAAGGCAGACCAAATCCGTCTGCAATATAGGACCCGGGTATAAAACATCATTCAGGCTAACCCCGTTCGAGGTGGGACAAGAAGCGTTAAACACCACTCGAACTTTGGTGGTGATGCTATCAGGTTTAATCACCGCATGGTGTGGTAAATAATATGGACCCACCAATGGTTTCTCATTTGTGCCGCTAACCAAATGCATATGGTGGAGTGCAATGTACTCCTTCAAAACGGGTTCGTACTCCGCTCTTAGTTCGGGGCTCCTCTTTTGATTGGCTTCGCTGCGCAGAAACTGTCGAACTGCTCCGCTCCTAGAGTATCCAAGGTTGATACTATGTGGTGGGACAAGAAGCGATAAACACCACTCGAACTTTGGTGGTGATGCTATCAGGTTTAATCACCGCATTGTGTGGTAAATAATATGGACCCACCAATGGTTTCTCATTTGTGCCGCTAACCAAATGCATATGGTGGAGTGCAATGTACTCCTTCAAAACGGGTTCGTATTCCGCTCTTAGTTCGGGGCTCCTCTTTTGATTGGCTTCGCTGCGCAGAAACTGTCGAACTGCTCCGCTCCTAGAGTATCCAAGGTTGATACTATTTGGAAATTCCCGTCGAAAGGCTAGCGCCACTACATATCATCCTTGGTCGTTCCACTTTGTTGTCATTGCGTACAGCTCCTCACAATATGCGTCGTCGTCTGTTACTTTCCTTTTTGTCGGGACTTCTTCCAATTCCCAAAACCTTGTTAGTTGTGGGCTTCGTGCATCTTCACTGGGGGGCAACGAGGTGGTGAGACATTTTAGCACTAGGGGTCGTACGGGGCCCGTCAAGATCCAGCCAAACCCGGTTCCTTGAGCTAAAAGGGATCCAAGGACATTTCGTTTAACATTGTCCATCATTAGCTCGGGGTATATATCTGCACCAAGTATCATGTCTACTTGTTTGCTTTTATAAAAATTGGCATCGGCCAATCTTAGAGGGGGGAATGACTCCAGATATACCTGGTCCACAGACACTTTGGGAAGGTTAATTGGGGTAGAACCAGGCCTCTTGCCTCGATTCCAAACTGGGGGTCTAAAGGTGAACCCAACCTCATATGTGCTACCTTTCTTACGTTTGCTGAAACCGTTGCATTGATACCAGATACCTGCGTATCAACGTCTCTAGTGGGCAGCCTGAGTCGTTTTTGGAGCCGCCTAAATGGGATATGTTTACCATTGCTGTACCTAGCAAAATATTTCGGCTGCTTGGGGCGAACAGTGTCTGGATGTTGCTCGTGGCATTCTGCTGATGATCTTCGTTGCTCCTTTCCGCGGTTTGACGTTGCGGCGCTCTCTGCCTCTGCGAAGCTGAATTGAAGTGAAGGAGCAAATGATGCTTCTGGTGACAGTTGCAACAACTGAAAGGGCTCCTACACTCACAAGCTATATGGGAATGGGCCAAGCAATTCATGCAAAGATTGTATTTTCTCACGATGTCTAGGCGATCCTCGACTTTCATAGCTATAAACTGAGGGCAATTCTTCAAGACATGGACTTTATCGGAACACAGCCTGCACGTAGACTGCGAAACTTGACCGAGATAGTTCGCGATGTCAATTTGATACATTTTCAGTACCGAGATACAGTTGTTCACTGCCCATTGCAGGTTTTTTATCTCGGTACCGCGTTCTACTACTATTGAACGCAAACTAAATAGCGTTTTTAGCTTACTATTTACCATGATGCGTTTGTTTTCATAACGATCGGATAAGTTTTTCCACGCTGTGGCGAAGCCATCGTTGGTGATGGGAGATTTTTATACGATGTCTTTTGATTCGCCGCGGGTTTTGTCGATTAAGTGGAATAATTTCTCTACCGGGGTCAGACGAGTATTATCAACAGATTTCTGTGTCGCATGGAGGTAGGTTTACACTCAGGCGAGTGGGAGTATCGACTCCCCCCGCGTCCTGATTTGGCGGGTTAAAAGTGGAATCGACGTAGCCATCAGCGCCGCGCATGTCAGGTATGCCGTGTAGCAATTTTGGCATCTAACTTTGGCCATTTGTCTAACGGACTCTTCGTTTTCGTTACCTGTTGATACCCGTGTATAATTGACATACGCCTCTTTGACCCTAACCCACAGCGCTTTAAGTTCCTCTTTTTGAATTTCTAATGAGAAAACCGAGTGGTTCTCTGTGGGCATGCTATTATACGCCGTTTCGAAATCTAACAGAACAACTATAACAAGATATTTAAAACCGCGAAAAAAAAGTCCGAAGCCTCTCGAAATTTATTGGACTGAAAACTGCCCGAAGTACTAAGGGATAAGATGGTGACTTTCCACAAGATACCGGGTTTCATACGATTAACAGAGGCAGGGTTATATGGTAGGGGCTTTATATTTTGCGAACTTTGAGATACGCGTTTCTCGCTAACAAGGCTAACTGTGGGGTCACAGAATGCAGAACAGTAGTTTGTCTAACGAGAACGAAGGAAAAAAAAATATTCGGAAGATTTCCCGTCTATACCTAAAAGTATGTTATCTGTCTAGATCCCTATTACTGTGTGGCCACTACTACTACTAATGTATATATGTGTATGACAAATTTCCACACTTACCCCTCCTCCGGCTAAATTGATGTTGTTAGTTTACCTATTTGGTTTTGTGGTCTCTAGCTTACCAGTGGGGCACTTGCTAGGAGGCCGTTGCTGTTGGTATTACAGTTGAGCCACTTGATACGGGGCCTTTGGATGTTGCTGTTGCTCAGGTGCTTTAATGACCTGACGTTGGGCCACTTGCTAAGGGGCCTTTGGTTGCCTTTGTTGTTGTTGGGCCACTTGCTAGGGGGCCTTTGGTTGACTTTGTTGTTGTTGTTGTTGCTGGGCCGCTTGATAGGGGGCTTGTTTAGGCCTAGAGCCTAAACCTACAATCTCCACCGGTCGCCCTCGTAATATTCTTATATACTTATAGTTAACATTAGCGGTCGAACTGTTTATGTTAACTATGTTACAATATCGCTGGAAATAATAAACAGTTCGACCGGCAAAAACTGGCAAGTGCAAACCTTCCATTCCTTCACTTGGATTACGAATTCAGCGATACCAGACGTGTTCCAGCTACCACATCCAAACTCATTTAAGGTAAACTGTAAATATATATATATTTTCATAATTATTAATATTGGACTTAATACTAAAAATTAAAGTACTTATTTGAATAAAATTCTAATACTCGCTTTTCTTTTATTTCCTTTTGGTGCACTTAATAACTTGACCGAGAGCTGCGTCCGGTCAAGACATTGGTCCATCTTCGCCATTTAAATAATCACCAGCGTTTTTACAGGCCACTCAACAAAAAATCAGTATATTAATTTGCGAGCAACACATTTTGGGAAAATTTGTTCATCCATACCAGCTACGAGCGTTTTATTGGATAATTTGCATCAGCAACAACAACCTTGGGTGAATTTTAAAAAGCAGCAGCATCAGTCTATAAATTTTTAACATCAGTTCCTGATATAACTAAATAAAAAGTAAAAGGTACGTGGTTTAATTTCAAGTGGTGCAAATTTTAAAATACAGATTTCAGTGTTAAAGTGAATTAATAGATTTGATTGACAGTGCGAGTGATTTTGTGCGCCTTCAGAGCAAAGTGAATTAGTGTTGTTGCAAAGAGCCCTTTTGACTATCAGGTCTCACCCCCCACCAGTGGTAAGGTATTCCTGACACAACTTAAGGGTCTTCAGAGTTTCATACACTCACATATTTGCACAATTCGTGTTGTTTTTTGGAAAATATATTTAAAGCTGCAAGTATTTTCCATCTTGCTACTCGCTACTTGCACTTTTTATATTTAACATTCCAAAAACAACAACAATTCACTGCTTTTGAATTTCTCTTCATAAATTTCAAAGTTTTGTTAGCACAAGAATCACTCCAAACGTCACATTAAAATTGTTATTAAACAATTCTTTGATTTTTGCGATAATGTAACAAATAATTTTATTGAAAGTACTAGTGATTTGATGTGCATTGAAAAAATAGTTAGTTATTGGTGGTATAAATAGTGTTGTTGGAAACTCAAGATAAAGCGGCAAGTATTTATCATTTTCGGGAATAAATTTATTGCATTCTTCTTCTCGCTACTTGCACTTTATTGCATTTAACATTCCAACAACAACAACACTTTCAAAGTTCTTTTTTCGCACATAAATCACTTCACACTTCAATTTGATTTTTAAATAATAATTTAATTAATTAATATTGGAGACGCATTGTTTTTTTCTCTCCAATTAAAGTACTATTTGGTTCATTTTTGGTATTCACTTGACACTTTTTTTTTCATCAACATACACACATGCAAATTTTCGTTTTTTGGTTGGCGAGCAATATTATATATATAAACGTTTTTACAGCACTCTATTAGGGTGGCTCAAATAAATTATTAAAAAATTAAAACTTTAAATCACGATTATTTTTATTTTCTGCGATCTTACATTTGGTTTGGTTGGTTTGTTGGCAGGCGTATGTTTTACACGTCCATATTGGGTTGTTTTGTACAGATTTTGACTCTGTGCTATTTTATAGTTCGCAAAAGGAGAAGTTTTCCGTGTAGTTTTTATTCTTGTTGTTTTTATTTCTCTTTTTTTTTACTTTTATTTTGCACACCTTTATATGGAGGCGTACACCCGCTTGGCTGACTCAGTCCAAGAGTTCGAAATGGGTTTCATGGCCATAGCCCCAAGCGACCACTCCATATTTTCCCTGAAACTTCAGGAAGAGGAGTGCAGAACCATGTGGACGAAAGCGAAAGCAGCTTTTGACTCATTGCTAGCTGACGATACGATCACTGCAGTAGAGCTTTTGACAATAAGAAAGAAAAACAAAGCAGCCTATGCAGTGTTTGTCCGATGCATGAGTAAAATAGATAAACTTACCGAAAAGTTGGAAAAGGTAAAAAAAAAAGAAGATACGGAAGTTTTTAAGGGGGATTATGAGTCATGGCCATCTTTTCGTGATATGTTCACGGCCATTTATATTCTCAATAAACGACTTTCTCCCATTCAAAAACTGTTTTACTTGAGACAAAAGACACAAGGTGAGGCGCAAGAAATTGTCAGAAAATGCGAACTGACAATTGAAGGCTTTTACGTAGCTTGGAAAAACCTTTGTGATAGGTATGAAAATAAGAGAATTCTTGTCAATTCCCAACTGAAAGTTTTATTCCATCTCCAAGCGGTTGAGACTGACTGCGACACATCGATTAAAAGACTGCAAAGGGATATAAACAATTGTATATCCTCATTGGAATGTCATCATATTGACATCTCGAACTGGGACCCAATCATAACTTATCTCTGTTCAACAAAATTACCTGATGTCACCCTTTCGCTGTGGAAAGAAGACAGAAACTTCCAAGTGGGAGGATATGGATCGATTTCTGACAAATCGGTTCCAAACTTTAGAATCATTTTCGGGTTTAAGAGGAATCATGCCAAAGCCAACTACAAAGGTGGAAAGCAATACGCATTCCTCTAAACCACCGCAAAAGAAGCTTGGTACATTCCAAGTTAGCGTCGCGAAAAATGCATGTAAGATGTGCCAAAGTACCGACCATAGACTATACGGGTGCCCTAAATTTAAAAACTTAGAACCATCCGATAGAGTTGCCTTTGTGAAAAAAATGGTTATTGCCTGAATTGTCTCATAATGGGTCATACAGTGTCTAGATGCACAAGTCCTTACAATTGTTTCACGTGCCATTCTAGACATCATACTCTTTTGCATTTGTAGACAGTAAAATCCCAAAATGCACAGATGACAGAAATCAGCGATTCGGCCGATGAGGCACCATGCACATCTGCACAAGCTCAATCAAAAAATGAGTCTGCAAACCAAGGAAAGGCAAATAAATCGGTAAATTTAAAATCGAATTTTGCGAACACAAGTAAAGGTGTATTATTAGGGACGGCTCGTGTAACCATTCATTATAATGGTGTAGATTTTTCGGCCAGAGCTCTCATAGACTCTGGCTCTGAATGCTCTTCTATTACCGATAGACTTAGACGAAGAATAAACTTGCCCACTAGAAAAATGCATGCTCAAGTTTCGGGCATTAATAATTCAATTTCTGCGCACGTGAAAGAGGCTTGCGCCATACAATTACGATCACCAGTGGACCCACTTATTTCTATTGAGGCTGTGGTGCTAGTTTTACCACACTTAACAGGTAATTTGCCAACTTGCGATGTAAGTGCGCTAACCCAGCAAGCATTTCCTGATCTGGTTTTGGCGGATAAAAGGTTCTTTGTCAACGAGCAAGTCGATCTTGTTCTAGGAGGAGACCTATATCCGCAAATTATCTTGAGCGGTATTAAGAAGAATATTCTGAATACTCTTTTGGCCCAGGAAACTGTGTTTGGTTGGATATTGACTGGTCAAGCTGACGCAGCTAGTCCAACTAATAACAATCGAGTTTCCTTTTTCAATGAAGTAGCTTTAGACAAGCAGCTAAGCACTTTTTGGGATATCGAAGATTTGCCTAAAGCTAAAGCCCTTACTACGGAAGAATCCCACTGTGAGGAACTTTACAAGCGGACAACTCGACGGGGCTCCGACGGAAGATACATCGTATCACTTCCATTTAGGTCAGAATTCCCCGCTGAGCTGAACCTGGGTCCATCGTTAAGGATAGCGTGCTCTCAGTTCTACAAGAATGATACAAGACTTTTGAAAAATCCAGAGTTGCAAAGGGAGTACAACATGGTGATAATGGAATATGAATCCATGGGTCATATGACAAAAATAAAAGAAATTCAGTCGGCCGATGCGGTCGACAATTACTATTTACCTCATCATGCGGTTATTAAGGAGGAAAGTACCTCAACGACATAAAGGACCTGATGGCCTTCATCAAGTCATCTAAATGGTTCGCGGAGGAGTAACGGTGTCGGTTTAGGAGGGTCAGGAGTGTAATGGAGTGTGGTTGCTAAGTGACCTTGCTCAATCCCGACTCTTGCGTCCTCGCTCGTGCACTCTGGGCAACGGGAGCTACCTAGGCTCGCGGCAGAAAGAGAGGGAGCCCCGGTGGGGCCACTCTGGCATACTTGGTTTAAGGGCTTACCGAGGTTTTTGCGTAGCGTCTGTTCACCATGAGGTGCGGCTGCAAGCGGCCGTCTGTCTTGAAGCAAGCGGCTCGCTATATAAATGTGTAAATATTTTCCAAAACCCCGAAACGGGTTGTGCGCTGGGTTTGGGACCCGCCACGTAAAAAACATAATTCCAATGAAAAAAAATGCAAAGCCTCGGATGAGAACCCCCTTTAATGTTGACGACACGGCAAAACGAATAAGGCATAACGATTTGGATATTAGGGCATGTACCGGGAATGTCCGGACCCTTTCAAGGGACGGTACCGCTGCCCGACTGGTTGATGTCCTCGTAGGCGCAAAGGCCGACATCACCGCCCTGCAGAAAATGCGATGGACGGGGCAAGGAAAGACGACCATCGGTCCTTGTGACGTATACTACAGTGGCCAGACACGCGGCAAAGCGCGTGGTGTAGGATTCGTGGTGGGAAAGATACTTCGCCGCCAAGTATTAGCGTTCACTCCTGTGAACGAGCGACTCGCTGCGATGCGCATCAAGCCGAGGTTTTTCAACATAACATTTATCTGCGCCTATGCGCCGACTGAGGAGACGGACGACGCAGAGAAGGACTCCTTCTACGATAAACTTGAACAGACTTATGATCGCTGCCCACAGCATGATATCAAAATCGTGCTCGGCGACTTTAATGCCAAGGTGGGCAAGGAAGGAGTCTTTGGTCCCACAGTTGGAAAATTCAGTCTCCACGATATAACATCCCCCAACGGCACTAGGTTGATTGACTTCGCCGCTGCTCGCAATATGGTCATCAGTAGTACCAGGTTCCAGCATAAGCGAATACACCAAGCCACATGGCTGTCCCCTGATCAAAGAACTAGAAACCAGATTGATCATGTCTTGATTGACGGCAGACATAGCTCCACCGTTCTGGACGTGCGTACACTGCGTGGTCCCAATATTGACTCTGACCATTATCTTGTCGCAGCCAAGATACGCACACGCCTCTGTGCAACGAAGAAAGTGCGCACAGTAACGGAAGGAAAGTTTGACGTCGAGAAGCTGCGCATGACACAGACAGCTGATAATTTCACAACTCGACTCTCACACCTGCTAGCAGAGGGCAATCCTCGACCTAACAATGTAACCGAGCAATGGAAGCATATCTCTCACTCATTGCGTACCGCCGCTGAGGCCACTATAGGGTTCCAGCGAGCCCGCAAGAACAACTGGTACGATGAGGAATGCAAAACTGCATCGAAAAAAAAGGACGCTGCCTACAAGAAGACGTTGCGAACGGGCGCAACCCGCAGTGTATGGCAACAATATCGTGAGGCAAAGAAGGAATAGAGACGCCTTTTCAGAAAAAAGAAAAGTGAGGCCGAATGGCGTGAGTGTGAGGAGCTTGAGATGCTGGCTGACAGGAATGATGCCCGAAAATTCTATGAAAAGATCCGGCGGATGACGGAAGGTTTTAAGACCGGGGCAAGCTCCTGTAAGGACAATAATGGCCACCTGGTAACCGACGTACAAAGTGTATTTAAATTATGGAGGGAGCACTTCTCCTCACTGCTAAATTGCGAAGGAGACGTCGAACCCGATACCCCAATCCCTGACGATGGAAAAGTCGTCCCACCACCTGACTATGATGAAGTGAGGATAGCTATATCCCGGCTCAAAAACAACAAAGCGCCTGGAAAAGACGGACTACCCGCCGAGCTGTTCAAACGCGGAGGCGAAGAGCTGGTAAAAAGCATGCATCAGCTCTTATGCAGCATATGGTCAGACGAATGCATGCCTCCGGATTGGAATTTAAGTGTGCTTTGCCCAATCCACAAGAAAGGCGATCCCGCTAACCGCACCAACTACCGCGGAATTAGTCTTCTTAATATCGCATATAAGGTTCTTTCTAGCGTGTTGTGGCTGAAGGCTGAAGCCCATCGTAGACAAACTGATTGGACCTTATCAGTGTAGCTTTAGACCTGGTAAGTCTACCATCGACCAGATTTTCACGATACGCCAAATCCTGGAGAAGACCCATGATAAGAGAATCGACACTCACCATCTCTTTGTCGATTTTAAAGCCGATATTGACAGCGTAAAAAGGAGTTGCCTGTATGCCGCCATGTCTGAATTTGACTTCCCTGCAAAGCTTATACGGCTTTGTCAAATGACGTTGAGCAATACCAACAGCTCCGTCAGAATCGGGAAGGACCTCTCTGAGCCATTTGAAACCAAACGAGGCTTCCCTTTCGTGCGATTTCTTCAATCTGATGCTGGAGAGGATAATTCGAGCAGCAGAGCTAAACCGCAATGGTACAATCTTTTACAAGAGCGTGCAATTGCTGGCGTATGCCGATGATATTGATATCATTGGCCTTAACAACCGCGCCGTAAGCGCTGCCTTCTCTGGACTGGATAAGGAAGCGAAAAAAGTGGGTCTTGCCGTGAACGAGGACAAGACGAAGTATTTGCTGTCATCAAAGAAAGAATCGGCGCACCTGCGCCTTGGCAGCCATGTCACTGTTGATAGTTACAAATTTGAAACTGTGAGGGACTTCGTCTATTTGGGAACCAGTATCAACACCGAAAATAATATCAGTCTAGAAATCCAGCGGAGAATCACTCTTGCCAACAAGTGCTACTTTGGACTGAGTAGGCAATTGAGAAGTAAAGTCCTCTCTCGAAGAACAAAGATCACGCTCTATAAGTCTCTCCTCATACCTGTCCTGATGTATGGCTCAGATTCATGGACAATGTCAAGAGAAGATGAGATGGCCCTTGGAGTATTTGAGTGAAAAGTTCTCCGGAAGATTTATGGTCCTTCCCGTAATGCCAACGGCGAGTATAGAAGGAAATTTAACGATGAGCTGTACGAGCTCTACGCAGATCTGACCATAGTCCAGCGAATTAAAGCCCAAAGACTCCGCTGGCTGGGCCATGTTATGCGAATGGACAAAGAAGCTCCAGCACAGAAGGTTTTCCTATCGTCGCCTGAATTCGGCAGCAGAGGAAGGGGGAGGCCTCGACTGAGATGGAAACAACAGGTGGAGGATGACTTGAACTCCCTTGGGGTTTCCAATTGGCGTCGGTTATCGCTAAAAAGGAATGACTGGCGTGCTTTGATACGAAACAGCCAAAATCGCTTAGGCGGTTAAGCGCCAATAAATGATGATGATGATAGGAGGGTCAGTCCCGGGATTCTGCTATTTGGAGAATTCCTAGTGTTGGTGGTATCACAACGGGCCTTTTAATACTGGCCTAGGTGTGCCTCTGCGGCAGCCACTTGAACCTAACCTAACCTAACTCAACGAAAGTTAGGGTAGTTTTTAATGCGTCTTCATCCACCTCGAATGGTGTAAGTTTGAACGATATTCTTCTACCTGGCCCAGTGCTTCAGACAGATTTACCCCCCTTAATTCTCCGCTGGAGACTTTTTAGATACGTCTTCAATAGCGATATTGAGAAGATGTATAGGCAAATCCGAGTAGATGCCGATCAAACAAAGTACCAACGAATAGTCTTCCGCTCAAACCCAACTAATCCGATCAGTTTATATGAGCTTGAAATGGTTACTTTCGGTATAAATTGTGCTCCTTACTTGGAAATCAGGACACTACTTCAACTGGCTGATGACTCCGAGAGTTCTCATCCAATAGCCGCGAATATTTTGCGGAAAAATATGTATGTAGACGATGTTCTCGCGGGTGGGCACACTATTGACTCTGCGATCAGAGCAAAGGATGAAATTACGGGAGTTTTATAATCGGCTGGGTTTCCACTACGAAAATGGACGGCGAATAGCACCCAAATATTGCAGGGCATTCCAAAAGCTCACTTGCTGAGCGAAGATTTTCTAAAATTCGAAGATCCTAGCAGCGTAAAAGCTTTAGGTATCCGGTGGAATGCTCACTCCGATCAATTTTATTTTACGACAAAACCAATAGAGAGCGAAACTAAGACCACAAAAAGGGCGATACTGTCTGCGATCGCAAAACTATTCGATCCATTAGGGTGGCTAGCCCCAACTATTAGCGATGACAAAATACTTGTCAACTTACTTTTAGCGAAAACCAAAGTTGCTCCAGTCAAAACAATCTCTCTTCCCCGACTGGAGCTGTGTGGGGCAGTACTACTTGCGGCAATCGTCGAATCAATCATAAGTAACCTCGATTTAAGCCACCTAAACTTTCATCTTTGGACTGATTCCACCATTTGTTTGGCGTGGTTTCGTAAACCACCATGCTCATGGACAACCTTCGTCGCCCATCGGATAACAAAAATCATCGACAAGGTTGGAAATCAGAACTGGTCTCATGTGGACTCAGGTACAAATCCCGCAGACTTAGCAAGCAAAGGTGTATCAGCTCAGGATTTAGTCAACAACACGCTGTGGTGGCAGGGACCTTCTTGGCTCCAAGAAAATGAGGAAAATTGGCCAACTCAGGATACGGATTTCACAACAAACGTCGAGGAAAAACGAGTGCATGTTCATGCAGCAACAACTACGGACAACTTTAGTGACATTCTTGATAGGTTTTGAAGTCTACCGCGAACTTTGAGGGTAATTTCATATGTGTTAAGATTTCTTCAAAGAACCCATCCGAAAACGAAAACTTCTAGCCAGCCGGATTCTTGCTTAATTTCATCAGATGAAATTAAATCTACGACTACCCGTCTGATTAAAATCGCTCAGAAGCAACACTACGAAGCAGATATAGGTAAATTGAAAGCTAAAGAACCACTTGAGTCAAAAAGCGAAATACTTTCATTAAACCCATTCCTCGATAAAGACGAAGTTGTGAGAACGGGCGGGCGTCTTGGTGCATCAAGCGACCTAGCATATTCCGAACGCCATCCAGTTATCTTGCCATACATTTGTAGGCTTTCCCGTTAGTTTGTCCAGTTTGTCCATGACGATTCATTTCACGGTGAAAATCAACTAATGTTGCGCATTATTCGAACGCAATATTGGATCCCTAAGGTCAAAACTATGATTAGATCCGTAATTCATTATTGTAAGATCTGCACGATCTACAAAAAACGTTCCCCGAGTCAGCTCATGGGGATTCTTCCGCAAGAACGAACAACTTTTTCACGCGCATTTACCAACACAGGGGTAGAATTTGCAGGGCCATTTGACATAAAAAGTTATAGTGGGCGCGGGTGCCGCACCTCCAAGGGTTACGTTTGTCTGTTTGTATGTTTTTCTACGAAGGCGATACATTTAGAGGCCACTTCTGATTTGAGCACTCCTTCGTTTCGAGCAGCTTGTTCAAGGTTCGTAGCTAGACGAGACTGCCCAAAAAACATTTACTCAGACAACGGAACTAACTTTGTGGGTGCGTCCCGCGCGCTCAAGGCAGAGGGCCAAGTGACAAGACCACTTGTCAAATTAGTGCTACTCCCCTCAGCTAATACAGAATCTGAGGACCCTACGACATCAAAATCAGCATAAAATTCTAAAAATTCAGCATGTTAACATGATATTTAACTTTGTTTGGAAAAATTCGAAGAGAAAAAAAAATTGCTTTTTGGGCCAGCCTAATGTGTGGAATTTTGTAAGTACATATGTATGATTTTCTATACACATATCAGGGTGTTAATTTTTCTAACTTTTATGTATTCAACATTTCAAGGGAATTAAATCAAATTGGATGTGAACAGAAGTATCATCTAAGGTTTACCAAAGTTTGTGAAACGTACTTTTTTAACAATTGGAAATTTTTGAAAATTTCCCACTTTTTACATATATGAGATAATATTCGACGTTTCAGGACTTTGTTTAACCATTGGTGATTTTCTCTTTCGTCATTTTTTCATGACTTGCGGCTAATCCGACTGTTTGCTGGGTATAAACCCCCAATCACATATGCACATACAAAAACGTGTGTACACATTAGGGCAACCACCAAAAAACCGAAGCGACGTAAATT
This sequence comes from Campiglossa producta, assembly GCA_964058755.1. Taxonomy (NCBI): domain Eukaryota; kingdom Metazoa; phylum Arthropoda; class Insecta; order Diptera; family Tephritidae; genus Campiglossa; species Campiglossa producta. Next base: position 13,618,554 of record CAXKVI010000006.1, on the reverse strand, counting down.
TTAAGTTTTCTCATTTATATAACACTTTATCTCTAAATAAACTATCTCCCATAATTCCAAAAATCATATAAAGGTTCAGTTTAACAAATTTTTATTTTTTATCTCTTTTCTCCACCCTAATACACATTCACCTAGGTCAATTATCTTCAACTATCTGGTATCTAATTGTCTAAACTAGACAAATACCGAAGAAATTTTATTTGCAAATAAAAATTAAAAAAAAAAAAAAAAAATTTGGGACACTCTAATGCTACCCGCGCTTTCTGGCATCGTATGATTATGCCGCTATGTGATTGAAAGGCAAAACACACAAAAACAACTTTTTTTCATTATAATAGAAAATCAATTTATTATTATTAATGGCCATAAGGCATTTTATCACTATATATAGCGTTTTGAGGAAATAGATAGCGCTTCATAACTCTTTTCGTCTTATATACTTATATGTACATAATATGTATGTATGTATGCAAATTTCACTTTGCACTTTTTTCCTTTCGAGGCACTTTAGAAAATATGTTTTTTCACTCGCACGCAACAAACAAACACTTTTTTTTTATTTTAACACTCATGTACCGAAACCCGCACTTTTTTCGCAACGAACACGAATTTTTCACGCGGCACGTTTTTCTCCACTACCGGCGCCATTCACAAATTAATTAAACTTAGGTAAGAGATTAGATTATTGAAACCGGATAGATTTCGATAAACAATCACTTCAAGCGTATGGTGGTCAAGCATATTAAGGGTATGTGGAGACTATCAAACAAAAGTGTCAATCAAAGATCAATTTTGATTAAAACACGTTGACAATGATTTAATAGCAATTTTAAAAAGTTATCTTGTTTTTTTTTTTTGTTTGCGGGCCCGAGGACATCATTTGCAAGTCAAATGAGTATGTTTGGCGAGTCAATAAAGAAGTTCAGTGATAGTTTAAGAACCTTTACTGCAAAAATCCTTGAAGCTGGTAGCCAACAACCACCAACTTTAATTTTAATTATTGCTCGCCACCCCAAAAGTGTAAACTTTCTTTGAAAAAAAAAAACCAAAATTGTATTATTTATTACAGATATGACACGCTTCACTGCCATACGCAAAAAATACGAAGGTAACATCGCCTCGTTGGTCTGTCGGGTGTGCGACAATAGCCGCCCACTACGCGTATGCCCAATCTTCCGTGGGAGTACGACCGAAGAGCAGTGGATTTGCCAATTGCCTGTCGTCGCTGCACACTGCAGAAAGTTGCACTAATGAAGCTAGTTGTCGCATATGCGGCGACGATCACCATACGATGCTGCACATGCAAGACGATAGACCAACGAGAAATGAAAGAAGAAGTGAAAATGATGCAATCTCGTTATACGCATCTGAGGTCGGAGCGGAATCCTGGCATCTCCGCCCAGTAGAGGGGTCTGGAGTGGTATTGCATTCCACCCAGCCAAGCGCGGACCGGAACCCCAGCGTTTCACAGAGCCAAAACGTTCACCTATAATCAAAGAGATCGACGTCTAAAACAGCTTTTTGGCCGGGGAGAGCGAGTGGGGACAAATTTGAAGAAATTTGTGCTAGGAAATCTTCTAAATTTTAGCTTGAATTTCTTCTCAAATTTATTGAAAAGGAAATCGGCTAAAAACAAGGAGTTAACTTCTTATTTATGAATTTTTTATGTACTTTTGTCAAAAGTTAGAAGAAATCTGCTTGTTTTTATGAGAAAATCTGTTTAAAGTAAATTAATGAGAAAATCCTCTTATTTTCTCTACATTCATATTGAATTTATTGAAAAGGAGAACTATATATTTTTAGAAGATCCCTTATTAATTCAAATTTATTTATTTAATTATAAGTCTCTGGAATACAATCCTTACAGACTATGTACTTAACTAACTTATAGATTACATAATAATTTTTGAGCATAAATCAAACCACTTATAAGGCAGAGTTAAGCATCGAGAAAAAAGCATAACTTGGCATCGAGAAATCCAAGGTGATAGCATCACTTAGTGAATTAAACTCTCGTAAAGCACGATTCACAGGAGCATTACAAGCATATTGCGTTTTCACATTAACCCCATAGAACGGACACACATTGCGAAAATGCCGTTGAGAGCATTAAACCGAATCCTTTATAATAAGTATGGACAGTCAATTAGGCCCTTGATAATTTTGAAGGTAAAGGACAAAGAGAGTATAGATCTTCGACTCTCCAAGGATTTGAGACTTATCAGCATAAGACGAGCAGCATAAGATGGTATGGGCTCCACAAAATTTAGCGTGCAAAGAGCATACTTAAGAAAGCGTTTTTGTATTCTTTCCAGTCTATTTATAGCTGTCATAGTACTAGGTCGCCAAATGAAGACAGCATATTCTAAGTGAGACCTGACAAAAGAAGTATAGAGAACTTTAAAAGTATATGGGTCACAAAATTTTGCGGTATTGCGCCTAACAAAACCCAGCATTGAGTACGATTTAGAGGTTACATGGCTAATATGACTATTGAAAGAAAACTTGGTATCAAATATGACCCCAAGGTCCTTGATCTCACTAAGACATTGAAGCTCACAATTTGAAATACTATATTTTGATCGAAGAATATTAGATGACTTAGAATAAGTCACGTGAAAGCATTTAGATGCATTTAAGAACAGATGAGACTTTTGACACCACAGATGTAACTTGGAAATGTCATCTTGTAATTTCTTTGCATCATCAGGCGTCTTAATAATTGAGAACAATTTTAGGTCATCAGCGTACAGGAGACATTTAGCAAATGTAAAGCAATTACTAATGTCATTAATAAAAAGATTAAATAACAATGGACCTAGTACACTCCCCTGCGGTATCCCTGAGGAGGCAAAAAAGGGAATAGAGGATACCCCAGTGACAACACTCCGCCTGCTGGATAAATATGAACTTAACCATAACAGAAAGGAAGAGTGAAAACCAAGGCAACCCAGTTTATAAATTAAGACTCTATGAGAGACCCTATCAAAGGCTTTTGAAAAATCAATATAGATACAATCTACCTGCGAGTTAGCTGAAAAAGACTTAATGCAATACTCACTGAAAACAGCAAGGTTAGTAATCGTCGACCTCTCCGCAATTCAGGTAGCCAAATGTGTAATTCGACGCTACCAAGCACAAGCACACGATAGCATCATGGTAGAGATCTCCGTTCAGCAGTTAATAATTCTTAGTTCGATTCGCGGTGAAGGCAATAAGGCAAGTGGACGTATACGATGGCAAGTTAAGTATACGATAGCATGGTAGTGTAGATTAGACTAGACTGACTAGACATCTGGGTTGAGCGTTCATTTTTTTTTTTTTAATTTGAAATATTAAAAAGATAATCTTCTTAATATTATGTGATTACCTACTCAGTTTTATTAAAAAGAGACACCCAGTCATAATAAGACGGGCATCTTATTGTAAAAATATCACAGAGAAATCCTTCTGATTTTGAGGGCATTTTATGTGACTTTTTGCTCTGTGTACAACATGAAAAACCAGGCGGATTGGAAATGCAAACTTTCAACCGCGCAGAAACCTGCGTCGCGCAGCCCGAGCCCATAAAAGACGGCAACATAAACATAAATACCAGCAGGGGAGAGTGGACTCTCGTGCATTCCACCTCTCGAAACAGTACCGATCCGGAACCATAATGGACCAGCGACTGCCACCCCAACCTATCCACTGCCTCGCTTCGATTACACCGACCGCGATCGTGGAAATCGAGATTCGAGGCCGGTTACAACCGGTGCGTGCACTGATCGATCCATGTGCCACTACCACGCTCATTTCCACGGCGCTAGCACGATGGCTGCGCCTAAAGGTCGACTGGATAGGTAACCAGATGGGGTGCTTTATACGTATACGTGGGAAGCATGGCAAATCCGTGACCATCACCCGGACTGCGGTGAGAAACGTTGATGTGGCGATAGCGAGTCGATATTCCAACTTGAGGCTCGCCGACCCACAGTTTCACGTGACCGCTCCAGTAGAGCTAGTTTTGGGTGCCGAAATATATCCAAAGATTTTGCTGGGCGCCATTCCTGCTGGCACACTGGGTCCACTTTTGGCCCAAGATATGATTTTTGGATGGGTTCTGTCGGGCGCATGCTGAATTCTTTGAAAATTTAATATACTTATTAATACTCTTGGAACTTACTTGAATTGAATTTAAACAATAAAGAAAAATACTGCACCACTGAAGTCTTACCACGTTTGTTATTTAAATTCTCTTTTTCCTTAGCTTTAGGTACCGCACTGGAACCGGAGTTAAATATAACGATACGTAGTTTTTTAAGCTAATCCTGGAACTGGTGAAGGAATACGTCTTGTTCTAGTTCTCTTCTCTTGCGTCTCGCAAGGGGGCCGGCATGTTTAGGCCTAGAGCCTAAAACTACAATCTCCACCGGTCGCCCTCGCAATATTCTTATATACTTATAGTTAACATTAGCGGTCGAACTGTTTATGTTAACTATGTTAAAATATCGCTGGAAATAATAAACAGTTCGACCGGCAAAAACTGGCAAGTGCAAACCTTCTATTCCTTCACTTGGATTACGAACTCAGCGATACCAGACGTGTTCCAGCTACCAAACTCATTTAAGGTAAACTGTAAATATATATATATTTTTTCATAATTAACAATATTGGACTTAATACTAAAAATAAAAGTACTTATTTGAATTATATTCTAATACTCGCTTTTCTTTTATTTCCTTTTGGTGCACTTAACAACTTGACCGAGAGCTGCGTCCGGTCAAGACAGGGCCACTTGATAGGGGGCCTTTGAATGTTGATGTTGCTCGAGAAGAGAAAAAATTTGGTTGTTAATGGCTCACTTGTCCTGAACTTTCAAAAAAATATCTATTAATATGTCTGGTGGCCGTGCGCGATAAGCTTTTCAACCAAGTGCACTGCGGTACTTACGTGAATGTTTGTAGAATCCCGGTTTACCACTATTCCAATGTTTTTCATGTGGTGGCCAATTCAATCTTTTGGGGGTCACTAAATCACTGTGGTCGTCGTCTCGACTTAATGTTTCGTGTGGTTTCTATTGGAATCTAAGAGGTTGTTAGGAAACAGGCATGGATGGGTGTATAAATCTCGTTCATAGAAACCAATTACGTTTCCCACAACAGTGTCCTTAAACAGTTTTGTCCCCGGAGAAAATTACTGGTAGGTTTAAAGGGTACCCTCCACTGAAGCTTTGGACCCTTTCTACACGTTAGGTTTCGATAGCTAACCTGACACGCAAGGATTCACATCATAAAAAGAGCAAGTATTGAATCTTAACTTTGATTTGGTCTGCAACTGATGCAAACCAAATCTCGATAATTGTCTAGTTTAGCTGTCAACTAATAATAAATTAGCTAAAATTATGGAAAAGGGCTCAAAACACGGGGTTTGGCCCCAGGATCACGAATTTTTTTGTTTCAGTGAAAAGTTATGGTCAAAATAGGCGTGAAATAATACTTCCTTACCGAATTCCTTTGGAGTGTCTCCTGCTCCTGTCAGCTCCTGTTCACGGGACTTCGCTAAGTTGCCCTAAACTCGCTACCACACGAGATTTAGCCACTCTTTCTACGTGTTTTCTTCACCTTTTTAAATTAATTTTTTACCACTCACTCACCTAGCACGTTCACGTTTGTTTACCTTTTTTACTTTGGCAGGGTTCTTACTTTTTTGAAAAGTGTCAATATGTGGATTGTAACTTACAATCCACTTAGCTGTTCACAGTAGGGTTCCCAACGCGAATTACCAACAATGCTGGAAGTATTCAAGTACTTGGATAATTGTTCAATTATGTATGTACATATGCACGATTCGTCATGTACAACCAAAAACGATTCGACTTATTGTAATAGGATCGAAAATGGCAACTTGGCAGAATTATCTGTACACAGATCGTTCGAAACTTGATGATTGGGTGGGCGGAGGGGCTTACGCCGCTCAGTTGGGACTTAATTTTGGCTTCCGACTGCCTGACCACCGCAGTGTCTTCCAGGCAGAAGTGGCCGCTATACAGGAAGCTGTAGAATTACTGAAGACAGTGAACATCAATAGCGGTGATGTATACATATTCTCTGATAGCCAAGCAGCCCTCAAGGCGCTGGGGTCTTCACATGCAACTCCAGGGCTGTGTAGAGCTGCCGCAAATCTCTCAATGATATGGCTGAGCAACTCTCAATTCACCCGGTATCGGTGCCTGGACTCTGTGGCATAACGGGAAACGAGATGGCAGACGACCTACTCAAACTCAGAAGGGAGGAACTCTCATTACTTATGGTACTTCTCACAGGGCATATAGGCTTAGGCAGACATGCAGAAAGGTTGGGTCTTCCCTTTAACGACTTCTGCAGAAGCTGCATAGACGAGAAGGAGCCTGAAACAGTTTGACATCTTCTATTTGAAGGTCCCGCACTGTGCGGCATTAGGTTGAAATATCTGGGGTCTGGTATTTTCTATCATCTCGGCGAGTTATCAAGAATTAAGCCAAAGGATATTCTGCGCTTCGGGGAATCCAAAAAAAGGTTTGAGTAGGGGGTCATTTAGATCCATGTGGTACCACAACGGGACCTACTTGTCACTACCGATTCCATTATTTCATGGATTTCTTCGTCCGATAACTTCGACAATTTCACACGCGACATCGTACAGAGGTTTAATAATAGTATATTTGTATTCACTTAATGAAAACAAGTTATGAAATAAAAGTAAAACCGACTATAGAAAGCACTTTTAAAAAAAATCAATGTGTATAAAAGTTCGCGCGGACCGACAACACTGCCCTGAGGCACTCATTAGTTTTTGCACTGCCGGGCGGAAAATTCCACTTTTTTTAAAACTTTTGATATAAAATCAGCAAGTTAATGAGCACAGCTTTACGAAAAAAAATTATAGAGCTCAGCGGACTTCTCAAAAATAAAAAGTTTTGATATAGAAAATAATAAATTTCTTTATAAAAAAACGACCTTTTTCTCGAACCTGTTCGCACAAAACTGAGTATAGAAGACAAACGGTCCACCGGATTTTATTTTAACTTGAGAAAGAAATTTCCCTAGAAATATGGGAGAGAGAGTTACATTCATTTTTTTAAGAAAAAATAATTTTTTCATACGGAAATCTTGATTTTTGTGATGCCTGCCCTGGGGCCGTCTTACCGGTTAGAGGGTTAAATATTGCTAAGTTATGGTTAAAGATAAAAGCTAGAAAATCCTCAAACTTTTTTGACCTAACTAGAATTTGTAATTTACATCCACTAAAAAGATTTAAAAACACGCCATGTATAATAAATTTCTATAAATGGGACATTCCATCCTGACTCCTGGGACATTTGACTCGAGAGCTTAGTCAACTTTGACTTAATAAACTGACATTGGGTTTTCAATTGTTATGAAATATATTTATCGACATGGATAAATATCCAATACAAAAAATGCATCAAAAGAATTGGCGAAATAACAACAAATAGCTTTATAACTACTCAGTAAGTGAGTGTGACTCCTGGGACACCGAAAAATCCCTTTGTTGCACCTTTGTGAGCACGAAAACGAATTTTAGCTTTACAGTTGAACTTTGAACTACAATTTGTGTATGATCGAAAATACATACCACATAGTACCATATTCTTTAAAAAGAAGATCAGTATTAGCTTTTAGAAACTTTTTACAAAGGTTAAAGAGTGTGACTCCTGGGACATTTTCCTGTTTTTCCGTGATACAATTTTTCAGTTTTATCGATGCAGTTCCCTAAAAATTTAGTTATGCAACTCGTTACACCTAACCCATGATAATAAAAATGCCTTTATTGTAAAGTTCTGTCAGAGCAGTGGGAGTTTATGGCATTTTAAAAATTTGGTACTTTTCCTCTTTTGGGTGGAATGTCCCAAATAGAACTCATATTTCTGCAAAATGAACCTTTCAATCTTTCACCCAACAAGCTCCTCCTATTATTAGAGAAGTTAGGTCAAAAATATACAGTACCTGGGGAACCGAGCTTGCTCGGTGCTATCGATTTAGCGCTAACTTTACTTACCCAAAATGACCCCAAAATGGCCGTAAAATAGTCCAAAAAAACCAAAAACGACCCCAAAAAGACCTTTAAATGTTCCCAAAATGATCCGAAATTGCACCCAAAATTAAACCCAAAAAGACCCTTAAGTGTACCCAAAATGATCCGAAAATGACCAAATAATTATCCAAAAATGATCGCAAAATGACCTCAAAATAATACTAAAATAATCCTAAAACGAACCCAAAAAGACCCTAAAATCTTCCCAAAATGATCCAAAATTTACCCCAAAATGACCCAAAATATGTCCCAAAATGACCCCAAAATTGAACCCAAAATGATCTCAAAATATCCCCAAAATGATCCTAAAGTAATCCCTAAATGATTCTAAAATAATCCAAATATGATCCCAAAAAAATACAATACGGTAAAATGGTGACCCTGGTATGTCGGCCAAAATACCTTTAATTTGATACCCATATTGGCATATCTCGCTCCATAATTTTTAATAAATTGAAATAGGTGGCAACCCTGTAAACCACCCTAAAGTGGCAACCCGTAAGTGGATAGTTTTATAATCAGTCATGTCGTCTAAATGCCAAAATTCATCCAAATCGGTCAAGCTGTTCCCGAGATAGTACCGGATATACGAATATACTTCGCTAAGGTGGCTACCCTACTTGAAAATACTTTAGTTGGTATGTCGCCGAAAAAAGCTTAAATTTGATACCCTTATTGGAATATCTTGCTCCATAATTAAACAGATTGAAATAGGTGGCAACCGTGTAAACCGCCCCAAGTGGCAACCCCTAAATGGATAGTTTTATAATCAATCATGTCGCCTAAATGCCAAATTTCATCCAAATCGGTCAAGCTGTTCCCGAGATAGTACCGGATATACAAAAACACTGTGGTAAGGTGGCAACCCTACTTGAAAATATTTTAGCAGGCTTGTCGCTGAAAATACCTTTCATTTGATACCCATATTGCATATCTTGCTTTAAAAAAGTTGAGATATGCGGCAACCCTGTAAAGCGCCCCAGGTGACAAACCCCAAGTAGATAGTCTTAGAATCAGTCATACTATCTATATTCAAAATTGTATCCAAATCGGTCAAGCGGTTCCCGAGATATCCCGGATATACAAATATACTGCGGTAAAGTGGCAACCCCACCTGAAAATATTTTAGTTGGCATGTCGCTGAAAATACCTTTCAACATTTAAAAAATTTGAGATATGTGGAAACCGTGTAAACCGCCCTAGGTGGCAACCCCCAAGTGGATAGCCTTAGAATCAATCGTACTATCTATATTCAAAATTTTATCCAAAACGGACAAGCGGTTCCCGAGATAGCCCGGATATACAAATATACAAGTTTCTGTAGATTATTTCTATAAATTTTGGAATATAAAAATCAACAATTTTTTCACAGGTCCTTAAATTTTCTGCTAAACGAAGTGGTTAGAGGTCGTCTAAAATATTACTAAAGACAACAACTCATTTCTATTCATTCAGATTTACAACCCGAACAAAAAACATGTCTAGACAAAATTTGACCACTTTTGAATAAAATAAAAAAAAAAATCAATATATGTACCTACATTTTTCGTTTTTTCAAAAATCAAATCAAAAATCAATATAAAATGTCTTTTTAAATATTTCTAAGTTATGGTTAATGAAAAAAGCTAGAAAACCCTCAAATTGTTTTTGCAAAATGCTACATTTTGTCCGGTTTCACCACTTTTGAATAATTTTTTTTTTTTTTAATCAATATACCTACATTTTTTTTTCAAAAATCATTATAAAATGTCTTTATAAATATTTCTAAGTTATGGTTAAGGAAAAAAGCTAGAAAACCCTAAAAATGTTTTTGCACGAGGCTAGATTTTGCGAGGTTTAACCACTTTTGAATAACTTAAATAAAATGTGGGTATGTTGATTTAAAAAAAGATATTCAAAAGTGGTGAAATCGGGCAAAATGTAGCCTTTTGCAAAAACAGTTTGAAATTTTTTCCTTAGCCATAACTTAGAAATATTTAAAAAGACATTTTGAATAAACTCGACTGTGGCTTCTTGACTGGCAGTGGTGGCTCAGGCACCGCGGTCGAATTTATGATTTTTTTTAAAATGAAATAAAGTGGAAAACGAGAATTCCTCGATTAATATAATGGCCGTTTATTATCGTGAAATTGTGTTAACAAGGTTGAATATGTTACCTGAATTACGGCGTTGTAGAAATCCTGGGGTGGCTGCGATGTCGATCCTGGCTCGGTTGCTGAAAGAATAGACGGTTGTCAAGTCGTTGACAACCGTTGAACGCAAAATCATCCTCCGGTTTTAAGGGGAGGTGAACCAACACATGCACACCCACCTGCATGTATATGTGTGCTGACAAAACATGAATAATCATGCATACGTACAGGTGGGTGTGTGGGTGCTTGGAAAGTGACATTAGGGTGTCACTATTTTTCAGATTTTAGGCGTCGGGCCTAAACATGCCGGCCCCCTTGCGATACGCAACATTCTGACCAGCCCCGGGATTTCCATCACGCCCTCTCTTATTCTACGCTCTTAAACCTATCGTGGGGTGCTGGGTAGCACTTGGTCCGCCTTCGAGCCCCCTCCTGGGATTGGGGTCTGTCACCACTGGTAATATGGCCGTATGGTACCTAGCTATGAGAAGAGAGGGAAGAAACTTGAAAATCCAAAAGTGGTATATTTCTTGCCATAATTGAGAAAAAAGAAAAAAAAATTTTTTTTTTATTAAAAGTTAGACTTAGAGCTAGACTTACACCTAAACTTACATGCTAGTAGCCCCCGAGTGCACCCACCAAAAAATGGTGCTCTGAGCCACAAACGAGCCGAACGACGGTGGCAGTGTGCTCGGTAGGACGACGTCGGCGTAGACATCGCCGCCGAGTACGAGCTGGATTGGCGCAGATATGTAAAAGTGCGGATCAGCCAGTCGGATATGCTCGTAGGGAGCCGCCACTCTTGCGTCGATGGTAAGGGCTGGGCTGATCCGCTGCAGGTTGTCGACACATACGGCGTGCGTAGTCACCGTCGTGTGGTTTCCGTGTTTCCCTCGGACTCTGAGAAAGCAACCGTGCTCGCCGCCAGAGTGGGTGGTGGGCAGCCCTAACGCTTCCGTCAGGCCCCGGCCGATAACTGTGCGGGGGGAGCAGGCATCGAATAGCGCACGCAGGTAAGTAAACCCGCCCTCGACCTCCAGTTTTACGAGCGCGGTCGGCGAAAGCGTAGTCATGGGGCGCAACGACGGGGCCACCCCGGCGAGAGCCCGGTTCAGTCCGTCGCGGAACCCGCTAACGGCTGGCAGCTGGCGCGGCTGAGTGGCCAGTCTGCCCTCTCGGTTGGTGTTTCGACGGCTGGTGCGTAGCTGGCGCGGCTGAGTGGCCAGTCTACGCTCGTCGAAGTCCTGGTCTCGGCGAATTCCATGGTTGTTTCGTAGCTGGCGCGGCTGAGGGGCCAGTCTACGGGCTTCGGCTTCGTTTATATGGGAATCGCGAAGCTGGCGCGGCTGAGGGGCCAGTCTTCGCTTGCGACTGTTGCGATGCGCGCGGCGAGACGGAGGGCTGTTATCGCGTTGATGATGTTGTCGGCGCTCGTGTGCTAGGAGGGGGCGGAACCGCTGCAGGTCTGACACCCTTTGGACCGGTAGGAACGGCCGTGGTTCCGCTGCCGGTTCCGAGGGTTCGCCGTCTTCTGGTATCAGCCCCGTCTCAGATGCTTGGATCGACAGCACCTCGTCTCGGCTCTCTTCCTCTCTTGTTCTGGTCTGCTCTTCTAGCCACGCTGCTTCTTCCATCTCCGCCTCGGTGACTTGCTGATACCAGCTTTTGTATTCCCTCGGCTGGGGCGGCTGGTCGTCCGCTGCCGAGGACCGAAAAGAGAAGAAAGAAAAAAATGGGTTTGAATTATGCATACGGTTGCCATATACATACGTGGGAGGAGGGTGGCGAATAGCCGAAGTGACGACATAAGAATGAGCTTGAGATTAATTTTTTTTTTTTTTTTTTTTAACTGGAACCCGATATTTCCTAATATCTGTGGCGACACGCTGCTGCCTTTCCTTGTGGCAATTCAGTCCGGCGACACGTTGCTGCCGACTGGTTGCCGCTTTGGATAACTAAAACTCCTCTGAGGCACCCTGTGTGTTTCATTTCCTTTTTTAAAATGTTTTTATTTTGTTTTGTTTATGTCGATCACTTGTCCGCTAGCCGGCGCAAGTGACACTAGCGCTGCGCAGAAGCAAGCTTTTTTTGCTAGTGCTGCGCATAAGAATGCGTTTTCGGTACTCGATTGTGCTACCGATGCTGGTAGAGAGTGGTTGAGTGGCGGTTTTATTTTTATTGTTTTGTAGGCAAAACAGTCCTGCCCCCCCCTCCCCCCCCCCCCGAAAACAAAAAACAAATAAATAAATTATTTTAAAATAAACAGGTTTTTAAATTTAATTTTATTTATATCTTTAAAAAAAAATTATTTTTTTTTGTTGTGGCAAAATTGACCACAAGCTTAATTTTACCCCATATCGTTTATCTCTCTCTGATTTTGGCCTACGGAGTGTAAAAAATTAAATTGCTGCTCCCTATTTCTGATTCGGTGTGCGGTACCGAATTTGGTACATCGGGTTTTCGGTACCCGATAGTTATGCCAGAATTACATCACTAATGTAATATCCGAAAATCATGCATCACTAATTGGTTGGGTTTGTACAAATTTATATGTACATATTGTTTGCGAGTGAATGAATGCAAACGGGAATGTGGGACCGAACCACACATCCATTGTTCTTTTTTCATTCATTTATTTCCGGTTGGCACGCGTGAATTAGCAGCACTCAATTCGAGAAGGTAATTAAAATTTTGTTTTACTTGTACAAATTTATCCCTAACTTATCTCAACCTTTTCAGGTGGTGCTGCAGGTATGGATTCATAAAATCAGGTGGTTCATGGAGTGGACCTGGACATGGTGAGTATGTCTTTTTTGCGCTGCTCGAGATTTGTAGCGTTTCGGCAGCAGCGCAAAAACTTTATTGTAAGTCTCAAATGCAGTGCCGGCCGCACCTGCTATGTGACTTATTTTCTGATACGTGCATTTTCCTAATATTCATGGCCTTTCTTTTATAGTTACATTATCTTACTGGAAAGGCACAACCGTACAAAACACTGCGACACCTTCAATCAAACAGCCAATGTTAATTGTTAATTGTAGAAGCGGGGGCGTCGGCAAATATGGCACGTTCCGCACAAGATGCGCTCGCCGTGTTGCGGGGTATACAAATTGTAGCAGAAGCATTATATCGTGCACAAAGTGCACAGTGCAAACACCTATGGACTCACTCAAGCTTCCGTGAACTTTTACAGGGCAATCAAATGGATGCAGCACCGCTTGACATATCATCAATTACACTAAATGAGTTAGAGGAAATATTATCGAAACTTAATAAGAATCTTGATATAAGCTTACGTACGCCCACCACAGAACGTAAACAGGTAAAGGATGCAACAATGCAAAAGGCGGAAACATGGAACACAACATTTGGTTGCTGGTCACACGTCGACCGCCACAGGCACAAGCAATGCCACAAACTCAATTGAATTGCCGACTTTGAGTAAGGTGGCCAAACAACGGCGCGTACCATCTAGCCGCTTTGGACGTATGGTATCATTTGGTAGTCTCTTTGCTGGTTTAGGTGTTGGCACTATAACTGCGTTAACTAAAGGTGCTCCGGGTATGGGCGGTTCGAAACGTTAAAGAAGCTTTACTTAGTCCAGCTAATGCCGAGCGCATTGTCGATACGCTGTGTAAAGTGCGTGGCGCAGCTATGAAGATTGGTCAAATTTTAAGCATAGGTTAGGTTAGGTAGAAGTGGCTGCCGCAAAGGCACACCTAGGCCAGTATTAAAAGGCCCGTTGTGATACCATCAACACCAGGAAAGTCAGTCCCGGGACCCGGCCATATGGAAAATCCCAATGCTATTGGGACTCTCCACATAGCAGAATCCCGGGGCTGACACTCCTAAAAACCGACACCGTTACACCTCCTCGAACCATTTAGATGACTTGATGAAAGCCATCAAGTCCTTTATGTCCAGCTCCGCTACCTGGCGTAGGCTATCCAGGAAGGGAACTCCGAAAAAGCGCCTTCTCGCGCCGCTTAAAGCCGGGCAGTTGCAGATGAGATGCTCCACCGTTTCCTCCTCCTCATCATCTTTGCAACTCCTACAGCACCGTCGGTAGGGTACACCCAGCCTTGCTGCGTGCCTTCCAATAAGGCAGTGCCCGGTTAAAACCCCTATTAATATAGATATATCCCTTCTTCTTAGGGTGTAAATATATTTAGATCTTTTAATATCCCATTTTGGCCAGGATTGTTTGGATACTCGGCACCCTGGCGATAAAAGCCATCTTTCATTGGCTTGTCGGAGTGTATGCTCCTTCAGCATTAGCTTGCATGTGGCAAAGGGCATACCTAAGCGTTCTTTATCCTGAAGAACCTGCTTGGTCGTGCCCTGCCTAGCAAGTTCGTCTGCCCTACAGTTTCCCTCAATGTCCCTGTGTCCCGGGACCCATGTGAGGCTCACGCGGTTCTGTTGGGCCATCTCCTGAAGAGATCGACGACAGCTGAGCGTCAGTTCAGAGTTGAACAAGTAAGAGCCAAGGGATTTGACTGCCGCTTGGCTATCGCTGAAAATAACGATATTCTGTCCGATAGCGTGTTGCCCTATCCAAGCCGCGGCGTCCATGATTGCTGAGACCTCAGCCTGGAAGACGCTGCAATGATCAGGCAGTCTGAAGGAAAGCTCAAGGTCCAGATCCTTGGAATAAATCCCTCCTCCAACTCTGCCGTCCAACTTCGAACCGTCGGTGTATATGGAAATGCCGCCATTAGTAGCAGGACACCGATCCGTCCTCTCCCAGTCTTCCCTGCTGGGAATGTTTATTCTGCACCAGCTATCTCCGACTGTTGTGGTTGCACAACGGTCCGTGCTCGGAGGGAGAAAGCTGTAAGAATCCAGAATACCGGAGTGTCCAGTAGTGCCTGCGCCCCAGCCGGAAGTTTCCCTTAGACGCAGAGCCGATGCTGCCGCTGCCCGGTACCCTTCCAGATCGAGTGGCAAAATGCCGAGAATGGCCTGGAGAGCTTCGTTGGGCGTTGTTCTCAACGCGCCGCTTATACAGATCATGCTAGATCTGTGGACTTTACCTAACAGGTTTAGGTTGGCTGCCTTGCTCAGCGCAGGCCACCATACCACGACTCCATACAGCATAATTGGCCGGATTATCGCAGTGTAAATCCATCTGCAGATTTTGGGACTGAGCCCCCATTTTTTGCCAATGGCTCTTTTACATGTGTAAAGTGCAATGCACGCTTTCCTCTGGCGCTGGATGACATTCTCCTTCCAGTTAAGCTTTCTATCCAGAACTATGCCTAGGAATTTGGCTTTGTCAGCCAAGTTCAGGCGCACGCCATTTAGTTCTGGTAGGCTTAGCGTTGGTATTTTGTACCGGTTAGTATAAAGGACAAGCTCCACTTTTCCCGGGTTGATATTAAGTCCGCAGCGAGATGACCACGAGGAAACTGCTCGCAGTGCTACTTGCATCAAGTCACACAGGGTTTGTGGGAATTTGCCCCTGTATGCAATAGCTAAATCGTCTGCATATGCAACTATCCTCCCACCCCCCCCCCCCCCAGCTTGTGTCTCGTAGCAACGAGTTTACAGTGAGGTTCCATAAAAGCGGAGAGAGAACACCACCCTGAGGGGTTCCTCTTGTGACATAGCGTGAGAAATCAACTGTGCCCAGTGTAGAAACTATTTTCCTTCCCTTTAGTAGCTTATCAATTAGTCCAATAAGAGACCTGCTTATGCCCAGATTAGTTAGAGCGGTGTTAATAGCCTCCGGGCTTATATTGTTGAAGGCACCTTCAATGTCTAGGAAGGCCACGAGACAGTAATCTTTTTCATACAACGATTTTTCAATAACAGAGACAAGGCTGTGAAGCGCAGTTTCCGTTGATTTACCTTTGGTGTATGCATGTTGATAGCTAGAGATAAGGTTTCTATCAATAGTAGAGGAGAGATAATCGCTAATTATCCTCTCGAAGGCTTTGAGTGCAAAGGACGAGAGACTGATCGGTCTGTAGTCCTTAGGCTCATAGTGTGAGGCCTTCCCAGCTGGCTTGAACGGCTCAAAGCTTTTGATCGCCCACCTTACCCTTTCCTCCGTGATGGGTATATTCACTGCCATATTTGTTGCAGATGCTAAAGGTGCTTCATGCAAGTTCCCCGGAAAGTGTGTATTCAATAGCAGCTCCAGGGTTTCCCCTTCCGTGCTAGTCCACGATCCGTCAGGCTTCCGCAAATAGCTAATGGCTGTTTGAGTTTTTGAGAGCACTCGTCTAAGTCTCGCCGTATCATCGACCTTTTCGACCCCGGTGCAGAAATCTCTCCACGAAGTTCTCTTCGCCTGCCTTAGGGCCCTTTTATAGGCCCTCAGTTTAACTTTATATTCGAGCCATTCAGGCTCCGTACCGAGGCTCTTGGCCCTATTAAATTGCTTCCTGCAGGACTTGCGGAGCGAATCCAGGTCGTAGGACCACCAGTGTGGTCTATGTTTACCGCGTGGTTTCGGCACTGGACAAGCCTGCTCTAGGGCATTTGAGAGCGCCGTTGTAAAGGTCGCAACCAGATCATCCAGTTCTCCTACTGATGATGGAGCTTGTGGGGGTAACACTGGTAGGTCCCTAACTAATATTTGATTATGTAGCTGCCAATTAGTGTTGCGTGGATTGCGTTTCATAACTGGCTGCTCAACAGAAAAATCTAGGGCAATTTCTATGTACCGGTGGTCGGAAAATGAATGCTCCTCAAGAACACGCCATTTCCTAACCCACTCATAAGCGCTTTCGCTACAAATAGTGAGGTCTATGACCTCCCTACGGGCTTTAGTGATAAAAGTAGGCTCGTTACCCACGTTACAAACCACCAGGTTAGTTGTTAGTAGGTACTCAAACAGAGACTCGCCCCTAGCGTTAATATCGGAGCTTCCCCACTGGACGTGATGAGCATTAGCGTCAGCTCCAATAATAAGATGACCCGTGCAGAAATTTTCCACCAGATCTTTCACCTCCTTTTGTGGAGGAGGTTCTTCGGCGTCATAGGGCATGTAGACCGACGCCATCGTCAGGCTGGTGCTGCCGACCGTTAAGCTGGCAGCTGTAACGTCACCATTTGAATAGTTGGGTAAGAGAAAGGTGTTCAGCTCAGACTTGACCAAGATACAGGTTCTGACCTTGCCCTCCTCATTAGCTCGGATGAGCTTGTACCCCTTAGCCTCCAATCCACAGATCCTTGAGCTATTAACCCAGGGTTCTTGGATAAGGACCACGTCTACGTCGCCTTTATAAAGACGACTGCTTAGGGCAGCTGAGGCTGCTTTAGATTTGTGCAGGTTAATCTGAAGCACCACCAACATGAGAGCGCTCAGACTTCCCTACCACCGTCGTACCGTCGTGGAGGTCTACCCCGTCCCGGGGCCTATCTCTCAACGACAATTTATCTGCACGATTTGGCGTGGCGGAATCTCTACTGTCTGAAGCGGCATCAACGTTAGTGTGCACCGGATTGCCCTCCACCACCGTGCGGTCGAGGTCTTCCGCGTCCGTTAGGCTATCTTCCATCGCCGAGTAGTTCACGGCTTCCTCGCAATTTGACGTGGCGGATACCATACTTTCCGCGTCTGACACCCCTGCCTCCTCTTCTGGTCCTTCGATTTCCGAGTCCTTCGAAGCGGCCGGAATGGCAGCGCGTTGTGCATCGCCACGGTATTCGTGGATCACGATCTGACCCATTCCATAATGCACTCGTCCGTTGCACCGTTTAAGGGGCTCGAGTGCCTCCTTATTCAAAGTTAAAACCACCTGTCTATGAGGCCCAACCTCACCCTCGACCAGATTGACACTCCAGTCCTTCGTCGGGAGAGACGGATTCCAGGCCTGCAGCATCTCAAGAATATTCTCCGGTTCAGCAGGGATGGCAGGAATCCATGCCCTTGCCCTTGGCCGGGCCGGAATGTCCTTCCAGTCGACGACCTCGATTTTTGCCCCTGGGTAGACTTCACCCAGTCTTGCAACTGCTGCCTTGTACAGTGCAACAGTTCTTGCATCCTCACACGCGAAAACTTTAATCTGACCCTGGTGCCAACCCGCGTCTGTACCCCGCGGCGGACTACCCGGAGACTCACGCCATATGTCGAGAAGGGCCCTGCCAATTTCGTTCCGGACATACAGCCACCGGTCTCTAGGGATGGACCAACGGTCGTTGCCTCGATCAATGACACCTATAAGGATCCTGTCCTTGGTCACTTCAGCAAAGCTGGGTTTGCCTACTACTGGGATATTCTGATGCCGCTTCGGATGGGGATCCACCTCTCCGTCCGATCTCTGGCGTTTGAAGGGATTCCCGTTCAGCCTTTTAGGCGCATAGGGCCTTTGGAAATTTGGTATCAGAGCTTTCGCTTTCTCCACCATCTTCCTTTCAATCAGCGATAGTGTATCCTGCGATGCTCCCTCATATTTCTTCAGGATCCTTGCAGCCTTCCTTTTATCCCAGTACGAAAAGCGTCGGGGAGATGTCTTTTGGGAGGAGTTCAGACCCGTAGTTGCCATCGCGGTCTCTCCCTTTGATAGAAGCTTAGTTGCGTCTTCCTTCTCTTTCGGATCACTGAGGCCAGGTCCCGAGACCATTGCCACAGACATTGAGAGGTTGATGTTCGTGCCGGCGCTTGATGGAAGTTTAGCATCCGCCGTTTTCTGCTTACCTGCGTATGCAGCCGCACTGGTGCTGGCTTTCATCAAGTCACTCTCACTTGCTAGCAGTTTCGAGGATGACCGACCCGTAGTTACCATCGTTGTCGGTCCCCCAGTTGACTTTGAAATAGAGTTTGTCCTCCGGCGTTGTGATTTCTCTTGCTCCAGCATAGTTCTCCTCTGCTGCGGAGTAAACGAAGTTATTGATTGTTTTGAATTTTGAGTTGTATTCATCTTGTTCGTACGACCCCTCGCCGGACACGGCCAGCTTGGGGTCAAGGGTGGATTAAGGGGAATGTGTCGTCCGCCACGGCAGAGCCCAATACCGCGGTAAGACCATGGTTACTCTCTGAGGCGGTCCGGTATCAGAGAGGCACCGTTCGACTACAGCCACGATTTGCCTCCCGGCTGCAAACGTCCAATGGGCACGGTATCGCGTAACACCCTGGATTGGGAGGGGGTAGATCTTTGTCATCGCGCCAGCGAGGCTAGGCTGCTCTCGTGATGTAGTGCCATGCGGAGCTATGATCACAAGGGCAACGTAGCCCCGTGGCTATCGACTAAGCCCTCGTACCGCGACAAGGTATCCACCCTTCACGAGGGAATTTTAAGCATACAAGAAGCAAATGTTGTATCACCGCAACTTGACAAAGCTTTTGAACGTGTACGTCAAGCAGCCGCTTACATGCCCGATTGACAAGTGGAGCGTGTTATGGTTACACAATTGGAAAGTTTCGATGAGAAACTATTTGCAGCAGCTTCCCTTGGACAGGTACATCGTGCTACATTGAAAAACGGCATGCAAGTGGCTATAAAAATTCAATATCCTGGCAAGGCGCAAAGTATTGAAAGTGATATCGATAATTTAGTGGGCATGCTTAAAGTATGGGACGTTTTTTCACAAGGTTTCTTTATTGATAATGTGGTCAAGGTAGAGAAACGTGAACTTAACTGGGAAGTGGACTATACACGTGAAGCTGAATATACGGGTAAGTTTAAGCAAATGATTGCACCATATCCAGAGTACTATGTCCTTTAGTCATTAAAGAATTGACCACCAGTAGTGTACTAACAACGGAATTGGTGGCAGGAGTGCCGTTGGATAAGTGTTTCGATTTAAGCTACGAACATCGTTACCTCATTGCTTCGTCGATACTTAAATTGTGCCTGCACGAGCTATTCGAATTGGAATGCATGCAAACCGATCCCAATTGGCCAAATGGTTCTGTTGAGGAAGGCACGTTTAGACCAGGCCAATCGCATGATGCTGGAGACTTGGTAAGTTGGACGATTTTTTACCGAGCCCTGTATGTTCCCCCTCCTTAGGTCTTCCCCCTCTCTATATAGTTGCATCTGCATTGCACGATTTTTCATTCAATTTCTGGTTCTGAAAGTTGCTTGAAAAATTGCATGCAACAAAGTTGATGGTCAACCGACTTTGATCAACTCAACATTCAATTTTATTTTGATTACGACCATCATGAAATAAGAAAGGTGACAGCAAATCAACAGCTGTTTAATTTTAATTTTTTTCTCTACTTCTTCCTGATTCTGATCAACTTTGGTTAGTCAAATGGTTGTCAAAAGCCACCTTTTGTTTACAAACATTCAAACAAAAAATTTTCTTGGACGATTTTGTTAAATTTAGTGTGAAATTGGTAAACATCTAAGTGAAAAAATCAACTGGATGCATAGCAAAGCCTGCAACTTCAGCGCTGTGCCCACTTAAATGCGATTATGATGTATTCATCTCAGAACGTTCAGAGAAACCGCACATTTATGTTGCACCAGTGGAAGAAGAGAAAGAACTGTCAAAGGAAGATCAGCAGAAAAATGTACCGGACAGCGAAGATGATCCTGCCGCCTTTGTCATACACGAAAAGGTAGAATGCGATGCTTGCGGCTTGGCCCCGATTGTCGGTTTTCGTTATAAGTGCATTCAATGCCCTAATTTTGATTTGTGTCAACGTTGCGATGCACAGCATAAACATCCCGAACACATGATGCTACGCATGCCAACTGAAAATTCACCAAATGTAATTGATGCTTGGATAAGTAGCCCATGTGGTGGTGGTCGTGGTGGCAGTCGTCGTTCCAAACGCAAGAGTACCACCGCAACTGGTTGCCCATTCTATGAATTTGCTGCTACAGCATCATCGGCAAATGTTACTAGCGATGGCGAAGGAAACAATGCTACAGGTAGTAGCGGCAAGCACCACCATCATCACGAACGCAAACATCAAAGACGTCAAATGCGCAATGGCTTCTTGTCGCACATGTATGAAATGATGTTTGATTTTGCTGAGGGAGATGCAACATACAGGAAAATGGATGATAATGATCCTACTACACCTAGGAAAACTGCTCCAACCGATGCTGGGACAGCAAATACCCAGAAATCGGCAAATACTGCAGCTAAGGCCGCTTGTGAGGCAGCAACCATTGCTGCCGAGGCGGCTACCAAGTTTGCTACAGAAGTAGCTACAAAGGTTACTGAACAAGCAGGAAGTTGCAGCCCAAGGTGCAGTTGCTGCCACTCAAGCAGCAGAGCAGGCTTCAAAGACCGCTACTCCATCGGCTCAGCAGGAAGGAGCTGCAGCAGCAGCTGAAGAGAACGAAGGTGCACAAGCACCAAAAACTACCACTTCTACTGGAACTTCGACTCCTTTAAACAACTCGAATGTAAACACTTCAATTCCAACTACACCATCACTTGAAGATTTTGTTCAGTTCGTTGATCCGAAATTCATGAAAGCAGGAATTCAGCTGTTGAATAACTTCAGTGGCATGTTTGCAAAAATGCTAGACCCAATGGAGGGCGCTGATGAGAGTTATGCATCAAGTTTCGCTGGCTCGGGTTATCATGCACGCAAGGGCTCTACTGCCTCTGAAGCAAGCTCAACAAACTCGGCTGCAACACCAAAATCCACAACTTCACAAGATGAAAAAACCAACTGGATGCATAGCAAAGCCTGCAAATTCAGCGCTGTGCCCACTTAAATTGCGTTTGGGGGATTACCAAAGCCCGCAACCTCCACACCAAAATTACCAAGAAATGGTTAAGCACATACGAGTTTTAACTTCTTTTGCGTTCCGTGCTGGCACATATTGAATATTACACATATTATTTGACGAAAACGATCAGAATTATATTCCAAAACATGCTGTATTCAATATTTTTTAGGCTGCAAACTTTTCAATGTATAAATTTGTAAACAAACCACTCAGTTTGACAAACATTTGACAGCCTAAAATACTTTTAACAACAAAAGCAAACACACTTGTCTTTTCTTGCCTCAACCTGTAATATATAAACCTTGGTTACGACCTGACTTGCGTAAAAAAAAATTTTTTTTGGTTTTGTCACATTTTGTTGACAAGTTTTGCAATAACTACAAATAAAATAGACGTTGACTTCTAACTCCCTGTTTTCTTGCGCTCGTGACTACGGAGAAATTTACGTTGACATTGCGGCTTAAAAATTATTCTGTTGCAAAAAAAATATCCTAGACATGTCCATTCTAAACAATACGGCATTGTTTAGAATCGGTCTGACTATGTTTATTTAAATTTTTTTTTTTTTACGTAAGCAACCTTCAAATAGTTTTCAAAAAAAAAAAAAAAAAAACTAATGGCGGCGATATACCAACAGGTTATCATAACCTCTAACGAGATTTTTAGCCGAGCTTCTCTTTCCAACTTGTGGTGTTGTAGTATTACATAAACACACCGCCCTTTTACTTAAATTGTCATGTGCACAAAAATGCATAAACAAATAAGAATGTACACAACAACACTTTACCCAAATTAGCTTCAATGAACTCAGCGGGAGTTTATGCAAAGATAGCACATGCCGAATATAGCGAGAGTCTTGTTACACTTGTGCGGATGGTCAAAGACACCGCCAAAGACAGTCGCTACGTCACAACGACAGTCCTACTGTCATACGACATTTATTGTAACCATATGCTGACGTAGCATATTTTAGAATTATGCATATACACGTATGTAAATATACGTTTTAGTCCGTAAATAGTTTGTAAGTATTAGTGTAAGAATTTTGTATAAAAGAAAACCAAAATCAATAAAGAAATTCATTCATTGATTGAACTTTAAACAAAATAAATTATTTGTAGCTACATGGCGATCCTGCCAGGCTTAAAAAATTAAATAAAATTGGCTTTAAAAGGCGAAACCGCCAACCAAGTAAAATAAAATTAAAAATAATATAATAAAGTAAAAACAAAATTTGTACAAGTTATTTGTTTGGCAATAAATTGGATTGTTTTGGCGTGGCGCTAGCAATGGTAGCAATGGTGACGTACATTTGACAATAACTGAACAAAAACGTGGTGATATTTGGCTTGAAACGCAATGAATGCATTGAAGTAACATGGTATGGTAAAGGCACTGAAGAAAAACGTGGTGGTATTTGGCTTGAAACGCACTGAATGTATTGAGGTAACATGGTATGGTAAAGGCACTGAAGATAAACGTGGTGAAGACATAACAGCTGGAATTGGGTCAGATTTGAATGGACAAGCAGTCGGTTGCGTACATAAAAAGGGTGGAATATTAAGGACTGGCAGCAAAATGATGGCGGCATAACTGCATAGCTTTAAGTATATATATATTTAAATAAATAAGTTGTTTAGAAAAATTACGGCTCTTCAAGTAGCCAACCAAACAGCAGTAATTTGCTTAGCGACTTGAAAATTAAATTTTTTTTCTTTTTTGTTTACATTTAAAAATTTCACTCAAATGCAAAACTCGATTCAAGAGGAGCTCGATAAAAGTTTTCAAAAAGAACTTGATAAACTTTTTCAAAAGTGTATAGACACATTTACTAAAGCCAGAAATGAGCTCCTCGAGAGGCGCAAAGCAAAATCAGTTGGACCTAAACCGATTACTATCGAAGAGTATCGGAAAAGAAACAAAAACAAAAAACCAACTGAATTCCCTAAACCAGAAATTGTAAATAAAAGAAAAAGAGCAGGAAAAAAAGTAAAAAGACGAGTAGAGCTTGCAAAATTGCATCAACAATTTAATTTTGCCAGTAACTCGGATGAAAAATTAAAAATTAAGGAAAAAATAGTAGCGTTAAGACGCCAATAAAAATAAATAAAAATTTGAGTAAATTTGAATGCGTTAGCTGAATTTTGATTTTTTTTAAATGGATAATGCATTGCCCGAGGATCTTGACTACGAGGCAATAAACAAAATTGTCGACAATCTGGAAAAAGAAAACGCAGACATTGCTCGTAGATCAAGATCTCGAAATAAAGGAAGCAATAGATCCGAACTAAAATCCTTAAAACAATTTTGGTCCTATATAGGAATGGAAAGAAAACCTGTAATGGAAGATTTGTTATATCCTTCCACATTAGTAGAAGAAACAAACAGATTGATAAATAAAGTAAAGTCTGAAAATAAATTTTAATTAAAAACAGAAAAAAATTTTTTTTTAAGAATAAATAAAAATTTAAATACGTAAAATTTTTTTTTATTAAATAAATAAAGTTAGTTTAGAAAATAAAGTTTAATTTAAAATTAAAAACAAAAAAAAAAAAAATTTTTTTTATGAATAAACAAAAATTTTAACTCGAAAAATTTTTCTATTAAATTTTAAAATGACTTGGTGGAAAATTGCACTAAACGGCATCTTAATAGGAATAGCAGGATACGAAGTAGGAAAAGAAACTTCAGGTGAAAACACCTACGATACTAAAATAGTTAAATATGAACCACACCATATCGTGGAAAACAAGGCAGAAATTTCCGATAAGTGGTTGACCGCTTTTGTATGCGTAGCTACATTTTTAATTGTCACAATAATAATTCTATTAAAAAATTATATAAAGAACAAATTGAGACAATTGAATAATGTTCAACAACGCATCTAATTGGCAAGAAATATATGACAAATTAAATGAAGAAAAAGCAAAAGTTGGCAAATCATATAAATATATTAATAAAAGTATTCCCATAACAAAAGAAACTATAGTTAAACATTTAAATACAATTCTGGAAGCTCTTAACAACATTAGACAGGTGATCAATGTGGGAAAGCGCATACTTACCGTAGAACACCAAAAAGAAGCTTACCAATTTTTCTCAACAGCTCGAGACAAACTAGTCTCTGCTCTAGCCAAACACAATATCGATTTTGAAGTACCAAATATAACGGAAGAAGAAATTCAAATTGATTTTTTATTACTTCTACCTGAACGCGTTCCTAGCCGAACCCCCTCACCTTCATCGGCGGAAAAATTCAAAATAAACATCCCAATAAAAAGGTCACAATGCCACAAACCGTAGTAGAATTTATTAAAACTGCTTCGTCAGTATTACCAGAGTTTGATGGTAAGCCTGAGAATCTACATAGTTTCCTAGATGCACTCGATATACTTGAGCAAATCAAGGATACACACGAGGCATTGGCCATTACCATGATAAAAACAAAGCTGAAGGGTACAGCAAGGAATTTTATTAGTAATGAGACCACGATCGAACAAATAAAAAACAAATTAAAAACCGCAATAAAGGGTGAATCAGTGGAAGTTTTAACCGCTAAACTTCTGAACATCCAACAACGTAGCAAAACTGCTAACCAATATACTGCGGAAGTTGAAAAAATTACGCGATCATTAGAAGGAGCATATATCTCTGATGGATTAAACCCAGACTTAGCCACGGCCATGTGCAAAAACTGCTCTAATGACAAGGTCAAGATGATCATGCAAG
This sequence comes from Campiglossa producta, assembly GCA_964058755.1. Lineage (NCBI taxonomy): Eukaryota > Metazoa > Arthropoda > Insecta > Diptera > Tephritidae > Campiglossa > Campiglossa producta. Next base: position 13,592,963 of record CAXKVI010000006.1, on the reverse strand, counting down.
CAGGAACGTTCTCAACAATGAACGATGCAATCTCCAAATTCACTAACAGTTGTACCGAAATCACTGGCAGCTCAAACACGATTTTAAATGTACGACAGCAAGGTCAGTACAAAAGTAATTTCCGTGGAGGTTACCGTAGTAACAACTATGGAAATTACCAAAATCGAAGATTCAGACCACATCCGAGATATAACAATAACTCGAGGTCGTACAACAACAATAATAACCGGAGGGGATCACAAGCCCAAAACAGCAACAGATCCTACAACCAGAACCGTAATGTTCGCGCCATAACCGAAACGGAAAATAGGGAAACTCCACTTCAAAATTAACAAAAAGGAAAATATGCGTACTTAATCTAAATTTAAACAGCTATATATCTACAAGGACTTCATTAAACAATTCATATTTAAATTTTTTAATTGATACTGGAGCCGATATCTCCATAATTAAAAAACAGCAAATAAATAATAAAGAAAAAATAAATACCGAACAAATAACAGATTTGAAAGGCATTGGTCAGGGAATAACTAACACCCTGGGCACAATCAAAGTAGATTTAAAAGGCGATGACCTTCTAATTTATCATAAATTTCATGTTGTAGAAGACAACTTTCCAATTCCCTGTGATGGAATAATAGGCCTAGATTTCATAAAGAAATACAATTGTATTCTAGATTATGGAAAAACAGATAAACTAGTCCTAAGACCATATGAGTTCCCTCAAACAATAACAATGAATCTAACAAACTGTCTGTCTGTCAACACAATCACAATTCCAGCTAGATCGGAAGTTATTAGACAAATTAAAATAAATACAAATAACAAAAACATTTTCATACCACACCAACAATTATCCGAAGGCGTTTATATCGCAAATACCATTACAAATAACGAACAAACTTTCATTAGAAGTATTAACACAACACATAACAACACAACTATTCAAAATTATAAAATTAATACTGAAAATTTAGATGATTATACACTAATTAATTCAACAACACACAGTAAAAGTAGCACAAATACAGAAAAATTAAAAAGATTAACCAAAAACTTTCCAAATTTTGCTAAAGCCCAATTAACACCACTTTGCACAGAATTCATAGATATATTTGCTCTAGAAACAGAACCAATCACTTCTAATAATTTTTATAAACAAAAATTATATATGAAGGATGACACGCCCGTCTACATTAAAAATTATAGGTTACCCCAAACACAAAAAGGAGAAATAACTAAAGAAGTAAAAAAGCTAATCAAAGATGATATCATAGAACCTTCAACATCGGAATATAATAGTCCAATTTTATTAGTTCCTAAAAAATCACTCCCGGGAAACACAGAAAAAAGATGGAGATTGGTTGTTGACTACAGACAAGTGAATAAAAAATTAGCAGCAGATAAATTTCCCCTTCCAAGAATTGATGACATTCTAGATCAACTTGGAAGAGCAAAATATTTTTCATGCCTAGACCTTATGTCCGGTTTTCATCAAATAGAATTACACCCAGACTCTAGGGACATCACTACATTCACTGCTGAAAATGGCACATATAGATTCAAAAGATTACCATATGGATTAAAAGTAGCTCCAAATTCATTCCAACGAATGATGACATTAGCATTCGCTGGCCTTAAACCATCTCAAGCATTTCTCTACATGGATGATTTAGTTGTATTAGGCTGTTCAGAAAACCACATGCTAAAAAATTTAAGAGACGTGTTCTCTACATGCAGAAAATACAACTTAAAATTACATCCGGATAAATGCCTATTTTTCAGCCAAGAAGTAACTTACCTAGGACATAAATGTACAAACAAGAGAATATCACCCGACCCAAGCAAATTTGAAACAGTTCAAAATTACCCAGCGCCAAAAACTGCGGATGAAGTTAAGAGATTCGTAGCTTTCTGCAATTACTATAGAAGATTCGTACCGAATTTCGCGGAACACTCAAGAAAACTAACTAGGCTTTGCAAAAAGAATGTTTCCTTCGAATGGACAGAAGAATGTCAAAAAGCTTTTGTTTATTTAAAGGAAGCATTAATCAGCCCAAAACTTTTGCAATACCCAGATTTCAATAAAGAATTCTGCATAACAACAGACGCTAGTGAGTATGCTTGTGGAGCAGTCCTTAGCCAAGAACATGATGGCAAACAGTTACCAATTGCCTACGCATCCAGATCATTCACAAAAGGTGAAGTAAATAAAGCAACAATAGAAAAAGAATTGGCCGCAATTCATTGCGCCATAACCTTCTTCAGACCATACGTATATGGTAGAAAATTCTTAGTAAAAACCGACCATCGCCCATTAACATACCTATTTTCAATGAAAAGTCCTTCATCCAAGCTGACACGGGTAAGATTAGATTTAGAAGAGTACGATTTTGAGGTGGAGTATATAGCTGGTAAAGAAAATCACATCGCGGATGCATTATCCCGCATAACTATTACAAATTTAAAAGATATGTCAGTGGAAGCAAGTAAAATATTAAAAATAACAACAAGATCAGCAGCTAAAAAGACCAATAATAAAACTGAAATTAAAGAAAGTCACAAAGAGAGCCCCAAAATTTACGAAGCGCTAAATAAATTTGAAGTAAAAAGACATGTCGAGCTCGTTTTCAATCCTCCGAAATTATATTTCAAAAAAGGAAAGAAAATTTGTAGCAATGTTGATACAAGCAATCTAATTGTTGAGGATAAGATTGACTTAAGACAATTCTTTACCAGGCTCGAAAGAGAAGCCGGCAATTTAGGACTTGTACAAGTACAGTTGTCCTTAGGGGACAAATTGTTTAAAAAGAATTATATTTTATATTTTATTATAATATATATAACCCCAGAGGTTATATGTGTGACAAATCCCGGGAAAATTAAAGAAATTCTGCACAAATATCATGACGATCCTATTAGTGGTTGCCACCCAGGAATAAATCGCATGACAGATAAAATCAAGCAGAAGTATAGCTGGCTGAATATGAAAAACGACATAAGAAAATACATAAAAAACTGCATCCACTGCAAGAAAAATAAAACCAATAAACATATAAAAGAACCAATGACAATAACGGAGACGCCTCTGAAGGCATTCGATATTGTTCAAATCGATACAATCGGACCATTACCGAAATCGATAAATGAAAACGAATATGCAGTTACCATCATATGCGACCTAACCAAATACTTGGTAGCGATCCCAGTTCCAAGCAAAGACGCAGCAACAGTCGCTAAAGCCGTGTTCGAAAACGTCATTTTGATTTATGGACGCATGAATACAATAATGACAGACATGGGCACAGAATACAAAAACAACTTATTCAAAGAGTTGTGTCAACTATTGAAAATTAAGCATAAAACGTCAACACCGTACCATCATCAATCTCTGGGTACTGTAGAACGCAGTCACCGGACATTCAATGAATATATAAGTTCATACATATCCAGTGACAAAGACGATTGGGACGAATACCTCAGGTATTTCACGTATTGTTACAATACGACGCCATCGACCACACATAAATATTGTCCATTTGAATTAATATTTGGGAAAAACCCACCGAATTATGAATTTTTAAAAGAAAAGAAAATCAGCCCCTTATACAACCACGAAGCCTATGACAAAGAAGTAAAGCATAGGCTTCAAACAGCACAACAGAGAGCTAGGAAATTAGTCCAAGAGTCTAAAGAAAAACAAAAATTAAATTATGATAAAAATAGCCATAGTAAGGAAATTAAAATAGGAGACTTAGTATTAGTTAAAGAAGAGGCCTCCCATAAGTTAGAGAATAGATATACAGGATACTATAAAGTTAAAACTATTGATAAAAATAACAACTATACATTAATTCCACATAGCATAGGAGATAGCAATAAAAATAAAAAGGAAATCGTAATTCATAAGAATAGGCTTAAACCAATTTAAAACCCATAGCATAGCACTTTATCCATAATAAATTCGTAACCCAAAAAAAAAAAAGGCATCTTTTTATACAGGCATTCAAATTTACTCAATCCGATATACGGCACAAGCCGTATACAAACAAACACAAAACAAGGGTAACAAGACACTAAACAATTAAACAAAATGTCAAACGGTTCATTAACTCAGAAAAATAGACATATATAGTTGACTACAAATATATATATCTATTTTTTTTTAAGGGGGAAGGTGTAGTATTACATAAACACACCGCCCTTTTACTTAAATTGTCATGTGCACAAAAATGCATAAACAAATAAGAATGTACACAACAACACTTTACCCAAATTAGCTTCAATGAACTCAGCGGGAGTTTATGCAAAGATAGCACATGCCGCATATAGCGAGAGTCTTGTTACACTTGTGCGGATGGTCAAAGACACCGCCAAAGACAGTCGCTACGTCACAACGACAGTCCTACTGTCATACGACATTTATTGTAACCATATGCTGACGTAGCATATTTTAGAATTATGCATATACACGTATGTAAATATACGTTTTAGTCCGTAAATAGTTTGTAAGTATTAGTGTAAGAATTTTGTATAAAAGAAAACCAAAATCAATAAAGAAATTCATTCATTGATTGAACTTTAAACAAAATAAATTATTTGTAGCTACAGTGTGCTGCTTTTTGAGTTTTTCCTACAAGTTGGCGGGACCTACAGTTTTTTGCCGACTCCGAACGGCACTTGCAGAGCAAATGAATTTTTTGCTGAGAAGCTTCTCATGGCAGAAATACACCCGGAGAGTTTGCCAAACTACTGCCGAGGGGCGACCCCGTTTTAGAAAAATTCTTTTTCTAAATAATTTTTGGTGTTACTTTTGCCGGGCATCGAACCGCCACGACTTGGTGTAGAAGGCCGAACACTTAACCGCTACACCACGGCGGCCGCCAAAACTGCATTAATTTAAACGTGTAGTCAACTCATTTTTTTTGAATCAACGGCACACGGGACGAAAATTGATTCCCAAATTGAACAATTTTTGATACCTTTTGGATGCTGTTTGGAATCCGTTTTTCAATAATTGAACAAAAGGTATCAAGATTTTGGGTCTTGGGTGTTTATGTGGGTTAACGAGTGAATTTTGTTGAGGGATTTGGAAAGGTGGGGATGAACGGAGTGGAGGGAGATTGGAGTGTTAGGATGAGGCATCGGGCCTCGCACCATCTACTCCATCGGTTGGGAGCAGGATCAGCTTGACCACCGGTCTTTTGGCCTGGCCCTTCTCGGTCATGAGGTCGACGACACGTACTCGGTTATCTTCTCCGGGGTGTACGTTGGTAACTCGACCGAGCCTCCATTCGTTTGGAGATAAGTTGTCTTCCTTGATGACAACGAGATCCCCCACCTTAATGTTCTGTTTTGACTGCTTCCACTTCACTCGTTTTTGAAGTTCGGTCAAGTATTCGGTTTTCCATCGTTCTCAGGCTTCAATCCTACATAGTAGCGTATGGAACTCTTCATGCGTGAACTTGTGGGCATAAGTTGGGTTTGCGCCCGTTTCTTGTAAATGGTGCAAATCTTACAATTGTGGATGATAGCCCTAATCATGTTCTTGACATTCGGAATCCAGTATTGGGTGCGGATGAGACGGATCATTAGTTGATTTTCCCCATGGAGGGAGATTTTGTGTATCATTTGCACAAGTAGCCGCGTTAACCTACAATTATAAGGGAGTATGATTGGATGACGTTCGTTGTAAGCGAGGTCTTCCGACGCCCCTAGACGACCCCCGGCCCTGATAATATCGTCCTTATCAAGGAACGGGTTAAGTGGCAATATATCGCTTTTCCTGTCGATGACCGTTCCCTTCTTCAAATTTACGTACTCCTCAAAATAATGTTGCTTCTGATATAGTTTAATCAAGGTCAGAGTCGTTGTCTTTATCTCATCGGATGAGATTAGGCACGACTTTTCTTGAAAGGAAGCTTTTGTTGTGGGATGTGTTCTTCGAAAGAATCTCATAATGTATGATAGTACCCTCAAAGCCCTAGGTAAATCCGAAAACCGATCTAGAGTCTCGATTTCTTTTCGCTTCGATATTGCGTAGGTTTGCGCTCTCTTTTTCTCCACGGATGTATGAAACTCGGTTTCTTGTGCTGGCCACCCTGAATTGTCTTCTTGTAACCAAGAAGGTCCCTGCCACCACAAGGAATTGTTGACCAAATCCGTTGCCGGTATTCCTCTGCTTCCTAAATCTGCCGGATTCGATTCCGAGTTGACATGATGCCAGTCCTTACTTCCGACCAAGTCGATGATCTTGGTTATCCTGTGTGCGACGAATGTTGACCAGGAACATGGTGGTTTCCGTATCCATGCTAAGACGATGGTGGAATCCGTCCACAAATTGTTTTCACCGGCGCTCCTCTGGTCTTGGCTAGAAGAAGATTGACGAAGATCTGGTCATCCCTTTTTACGCGCAAGTAGACGGCTGCGCCGTATGCTTTTTCCGACGCGTCAGAGAATCCATGGATTTCGATCTCATCTTCTGGTGAAAAATTTACCCATCGGGGTATCCTGATTTTGTCGATTTCGTTGTAATCCCTTTTAAAGTTCCCCCATCGTTCCAAAGTGTTGGACGAGGCTGGCTCATCCCAACCAGTACCCTCCAACCAGATATTCTGCATGAGTATCTTGGCCACAATGACCATTGGTGCAAGCCATCCTAATGGGTCGAAGAGCTTGGCGATGGCGGATAATATTGCTCGTTTCGTGAGCTGTTCACATTCGTCCAGGGACCCTGCCTTAAAATAAAAGAGGTCAGAATGAGCATTCCATCTAATGCCCAAAGCCTTAACGGTGCTGGTGTCTTCGAACGCCAGGAAGTCCTCGGTCAGCCGATCCGCCCTTGGGATGTCGTTGAGAATCTCCTCGGAGTTCGATGTCCTTTTCCGAAGTGGGAATCCAGCGGAGTGTAAGACCTGTCGAATTTCATCTCTCGCATGAATGGCCGATGCGAGTGTATGCCCCCCCCTCCCCCCCGCTAATACATCATCCACGTACATCCCCTCCCTTAGTATATTCGATGCTGTTGGGAATGATGTTTCTACGTCATCAGCTAGTTGCAAAAGAGTTCGTATTGCAAGATACGGTGCGCAATTAACCCCAAACGTGACCGTCTTCAACTCATAAAGACCTATTGGTTCGTGTGGTGATGTGCGGTAAACTATCCTTTGAAATTTGCAATGATTTTCGCTCATCCAAATTAGTCTATACATCTTCTCGATGTCACTGTTGAAAACATATCGATATAATCTCCAACGCAAAATTAGGACTGGGGGATCTGCTTGAAGCACTGGGCCTGGCAGGAGAATGTCGTTTAGACTTGCACCTTTGTGGTGGTAGACTCCGCCTTTACTACGGCGTGGTGGGGCAAAAAATAGTTATCAGACGACTCAGCTGATACCATGGCAGTAATTTTTTGCTTATGCCCTAATGTCTCGTATTCAGATAGGACCCTGGTATACTCTTTTCCTAAATCTGGGTCCTATGCTAACCGTGTCTCATTCCTAAAGAATTGCGAACACGCCCTCCTAAGAGACCCACCTATATTTAGCTTATCTGGGTACTCCTGTCTGAATGGTAGCGAGACTACATGTCTCCCATCATCGTTCCTATGCGTAGTTTCCTTATATAACTTTTCGCAGTATTTGTCATCTGCGTTTGGGCCTTTATGTCTAGGCAGATTTTCCAAATCCCAAAACGCTGTGAGTTGTTTGTCCAAAGAGACTTCGCTGTAAAAGGACACTATGTTGGTTGTTGGGCTCGATGACTCTACGTGGCCGGTGAGTATCCAACCGAATACCGTTTCTTGGGCCAATAGTGTATTGAAGACTTTCTTCTTCAGCCCACTTAGTATTATTTGCGGATATACATCTCCGCCGAGTATAATGTCAACTTCCTCGTTGACATAGAAACGTTTGTCTGCCAAAACTAAATCTGGAAAAGCCTGCATAGTCGTAGCGTCGACGTGGCAGGATGGCAGATTTCCAGTTAGTTTCGCAAGAATTAACACTGAAGTTGTCAAGCTGAAGTCCGGGTCCACTGTTGAACGCAGTTCAATGCTGGATGCCTCCGTGACTTGGGCCGACACGGCATTCGTTATACCCGATACACGGGCATTCATTTTCTTTGCCGGTAAATTTATTCTGCGTTTCAGTCGTTCTGTCATAAAGGAACATTCTGAACCAGAATCTATCAGTGCTCTTGCTGGGAAGTCAGTACCATTATGACGAATGGTTACTCTAGCTGTCCCTAGCAGAACACCTGCGCTTGAATGAACATGGCAGGAATTAACGTTTCTATCATTTGCCTCCCGTCTCCCTTGTGCTTGCGTAGAAGTGGAAGCACCATAATCCATATTGAACTGGGTGGCGTTTGTTTCCTGGTTCTGACGCTTTTCCAAATGTAGGAGTGTATTGTGACGAGAGTGGCACTTGCTGCAGTCGTATGAGCTTGGGCACTTCGTCACGGTATGTGCTGGGGGTAGGCAGTTCAGACACCCCTGGTTGGTTTTTATATAATTAACTCGCTCTTCCGGTGTTAATTTCAAAAAACTGGGGCATGATCGTAATCTATGGCGATTAGATCTACATTTGGTACACAGCACTTTTGTGACCTTTGCTTGGTACGTTCCAAGCCTTTTTGTAGGGGTTTCGTTCGCCTTTTTCGCCGCTTGCGGTTTTTGGCCTTGCGAACTTGCACTCCCCACAAACCCAGACACTGTTTCGAGTGTCTGGAACCGATTCGACAAGAATTTGTCCATATCCTCCCATTTGGATATTTCTACTTTATGGTCTATGCTTTGTTCCCATAGACTCAGCGTACTTTCAGGCAACTTTGTCGAGCACAGATAAGTAATGATTGCGTCCCAATTCGACGTGTCAATTTTATGACTTCTTAAAGACGCAAGGCAATTATTTATCTGCCGTTGCAGGGTTTTAATCGCGCTACCACACTCACTCTCTACCTTCTCTAAATTGAACAATATTTGTAACTGCGAGTTCACTAGGATACGTTTATTTTCGTATCTCTCGCATAAATTTTTCCAGGCTGTATCGAATCCCTCATTCGTGAGTGGACTTTTTTCTACTATATCCTCGCTTCCCCTTTTGTCTTATTGACGAGATGAAATACTTTCTCAACGGGTGTTAGGCGTTTGTTGAGAATATATATAGCCGTGAACATATCCCTAAATGTTGGCCATGAAATATAATCGCCCTTGAACACCTCAGTATCGCATGGAGGCAGGCGGATACTATGTTCACGTTCAGATGGTTCTACGGGGGATTTTTCGGGTTTGGTAAATGTCTCTTGGCGTGTAGCCATGTTTGACATGCAGCGCAAGTAAGTTGCGTATGTGTTTTTGAACTTCTTTTTTACAGAAGCTATATCTAACTTATTTGAGCCCATTAGCTCATCATACGCCGCTTTGGCTTTCTTCCACATAGCTTTTAAGTCGTCTTGTTGCAGACTTAGTGTGTGTTTGGAGTGAGTGGCCACATCTGCTCCATTGTAGTCAGACTCGAACTCAGTGATGTTATCAGCTAATCTGATGAAGTTATCCATTTTTATCTCAACTGAGTGAGGGTTTTAGATAGACAAGGACAAGAGGGTGATAGATGAAGGCTGAATGGGTGAGATTGCAAATATTGCCCCAGGGAACTGAAACGCCAAAATAACTTCTAAAACACAATTTCAATAACAACCGTCGTTTGAATAATTATTTGTCGTTTACGATGTTTTATTTATTAAAATATCGATTTATTTTATTAAAATATCTAACGTTCTTATTATTGCACACTTGGCCGTATTGTCTGTGCAAGAAAATAATAACAAAAAACACTGTGACTTACTCGTATATATATATGTAGGGTTATGTTGAAAATAATTTGGTGATCTTTCGCAAACAAATTTAAATTAAAAGTGCGCAATGTATCAAAACGGGCGACCAAGTGAATATTAACGATATTTAAAGAAGTGACCCCCTGGCCTTCGATGGCACAAATTGTGCAAGTTTATTACCCAAAAAAAAAGTGAGAACAAAAACAAAACCAAAGATCGAAAGGCTCAGTGAAAGTGAGGTTATGTTAAAGAAAAGATCCAAGTGGACAAACTGACTTTTTAATTCACTTCTCGCACTTAAATTTTGACTACACTCGCGGTTGTGTTGTTGTATTTTTGTGGCAGAGTGAAGACAAACGACAGTGGACTGTATTTTCCCTTGACTTTTTGGCAAATTAGTAAATTTAATGCTGTTGTGCGACTTAACGTTGGCTTAAAATTCTCCTTGATAGTGGACAGTTTTTTCTTCGCTGTAGTGGTCGAGTAATGGACTGTAGATTTTTTTTCCTTGCTGGTTCTAAAATTGAACGGCGAGAAGGACTATGGATAAACTCGACTGTGGCTTCTTGACTGGCAGTGGTGGCTCAGGCACCGCGGTCGAATTTATGATTTTTTTTGAAATGAAATAAAGTGGAAAACGAGAATTCCTCGATTAATATAATGGCCGTTTATTATCGTGAAATTGTGTTAACAAAGTTGAATATGTTACCTGAATTACGGCGTTGTAGAAATCCTGGGGTGGCTGCGATGTCGATCCTGGCTCGGTTGCTGAAAGAATAGACGGTTGTCAAGTCGTTGACAACCGTTGAACGCAAAATCATCCTCCGGTTTTAAGGGGAGGTGAACCAACACATGCACACCACCTGCATGTATATGTGTGCTGACAAAACATGAATAATCATGCATACGTACAGGTGGGTGTGTGGGTGCTTGGAAAGTGACATTAGGGTGTCACTATTTTTCAGATTTTAGGCGTAGGGCCTAAACACATTTCAATTCAAATTGCTATCGGTAATTCGATTGAATACACATTCATTATTATCGATAATGAACGAGGGAACACAGCATTTTCCCACTCCTGTTACTTCGTTTCGCCATTACGCACCTCGTGTGCAATTATCCATTTATATTACTTAGAATTAAGCATATATACCAAATAAAGGTAATTACTACGAAATTCCGTGCACAGATTATTTCATGGGATCTCACAGTGGCGACGAGTGGTGAAAAATGGCGAATATTATTAGAAACGTGCCTCAATTCAACTTTGGCGAAAATATATGGGAGGTTTTCCATATACAGTTGCAGCAGTTTTTTGTTGCAAACGATATTGAGGAAAGGTCGAAGAAAACGGCCATTTTGTTACGGCTTTGACAGAAAAGTCGTATGTACTTCTTCAAAATCTGCTAAACCCGGTGAAGCCGGAAAACTCAACGTTCGATGTATGCATTAATACACTAGGCAATTATTTTAAACCATCGGGTTTCGCAGAAAGGCTAAAATTTTATAACGCAAATAAAGAAGATAAGGAGACCATAAACCAGTGGGTAGTAAGAGTACGGTCATTGGCAATACCATGTGAGTTCGGCAATTTTTTGGAAACCGCCATACGCGATAAGTTCGTGATGGGACTTGGTAAAGGGCCGGCTCGCGACAAAATTTTTCTGGAAGATGCCACTAAATGTAGTATGCAAAGGGTAGTGGAGATTGCCAACGCAGCGGAGTATATCAAGTTGCAGCATGATACAACTACGGTAAAAGAAGAACCACAAGATAACCTCTTATACATGCGAGGCAAGAAAAACAATAACAAACGTGAGGGTGCTGAAAAAGATGACCGTAATAAGCAAAGCAATAGGCGACAAAAGAACCATACACAACAGCAGAATTGTACGGTATGTGGGTATGGCAACCATTTAAGTTCAAATTGCAAATTTAAGAACTATAAATGTAAAATCTGTAACAAAAAGGGTCATCTTCAAAAAGTATGTAAAAACAGAGACTCAAAGCTCCATTATGTAGATAATTCGGAAGTGAACCTATTTTCAATTAAGAGTGGCACAGATGGGCCAATTAAAGTAAAGGTTTGGTTACAGGGTGTAGTGTTAGATATGGAATTAGATACCGGGTCGGAATACAGTGTTATATCAGTAGACGCGTATAAACGTTATTTTAGTAAATCTATATTAAAACCATCTGCCTTAATTTTGAAAACGTATAACGGTGGAGATATCATACCGCTGGGGGTTTGTGATATTCCAGTGCAGTATAATGGCTGTGAAAGATTGATTCCCGTTGTGGTAATACGGAACGGGGGACCACCGTAGCTTGGTAGGAATTTTTTGAGAGCCTTTGAATTTAATATTGCTGAGTTTAATTATGTAAACTCAAAACTAGATGCGAATGATAAAATACTGCGGAAATTTAAGAGCTTGTTTGACGGTAGCTTGGGATGTTTTAATAAAGGGCGAGCAAAGCTGGTTTTGCGAGAAAAGGCAACACCAAAATTTTTTAAGCCACGGCCTGTACCATTAGCTATGAAAAATAAGGTTGAAAAGGAAGTTCAAAAATTAGTGGAAATAGGGGTATTGGAGCCGGTGAGTTATAGTGAATGGGGAACGCCAATTGTTCCGGTGCTGAAGAAAACTGGCGATGTGAGAATTTGTGGTGATTATAAGGTGACGTTGAATCCAAATCTAATGATTGAAAAGTACCCACTACCACGTATAGAAGATATCTTCTCAAAGTTGCACGGCGGGGAAGAGTATTCTAAATTATATTTGTCAATGGCTTATCAGCAGATTCCACTAGACGAAGCATCGAAGAAGTTCACAACCATATCCACTTCCAAGGGTCTATTCCAATACACCCGTATGATTTATGGCTTGTCGTCAGCACCTGCAATTTTTCAGCGGATTATGGACAGTCTGCTAATGTCGGTGGCAGGGGTGGTCGTTTTCTTAGATGATATATTAATTACGGCACCAAACCGAAAGATTCACGTTGAGCGTTTGGAAAATGTTTTGGAAATATTGCAGAATGCCGGCTTTAAACTTTCGCCCAGCAAGTGTGAATTTTCTGTTAAGAAAATAAACTATCTGGGGCATGTTATATATGCAAATGGGTTACAACAAGTCCAGAGAAAATCCAAGCTATAGAGGACATGCCGTATCCAACCAATGTTAAAGAGTTGAGAGCATTCTTGGGGGTAGTGAATTTTTATAGGAAATTTTTGAGAAATGTAGCTGAAGTGTGCGCTCCCCTGTATGCGTTGTTAAAAACGGGCGAGAAGTTTATCTTTTCGAATGAATGTAAACGCGCAGTTGATTTATTGAAAAATGGGTTAAAGTCTGACAGTTGTCTTGCACATTTTAACCCGCAATGCAGCATCAAGCTCACCGTGGATGCAAGTCCAGTAGGTGTAGGGGCCATACTATCGCAAATATCAGCGAATGGTGAAGAAGCGCCGATTGAATTCGCTTCGAGGAAGTTGTCGGATACCGAGCAGCGATATTCACAACTTGACAGAGAAGCGGTGGCTATTGTCTTTGGAGTAAAAAAATTCCATCACTATTTGTATGGACGGCATTTTACATTAGTTACAGACAATAAACCTCTTCAGCACATTTTCAATCCAAGCAAAGGCATTCCGGTGATGGCAGCAAATCGACTGCAGCGCATGGCACTTTTACTATCAGGGTACGATTATGATTTAGTTCATATTAAATCAGCAGCTAACGCGGCAGATTATTTCTCTAGAAACCCCTCAAAAGTATATTTGCAAGAGGAAAATCCGCAAAATGTAGCGCTGAACTACTTTCAGGACTCTAGTTCATTGCCCATAAGTATCGAATCAGTTAGGAAGGAAACGTTGCGGGACCTAACACTGAAACAGGTGACTAATTTTATAAGGACCAGTTGGCCTGAGAAAGTGTCGGATAATAAATTGATGCCATATTTTGTTCGGAAGCTAGAACTATCCGAGGAAGATGGATGTTTATTTTGGGGTTTCAGACTTATCATTCCGGAGGCATTGCAAAAGGAAGTTGGGACATTTTTGCATGAATCTCATCTAGGTATTGTAAAAATAAAATCGATGGCTAGAGAGCTGGTGGCCAAATCAGAACAAAGATTTAGAAAACCTTGTAAAAGGCTGCGAGCCATGCTTAATGAATTGTCCCAACCCCGTGAAACAAGAACTTATTCCCTGGAAATGGCCAAACATGCCGTGGTCGCGCATTCATATTGATTTTTTTGGTCCTTTCTTAAACAAATGGTTCTTAGTTGTTGTCGACAGCTATAGCAAATGGGCTGAATGCATAGACATGGGCAAGAATACCACAAGTAGTGCTACAATAATGGCGCTAAAAGAGTTGTTCTCGCGTTTCGGGTTACCACGGGAAATCGTCTCGGATAACGGTACAGCGTTCGTATCCAAGGAGTTCAATCAATTTTTAAACTTGAACGATATTAGGCATATCACAACTCCCGTGGGTCATCCCGCTACAAATGGGCAAGCCGAAAATTTGGTAAAAACTATTAAATTAGCATTAAAAAAGAATTTGTATCAAACCGGAAGTTCCCAGCTACAGACCCTTCTCTTTAGATTTTTATTGGACTATAGAAATGCAAAGCATGCCAGCACGGGCGTTTCTCCTTCACAGTTAATGTTTAATCGACAGCTTAGAACAAGGCTAGATGTACTTAATCCGCATCGGAAAATAGAGGAGAAAGACTGTGCCTCGGTAAAAAGCAAGGTTGAAAAGAGCCAGTCAGATCAAATCAAAAACTACAAAAGTACCAAAAATGAAAGATTTAAAGAGAACGAAGAAGTAATTGCGAAAAATTATTCTGTCCCGGGAAAAATTTCATGGCAAAAATGTAAGATTATAAAATGTCTTGGTAGGCAGACTTACTTAGTTAAGCCAACAAATAGCGATAAGACTTGGAAAAGACATGTTAATCAAATGATTAAATGTAATTCAGCCTCAAATGAAAATCAAATGTCAACCATTTTGTCTGATCGCGCGCAGCGTATTTGTGTAAATAGCCAAGATGAACCAAAAGAAAATTGTACTAATGAAACAGAAAAACAACATATCGCAATTGAAAATAAAAAACAAAGTGAATTATCAAATGTAAACGAGGCTGTAAAACTAGTAGAAACTGGTTTAGTTAATGAAGAGCAAAATGAAAAAGAAAATGTTGCGAAGGCACCAGAAAATAATCAATGTAAATATAATTTAAGGAAAAGAAGTAACGAAAAAAAAAAATAAGAGGAAATTAGAACTTAACGATTAAAAGGGGGGAAAGTGTAGTGTACCCGCAAATGTGGAATTAGTCGCGACGTCATGTGCAATGTGACAACAGCCTAATGAAATTGCTATCGGTAATTCGATTGAATACACATTCATTATTATCGATAATGAACGAGGGAACACAGCATTTTCCCACTCCTATTACTTCGTTTCGCCATTACGCACCTCGTGTGCAATTATTCAATTATATTACTTAGAATTAAGCATATATACCAAATAAAGGTAATTACTACGAAATTCCGTGCACAGATTATTTCATGGGATCTCACAGATTTGATTGTCGATTTAAAAAAAAATGTATTCAAAAGTGGTTAAACCTCGCAAAATCTAGCCTTATGCAAAAACAATTTGAGGGGTTTCTAGCTTTTTTCCTTAACCATAACTTAGAAATATTAAAAAGACTTTTTATATTGATTTTTGATTTGATTTCTGAAAAAAATTGTAGGTATATTGACTTAAAAAAAAAAATTATTCAAAATTGGTGAAACCGGGCAAAATGTAGCCGTTGAGGATTTTCTAGCTTTTTTCCTTAGCCGATTTTTTTAAAAAGTCAAAAGAAAAATCGATTTGAAATGCCTTTTTAATATTTTTATGTTATGTTTAAGGAAAAAAGATAGAAAAACCTTTAACAGTTTTTGCTTACAAAATTATTACAAATTATTTTCACTCCCTCGCTCATTGAGTACTTGGGTCCATTATTTATATTAATAGTCTAACTTTGTTGTTGGTATATTGTTAATTTTTAAAATTCTGATTCTCATAAAGCCTAATTGCAGAATTTGATAACTGATTTGTGCATAAGGTAATGGCGCGGCGGTGAGCGTATGGAATACGGTGTGCACACGTGCAAGACCCGGTTGCGGAATATTCTTTTTTGTCTTAAATTATGTTTTTTTAAAATTTAAAAACCTTTAATCTTAACTATTACAATTTATCGCATAAATTAGTAGCTATTTGTTAAGCACAATCTCATCATTCCATTAATCAGGCGCAACATAAAATCTCGAAAACCGAATATTGCATGGCATTTGCCATAAATAATTTTGGAAAGGGCTGCTATAATTTAATATTTTTATTATATAATAACAGCCACTATTTTTTAAATTCTATGATGGCCTCATTTTGACTATATATGAGTGTTTAAGGTATACATTTAAGTTGGTCGAGGTACGGCCACGGGCCTAAAGGCAGCTATTGACAAAAAGGTTATCAGACGTTTGAATAAGTTCAACTATTTTAAATTGGTCGAATTTCGACCACGGGATATACTAGTATATATTAAATACCCAAAAATAGAATTTACTTGTAAGAATTATGAAACTAGAGCTAGTTATAGCACAGATAAATGGTAAGTTGAAAATTTACAACAACATAATAAATTGTAACAATGACCCTGCAGTCAAATTCCGAACTACTCAGCAAACATACTAGTTCATTGACTAACCATTTTGTGGCATATGCATACCAGTTCATTGTTGATTAGTTTTAAAAGCAGTCAATGCCAAACTACTCAGCGAAAATTCTAGTTCATTGACTATATATTTTGTGGTGTATTTATACTAACTCATTGCTGATTAGCTTCAAACCAATCAAGGCCAAACTACTCAGCAAACAATATAGTTCAATGACTATACATTTTGTGGTGTATTCATACTAGTTCACTTCTGATCACTTTTAAACTAGTCAATGTCGAACTACTCAGCAAACAATATAGTTCACTGACGATACATTTTGTGGTGTATTCATACTAGTTCATTTCTGATCACCTTTAAACCAGTCAATGTCCAACTACTCAGCAAAGAATATAGTTCATTGACTATACATTTTGTGGTGTATTTATACTAGTTCATTGCTGATTAGCTTCAAACCAGTCAAGGCCAAACTACTCAGCAAGCAATATAGTTCATTGACTATACATTTTGTGGTGTATTCATACTAGTTAATTTCTGATCACCTTTAAACCAGTCAATGTCGAACTACTCAGCAAACAATATAGTTCATTGACTATGAATTTTGTGGCATATGGATACCAGTTCATTGTTGATTAGCTTTAAACCATTCAATGCCAAACTACTTAGCGAAAATTCTAGTTCATTGACTATGCATTTTGTGGTGTATTCATACTAGTTCATATCTGATTTCCTTTAAGCCAGTCATTGCCAAACTACTCGGCAAACAATGTAGTTCATTGACTGTACATTTTGTGGTGTATTCATACTAGTTCATTTCTGATTAGCTTTAAACCAGTCAATGCCAAACTAATCAGCAACATTATAGTTCTACGCCTAAAAATTTTGTGGTGTATTCATACTAGTTAATTTCTGACTACCATCAAACTAATCAATTCCAAACTACTCAGCAGACACCTAGCTCGTTTACTATACATTGTATGGATATTTTTATACTAGTTCTTTGCTGATTGCCCTTAAACCAATCAATGCCAATCTAATCAGAAAACATACTAGTATACAACTATAATTTGCTGGGCGAAATCGTACTAGTCAGAAAAATCCTGGTTCGTACTCGGGTTGAAATCATACTACACCTTTTTCAGTTTATATTCAGAAAGTTTTCTGAAAATCAATTGTAATTTTCTGAATGTCAATTGTATTTTTCTGAAAATCAAATGGAAATTCTGAATATGAATTGTAATTTTCTAAATATAAATTGTTTCTTTCTGAATATAAACTGAAAAAGGTGTAGTCAGAAAAAGTCTAATCTATTTTAGAAAAATACTAATTACAAAAATTGCATTTCATACTACATTATTGTTATAAGGCCTTATTACACCGCAACCATTAGTACGATCTATTGTAGTACGTGGTACTATGCAAACATTATTTGAAATTTTTGTTTTGCTTTTTTTTCTCTTGTAATTCACATATGCTTTTTCGTGTTTGTGTAAATACAAATATGATGCTGATGTATATATGATCTAGTATGTCAACTGCTATATTTCTAGTGTATATACACAGAAAACAGGCACTGGTAAAAGGCACTGGTAAAATCAACAATCTCGTGCTGTTATCCTGAAGTTGACCAAATTTTGGTTGTTTGAACGGTATTTTTTGTTGAAGTAACTGCATTCCCTCGTGAAGGGTGGACACCTTGCCGCGGTACGAGGGCTTAAGTCGATAGCCACAGGGCTACGCTGCCCTTGTGATCATAGCGCCACCGGTACTACATCACGAGAGAAGCCAAGCCTCTCTGGCGCGACGACTAAGATCTTCCCCCTCCCAATCCAGGGTGTTATGCGACCACGTGCCCATTGGACGTTTGCAGCCGGGAGGCAAATCGTGGCTGTAATCGAACGGAGCCTCTCTGATACCGGGCCGCCTCGGAGAGTAACTATGGCCTTACCGCGGTATGGGGCTCTGCCGCGGCGAACGACACATTCCCCTTGACCCTAAACTGGCCTTGTCCGGCGAGGGGTCGTACGAACAAGATGATAAATAGTAACAAAAACTCTAAAACTAAAGATACAACAATGTATACTGCACAGCAGAGGAGGAAAATGCTGGAGCAAGCGAGAACGCAACGTCGGAGGACAAACTCCATTTCTCTATCAGCCGAGAGATCGACAGCGATGGCAACTACGGGTCGATTAGCTCTGGATAACAAGGGCGCAATCCCCAAAGTAAGTACCGGTAGAAACACAGTGAAGCCAACAACGGCTGATGCTAAAGTCCTAGTAAGTGCCGGTACCGAAACCAAGTCTTTAACGTCTGCGGCAGTGGTCTCACGACCTGGCCCCAGAGATCCAAATAAGGGAACGACCGCGATGGCAACTACGGGTCGAAATTTACCCCAAAATACATCTCCCAGTCGCTCTGAGTACTTGGACAAAAGAGCGGCCGCGAGGATCCTGAAGAAATACGAGGGTATTTCACAAGAGACGCTATCGCCGAATGCTAGAAAGACGGTGGAGATGGCTGAAGCTGTCTTACCGAACTTCCAAAGCGCTTACGCGCTGAAGAAGGTTAATGGAAATCCCTTCAAACGCCAGAGATCGGACGTGGATTTAAAACCTCACCCGAAGCGGCAGCAACACGCCCCCGTAGTGGGTAAACTCAGCTTTGCTGAAGTAACTAAGGATAGGATCCTCATAGGCGTCATTGACCGAGGTAACGAAAGCTGGGCCATCCCTAGGGACCAGTGGCGGTACGTCCGGAACGCTATAGGTAATGCCCTTCTCGACATTATGGATGAGTCTCCCGGTGCCACGCCGATGGGTTCTGATGCGGGATGGCACCAGGGCCGAATCAAGGTATTCGCTTGCGAGGATCCAAAAACTGTTGCACTGTACAAGGCAGCAGCTGCAAGACTGGGTGAGATCTACCAAGGGGCAAGAATCGAGGCTGTCGACTGGAAGGACATCCCGGCTCGGCCAAGGGCAAGAGCGTGGATTCCTGCTATCCCTGCTGAACCTGAGAGAATTCTCAGGATGCTGAGGATCATGAACCCGTCTCTCCCGACGCAGGACTGGGGTGTCAATCTGGTGGAGGATGCGGTAGGGCCTGACAGTAACTATGGCCTTACCGCGGTATGGGGCTCTGCCGCGGCGAACGACACATTCCCCTTGACCCTAAACTGGCCTTGTCCGGCGAGGGGTCGTACGAACAAGATGATAAATAGTAACAAAAACTCTAAAACTAAAGATACAACAATGTATACTGCACAGCAGAGGAGGAAAATGCTGGAGCAAGCGAGAACGCAACGTCGGAGGACAAACTCCATTTCTCTATCAGCCGAGAGATCGACAGCGATGGCAACTACGGGTCGATTAGCTCTGGATAACAAGGGCGCAATCCCCAAAGTAAGTACCGGTAGAAACACAGTGAAGCCAACAACGGCTGATGCTAAAGTCCTAGTAAGTGCCGGTACCGAAACCAAGTCTTTAACGTCTGCGGCAGTGGTCTCACGACCTGGCCCCAGAGATCCAAATAAGGGAACGACCGCGATGGCAACTACGGGTCGAAATTTACCCCAAAATACATCTCCCAGTCGCTCTGAGTACTTGGACAAAAGAGCGGCCGCGAGGATCCTGAAGAAATACGAGGGTATTTCACAAGAGACGCTATCGCCGAATGCTAGAAAGACGGTGGAGATGGCTGAAGCTGTCTTACCGAACTTCCAAAGCGCTTACGCGCTAAAGAAGGTTAATGGAAATCCCTTCAAACGCCAGAGATCGGACGTGGATTTAAAACCTCACCCGAAGCGGCAGCAACACGCCCCCGTAGTGGGTAAACTCAGCTTTGCTGAAGTAACTAAGGATAGGATCCTCATAGGCGTCATTGACCGAGGTAACGAAAGCTGGGCCATCCCTAGGGACCAGTGGCGGTACGTCCGGAACGCTATCGGTAATGCCCTTCTCGACATTATGGATGAGTCTCCCGGTGCCACGCCGATGGGTTCTGATGCGGGATGGCACCAGGGCCGAATCAAGGTATTCGCTTGCGAGGATCCAAAAACTGTTGCACTGTACAAGGCAGCAGCTGCAAGACTGGGTGAGATCTACCAAGGGGCAAGAATCGAGGCTGTCGACTGGAAGGACATCCCGGCTCGGCCAAGGGCAAGAGCGTGGATTCCTGCTATCCCTGCTGAACCTGAGAGAATTCTCAGGATGCTGAGGATCATGAACCCGTCTCTCCCGACGCAGGACTGGGGTGTCAATCTGGTCGAGGATGCGGTAGGGCCTGACAGGTAAGTGGTCTTCACCATGACTAAGGAAGCACTCGAGCCCCTTAAACGGTGCAATGGACGAGTGCACTACGGCTGCACCGGAGGGCTCGGACATCGCAGTGCCGGTAGAGGAGTCGGAGATGTCCGACTCGGAAAGTATGGTATCTGCCACGTCAAATGGCGAAGGCGCAGCGAATAGCTTGGAGATGGGAGACAGCCTGCTGGACGGGGAAGACCTCAACGTCACAGTGATAGCAGCTAGTCCTGAGCGCACCAATGTCAATACTGCCACAGTTAGTAGGATCTCGGCTACGCCAAATCGTGGTCTGAACAAATCGTCGTTGGTGGTGATTCAGATAAACCTGCACAAATCTAAAGCAGCCTCGGCTGCTTTAATCAGTCATCTCTCTAAAGGCGACATAGATGTGGTCCTCATCCAAGAACCCTGGGTCAACAGCTTAAGGATTTGCGGTTTGGGGACTAAGGGTTTTAAGCTAATCCAAGCCAGCGAGGGGGGCAGGGTTAGAGCCTGTATTTTGGTTAAGTCTGAGCTGAATGCCTTTCTCTTGCCCAACTATACCAATGGTGACGTTACAGCTGCCAGTTCAACAGTCGACAGTACCAGTCTGACGATGGCGTCGGTCTATATGCCCTACGACGCCGAAGAACCTCCGCCACAGAGGGAGGTAAAAGACCTGGTGGCAAATTTTTCCATGGGTCATCTTATTATCGGAACTGACGCTAATGCTCATCACGTCCAGTGGGGAAGCTCCGATATCAATGCTAGAGGAGAGTCGTTGTTTGATTATTTGTTAACAACTAACCTGGTAGTTTGCAACGTGGGTAACGAACCTACGTTTATTACTAAAACCCGTAGGGAGGTCATAGATCTCACTATTTGCAGCGAAGGCGCTTATGATTGGGTCAGAAAATGGAGCGTTCTCGATGAACACTCATTCTCCGACCACCGGTACGTAGAATTAACACTAACTGGCAGCTACACAATGAAATACTATCTAGGGACTTGCCAGCACTGCCCCCACAAGTCCGCTCATTAGTAGGAGAGTTGGTGGATCTGGTAAAGACATTTACAACGGCGCTTTCGAATGCCCTAGAGCAGGCTTGCCCAGTGCCAAAACCACGCGGTAAACATAGGCCGCATTGGTGGTCCTACGACCTGGACTCGCTCCGTAAATCATGTAGGACACAATTTAATAAGGCCAAGAGCCTTGGCACGGAGACTCAATGGCTCGAATATAAAGTTAAACTCAGGGCCTACAAAAAAGCTCTGAGGCAGGCGAAGAGAGTATCGTGGAGAAATTTCTGCACTGGGGTCGAAAATGTCGACGATACAGCGAGACTTAGACGAGTGCTCTCAAAAACTCAAACAGCCACAAGCTATTTGCGCAAACCTGACGGATCTTGGACCAGCACGGAGAGGGAAACCCTAGAGCTGCTCTTGAATACGCACTTCCCAGGGAACATGCATGAGGAACCCGTAGCACCTACAACAAACCTGGCTGTATACATACCCATCACGGAGGAAAAGGTTAGGTGGGCGGTTAAAAGTTTCGAACCGTTCAAGGCTGCCGGGCCAGACGGGATTATTCCCGCACAACTCATAAACACGCTGGAGACATCAGCCAAATGGCTGGTATTTCTCTATACAGCCTGCCTGGCTCTTAGCTATATTCCGTGCTCCTGGAGAAATGCCACGGTAGTGTTTATTCCTAAGGCGGGGAAGGCGTCTCATTACGAGACTATAGGCCGATCAGTCTCTCATCCTTTGTGATCAAGACCTTTGAGAGAATAATAAATGACTACCTCTCCTCTACTATTGATAGCAACCTGATATGTAGCTATCAGCATGCATACACCAAAGGGAAATCTACAGAAACTGCGCTTCACAGCCTAGTTTCTGTTATTGAAAAATCGCTGTATGAAAAGGAGTACTGTCTTGTGGCCTTTTTAGATATTGAAGGAGCCTTCAACAACATAAGCCCTGATGCTATAAACACCGCTTTAAGAAGTCTGGGCATAAGCAGGTCTCTTATTGGACTTATTGATCAACTGCTAAGGGGTAGACGAATAGTTTCATCACTGGGCTCGGTTGACTTATCACGCTATGTCACAAGGGGAACGCCTCAGGGTGGTGTTCTCTCCCCGCTTCTATGGAACCTCACTGTCAACTCGATGCTGCGAGACACAAGCTGGGAGGCGGGAAGGTAGTGGCATATGCAGATGACTTAGCTATAGTATATAGGGGCAAATTCCCACAAACCATGTGCGACTTAGTGCAAGTACCACTGGGAGAGGTTTCCTCATGGTCATGGCCAAGTTCTTGGGCACAGTTCTGGATAGGAAACTAACCTGGAAGGAGAACGTTCTTCAGCGCCAGAAGAAAGCGTGTATTGCACTCCACACGTGCAAAAAAGCCATTGGAAAGAAATGGGGGCTCAGCCCCAAAATATGCAAATGGATCTACACTGCAATCATTCGACCAATTATTCTCTATGGAGTTGTGGTATGGAGGCCTGCGCTGAGCAAGGCAACAAACCTTAATCTGCTAGGTAAAGTACACAGATCTCGCATGATCTGTACAAGCGGTGCGTAAGAACAACGCCCAATGAAGCACTCCAGGCCAGTCTTGGCATTTTGCCACTCGATCTGGAAGGGCACCGAGTAGCAGCAGCATCGGCTCTGCGTCTAAGGGAAACGTCCGGCTGGGGCGCAAGCACTACTGGACACGCCTGTATTTTGGGATCCTATAGCTTTCTTCCGCTGAGCACAGATCGCTGTGCGACCACAACAGTCGGAGATAGCGGTTTTAAAATCAACATTCCCAGCAGGGAAGAATGGGAGAGCACGGATCGGAGTCCCGTCACTCATGGCGGCACTTCCATTTATACTGATTCGCCGATTAGACGGCAGAGTTGGGGGAGGGGTTTATTCAAAGGATCTGAAACTTGAGCTTGCCTTCAGACTAGCTGATCACTGCAGTGTCTTCCAGGCTGAAGTTTCAGCAATCATGGACGCCGCGGCTTGGATAGACCAACACACTATTCGACAGAACATTTTTATATTCAGCGACAGCCAGGCGGCCATCAAATCCCTTGGCTCTTACTCGTTCAACTCTGAACTGACGCTCAGCTGGCGTCGATCTCTACAAGAGATGGCCCAACAGAATCGCGTTAACCTCACATGGGTCCCGGGGCATAGGGACATTGAGGGAAATTGTAGGGCAGACGAACTTGCGAGGCAGGGCACGACCAAGCAGGTTCTTCGCGATAAAGAGCGCTTAGGTATGCCGTTTGCCACATGCAAGCTTATGCTGAAGGAGTACACACTCCGCCAAGCCAACGAAAGATGGCTGCAATCTCCAGGATGCCGGATATCCAAAGAAACCTTGCCGAAATGGGATCATAAAAGATCAAGACAAATTTATGCCCTAAGGAGAAGAGAAATCTCCATATTAATAGGCGTATTAACTAGGCACTGCCTCATTGGTAGGCACGCAGAAAGACTTGGTGTGCCCTACCGACGATGCTGTAGGAGATGTAAGGATGATGAGGAGGAGGAAACGGTGGAGCACCTCATCTGCAACTGCCCAGTTTTAAGTGGCGCGAGAATGCGCTGTTTTAGAGTTCCCTTCCTGGTCAGCCGGTCAGCCAGGTCACGGAGCTGGACATAAAGGACCTGATGGCCTTCATCAAGTCATCTAAATGGTTCGAGGAGGAGTAACGGTGTCGGTATAGGAAAGTCAGTCCCGGGATTCTGGTATGTGGAGAATTCCGTTAATACCGGGATTTTCCATATGGCAGGGTCCCGGAATTGACTTTCCTAGTGTTGGTGGTATCACAACGGGCCTTTTAATACTGGCCTAGGTGTGCCTCTGTGGCAGCCACTTGAACCTAACCTAACTGCATTCAGATCTTTTATTATCCCTCTAGATCTTTTATGATCCCATTTTGGCCAGGTTTGTTTGGATGTCCGGCACCCTGGGGATTGTTGCTACCTTTCGTTGGCTTGACGGAGTGTGTACTCCAAGCCAACGAAAGGTGGTAATAATCCCCATGTTGCCGGTCATCCAAACAAACCTGGTCGAAATGGGATCATAGAAGATCTAGAGGCATTCGCGCCCTAAGAAGGAGAGAAATCTCAATATTAACAGGTGTTCTAACTGGACACTGCCTTATTGGTAGGCACGCAGAAGGGGTGCCCTATCGACGATGCTGTAGGAGCTGCAAAGATGATGAGGAAGAGGAAACGGTGAAGCACCTCATCTGCAACTGCCCGGCCTTAAGCGGCGCGGGAACGCGCTTTTTGGGAGTTCCCTTCCTGGATAGCCTAAACCAGACCGCTGGGATTTTCCAAATGGCCGGATCCCGGGACTGACTTTCCTAGTGTTGGTGGTATCACAACGGGCTTTTCAAAACTGGCCTAAGTGTGCCTCTGCGGCAGCCACTTGAACCTAACCTAACCTAACTACATTCAACTGTTTGAAGAGTCACAGATTTGTAAAATTAAAAAAAAAAACTAGGTCCCGCCAACTCATAGGGAAAAAATCAAGGCAGCATACTATAAGTTGGAAGAGAAGTTCGGCAAAAGTCTCGTTAGAGGTTATGACAACCTGTTGGTATATAACCGCCATTCTTTTTACGTTGCGGCATAAACTTGAGTATATTGACAACAACAATATAAATTAACTCTAACAATGCTCCTTTAACTCGATTGTATGGCCCAGCATGAAAGCAGTCTTACTTTGACTCTTTTTGATGTAAAAATAAGACTTACTTTTATCTATATATCATATGTAGGACCGAAACTCCGCAGTGGACGACTAACTTAACCTTAAGTAACCTTAATTTACCTTACCTAAAAATACAACCCCAAAGCCCCAAAACACAAATGCGCGCCTCGTTTTTGAGCATTTGCAAAAATTTCGCTTCGCCTTACGTTTAAAAACCTTTGTATGAAAGTGGATCCTACAAAGTTGAATGCTACTGGGCCTTCACCTATATAATCAAAATGACGAACGCGGAATTTGAAAGGAGCCATTGCAAGTTGAATTCAATAATTAAATTAAAAATACAATAAACAACATAATTTAAAAAATATAGAAAAAAAAACTTGTGTTAACTTTACCGAGAATCGAACTCAGAGCCTTTAGCTCATTTTTCGCTGTGTATGAACTAGTATATCAACTGGTATAATGCTGATGCAGAGGCTGACTAGTATACCAATTGGTATGGTGCTGATGCAGAAGAGGACAATTGCTTTTCTTTTTCTCTTGTAACTGCTTCTTTTTTACCTTGTAATTCACAGATGCTTTTTCGTGTTTGGGTAAATACAAATAGTCGCTGCTTTCAAAAGAATAAACTGGTATATTGCTGATGTGGAGGCTGACTATGATACTGGTGCATAGACCGACTAGTATACCAACTGGAAAGAATGTCAAATTCGTGGACTAGTATGACAAGTGGTACGATCTGAATGGGCATAATGATTAGTATGTCCTGCCGCATAGACTGAGCAGTATGTCAACCGGTATGATTCTGATGTATATATGAACTAGTATGTCAACTGGTAATATTCTGATGCATATATGTTTGGGTAAATACAAATAGTCGCTGCTTTCAAAAGAATAAACTGGTATATTGCTGATGTAGAGGCTGACTATGATACTGGTGCATAGACCGACTAGTATACCAACTGGAATGATTGTCAAATTCGTGGACTAGTATGACAAGTGGTACGATCTGAATGGGCATAATGATTAGTATGTCCTGCCGCATAGACTGAGCAGTATGTCAACCGGTATGATTCTGATGTATATATGAACTAGTATGTCGACTGGTAATATTCTGATGCATATATGAACTAGTATGTCAAATGGTATATTTCTGATGCAAATTTGAACTAGTATGTCAACTGATATGATTATGATGCATAAATGAACTGATATGTCAACTGGTATGATTCTGATGCATAAATGAACTACTATATCAACTGGTATGATTCTGACGCATATATGAACTAGTATGACAACTGGTATGATTCCGATGATTTTTTTAACTAGTCTGTTAATTGGTATGATTCTGATGCATTAATGAACTAGTCTGTCAACTTTTATGATTCTGATGCATATAAGAAGTAGTCTGTCAACAGGTATGATTCTGATGCATATATGAACTAGTCTGCCAACTGGTATGATTCTGATGCATATATGATCTAGTATGCCAACTGGTATGATTCTGATGCATATATGAACTAGGCTTTCAACTGGTATGATTCTGATGTATATATGAACTAGTCTGCCAACTGGTATGATTCTGATGTATATATGAACTATTCTTTCAACTGGTACGATCCTGACGTATATACGAACTAGTATCTTAAATGGTATGATACTGATGTGTATAATAACAAGTATATCAATAGTTATATTCCTGATGCAGAGGCTGACTAGTCAGAGAAGGACAATTGCCATCTCGTAGGACATCGCCGTGTTAAAAATACCAGTTGCTAATATGGAAAAATTACAGAACTCGAACTAGTTGAAGCCGCCTGGCTGACTGGTATTTGATTAGTATAAAACTAGTTAAGTTGACTGCAGGGTGAATTTATAAATATCCAGCGTTGTAAAACGGAAATAACAAGTACTTATTGCGAATTGAATAGAGAAAAAACATGTTAATCGGAACTTTTGAATAAAAAACCGGCAAAATGTAAAAAAATTAAAAAGAGACACAATAATATTGAATTGATTAAGCAGGGAGCTATATTAATTTCGGGCGAAAATATTGTAGAGAACCAAACTTTAACAGTAACATTTGAAAATCAAACAATAATAAATAATATAACTTATGTGAATATTGAAACAAAAATTTGATATCTTCATTTCAAGGCCAAGCCATTTCAAGGGGTATTTCATCATATGATGAAATAAGATTTAATAAACAAGTTGTAATACTATAAATACACGAAGAAGAATTTTCATGTGGAATCAACACTTTTTCAGGTTATTTTTTTTTCACCAATATTGCCCAGGTTGTTTTAACATTAAGCTGATTTTTCCGTTTATCGGAACTATCGATTGTATGGGAGCTATAAGTACTATTGGTCCGATCTTACTGATTTTCAATATCAATATTTTACATGTAAAAATAACAAAAAAAGTTACAAAAACGTTACTAGCTCTTTACTTACAGAAGTTATAGCCCGAAATCCGGTTTCGCAATTACTCCCAATTTATTATAGCGATCATAAAGTTTGCCACAAGCTTCTGGATAATTTTCATTCAATTCTGGAATATGACCTATTATGTCATATGCCTGTTCTACTAAGTAGCTCTTGAGCAGTTGGAACTTTTGGCAAGATGTATACGATGTGTTATTGTGAATAGCGCTTACGTAAGAGTCGTGGAATGATTTCCACTCACGTAAGAGTCGTGGAATTGATTTCCACTCAGTTAATACACCAGAGAACGGTTTTATCTTCAGCTTAGGCATACCAACAGGTTATCATAACCTCTAACGAGATTTTTAGCCGAGCTTCTCTTTCCAACTTGTGGTGTGTTGCTTTTGAGTTTTTCCTACAAGTTGGCGGGACCTACAATTTTTTGCCGACTCCGAACGGCACTTGCAAAGCAAATGAATTTTTTTCTGAGAAGCTTCTCATGGCAGAAATACACCCGGAGAGTTTGCTAAACTACTGCCGAGGGGCGACCCCGTTTAGAAAAATTCTTTTTTCTAAACAATTTTTTATGTTACTTTTGCCGGGCATCGAACCGCCACGACTTGGTGTAGAAGGCCGAACACTTAACCGCTACACCACGGCGGCCGCCGGCTTATACTTGTCTTGCTAAATTGTTAAGGATGTCTGTTTGCGAAGATAAAATATTTGAGACCGCTGTGTCTTGCCTTGTTGACTCGAAAACTGCCTGCAAAGTAGTCTTTTCAGAAATAAGAGCTCTTAACTTGATTTTAAACCCAAGTACAGTGTTGTTTGCAGAAAAATGCCAAACCCGTGTTAGCAAAATTAATATAATATAGACGCGTCTTATCCGGTTTGATGGACCAAATTTATGTATGCGAATAAATGGACTGTAAAGAAGATAAATGCCGATCGTAGTCTTTGCGAAAATATAATTAACTTTACTAACGAAACCTAGAAAATAATGTTCTGCACACTGCACTTTGTTAGCGACTGACTTTTATTAATCATACAAAATTCTTAAAAGCATTTGGATATGGGGTGACATTAGCACCGTAAGATTAGGTGATACATAATTGCACAATAATATTTAAGAACAATTGTAATTTGCATATATGTAGATACATATGTAATCTCAACTTAGCTAATAAATATAAATAATAATGAATATGTATGCTATGTACGGTATATAGATATGCCCTATGTATGATTTTGTATGTGCGGTGTGTACTCATAAATCGTTCGCTCAATTATGTTGGACCGCTGCTGCAGAGGCTGACCTAGAATTATAGGGTGCGTCGATTGGTTACTGAACACTAGGGTGGATCGACAAAAAAAGTTTTTCCAGTCCACCCATATGATGTTAAACGAAATACCGACAGTCACTACTAGAATTTGAACTCGGAGTAAAAAATGATTAAGGTACGAATTATGGCGGCTTCCAAGCCATGATCAACGGTGCACAGCTCATTAAAATCGGACTTAAAATGGCGACGTAGTGGCAAAAAAAGTAACTAGCCCATCGGGGGTCGTGGCAAAAAAAAAATTTTTTGGGATCGCCTTCAAAATATTTTTAATCCTAGGGGTGGACTGGAAAAACTTTTTTTTTTGTATGGGGACAGATCCGGGTTACTGAACACTATTGAAGTGGTATCCATATAAACTATTGATAAATTCTAAAATTAAAAATTTACATCTGGCACGTTAGCCCAGTGTTCTATCGTTCGGCTACGGCATATTATAAAATGTTTGGAAAAATGTTCAATCTTAAGAAATTAAAAAAATTTTGAATTCAAAAAATGCTCCAAAAGGACGATGAGCTGATTCCATTTACCTATGTCCGTCTGTCCGTCTGTTTGTACGCAAACTAGTACCTCAATTTTAGAGATATCTCCATAAAATTTGGTATGGAGGCGTTATATTATATAAGAACAAGCATTTGTCGGAACCAGCAAGATCGGACCAAAACTACTCATAGTTCCCATACAATCGATAGTTCCGATAAACGGATTTTGGGCTATAACTCCTGTTATTAAATAGGTAGCAACGTAACTATTGCTCTTTTTGCATGTGCAATGTGTACAGTAGGGTTGACCTAATTTGCCACATTGCCCCTATACAATTGATTGCATCCATTGTATGAGCCCCCTAAAGCACAAGTGGTATAAGTCCATCTTTCCTCAAACTGAGATATTGAAGGTTTTGTGTTGTCAACAAATAGCGTGTACCCTTGATTTCACAAGTTAGTTTTGCTAGTTATTCGGTTTCTATGCGAGCCAAGAGCAACCCCGTTAGTGTGTTATATAGAAAACATATTCTCCTACATAGCTTCATGCCTAACTAAAAAAAATCGAAAACTGGATGAAAACTTATACCACTTGTGCTTTAAACCGCTCATATATCAGCGTAAGAGCGTCACTCCTTTATAGTGTGTTCATGCTTCAAATAACGTGACTCATACTCATGAAAGGTATAAAGCCTTCGGCAAAGCCGAAGACAGCCTGTTCCTTATTTGTTCCTTCTTAAAATTGTACAAGCAAGCCATTAAGCATAGGAAAGGGACTGATATTGCAATGCATAATTATATCTATCCAATTCATAGTATTAGCTTTCAAAAAAAAGCTTGTTAAAAAATTTGTGTTACATTTTTCTTTTTTTTTCATACAAAAATATAGAGTTAGTCTTGTAAATATGTATTTTAGTAAAAGTCCGTATGTAGACCCCATTTTTGAAATGTGTTGGTTTTGTTGTGGGTAACACTGTGCAGTTGCAATGTTAAAAATTTAAAAAATTGCTAGATGCAAAAACAATTAATAAGAAACGTAAAGCCTGATTCAGTAGCTTTCAAATAAGCTTAAGTTGAAGTTTGTAGCATCAGTACAAGCCGAGATATGATAGATTGAGTAGGTACATGTTTTCATTAGTTTGAGAAAAAATCCAAACTTTGACAGATCATATCTCCGAAGAATATCGAAAAAATGGCAAAACAAAAAACACTTGTCATATCAATTTATAGTCCCTACGTGTAAGCCGAATCTGAACGAAATCCGTAGCATGACTGTTGAAATTTGGATTGAAAAAGACTCGCTCATATTGGTCATTGGTTCTTTTAAGTTTTTTTTACTTTATTTCGTGCATTTTTTAATATGATATATTATATCATTTTTCATATTTTTCCAAAAATATTTCTGTTTTATTTTATTCCTTGTTTGATTGAATCCTGGGTGGCCACCATTAACAGGGTTGTGATATTTTAGCAATATATTTTTAATTATTTCTTTATTAGTCACACGCATAACATCCGAAGTTAATGCAATTGTTAAATTTTTGAGAACTTTGGTACCAATTTCAAGGACAACATAAACGAAAAAATTGTCAAATCAATAAACTTAACTTAACTTAGGAAAAAAGTTTGCAATATTTTCTTTCGCAAGCTTACAGATTACAATTTATACAGATTTCTCGTATTCCAGGTTGGCCTTAAGTTAAGTTAAGTATACATATAGACCCTAACGTGGACCCAAACGGGGCCCTATATTGTGTTTAGCTAATAACTTTCAAGGAGCTATTTTACCCCTGCGGGTTATGGGTTTAGAATATGCCCGAGGTAGGTATGCCGGTCGTAAGAGGCGACTAAAATCCACCAAATCGTTCCCAAGACAGTCGGGCAGTTTCGCAAGGAGTACTGGAACGTACCGGATTCATCCAGCAAAGGACTGTCAACACCCGTACAACCCCTATCTGGTCTGTCACGTAACTTTTTATAAGTGGTTCTTCCGACTAGTAAGGGCACAGTATGGCTACAACAAGAACTACAACAACAAGGAAATGTCTTTCATATCATTTATGTTTATGCGAGATAATGCATCTGCAACATAATTTTCTTTCACAGCTGTGTACTCTACCTCAAAGTTATATTCCTCCAACTCCAGCCGAACTCTAGTTAATTTAGATAAAGGGTTTTTCATCGAGAATAAGTATGTTAGGGGGCGATGGTCTGTTTTAACTAAAAATTTTGTGACATGGTCTGAAATAAGTGATTACCCAATGGATTGCCGCCAATTCTTTTTTCAATTGTTGCCTTATTACTTTCACCTTTTGTGAATGCTCTTGACGAAAAGACAATTGGTAATTGTTTGCCTTCATATTCTTGACTAAGAACTGCACCGCAGGTGAATCTACTGGCATCTGTTGTTATACAAAATTCTTTATTGAAATCTGAATATTGCAAAATGTTTGGGTTAATTAAGGCCTCCTTCAAGTAGGAAACATTCTTTTTACATAATCTTGTTAAAATTCTAGAATGTTCTGCAAAATTTGGAACAAATCTTCGGTAATAGTTACAAAAGGCTACAAATCTCTTCATCTGCATTTTTTGGTGTAGGATAATTTAGAACTACCTCAAATTTACTAGGATCAGGCAAAATGCCTTTATTTGTGCAATTATGACCAAGATAAGTAACTTCTTGGTTAAAAAATAAACATTTGTCTGGGTGTAATTTTAAATTATATTTTCTGCAAGTTGAAAATACATCTCTCAAATTTGTTATCATGTGCTTTTCGGAGCAACCTAATACCACTTAATCATCCATATATAGAAATGCTTGTGATGGTTTGAGACCTGCGAATGTCAGAGTCATCATCCTTTGAAATGAGTTGTGGGCTACTTTTAAGCCATATGGCCATCTTTTGAAACGATATGTGCCATCGTCTACCGTAAAGGATGTGATGTCCCTAGAGTCTTTATGTAACTCAATTTGATGAAAACCGGACATCAATTGCAAGCATGAAAAATATTTAGCTCTACCCAATTGATCTAGTATATCATCAATTCGTGGCAATGGGAATTTATCTGCGGTTAATCTTTTATTTACTTGTCGGTAATCGACTACTAATCTCCATCTTTTATCATTTTTTCCCTGTAGAGATTTTTTGGGTACTAGCAGAATGGGCTATTATATTCTGACATAGACAATTCTATAATGTCATCTTTAATTAATTTATTTACGTGTTTACTAATTTCGCTTTTATGGGCTTGTGGGATTCGGTAATTTTTTACATAAACGGGATTATCATCTTTCATACGTAATTTTTGCTTGTAAAAATTATTAGTGGTAATGCTGTTGAGTAACGAATTTTGGAAAATTTTTATTTAATCTGTCTAATTTTTCTTTATTATTTTCTGCTGTTTCGTGTTTATTGTTTACTACTGTGTAGTCATCTAAATTTTCTGTGTTAATTTTGAAATTTTGAATGGTTGCATTTTTATCTGTTGTATTTATGACTCTAATAAAGGTTTGGTTTGAATTTACTGAGGTATTTGCTATAAAAATTCCTTCAGATAATTTTTGATGAGGGATTAATAATTCAGAACTGCCATTTTCAATATGGATTTGTCGGATTACTTCCGATCTTGCATGAATTGTTATGCAATTAACGGTTGGTCTATTTTTCATTTGTATTATTATGTTTTCTGGGTAATCCTATGGACGTAGTATTAGGCTGTCTCCATTTTTATTGTAATCTAAAATGCAATTATATTTTTTAATGAAATCAAGTCCCAAAATTCCGTCACATGGGATTGGGAAATTATCTTCTACTATGTGAAATTTGTGTTTAATTAGTAGATAATCATCTTTCAAATCTGCAGTAACTGTGCCAACAGTGCTTGTTAAGCCTTGACCAATGCCCTTTAAATCAGTTTTTTGAGAATAATTAATTGTGACATTATTGTCAGTTTGACCCTTTTTTATAATTGATATATCTGCTCCTGTATCGATCAAGAGGATTGAAATAGAATTGTTTAGAGTTGTTTTGGAGGTTATAAATATAGCTGTTAGGTGTAGATTGAAAACATATGAATCGTCTATTTTCAAAACCGGCCATCTCCACTCAAGTCGTTTGTGAGAAAAATGCAAAAAACTGCTCTTAAGAAACCGATGGCTAAAACGATTGGTGTTTATTATATTTATGTTTGTGATGATAATATAAATACATGTTACTAATACAAAGCAATCGGTTCCGTATATTAAACCTAAAAATTAATAAAAAAATTGGAGATGGCGGGTTTTGAAACCAAGCTATGGAGTTAGCCGGATTTGATGCTAACCTATATGGATATGGCGGGTTTTGAAACTACCTGCCGATGCCCTTGGCCTATTATGGTGAAGGCAATTAGCCAAACATACTTTCATATATTAGCTAATAATACAAGGAATACGTATGCACTTTTAAATTTTATTTCAAAACTTAACAAAACATATCTCTCATTACAAAAATCTTTCACTACATTGTTACATTAGAAAAAATACAAAAAAGAACACAAACAAAAATTCAAAACACACAATATTCGTTCTGTGAAGATTTAAATATACATTTGTCTAGTAAATTAGACAACATTTACGAATACCCTATCTGGTGGTATAAATGAATGACCAACAATGGGAAAGATAACCTCAACTGTTTTAACGTGTTCTGGAGCAGACGATACAAGCCATTTTGATAGCATCCCCATCAATGTAGAATTTTTATTCTGCCCGCCACAGCCATCTGCAAACAAACGGATGGTGTCAATTTCGGTTAAATCTGTTTGGCATAATCTGTGGAAAACAGCACTTGCAATTTCGTTCGAACTTTTGGGTCTTTCTGTTTCGTTCCAATAATAAATATGAACATTGTTTTTAGTTAAAGCATCATGTGAGCTGCCAACTACAATAGTAAAGTTATAAAAGTTCCACTGACGACTGAAGTAGGCTCTTCGGTCTGGCACCTTTGGTAGATTCATATTCTTTTGACAATCAAAGGACATAGTGCACAATCCATCTCTTTTATTCTGCAGCAGTTC
This sequence comes from Campiglossa producta, assembly GCA_964058755.1. Classification (NCBI taxonomy): domain Eukaryota; kingdom Metazoa; phylum Arthropoda; class Insecta; order Diptera; family Tephritidae; genus Campiglossa; species Campiglossa producta. The sequence continues at coordinate 13,558,067 of CAXKVI010000006.1, read as the reverse complement.
AAAAAATGCCTTGGCCCTTAACTTGTGCACCCTTTTTTGGGTAATTAAATTTTGTTTTTCAGTTGGTTCCTTCGCACTTTTAATTTTTTCGCAAAGTTCTTGACATCTGGAACACACGTCTACTCTGGGAGTTCCAAATCCCATGTTATATTTTGTGTTAAAGATATTGCGGAAAAAAGATTGCTTCACTTGAAGATTTAACTCAAAATTCTTGTTATATAATTTCCACATGGACCTTATGTTTAGATCAGATGGTAAATATAACCTGACAGATGTTTTTGAGCGACAGTAATGTGGTTCTTGGGCTTTGAAAGATTCGATAAAATTCATAACAGACTTTTTTTTTGAAATATTTTTAGAACTTTTTCGATCTCCTTCTCTTGTTTCTTTTGCTTGGCTACCGCCGCATTCAAAAGAACGCTTTAGAACCCCTTGAACCCGATGCTTTCCTAAATGCAGAATTTTTAGAAATGTTGGTTTGCACACTGGTACTTTTGTACCATCTGTAACTCTTCGAACATAATATTTAAATGTGTACGACTTTTCTGGACGGCTAGAATTATTAGGACGATGTCGTTTAGGTTTCTCTGCATTAGTATGATTTAAAATAAAATTATCTTGTTTAATTTTGTCTTTAAAACGATTGAAACTTTCATTAAATTTCAAAATGTCTTGCTTTTTTAATGATCTGCACTGATATGCTTTAACATTATGGTTACACTTGGGATATTCAGGAAGTTTTTTACTCGTATATCTACAAGAAGAGTAAACTAAGGTAAAACTTACCCTGTAGGGAAAATCTCTAGTTCAGAGCTAATTCGCTTCTAGTGCGTTCTGAACCAGTACTAGTTCGCGAACTATCTTTTTTACATGAAATCAACTGGCGAATTTAACATGGCGATGTCCTAGGCTGGAACTAGTACAAAATTCGATAGTTTGGATCTAGTTCGTTTATTGGCACTATTTCTATAGTTCTAAATATAAATTACCCTCGTGAAGGGTGGATACCTTGCCGCGGTACGAGGGCTTAAGTCGATAGCCACAGGGCTACGCTGCCCTTGTGATCATAGCTCCGTACGGCACTTCATCACGAGAGCAGCCTAGCCTCTCTGGCGCGACGACAAAGATCTTCCCCCTCCCAATCCAGGGTGTTATGCGACCACGTGCCCATTGGACGTTTGCAGCCGGGAGGCAAATCGTGGCTGTATTTGAACGGAGCCTCTCTGATACCGGGTCGCCTCAGAGAGTAAGCATGGCCTTACCGCGGTACGGGGCTCTGCCGCGGCGGACGACACATTTTCCCCTACTCTTCCCTTGACCCTAAGCTGGCCTTGTCCGGCGATGGGTCGTACGAACATGATGAACTCAAATAACGCAAATAAAAACGAAAAACCCAAAAAGCAAACAGCGCCAAATTTCACTCCTCAGCAAAGGAGAGCTATGGAGGAGCAGGCGAGAAAGCAACAACAACGCCGGAGGACAACCTCCGTTCCACAATCAAGGGGGGGATCGACAGCGATGGCAACTACGAGTCGGTCAACCAACCCTCTATCGAGTAAGATTGACTTGATGGGACAACGGCGGATGCTAAACTCCCATCAACCTCTGATATGAAAACCAGTATCTTTACGTCTGTGGCAGCGGTCTCACGACCTGGCCTCGGAGTTTCGAAGGGGAAGGAAGCTGCAACTGAGATTTCGGCAAGGGGAGCGACCGCGATGGCAACTACGGGTCCGCACTCCCGGGAGACATCTCCCCGCCGCTTCACATACCACGAGAAAAGATTGGCTGCAAAGATCCTGAAGAGGTATGAAGGGGTACCGCAGGAGTCGCTGTCGCCGAATTCCAGTAAATCGGTAGAGCTAGCGAAAGCTGTGATACCGGATTTCCAGAAATCTTACATGCCAAAGAGGTTAAAAGTTAACCCTTTCAAGCGCCAGAGATCGGACCTGGAGTTAAATCCCCCTCCCAAGCGGCATCAGAATACCTCTGGAGCGGGCAAACTAAGCTTTGCTGAGGTAACCAAGGACAGGATCCTTATAGGCGTCCTTGACCGAGGCAATGACCGTCTGGCCATCCCCAAGGACCGGTGGCGTTACGTGCGAAATGAACTCGGCAACATTCTTCTCAACGTTGCTCCGGAGTTTCCGGGTAGTTCGGCGCGAGTAACGGATGCGGGCTGGCACCAGGGTCAGATCAAATTACTCGCATGCGAGGATGCAAAAACCGTAGCACTGTATAAGGCAGCAGCTGCTAAACTGGGTGAAGTCTACAAGGGCGCAAAGATAGAGGTCGTCGACTGGAAGGACATTCCAGCTCGTCCAAGGGCAAGGGCGTGGATTCCGGCCATCCCTGACGAACCCGACAGAATCCTCGGGATGCTACGGCTAATGAATCCGTCTCTCCCAACGCATGACTGGAGTGTTAATCTGGTCGGGGATGCGGTGGGGCCCGACAGACAGGTGGTGTTCACCATGAATAAAGAGTCAATCGAGCCCCTCAAAAGGTGCAATGGCCTAGTACACTACAGCGTAGGCCAGATCGTTATCCACGTATATCGTGGTGAAGCTCAGCGCGCTACCTTCTCGGCTGCTCCGGGGGAACCTGAAAATGAATTACCAGAAGAGGAAGCGGAGGATTCCGATGCGGAAAGCATGTTATCCGCCACGTCCCTTGCCGATAGTGCTGTGAACAACTCGGAGATGGAGGACAGCCTACAGGACGAGGAAGTCCTCGACGTCACGGTGGTAGCAGCCAACGCTGAGCGATTAACATCTAACGCTACAAGCAGCAGGACTCCTGCAACGCCATATCGGGCAGTTAATCGGAACAACTCGTCGTTGATAGGCAACCTCCGGGATGGGGCAAACCTCGACGACATGCGGACGGCAGGGAAGTCTGTGCGCTCTCATGTTGGTGGTGCTTCAGATTAATCTGCACAAATCTAAAGTGGCTTCGGCTGCTTTAAGTAGTCGTCTTTCTAAAGGCGACGTGGATGTGGTCCTCATCCAAGAACCCTGGGTCAATAGCTCGAGAATCTGCGGATTGGGGACTAAGGGCTTCAAGCTCATTCGAGCCAGCGAGGAGAGCAAAGTCCGAACGTGTATTTTGGTCAAGTCTGAGTTGAACTCCTTTCTCCTACCTAACTACACCAATGGTGATATTACCGCTATCAGTCTAACGGTCGACAGCACCCACCTGACGGTTGCGTCGGTCTATATGCCCTACGACGCCGAAGAACCCCCACCACAAACGGAGGTGAAAGACCTGGTGTCAAATTTCTGCACGGGTAATCTTATTATTGGAGCGGACGCTAATGCTCACCATGTCCAATGGGGGAGTTCCGATATCAATGCCAGGGGCGAGTCTCTGTTTGATTACCTCTTAACAACCAACCTGGTAATTTGCAACGTGGGTAATGAGCCTACTTTTATCACTAAGACCCGTAGGGAGGTCATAGACCTCACTATCTGTAGTGAAGGCGCTTATCGGTGGGTCAGAAAATGGCGGGTTCTGGAAGAACATTCATTCTCCGACCACCGTTACATAGAAATGGTTTTAGACTTTATTGTAGAACAACCAATCATGAAGCGCAATCCACGTAACACAAATTGACAGTTACACAATGAAATATTAGGCAGAGACCTCCCAGTACTGCCCTCACAAGCCCCCTCATCAGTAGAGGAGCTGGAGGATCTTGTTAGTACATTTACATCGGCGCTCTCAAATGCTCTAGGACAGGCTTGTCCAGTGCCAAAACCACGCGGTAAACACAGGCCACATTGGTGGTCCTACGATTTGGACTCGCTCCGAATATCATGCCGAAAACAATTTAACAAGGCCAAGAGCTTCGGCTGTGAGCCTCATTGGCACGAATATAAAGCTCTGAGACAGGCGAAGAGAACCTCGTGGAGAAATTTCTGCACTGGCGTCGAAAAGGTCGACGACACAGCGAGACTGAGACGAGTCCTCTCGAAAAGTCAAACAACCATCAGCTATCTGCGAAAACCTGACGGATCCTGGACCAGCACGGAAGAGGAAACCCTTGAGCTGCTCTTGAATACACATTTTCCGGGGAATCTGCATGATGCACCACTAGCACCTGCAACTAACCTGGCAGTAAATATACCCGTCACTGAGGAAAGAGTAAGGTGGGCAATTAAAAGCTTTGAACCGTATAAGGCTGCCGGGCCGGACGGGATTATCCCCGCGCAACTTATAAACACGTTGGAGACATCAGCTAAATGGCTGGTATTTCTCTTCACAGCCTGCCTAGCTCTCAACCACATTCCGGGCTCCTGGAGAAGCGCCACGGTAGTGTTTATCCCTAAGGCTGGGAAGGCATCCCACTACGAGCCAAAAGACTACAGACCGATCAGTCTCTCGTCCTTTGTACTCAAAACCTTTGAGAGGATACTAAGCGACTACCTCTCAACGACTATTGATAGCAACCTTATTTCTAGCTATCAGCATGCATACACCAAGGGTAAATCAACAGAAACCGCTCTGCACAGCCTAGTATCGGTCATTGAGAAATCGCTGTGTGAAAAGGACTACTGTCTCGTGGCCTTCCTAGACATTGAGGGGGCTTTCAACAATATAAGCCCGGAGGCTATCAACTCCGCTCTAACTAATCTGGGCGTAGATAGACCTCTAACTGGTTTAATTGACCAACTTTTAAGGGGAAGGAAAATAGCTTCTTCACTTGGTACGGTTGAGTTATCACGATATGTCACAAGGGGAACCCCCCAGGGTGGTGCTCTTTCCCCGCTTTTATGGAACCTCACAGTCAACTCGTTGCTACGTGACACAAGTTGGGGGGGCGGGAAGATAGTGGCATACGCAGACGATTTAGCTATTGCATTCAGAGGCAAGTTCCCACAAACTCTGTGTGACCTGATGCAAGTAGCACTGCGAGAAGTTTCGACGTGGTCCTCTCGCTGCGGACTTAGTATCAACCCGGGGAAAGTGGAACTTGTCCTCTTCACCAACCGGTACAAAATACCGCCACTAAGCCTACCAGAACTAGATGGCACGCGCCTGGGCTTGTCGGATAAGGCCAAGTTTCCAGGCATAGTTCTGGACAGGAAACTGAATTGGAAGGAGAATGTTCTTCAGCGCCAGAAGAAAGCTTGCATCGCTCTTTACACATGCAAAAGAGCCATTGGCAAAAAATGGGGGCTCAGCCCTAGAGTATGCAGTTGGATCTACACGGCCATCATTCGTCCAATCATGCTATATGGAGTCGTCGTATGGTGGCCTGCGCTGAGCAAGGCAACATACCTGAATCTGTTGCGGAAAGTCCATAGATCCAATATGATCTGTATAAGCGGTGCGCTAAGGACAACGCCCAACGAAGCCCTCCAGAGAAGACTGGGAGAGGACGGATTGGTGTCCCGAAACAAATGGTGGCACTTCCATATACACCGACGGCTCGAAGTTGGACGGCAGAGTTGGAGGAGGAGTTTATTCAAGGGATTTGGACCTTGAGCTCTCCTTCAGACTACCTGATCATTGTAGCGTCTTCCAGGCGGAAGTCTCGGCAATCCTAGACGCCGCGGCCTGGTTAAGCAAACGTGTTATCGGAGAAGATATCGCTATTTTCAGCGATAGCCAAGCGGCCATCAAATCCCTTGGCTCATACACGTTCAACTCTGAACTGACGCTCAGCTGTCGTCGATCTCTTCAGGAGATGGCCCAACAGAACCGCGTAAACCTCATATGGGTCCCGGGACATAGGGACATTGAGGGAAACTGTAAGGCAGACGAGCTTGCCAGGCAGGGCACGACCAAGCAGGTTCTTCAGGATAAAGAGCGCTTAGGTATGCCGTTTGCCACATGCAAAATAATGCTGAAGGAGCACGCACTCCGGCAAGCCAACGAAAGATGGCTGCAATCCCCAGGGTGTCGGATATCGAAACAAACCTGGCCAAAATGGGATCTTAAAAGGTCTAGACGCATTTATGCCCTAACTAGGAGGGAAATCTGCATATTGATAGGGGTATTAACCGGTCACTGCCTCATTGGTAGGCATGCAGAAAGGCTAAGTGTGCCCTACCGACGATGCTGCAGGAGTTGCAAAGATGATGAGGAGGAGGAAACAGTGGAACACCTCATCTGCAACTGTCCGGCTTTAAGCGGCGCGAGAACGCGCTTTTTGGGAGTTCCGTTCCTGGATAGCCTAAGCCAGATCGCGGAACTGGACATAAAGGACTTGATGGCCTTCATAAAGTCATCTAAGTGGTTCGAGGAGGAGTAACGGTGTCGGTTTAGGAGTGTCAGTCCCGGGATTCTGCTATGTGGAAAATCCCAACAACTCAGGGATTTTCCATTTGGCTGGGTCCCGGGACTGACTTTCCTTGTGTTGGTGGTATCACAACGGGCCTTTCAAAACTGGCCTAAGTGTGCCTCTGCGGCAGCCACTTGAACCTAACCTAAATATAAATTAAGTACAAAAACTTAAATTCAAATACGAATCCAAATGCCTTTTAATGACTCCTCAAACGCTGGTTTCGAACTAGTGAAAATGTAATCACTAACATACTAGTTCTTATTGGCCACTTTATATCTAGTTCTGAACCAGAAATTTGTGTCACTAGTGCCTGAGTTCCCTGCAGGGTATAAACTGAACATATTTTGGATAATATAACCTCAATCTTTTTAGTTTGTTACATATCCATTCAGCGGTATTTCTTGTTTTCTTTCTAGCAAATTTCGAAGAAACGGGCCGAATTGTGCTTGCTATACTGTCATCCATCCTAGTGCTTCCCTGCAGGGAACTCAGGCACTAGTGACACAAATTTCTGGTTCAGAACTAGATATAAAGGGCCAATAAGAACTAGTACGTTAGTGATTACATTTTCACTAGTTCGAAACCAGCGTTTGAGGAGTAATTAAAAGGCATTTGGATTCGTATTTGAATTTAAGTTTTTGTACTTAATTTATATTTAGAACTATAGAAATAGTGACAATAAACGAACTAGATCCAAACTATGGAATTTTGTACTAGTTCCAGCCTAGGACATCGCCATGTTAAATTCGCCAGTTGATTTCATGTAAAAAAGATAGTTCGCGAACTAGTACTGGATCGGAACGCACTAGAAGCGAACTAGCTCTGAACTAGAGATTTTCGCTACAGGGTTAGTATTCACATTAGAATCACAATTAAATGTAATTTAATAGCAATTTTAAATCAGAAAAACACTTTAAAGTATTTGTTAGCAAAAGAACCGTTCGTAAACGAAAGCAGTGTGAAGCAAACTGAAACAAAATAGGTAAGTCTCGACCAGCGCTGCCAGAGAATTTTTCATGATTATTTTTGGAAATCTAAAAAATCTTCATTTTAAAGATAAATCTTCACTTATGGCAACGCTGCCCGTGACATGCAGAATATGCGGGAATATAAAAATTGCATTGGTCGGTTGGAGATGGCCGGTTTTGAACGTAAGGCACCATTGGAGATGGCCGATTTTGAAACTAAGGGCAATTTAAATATAATAATTTGACTTGAATATGGCAGGTTTTGTTAAGAAATGGTTTTAATATTTAATACACGTGATGTTTTAGAATTGGTTCTCATACCTAGCTTAAAAAATTAAAATTTTGGAGATGGCCGGTTTTGAAAATGGACGATTCATATACTTTTTTATTTATTGAGGTGGAGCTTGCTGGTTTTCCTGTTGGTTAACATTTCTGACATTTCTAGCATTATTGGATTAGAACCGCGTGATTGACTTCCGAAATTTCTTTGATTATTATTTCTGTTATTATTGTTATTATTATTAAAATTGTTGAAACGTGATGGGAAAGTACGCCTTTGGTTACCTCTATATGCGTTATTTTGGTAGCCTCTGCGGAAATTACCGCGAAAATAATTTTGTTGGCGTAAGTGCAATAGTGAATTAGGGTTACAGCCTCATTCATTGAAGTGAACGTTCCAGCTTGCATGATTGTTTTAACTTTATCATTGGAGCAATTTTTACACATAGCTTTTACAGCTATTTGTGTAGCATTTTTTGGTGGTTAGATCTGGTTTTTTTCCTCCTCTAGTGATTTAGTCAATTTTTGCAGTGTACTGATTAGCTGTCTTACTGCGTTGTTGGATGTTCAGGAACTTTGCTGTTATAACTTCAACTGACTTACCCTTTACTTTACTTTACTTTTTAATTTTAGTTTTATTTCTTGTATAGACGCTTCAGAGCTGATAAAATTCCTGGCTGTGCCTTTAAGCTTTGTTTTTATCATTGACACTGCAATAGCCTAATGATCCTCTTTAATTTGTTCGAGTATATCAAGGGCATCTAAAAAACTAGACAAGTTTTCGATCGATCGATGACGCAGTTTTGATAAATGCTGCCATTGGGTGCGCCTTAATTGTTTCAGTCTTCGAATTCTTTTCCGCGAGTTCAACAATATTTATTTGTGATTGCGTTTCTATTTTATTATCCTCCTCTTGTTCCGACAAGAAGGGGGCTAAATTTATTTCAATATCTTTTTCGAAAGATGTTGGGACGAGTACCTCAATATTATATCTTGCTAATGAGGATACCAATTTATCCCTAACACTGAAAAAGGTTTGCTTTGCCTCAAGCTCGTGATTAGCAGTCAATTGGTTATATACCCCTCGCATAGCCTTGCCTATGTTATTCAGCGACTGTAAAATTGTTGTGAGATGCTTCAACACAGTTTCATCTTTTATTTTCGAATTCTTTGTAATGCATTTATATGACTTTTCTGCTAAAATTTTACCCTCTGCGAGTGTTTTGTTAATTTTTCCCATTGACCCATTTAAGTAAAAAAATTCTTTAAGTTTTTTTTTCAAATTTTTTCTATGCCGTCGGCACGACTTTGATACTTTTTCTTCACAAATTTGTTATGTGTTGAATAAAATCTCAAGAACAAGTCTAAAGCGCTAAGTATGACAATGGCCAGAAGATAAATTTTGATTGCTTCCAAAGCTTCAGTGTGGTCTATTATTTGAACAGTGTTTACCACATTAGCATTTGGATCAGAGACTTTCGATTATTTTCCTCCCATTATTAAAGAATTATTCAAAATTATTTTGTATTTATTATTTATTTATTTAGAAAATTTTCTTTTTTCTTTTTAACATTCAGGTTGAAAACCGCACGACCTCATCATACGTATTATTTCCTCTTCTCTGGTAGTGGGGTTTTTACATCTTCCACTGTTGGTTCCCTAGTCATACCTATCTCTTTCCAATATTTAGTTAGCCAAATTAATTCTTTTTCATAGTTAGGTGGTAGCATAGTATAAAAATTCAGAAGGTTTTTGACGGCTATTGAATGTTTCTGACGTTTTTTTTATTATATTTTTCGTAAACATTTTGGAGAAAAATTGCCACATTGGTAAAATTTTATTTTGGGAGTTTTGGAAAATTAGTTTGGGACTTTTTTTCATTCTGCAAAAACATCATAAAAGAGTTTCGAATTTTAATTTTTCTGAAAGAAGACTGCTAGACTACTACAAAAAATGTTAATTTTAAATAAGTGGTACGAAAGCAAGTTTTTTATGGCTTCATATATGTAATTGTGTTGTAAATTTTAATTTTTTTGTTTTTGCTTCTTAGTAGCATCAGTTGAGCTAAGCTCCGGAAATAGCACCTTATCTCATGGAGTAGTCGAGCATTATTTGTGGCTAAAAATGGCGGAACCACAAAAAATCGACCGTGTAAATCAGCCCTAAGGCAAAAAATAGCACCTTATGGAGTAGTCGAGCATACATAAAACTTTTTGTTTTCATTTGCATGAAATTCGTATGCCCTAAATTTGATGTCAGAGCCAAAGTCAAGCAAAAATTTCTATGTGTCTCCCGTCTACAAAAGATGTTTTTTGATATAAAGCAGTTTGTTATTTTATAAGGTATAAGAAGAAATTTTTGCACCTAAATCTGAAATTTTCGTAAATTTTTTTCGTTTTTTCGAGTTTGACGCCATTTTTTTGGCACAATTCGAAAAATATGCTTTAGTTAAAACAAATATTATTGTTCTACTATTAATTCTCAGTAAAGCTAGACTTTATTTATTGAAAAATGTTAAAAATTGACGAAGTTACATCGTTTTTTCGAAAACAAGAATTTCAGCAGTAAAACTCATTATATTATTTTTATTGATTCCATTGTTCTTTGTATACAGAAAAATTTTACTTTTTATACCCAGTGTACTAGTACTAGTACAAGGGTATATTAACTTTGTTCACATAACGGCTGTTTGTAACGGCACAAAATAATCGAGATAGATATAGAGTTCCATATATGAAAGTTCTTAGAATTAAAAGAGGAGTTGATTAAGGCATGTCCGTCCGTCTGTCCGTCCGGGTACACGCTAACTTGAGTAAAAATTGAGATATTTGTATGAAATTTTGTACACAGGTTAATTTCTGGCCAAGGTAGGTTGCTATTGAAAATGGGCGAAATCGGATGATAACCACGCCCCCATTTTCGATATCGAAAATTTCGAAAATCACACAAATTGACTTATCTCGGCAGCTGAAATGGCTAAAATGATACAATTTTATAGGTGAATCCCCCTGGTCATTCTCTTATGATTTTTCCATATATTTTTATAGTGGGCGTGGCACCGCCCACTTTTAAGGGAGGCGTTTTTGAAAATTTGACTGGTCGTAACTTTTAAACTGATTACGATAGAACGATGGAATTCGGCACAAAGCATACTAGTATCGTTGGGAGTTTACCTGATGAAACTGGATAAAATCGCCCTTCAACCACGCCCACTTTCGATATCGAAAATTTCGAAAATCACACAAATTGACATATCTCGGAAGCTGAAAGAGCTAAAATGATATAATTTAATAGGTGAATCCCCTGGTCATTCTCTTATTATTTTTCCATAAATTTTTTATAGTGGGCGTGGCACCGCCTACTTTTAAGGGAGGCGTTTTTGAAAATTGGACTGGTCGTAACTCTTAAACAGATTACGATAGAACGATGGAATTTGGCACAAGCATACTAGTATCATTGGGAGTATACCTGATGAAAGTGGATAAAATCGCCCTTCAACCACGCCCACTTTCGATATCGAAAATTTCGAAAATCACACAAATTGACTTATCTCCGCAACTGAAATGGCTAAAATGATATAATTTTATAGGTGAATCCCCCTGGTAATTCTCTTATTATTTGCCCATAAATTTTTTATAGGGGGCGTGGCACCGCCCACTTTTAAGGGAAGCGTTTTTGTAAATTTGACTGGTCGTAACTCTTTAACAGATTACGATAGAACGATGGAATTTGGCACAAAGCATACTAGTATCGGTGGGAGTATACCTGATGGAAATGGATAAAATCTCCCTTCAACCACACCCACCTTCGATATCGAAAATTTCGAAAATCACACAAATTGACTTATCTCCGCAGCTGAAATGGCTAAAATGATATAATTTTATAGGTGAATCCCCCTGGTAATTCTCTTATGATTTTTTCATAAATTTTTTATAGGGGGCGTGGCACCGCCCACTTTTAAGGGAGGCGTTTTTGAAAATTGGACTGGTCGTAACTCTTAAACAGATTACGATAGAACTATGGAATTTGGCACAAAGCATACTAGTATCGTTGGGAGTATACCTGATGAAAGTGGATAAAATCGCCCTTCAACCACGCCCACTTTCGATATCGAAAATTTCGAAAATCACACAAATTGACTTATCTCCGCAGCTGAAATGGCTAAAATAATATAATTTTATAGGTGAATCCCCCTTGTAATTCTCTTATGATTTTTCCATAAATTTTTTATAGGGGGCGTGGCACCGCCCACTTTTAAGGAAGGCATTTTTGACAATTTGACTGGTCGTAACTCTTAAACAGATTACGATAGAACGATGGAATTTGGTACAAAGCATACTAGTATCGTTGAGAGTATACCTGATGAAAGTGGATAAAATCGCCCTTCAACCACGCCCACTTTCGATATCGAAAATTTCGAAAATCACACAAATTGACTTATCTCCGCAGCTGAAATGGCTAAAATGATATAATTTTATAGGTGAATCCCCTTGGTCATTCTCTTATGATTTTTCCATAAATTTTTTATAGTGGGCGTGGCACCGCCCACTTTTAAGGAAAGCGTTTTTGAAAATTTGACTGGTCGTAACTCTTTAGAAGATTACGATAGAACGACGGAATTTGGCACAAAGCATACTAGTATCGGCGGGAGTATACCTGATGAAAATGGATAAAATCGCCCTTCAACCACACCCACCTTCGATATCGAAAATTTCGAAAATCACACAAATTGACTTATCTCCGCAGCTGAAATGGCTAAAATGATATAATTTTATAGGTGAATCCCCCTGGTAATTCTCTTATGATTTTTCCATAAATTTTTATAGGGGGCGTTGCACCGCCCACTTTTAAGGAAGGCATTTTTGAAAATTTGACTGGTCTTAACTCTTAAACAGATTACGATAGAACGATGGAATTTGGTACAAAGCATACTAGTATCGTTGGGAGTATACCTGATGAAAATGGATAAAATCGCCTTCCAACCATGCCCACTTTCGATATCGAAAATTTCGAAAATCACATAAATTGACATATTTCGCTAACGGAAATTGGTGCATTATATAATTTTATAGGTGAATCCCCATGGTCATTATATAATTATTTTATACCAAGCGTACTAGTACAGGGGTATTATAATTTTGTCCACATAACTGTACTATGTACCGGCGCAAAATAATCAAGATCCATGTATGAAAGTTCTTAGGTTGAAAAGAGGAGTCTATTCAGGCATGTCCGTCCGTCTGTCCGTCCGTCCGTCCGTCTTTGTACACGATAACTTGAGTAAAAATTAAGATATTTGCATGAAATTTTATATACAGGTTGCTATTGAAAATGGGCGAAATCGGATGATAACCACGCCCCTTTTTTCGAGATCGAAAATTTCGAAAATCATACAAATTAACATAACTTGAGTAAAAATTGAGGAATTTGCATGAAATTTGGTATACAGATTACTCGGATTATAACCACGTCCCTTTTGTCGGTATCGAAAATTTCGAAAATCACATAAACTGACATATATCGGTAGCTGAAATTGATAAAATGATATAATTTCATAGGTGAATCTCTCTTATCATTCTATTATGATTTTCTGTTAAATTTTTAAAAGTGGGCGTGGTACCGCCCACTTTCAAGGGAGGCATTTTTGAAAATTCGACTGGTCGAAACTTTTAAACACCCTCGTGAAGGGTGGACACCTTGCCGCGGTACGAGGGCTTAAGTCGATAGCCACAGGGCTACGTTGCCCTTGTGATCATAGCGACACCGGTACTACATCACGAGAGAAGCCAAGCCTCTCTGGCGCGACGACTAAGATCTTCCCCCTCCCAATCCAGGGTGTTATGCGACCACGTGCCCATTGGACGTTTGCAGCCGCGAGGCAAATCGTGCCTGTAATCGAACGGAGCCTCTCTGATACCGGGCCGCCTCGGAGAGTAACTATGGCCTTACCGCGGTATGGGGCTCTGCCGTGGCGGACGACACATTCCCCTTACTCTTCCATTGACCCTAAACTGGCCTTGCCCGGCGAGGGGTCGTACGAACAAGATGATAAATAATAACAAAAACCCTAAAACTAAAGATACAACAATGTATACTGCACAGCAGAGGAGGAAAATGCTGGAGCAAGCGAGAACGCAACGTCGGAGGACAAACTCCATTTCTTTATCAGCCGAGAGATCGACAGCGATGGCAACTACGGGTCGATTAGCTCTGGATAACAAGGGGGCAATCCCCAAAGTAAGTACCGGTACAAACACAGTGAAGCCAACAACGGCTGATTCTAAAGTCCTAGTAAGTGCCGGTACCGAAACCAAGTCTTTAACATCTGTGGCAGTGGTCTCACGACCTGGCCCAGAGATCCAAATAAGGGAACGACCACGATGGCAACTACGGGTCGAAATTTACGCCAAAAGACATCTCCCAGTCGCTTTGAGTACTTTGGAGACGCTATCGCCGAATGCTAGAAAGACGGTGGAGATGGCTGAAGCTATCTTACCGAACTTCCAAAGCGATTACGCGCCAAAGAAGGTTAATGGAAATCGCCATAGATCGGACGTGGATTTAAAACCTCGCCCGAAGCGGCAGCAACACGCCCCCGTAGTGGGTAAACTCAGCTTTGCTGAAGTAACTAAGGATAGGATCCTCATAGGCGTCATTGACCGAGGTAACGAAAGCTGGGCCATCCCTAGGGACCAGTGGCGGTACGTCCGGAACGCTATCGGTAATGCCCTTCTCGACATTATGGATGAGTCTCCGGGTGACACGCCGATGGGTTCTGATGCGGGATGGCACCAAGGCCGAATCAAGGAATTCGCTTGCGAGGATGCAAAAACTGTTGCACTGGGTGAGATCTACCAAGTGGCAAGAATCGAGGTTGTCGACTGGAAGGACATCCCGGCTCGGCCAAGGGCAAGAGCGTGGATTCCTGCTATCCCTGCTGAACCTGAGAGAATTCTCAGGATGCTGAGGATCATGAACCCGTCTCCCCCGACGCAGGACTGGGGTGTAAATCTGGTCGAGGACGCGGTAGGGCCTGATAGGCAAGTGGTCTTCACTTTAAATAAGGAGGCACTCGAGCCCCTTAAATGGTGCAATGGACGAGTGCACTACGGCATGGGTCAGAGCGTGATCCACGTATACCGCGGCGATGCACAGCGCGCTGCTATTTCGGCTCTACCTGAGGTCTCGGACCTCGCAGTGCCGGTAGACGAGTTGGAGATGTCCGACTCGGAAAGTATGGTATCTGCCACGTCAAATGGCGAAGGAGCAGTGAACAGCTCGGAGATGGGAGACAGCCTGCTGGACGGGGAAGACCTCAACGTCACAGTGATAGCAGCTAGTCCTGAGCGCACCAATGTCAATACTGCCACAGTAAGTAGGATCTCGGCTACGCCAAATCGTGGTCTGAACAAATCGTCGTTGAAAGATAAGCCTCCAGACGAGGTGGAACTCGACGATACGGCGGTGGCAGGGAAGTCTGAGCGCTCTCATGTTGGTGGTGATTCAGATAAACCTGTACAAATCTAAAGCAGCCTCGGCTGCTTTAATCAGTCGTCTCTCTAAAGGCGATAACGATGTGGTCCTCATCCAAGAACCCTGGGTCAACTGCTCAAGGATTTGCGGTTTGGGGACTAAGGGTTTTAAGCTAATCCAAGCCAGCGAGGGGGGCAGGGTTAGAGCCTGTATTTTGGTTAAGTCTGAGCTGAATGCCTTTCTCTTGCCCAACTATACCAATGGTGACGTTACAGCTGCCAGTTTAACAGTCGACAGTACCAGTCTGACGATGGCATCGGTCTATATGCCCTACGACGCCGAAGAACCACCGCCACAGAGGGAGGTAAAAGACCTGGTGGCAAATTTTTCCATGGCTCATCTTATTATCGGAACTGACGCCAATGCTCATCACGTCCAGTGGGGAAGCTCCGATATCAATGCTAGAGGAGAGTCGTTGTTTGATTATTTGTTAACAACTAACCTGGTAGTTTGCAACGTGGGTAACGAACCTACGTTTATTACTAAAACCCGTAGGGAGGTCATAGATCTCACTATTTGCAGCGAAGGCACTTATGATTGGGTCAGAAAATGGCGCGTTCTCGATGAACACTCATTCTCCGACCACCGGTACGTAGAATTAGTTCTAGACTTTTATGTTGAGCAGCCGGTTATGAAACGCAACCCACGTAACACTAACTGGCAGCTACACAATGAAATACTATCTAGGGACTTGCCAGCACTGCCCCCACAAGTCTCCTCATTAGTAGGGGAGTTGGAGGATCTGGTAAAGACCTTTACAACGGCGCTCTCGAATGCCCTAGAGCAGGCTTGCCCAGTGCCAAAACCACGCGGTAAACATAGGCCGCATTGGTGGTCCTACGACCTGGACTCGCTCCGTAAATCATGTAGGACACACTTTAATAAGGCCAAGAGCCTTGGCACGGAGACTCAATGGCTCGAATATAAAGTTAAACTGAGGGCCTACAAAAAAGCTCTGAGGCAGGCGAAGAGAGTATCGTGGAGAAATTTCTGCACTGGGGTCGAAAATGTCGACGATACAGCGAGACTAAGACGAGTGCTCTCAAAAACTCAAACAGCCACAAGCTATTTGCGCAAACCTGACGGATCCTGGACCACCACGGAGAGGGAAACCCTAGAGCTGCTCTTGAATACGCACTTCCTAGGGAACTTGCATGAGGAACCCCTAGCACCTACAACAAACCTGGCTGTACACATACCCATCACTGAGGAAAAGGTTAGGTGGGCGGTTAAAAGCTTCGAACCGTTCAAGGCTGCCGGGCCAGACGGGATTATTCCCGCACAACTCATAAACACGCTGGAGACATCAGCCAAATGGCTGGTATTTCTCTATACAGCCTGCCTGGCTCTTAGCTACATTCCGTGCTCCTGGAGAAGTGCCACGGTAGTGTTTATTCCTAAGGCGGTGAAGGCGTCTCATTACGAGCCCAAGGACTATAGGCCGATCAGTCTCTCATCCTTTGTGCTCAAGACCTTCGAGAGGATAATAAATGACTACCTCTCCTCTACTATTGATAGCAACCTGATCTGTAGCTATCAGCATGCATACACCAAAGGGAAATCTACAGAAACTGCGCTTCACAGCCTAGTTTCTGTTATTGAAAAATCCCTGTATGAAAAGGAGTACTGTCTTGTGGCCTTTTTAGATACTGAAGGAGCCTTCAACAACATAAGCCCTGATGCTATAAACACCGTTTTAACAAGTCTGGGCATAAGCAGTTCTCTTATTGGACTTATTGATCAACTGCTAAGGGGTAGACGAATAGTTTCATCACTGGGCTCGGTTGACTTATCACGCTATGTCACAAGGGGAACGCCTCAGGGTGGCTTTTATGGAACCTCACTGTCAACTCGATGCTGCGAGACACAAGCGGGGGGTGCGGGAAGGTAGTGGCATATGCAGATGGCTTAGCTATAGTATACAGGGGCAAATTCCCACAAACCCTGTGCGACTTGATGCAAGTAGCACTGAGAGAGGTTTCCTCATGGTGCTCGCGCTGAGGACTGAGCATCAACCCGGGAAAAGTAGAACTGGTCCTTTTCACCAACCGCTATAAGATACCACCGCTAATACTACCAAAACTGAATAACGTGCACCTGAACTTGGCTGACAAAGCCAAGTTCTTGGGCACAGTTCTGGATAGGAAACTAACCTGGAAGGAGAATGTTCTTCAATTGGAAAGAAATGGGGGCTCAGCCCCAAAATATGCAAATGGATCTACACTGCAATCATTCGACCAATCATGCTCTATGGAGTTGTGGTATCGTGGCCTGCGCTGAGCAAGGCAACAAACCTTAATCTGCTAGGTAAAGTACACAGATCTTGCATGATCTGTATAAGCGGTGCGTTAAGAACAACGCCCAATGAAGCACTCCAGGCCATTCTTGGCATTTTGCCACTCGATCTGGAAGGGCACCGAGTAGCAGCAGCATCGGCTCTGCGTCTAAGGGAAACGTCCGGCTGGGGAGCAAGCACTACTGGACACGCCTGTATTTTGGGATCCTATAGCTTTCTTCCGCTGAGCACAGATCGCTGTGCGACCACAACAGTCGGAGATAGCGGTTTTAAAATCAATATTCCCAGAGGGAAGAATGGGAGAGCACGGATCGGAGTCCCGTCACTCCTGGCGGCACTTCCATTTATACTGATGGCTCGAAGTTAGACGGCAGAGTTGGGGGAGGGGTTTATTTAAAGGATCTGAACCTTGAGCTCTCCTTCAGACTACCTCATCACTGCAGTGTCTTCCAGGCTGAAGTTTCAGCAATCATGGACGCCGCGGCTTGGATAGGCCAACACACTATCAGACAGGACATTTTTATATTCAGCGACAGCCAGGCGGCCCTCAAATCCCTTGGCTCTTACTCGTTCAACTCTGAACTGACGCTCAGCTGTCGTCGATCTCTACAAGAGATGGCCCAACAGAATCGCGTTAACCTCACATGGGTCCCGGGGCATAGGGACATTGAGGGAAATTGTAGGGCAGACGAACTTGCGAGGCAGGGCACGACCAAGCAGGTTCTTCGCGATAAAGAGCGCTTAGGTATGCCGTTTGCCACATGCAAGCTTATGCTGAAGGAATACACACTCCGCCAAGCCAACGAAAGATGGCTGCAATCTCCAGGATGCCGGATATCCAGAGAAACCTGGCCGTAATGGGATCATAAAAGATCAAGACAAATTTATGCCCTAAGGAGAAGAGAAATCTCCATATTAATAGGCGTATTAACTGGGCACTGCCTCATTGGTAGGCACGCAGAAAGACTTGGTGTGCCCTACCGACGATGCTGAGTTGTTAGGAAGATGAGGAGGAGGAAACGGTGGAGCACCTCATCTGCAACTGCCCGGCTTTAAGTGGCGCGAGAATGCGCTTTTTGGGAGTTCCCTTCCTGGTCAGCCTGAGCCAGGTCACGATGCTGGACCTAAAGGACCTGATGGCCTTCATCAAGTCATCTAAATGGTTCGAGGAGGAGTAACGGTGTCGGTATAGGAAAGTCAGTCCCGGGTTTCTGCTATGTGGAGAATTCCGTTAATACCGGGATTTTCCATATGGCAGGGTCCCGGAACTGACTTCTAGTGTTGGTGGTATCACAACGGGCCTTTTAATACTGGCCTAGGTGTGCCTCTGCGGCAGCCACTTGAACCTAACCTAACCTAACTTTTAAACAAATTATGGTAGAACGATGAAATTTGGCAAAAATCATACTAGTACTGTTGGGAGTATACGTGATGAAATTGGATAAAATCCCCGTCCAACGGCTACTCTCGATATCGAAAATTTAGAAAATCACCTAAAAGACTGGTCGTAAGTTTTAAACTGATTTATTTACATCAAAAAGTAAGGAATTTCGAAAAGTGGTGTTAGCTATAACTTTGAAAATAATTTGAATTTCGTAAAACTGGCCCAAACGTATTTTTTTTTTTTCAATTTAAAACTTTGTCACAAATTGGGCGTAAGTATATTAGAAGTAAGACATGCATTCAACTATAAGTAACATTTTGAGGGCACACGAACAATGTACATATACCTATGTTATACCGTAGCATAAATAAATATTAATTTTATAAACTAACTAATAAATTTATTGAGATCGTTTTTCCCAAATTATATATAGAAAATATATAACTCATAGGTAGTACTATTGTTTCGGCTTACCCGAACTTAGACTTCCTTACTTGTTCAAAATAAGTTCGAGTTGGAAATGTTTGCTTGATCTTTTTCGTTTAAATGACGAATCATCAATTTCACGTATAAGTGACCAGCAGTAGTTAGCTAACATCCTCACTTGGTTCTTTCCTGCAAACCGTTTTTCAATCGTCAATATCTCTTGATGAAAACGTTCTCCTTGTTCGTCGCTAAATTGGCCGAGATTGTGTGGGAAAAATTCCAAATGGGGGTGCAAAAAATTAATTTTTATAGATCAACTCAACATAGTTAGCACTTCTCACGTTTCCAAGAAAGTTTTTACATAAAGAAATAAAACTAAGCGATGCTCTTTTCTCCCCTTGGTTCAATTTTTCAACGAAAACTTCATCTACCATAAGCTTACGAATTTGTGGTCCAACGAAAATGCCTCCAATTCATTATCGTAATAAATACATTTGGATAATACTTTTTTTGAAATAGTAAAGGGAGGAGAATGTTTATAAGTACCTTCTTTAATCTTGGCATCGTTCAATTTAGGGAAAACTAATTTCAGATGTGAAGTCTTTTGACAAATTGTTCCATATACTACTACTAATGGCGGCGATATACGACAGGTTATCATAACCTCTAACGAGATTTTTGCCGAGCTTCTCTTTCCAACTTGTGGTGTGTTGCTTTTTGAGTTTTTCCTACAAGTTGGCGGGCGGCACTTGCAAAGCAAATGAATTTTTTGCTGAGAAGCTTCTCATGGCAGAAATACACCCGGAGAGTTTGCCGAGGGGCAACCCCGTTTGGAAAAATTCTTTTTCTAAATAATTTTTGATGTTACTTTTGCCGGGCATCGAACCGCCACGACTTGGTGCAGAAGGCCAAACACTTAACCGCTACACCAAGGCGGGCCGCCGTATATATTGTTTCATATAGCCCAGTTTCAAATGCAGTGGCGGTAAAATGATGCCGTCAGCCTTAACTAATGGAGCGTTGAGAACGTTTTTCCTGCCTAGTTGGAAAAACTCTCTAGATGACCAATCTTTACACATATAATGATTTTTAGCACGACTGTCCTATTCACAAAAGTAACATAGATTTTTGGTGTAGCCTCCTTGCATTCCGTATATAATTGTCAGGACTTTAAGATCCGAAACAATCTGCCAGTGATACTTATTGTAATTTATTGATCGAAGGATCTTCTCCATTGTTTGGTATGTTTCTTTCATATCAGTGACGTATGCTAAGGGAACAGATGGTAGCTGATTATTGTTGTGCAACAATACTGCTTTCAAGCCTATGATATTAGTGAATTGGGAATTAATTTTCGAATTATGCTTACTCGATTTAGAAATAATAGATACTCACTTTTGCAAGAAACAATCACCAATCTTGCGGGCAATGCTCGTGATCGAGTGCGGCGAACAATTTATCGACATCAACGCAATACACCAGATTATTGTTGGTATCATCAGTATCGAAAACTCGTTCAAACGATGTTAGTTCTTTATCCCGGCCAAGTGTAGGTTAGGTTAGGTTCAAGTGGCTGCCGCAGAGGCACACCTAGGCCAGTATTAAAAGGCCCGTTGTGATACCACCAACACTAGGAAAGTCAGTTCCGGGACCCTACCATATGGAAAATCCCGGTATTAACGGAATTCTCCACATAGCAGAATCCCGGGACTGACTTTCCTATACCGACTCCGTTACTCCTCCTCGAACCATTTAGATGACTTGATGAAGGCCATCAGGTCCTTTATGTCCAGCTCCGTGACCTGGCGTAGGCTGACCAGGAAGGGAACTCCCAAAAAGCGCATTCTCGCGCCACTTAAAGCTGGGCAGTTGCAGATGAGGTGCTCCACCGTTTCCTCCTCCTCATCATCCTTACAACTCCTACAGCATCGTCGGTAGGGCACACCAAGTCTTTCTGCGTGCCTACCAATGAGGCAGTGCCCAGTTAATACGCCTATTAATATGGAGATTTCTCTTCTCCTTAGGGCATAAATTTGTCTTGATCTTTTATGATCCCATTTCGGCCAGGTTTCTTTGGATATCCGGCATCCTGGAGATTGAAGCCATCTTTCGTTGGCTTGGCGGAGTATGTATTCCTTCAGTATAAGCTTGCATGTGGCAAACGGCATACCTAAGCGCTCTTTATAGCGAAGAACCTGCTTGGTCGTGCCCTGCCTCGCAAGTTCGTCTGCCCTACAATTTCCCTCACCAAGTGTAACTTTGAAGTAATTTTCTACTAAATTCCACTGCTTCAATCGAGAGGCCAACTTCTCTGTTTGCCTTATAGACAAATCCAAATCCCGCACAAGATCACAATAGTCCTGATAGTTCACAAAATTACGCTCCGTTCTTCTTGTCCCAGTTGGAATATACGGTTGGTCAATTCGCTTGTTTGAAAATTGAGGGTTGGATTCAGAAATACTTTCTGGTTTTCTGTCCACAGTCGCCTCATCCGCTTTTTCTCTCAGGATTGGTTTTGAAATAGACTGTTCATCAGCATATTTTATGCAGTGATGAGATTTATAGCGGTAACCATCGATACTTGTTTGGCAGAAGTAGCAATCATTGGGCTTGTGATATATTTGATAATGCCAAGCCATAGGAGCCACAAATGGTAAACCCTGGTCATTATGTGTAACGGATTTCCATTTTTTGAGGTGCATAGAGCACGTCAAACATACAACCTCAGGTTCAAACCAAGCACTTTCCACGTAGGAGCATTTGAAAAAAAGGTTGAACGCTTCAATCACTGCCATATTTTTTCTCAGCTCTGCGCGATGTTGTCTATCGACAAATAAAACGCAGGCATAACAAAAGTTGTTGCGTTTATCACACATCTTACCTTATTATGTAATGACTTATATTCAAACCTAGAACGTATTACACTTTACTAGATAAACAATGTCTGCTAGGTCGCTTACCTTACCTTTACACAAGTTAAGCTAGTCCTGTTGCTTATTAAATGTTCGCAGAGATTTTTCCAACACAAGAAAAAATATGAAAATTCACAAAACATTTATTTAATTCACGTATATTTTACGAACTGACCAATAATATTTTTCAAAATTTTAATTCAAGTGACCGATAGTCCAAGCCAATACAACTAAGTAAATGTTATATGTTGATACAAAGCAGAAAATAAGAAAAGCATTTTTTTAACATTATGTATTACTTAAGTGAAACACTTAAAGCTTTATTTTACTCAAAAACTTACTTTATTTAAACTTTAAACTTAAGAATTGACTTTGTATCTGCTTAACCTTTAAAGTTCTGTTTAGGGCAACTTTAATTTTGGCATCAATGGAATCACTTGTTGCTCTTGTTGTGCTGAAAAGGTCGCTATCATGAGGTGATATCATGCAGTTTTACCGCTTGGGCGGTAAAAAGGTTGAAATTCTTGTTGAAAAACTTTGTAACTTCGTCAATTTTTAACATTTTTCAATAAATAAAGTCTAGTCTTACTCAGAATTAATAGTAGAACAATAATATTTATTTTAACTAAAGCATGTTTTTCGAATTGTACCAAAAAAATGGCGTCAAACTCGAAAAAACGAAAAAAATTTTACGAAAATTTCAGATTTAGGTGCAAAAATTTCTTTTTATACCTTATAAAATAACAGGGTAAATCAACGAGACTGCTCTGCACAGCCTAGTATCTGTCATTGAGAAATCGCTGTGTGGCCTTCCTAGACATTGAGGTGGCTTTCAACAATATAAGCCCGGAGGCTATCAACTCCGCTCTAACTAATCTGGGCATAGATAGACCTCTAACTGGTTTAATTGATCAACTTTTAAGGGGAAGGAAAATAGCTTCTTCGCTTGGTACGGTTGAGTTATCACGCTATGTCACAAGGGGAACGCCCCAGGGTGGTGTTCTTTCCCCGCTTTTATGGAACCTCACAGTCAACTCGTTGCTACGTGACACAAGCTAGGGGGCGGGAAGATAGTGGCATACGCAGACGATATAGCTATTGCATTCAGAGGCAAGTTACCACAAACTCTGATTGACCTAATGCAAGTAGCACTGCGAGAACTTTCGACGTGGTCCTCCCGCTGCGGACTTAGTATCAACCTGGGGAAAGTGGAACTTGTCCTCTTCACCAACCAGTACAAAATACCGCCACTAAGCCTACCAGAACTAGATGGCACGCGCCTGGGCTTGTCGGATAAGGCCAAGTTTCTAGGCATAGTTCTGGACAGGAAATTGAATTGGAAGGAGAATGTTCTTCAGCGCCAGAAGAAAGCTTGCATCGCTCTTTACACATGCAAAAGAGCCATTGGCAAAAAATGGGGGCTCAGCCCTAGAGTATGCAGTTGGATCTACACGGCCATCATTCGCCCAATCATGCTGTATGGAGTCGTCGTATGGTGGCCTGTGCTGAGCAAGGCAACATACCTGAATCTGTTGCGGAAAGTCCATAGATCCAATTTGATCTGTATAAGCGGTGCGCTAAGGACAACGCCCAACGAAGCCCTCCAGGTCATTCTTGGCATTTTGCCACTTGATCTGGAAGGGTTTCGGTCAGCGGTGGCATCAGCTCTGCGCCTAAGGGAAACCTCCAGTTGGGGTGCGGGTACTATTGGACACTCCAGTATTCTGGAATCTTACAGCTTTCTCCCTCTAAGCACAGATCGTTGTGCGACCACTACAGTCGGGGATAGCTGTTTCAAAATAAACATTCCCAGCAGAGAAGACTGGGAGAGGACGGATTGGTGTCCCGAAATAAATGGTGGCACTTCCATATACACCGACGGCTCGAAGTTGGACGGCAGAGTTGGGGTTTATTCAAGGGATTTGGACCTTGAGCTCTCCTTCAGACTACCTGATCATTGTAGAGTCTTCCAGGCGGAAGTCTCGGAAATCCTGGACGCCGCGGCCTGGTTAAGCAAACGTGTTATCGGAGAAGATATCGCTATTTTCAGCGATAGCCAAGCGGCCATCAAATCCCTTGGCTCATACACGTTCAACTCTGAACTGACGCTCAGCTGTCGTCGATCTCTTCAGGAGATGGCCCAACAGAACCGCGTAAACCCATATTGTAGGGACATAGGGAGTGTATTGGGAGTGTGGTTGCTGTGTGACCTTGCCCAATCCCGACTCTTGCGTCCTCGTTCGTACACTCTGGGCAACGTGAGCTATTCTAGGCTCGCGGCAGAAAGAGAGGGAGCCCCGGTGGGGCCACTCTGACATACTTGGTTTAAGGGCTCACCGAGGTCTTTTGCGCAGCGTCTGTTCACCATGAGGTGCGGCTGCAAGCGGGCGTCTGTTTTGAAGCAAGCGGCTCGCTATATAAATGTGTAAAAATATTTTCAAAACAAAAAAACCCCGAAACGGGTTGTGCGCTGGGTTTGGGACCCGCCACGTAAAAAATCTAGTCCAATGAAAAAATCGAAAAAGCCTCGGATGAGAACCCCCTTTAATGTTGACGACCCGGCAAAACGAAGTAAGGACAATGAGAAGGATATTAGGGCATGTACGTGGAATGTCCGGACCCTTTCTAGGGAGCGTACGGCTGCCCGACTGGTTGATGTCCTCGCGAGCGCAAAGGCTGACATCACCTCCCTGCAGGAAATGCGATGGACGGGGCAGGGAAAGACGGCCATCGGTCCTTGTGACGTATATTACAGTGGCCAGACACGCGGCAAAGCGAGTGGTGTAGGATTTGTGGTGGGAAAGAGACTTCGCCGCCAAGTACTAGCGTTCACTCCTGTGGACGAGCGTCTCGCTGCGATCCCCATCAAGGCAAGGTTTTTCAACATAACATTTATCTGCGCCTATGCGCCGACTGAGGAGACGGACGACGCAGAGAAGGACTCCTTCTACGATAAACTTGAACAAGCCTATGATCGCTGCCCCCTGCATGATATCAAAATCGTGCTCGGCGACTTTAATGCCAAGGTGGGCAAGGAAGGAGTCTTTGGTCCTACAGTTGGAAAATTCAGTCTCCACGATATAACATCCCCCAACGGCAC
Source organism: Campiglossa producta (assembly GCA_964058755.1). Classification (NCBI taxonomy): domain Eukaryota; kingdom Metazoa; phylum Arthropoda; class Insecta; order Diptera; family Tephritidae; genus Campiglossa; species Campiglossa producta. The sequence goes on along the minus strand of CAXKVI010000006.1, from coordinate 13,532,877 downwards.
TAGGTTGATTGACTTCGCCGCTTCCCGCAATATGGTCATCAGTAGTACCAGGTTCCAGCATAAGCGAATACACCAAGCTACCTGGCTGTCCCCTGATCAAAGAACAAGAAACCAGATTGATCATGTCCTGATCGACGGCAGACTCAGCTCCACCGTTCTAGACGTGCGTACCCTATGCGGTCCCAATATCGACTCGGACCATTATCTTGTTGCAGCCAAGATACGCACACGCCTCTGTGCAGCGAAGAAAGTACGCACAGTAACGGAAGGAAAGTTTGACGTCGAGAAGCTGCGCGTGACACAGACAGCTGATAATTTCTCCACTCATCTCTCACACCTGCTATCGGAGAGCAATCCTCGACCTAACGATGTAACCGAGCAATGGAAGCATATCTCTCACTCATTACGTACCGCCGCTGAAGCCACTATAGGGTTTCGGCGAGCCCGCAAGAACAACTGGTACGATGAGGAATGCACCACAGCCTCGGACAAAAAGGACGCTGCATACAGGGAGACGTTGCGAACGGGCGCAACCCGCAGTGTATGGCAACGCTATCGTGAGGCGAAGAAGGAAGAGAGGCGCCTTTTCAGGAAAAATAAACGTGAGGCCGAAAGGCGTGAGTGTGAGGAGCTTGAGACGCTGGCTGACAGGAAAGATGCCCGAAAATTCTATGAAAAGATCCGGCGGATGACGGAAGGTTTAAAGACCGGGGCAAGTTCCTGTAAGGACAAAAATGGCGACCTGGTAACCGACGTCCAGAGTGTACTTAAATTATGGAGGGAGCACCTCCTCACTGCTAATACCCTAGTTATCTAACGTAAAAACGAGCATTTCTCTAACGTTAGAGACTGTGTTTGTTGGGTATTCATAAATGCAGCTTATTTATACCCTAAAAGTCTTATGTACTAGCTATTTACTAACATACATATTTACTTCTAATTCCTACAGGCTAAACATAATGCTATGCACATCTCAGTGCAGTCACCAACGTGCACACAAACATATCTGCATGTGGAGCTGCTAGCAATGCAGTCACATACATACATACATGTACCAAGCGTGGAACTGTCAATAATGCAGTCGCTTATATCCACAAATATGTGGTTAGCGTATGCAAACTGATATCAATCCATAGCTTGTGCTGCTCATTGTATACCTTATATAGTAGCGCAACTCGCAAAAAACACACTAATACAAGTTAAGCAGTAATACCTGCTAGTCACCCTAGTAAAAGTTTCTGCTCTGTGATGCCTTCCATCTAATGGATATGACGAGCATACAACCTTACAGCATTACCAAAAGCTGTTAGGCAAGTGAGCACCGAACGCGAGAGCGATCACTGTAGTTAACAGCGATAAAGACATCATGATCATACTACTTTACATCCCAGTAGTTGTAAAGCAAGCGCGAACCAATTGCTGTGACAGCGATCAGTGGATAACAACAGCAAAAACATTACCAATAGTTGGAAAACAAGTGTGGGCGAACTAATGTGAGAGCGATCAGTGCATTTAACAGCAAACGACTCCAATACAAGTTTGATTGATTGTGAGAGCCGACGGAGCAGCTAACAGGCAGATGTTAAAGATCGCGAAGTTCAGCTTGTTCCAATTAGAACTAACAGCAGTTCTGGTTGTTGCAAAAAGACCAATTGCCAGATCACTTCGGTTGTTAAAAGTAAAATCGTAATTAAGAGTTTGATGTAAAAATATTCTATTTTAATAAAACTTATATTTGCAAAATTAATTGAATTTAATAAAAGTTAAAATTGGCGCCCAACGTGGGGCTAGCAAAGTTTATAGCCTCAATTTTGTTAAAATTTCGGATTTCATAAAATTCTGAAAAACCCCGAAAAACTGAAGCTAACACGTGAATATTGCTGTTTGCTGATCAAAAAGGAACCTGCCTGCAGAGGAATTTAAACCACGTTTTTCATTTTGCTTAAATTGGATGATTTGGAACGAAAGCTTGAAGATCTAACCATTACTGAAAAGATCACTGAATTCTACCAATTTTCGAAATACTTTTAAAAAATAATCTTGATGGATGTAACAAACTAAACCACGTGTTTAAAGAAAGTAAATTACGTAAGTGTCTTGCTCAGTGCCTTTTTTCTCAATAAATATCTTTAAATACTATGATCATCATTGGAATTCAATGTATTTTTGAAACTTTTTTATAAATCAAACTTGATTTGTGATCGAAATAAGACGGTATATTATTATACCGGGTTTTTGCGAAGTTAATACTTTAATGTGCGACGTAGATTTGGTAGATTTTTAATAGTATAGTTCTGAAAGATAAAGAACAACCAAAAATGAATAGTGAGGAGCTAACTGCTATAATAACAGCTGCGGTATCAGCCGCCTTAAGCTCACAAAAAGAGGAATTCGACAAAAAGTTGAACGAAATATCAAAAAAATTTACAACTACGACGACAGCTAGCGTAGAGAGCATTATCAGGCAGTGGCGATTATAAGGAATAAAATTAGAGGGGCTGCAGATGCTGTTTTAGCATCTTTCAACACCGTTCTTAACTTTAAGGCTATAGTGGCCAGATTAGATTTCACGTACGCTGATAAGCGGCCAATATATTTAATTGAACAGGAGCTAAGTACCTTAAGGCAAGGAAATCTGACAGTGTTGAATTTTTACGATGAAGTTGAAAGAAAGCTTACGTTGCGTACCAAAAAACTATCATGACATTTGAAAGTCACATCATCATCATTTATTGGCGCTTAACCGCCTAAGCGATTTTGGCCGTTTCGTATCAAAGCACGCCAGTCATTCCTTTTTAGCGATAACCGACGCCAATTGGAAACCCCAAGGGAGTTCAAGTCATCCTCCACCTGTTGTTTCCATCTCAGTCGAGGCCTCCCCCTTCCTCTGCTGCCGAATTCAGGCGACGATAGGAAAACCTTCTGTGCTGGAGCTTCTTTGTCCATTCGCATAACATGGCCCAGCCAGCGGAGTCTTTGGGCTTTAATTCGCTGGACTATGGTCAGATCTGCGTAGTACAGCTCATCGTTAAATTTCCTTCTATACTCGCCGTTGGCATCACGAGAAGGACCATAAATCTTCCGGAGAACTTTTCTCTCAAATACTCCAAGGGCCATCTCATCTTCTCTTGACATTGTCCATGAATCTGAGCCATACATCAGGACAGGTATGATGAGAGACTTATAGAGCGTGATCTTTGTTCTTCGAGAGAGGACTTTACTTCTCAATTGCCTACTCAGTCCAAAGTAGCACTTGTTGGCAAGAGTGATTCTCCGCTGGATTTCTAGACTGATATTATTTTCGGTGTTGATACTGGTTCCCAAATAGACGAAGTCCCTCACAGTTTCAAATTTGTAACTATCAACAGTGACATGGCTGCCAAGGCTTTCTTTGATGACAGCAAATACTTCGTCTTGTCCTCGTTCACGGCAAGACCCACTTTTTTCGCTTCCTTATCCAGTCCAGAGAAGGCAGCGCTTACGGCGCGGTTGTTAAGGCCAATGATATAAATATCATCGGCATACGCCAGCAATTGCACGCTCTTGTAAAAGATTGTACCATTGCGGTTTAGCTCTGCTGCTCGAATTATCTTCTCCAGCATCAGATTGAAGAAATCGCACGAAAGGGAGTCACCCTGTCTGAAGCCTCGTTTGGTTTCAAATGGCTCAGAGAGGTCCTTCCCGATTCTGACGGAGCTGTTGGTATTGCTCAAGGTCATTTGACAAAGCCGTATAAGCTTTGCAGGGAAGTCAAATTCAGACATGGCGGCATACAGGCAACTCCTTTTTACGCTGTCAAAAGCGGCTTTAAAATCGACAAAGAGATGGTGAGTGTCGCTTCTCTTATCATGGGTCTTCTCCAGGATTTGGCGTATCGTGAAAATCTGTTCGATGGTAGACTTACCAGGTCTAAAGCCACACTGATAAGGTCCAATCACTTTGTCTACGATGGGCTTCAGCCTTTCACACAACACGCTAGAAAGAACCTTATATGCGATATTAAGAAGACTAATTCCGCGGTAGTTGGTGCGGTTAGCGGGATCTCCTTTCTTGTGGATTGGGCAAAGCACACTTAAATTCCAATCCGGAGGCATGCATTCGTCTGACCATATTCTGCATAAGAGCTGATGCATGCTTTTTAAAAGCTCTTCGCCTCCGTGTTTGAACAGCTCGGCGGGTAGTCCGTCTTTTCCAGGCGCTTTGTTGTTTTTGAGCCGGGATATAGCTATCCTCACTTCATCATAGTCAGGTGGTGGGACGACTTTTCCATCGTCAGGGATTGGGGTATCGGGTTCGACGTCTCCCTCGCAATCTAGCAGTGAGGAGAAGTGCTCCCTCCATAATTTAAGTACACTTTGTACGTCGGTTACCAGGTCGCCATTATTGTCCTTACAGGAGCTTTTTTCTGAAAAGGCGTCTCTCTTCCTTCTTTGCCTCACGATATTGTTGCCATACACTGCGGGTTGCGCCCGTTCGCAACGTCTCCTTGTAGGCAGCGTCCTTTTTTTTCGAGGCAGTTTTGCATTCCTCATCGTACCAGTAGTTCTTGCGGGCTCGCTGGAACCCTATAGTGGCCTCAGCGGCGGTACGCAATGAGTGAGAGATATGCTTCCATTGCTCGGTTACATCGTTAGGTCGAGGATTGCCCTCTGCTAGCAGGTGTGAGAGTCGAGTTGTGAAATTATCCGCTGTCTGTGTCATGCGCAGCTTCTCGACGTCAAACTTTCCTTCCGTTACGTGCGCACTTTCTTCGTTGCACAGAGGCGTGTGCGTATCTTGGCTGCGACAAGATAATGGTCAGAGTCAATATTGGGACCACGCAGTGTACGCACGTCCAGAACGGTGGAGCTATGTCTGCCGTCAATCAAGACATGATCAATCTGGTTTCTAGTTCTTTGATCAGGGGATAGCCATGTGGCTTGGTGTATTCGCTTATGCTGGAACCTGGTACTACTGATGACCATATTGCGAGCAGCGGCGAAGTCAATCAACCTAGTGCCGTTGGGGGATGTTATATCGTGGAGACTGAATTTTCCAACTGTGGGACCAAAGACTCCTTCCTTGCCCACCTTGGCATTAAAGTCGCCGAGCACGATTTTGATATCATGCTGGGGGCAGCGATCATAAGTCTGCTCAAGTTTATCGTAGAAGGAGTCCTTCTCTGCATCGTCCGTCTCCTCAGTCGGCGCATAGGCGCAGATAAATGTTATGTTGAAAAACCTCGCCTTGATGCGGATCGCAGCGAGACGCTCGTTCACAGGAGTGAACGCTAATACTTGGCGGCGAAGTCTCTTTCCCACCACGAATCCTACACCACGCGCTTTGCCGCGTGTCTGGCCACTGTAGTATACGTCACAAGGACCGATGGTCGTCTTTCCTTGCCCCGTCCATCGCATTTCCTGCAGGGCGGTGATGTCGGCCTTTGCGCCTACGAGGACATCAACCAGGCGGGCAGCGGTACCGTCCCTTGAAAGGGTCCGGACATTCCCGGTACATGCCCTAATATCCAAATCGTTATGCCTTATTCGTTTTGCCGGGTCGTCAACATTAAAGGGGGTTCTCATCCGAGGCTTTGCATTTGTTTTCATTGGAATAAAGTTTTTTACGTGGCGGGTCCCAAACCCAGCGCACAACCCGTTTCGGAGTTTTGGAAAATATTTACACATTTATATAGCGAGCCGCTTGCTTGCAGCCGCACCTCATGGTGAACAGACGCTACGCAAAAAACCTCGGTGAGCCCTTAAACCAAGTATGTAAGAGTGGCCCCTCACATAGCTAACTCAATAAATGATAAATATAGGTTAGATGCATTACGTGTTTTTGTCTCCGGCCTTAGGAAACCCCTTGGCGATATACTCTTTTCCACTCGTCCAACAGATTTGCCTTCTGCTTTGGCACTTGCCCAAGAAGTAGAAGCAAATCATGAACGATACATGTTTGCATCAAACTACTCTAAACATATCGAGGACAGAGGCCGAGGTCACCCTTTAGTTAAGAGAATAGATGAGACCAGAAACAACCAAATAGAATCACGCAGTGGTCATAAAAACGCCTACTTCCAAAATAGGTAAAAAAAGCGCAATATTTCTAGTTATAATAGAGATCAGGGCATTGAACCAATGGATGTAGATCCATCCACATCTCGTTTCCGCCGCCCAACGAAGTCTGAAAACCACAATCCAACAGGAAATTTTTTACAACAAAATAAGTCCCAAAATTTACAAAACTCTAATAATCGGCAAAGCGCTTTCGATACAGGCAATCAAGGTCAACAGATCAAGCGACCTCCTGTATCGGATAGAAGTACTGGTCCAAAAGGCCAGAGAATCCACCACATAGCAGATACATCGGAAGATGTAGAAACAAAAACTACTTACGATAGTATTGTGGAACGGGAAGTCGAAGATATCGAAGAAATTAATTTTTTAGGGAAGGTGCCGAGCTCCCTTGGGTCAAACGAACAATAGGAGCTGAGGGCAAAGTTATAAAAATGTTAGTGGACACAGGAGCTTCAAAAAGCTATATAAAGCCCCTTACTGAGTTAAAAGGCATTGTGCCTTTAACGAAACCGTTCGTAGTTAAGTCAGTTCACGGCGAGAGTAAAGTAGGGCAAAAATGTAAAATTAACCTGTTTGGCATAACTTCGGATTTTATAATATTACCAAACTTGATCAATTTTGACGCGATAATTGGGCTTGACCTGCTAACGCAAGTCAATGCAGTCGTGGACCTTCAAAAAGGTGAAATAATTCATAATTTTGGAATTGAAAAATTATTTTTTATAAAAATTGACACCCTTGATTTGAAGTCTGGTTTCCACCAGAGCGAGCTCGCTGAGCGAGACAGGGAAAAACCGCCTTTTCTGTTAGCAACGGAAAGTATGAATTTTGTAGGCTACCTTTCGGATTAAAAAACGCCCCGAGTATTTTTCAAAGAGCCATTGACGACATCTTAAGGGAAAAGATAGGAAAAAGCTGCTTTGTTTACGTGGATGACGTTATTATTTATTCCGAAACTAAAGAACAACACATCAAAGACATAGACTGGGTCTTGAAGAGTCTATATGACGCTAACATGAGGGTGTCAGTCGAGAAATAGAAATTTTTTAAAACTGAAACAGAGTATCTCGGATTTATTGTACCAAGGGGTGGCATTAAAACGTGCCCAGATAAAGTAAGCACAATGCTAAACTTCCCAGCCCCCGAAACTTTGTACGGTCTCAGGCCTTTTCTAGGGCTAGCAAGCTATTATAGATGCTTCGTGAAAGACTTTGCCAGTATTGCTAAACCATTGACTGATATTTTGAAAGGGGAAAATGGAAGAGTCAGCGCTTATAGATCCAAAAGAGTGAAAATACTTTTAAATTCAAAGCAACTGCAAGCATTTGAGACACTTAAACACATTTTAGTATCGGAAGACGTAATGCTCGCTTATCCCGATTTTAAGAAACCGTTCGATTTAACTACAGATGCGTCCAACTATGGCCTGGGCGCTGTTCTTTCTCAAGAAGGCAGACCAATAACTATGGTTTCCAGAACCCTTAAAGACAATGAACTTCACTTTGCCACTAATTAAAGGGAACTTTTGGCCATAGTCTAAAAAACCTTCGTAACTATCTTTATGGTGTACGTCAATTGAATATTTTTACTGACCATCAACCACTAACGTTTGCGGTTTCTGACAGAAACCCAAATGCAAAAATTAAACGTTGGAAAGCATTTATCGATGAACATAATGCGCAGCTTTTTTATAAGCCTGGCAAAGAAAACTACGTTGCCGATGCTCTTTCGCGTCAGCAGCTCAATATGATAGAAGAAAATGTGAACTCTGATTCGGCCACGATTCACAGCGAAAGGTCGTTAACCTACACTATAGAGGTAGTTGAAAAACCTGTTAATTGTTTTAGAAACCAAATAATTATTGAAGAAGGTGAGTTTCCAGCAAAACGAACCTTCATTATTTTTGGAAATAAAATTAGACACTGCATACAGTTTTGTGACAGAAGCACGCTCTTAGCAACCATTCAGGACATTGTGAACAATAGTTAATGCAATTCATTGTAATTTACCCATACTAGCCTACACTGAACCAAAAACGTACATGTTTTTTACGAACAAACTTTCATAGAAGTTCAAGCTGATTTTTTCTTAGAATCTAAGAAAAATTACATATAATTTAAGAAAAAAGTCTTATTATATATGGAAAAATACGTTAAATTGTATTAACGCCAGAACTTCGTTCATAAAATATAAGAACTAAAATTCATTAATTTTTTGGCTGTATGTATTCTTAAATGTTACGAATTTGTTCTCAAATTTTAAGAAATTACGTACATTATATGATTAAAAGAACTTTTTCTTATTATTTAGAACTTTTTTCTTAGACTTTAAGAACAATTTCTTATATTTTATGAAAGTATCATAGCTGGAACCACCATTTTCTTATCTGAGCAGACAGCTGTCACTGTGAAAATTTTTTCATTCAGCAAGTCAGAAAGAGGAAAGGAGAAAGCGTGAAAATTTGCACCGATTAAATTAACTAAGTGAAAAATCCTTTAACAAAAATGTCTGATCAAAAGAAGGGTGAAACAGAACACATCAGTTTCAAAGTATTGGGTCAGGACAATTTAAGATCAAGAAACACACAAGCTTGAGGAAGCTTATGAATGCTTATTGCGATAGAGCGGGTCTATCCATGCAAGTGGTACGGTTTCACTTTGATGGCCAACCCATAAACGAAAATGACATGACAACATCATTGGAAATGGAAGAAGGTGACACTATTGAAGTATACGAACAGCAAACGGGCGGAGGCTGGAATTAATTTTGAAATTAACAAAAGTAAAGCTATATTAAAAATTAAAACAAAAAACACTTATATATTAAAAGATCAATTTAATAATACAAAAACAAACTACACAAAAAATGATAAAAAAAGTTAAAATATAATTATCATCAGAAGAGATAAGAAAAAAGGGCAGACAAACTCATAATAGGCAGCAAAACAAAAAAAAATTCATGTAAACCAAAAATGCTGCTCAAAAAAAGTTAGAGATTTACCGCACGGTTCGTTGATTTGCGTGGAAAACTAGCATACTTCGTTCTCTGCGTCGAAGACTAACACGCTTCAGTTCTATGCGAACTATGCTAGTTTACCACACAGAAAACGAAGTGTGTTAGTCTTCCACGCAGAGAACGAAGTGGGCTAGTCTTCCACGATAACAACGAACCGTGTTAGTCTTCGTTGAGAACGACGATATATAAAAACTAGGTACTTTGGCAAATTTTTGTACTACTTTTAAATACCATTTTTTTGTAAATAATATTTAACAATAATAATAAAACTTTCATGTATAATATGCTTCGTTTTTTGGTTTTTTTAGGAATGGGTTCGTATATCATAAGAATTAGTTCGTAAAATTTAAGAATGGATTCATACATTTCAAGAATGGGTTCTTGAATTCTAAGAATGAGTGAAGGGTGGATACCTTGCCGCGGTACGAGGGCTTAAGTCGATAGCCACAGGGCTACGCTGCCCTTGTGATCATAGCTCCGTACGGCACTTCATCACGAGAGCAGCGTAGCCTCTCTGGCGCGACGACAAAGATCTTCCCCCTCCCAATCCAGGGTGTTATGCGAAACCGTGCCCATTGGACGTTTGCAGCCGGGAGGCAAATCGTGTAAGCATGGCCTTACCGCGGTACGGGGCTCTGCCGCGGCGGACGACACATTTTCCCCTACTCTTCCCTTGACCCTAAGCTGGCCTTGTCCGGCGATGGGTCGTACGAACAAGATGAACTCAAATAACCCAAATAAAAACGATAAACCTAAAAAACAAATAACGCCTCAGCAAAGGAGACCTATGGAGGAACAGGCGAGAAAGCAACAACAACGCCGGAGGACAACCTCCGTTCTACAATCAAGGGGGGGATCGACAGCGATGGCAACTACGAGTCGGCCAACCAACCCTCTATCGACTAAGATTGACTTGATGGGAGCTAGCACCAGTGCGGTTGCCAACGCAGCTAAGCGGACAACGGCGGATGCTAAACTCCCATCAACCGCTGATATGAAAACCAGTATCTTTACGTCTGTGGCAGCGGTCTCACGACCTGGCCTCGGAGTTTCGAAGGAGAAGGAAGCTGCAACTGAGATTTCGGCTAGGAGAGCGACCGCGATGGCAACTACGGCTCCGCACTCCCAGGAGACATCTCCCCGCCGCTTCACATACCACGAGAAAAGATTGGCTGCAAAGATCCTGAAGAGGTATGAAGGGGTACCGCAGGAATCGCTGTTGCCGAATTCCAGTAAATCGGTAGAGCTAGCAAAAGCTGTGATACCGGATTTCCAAAATTCTTACATACCAAAGAGGTTAAAAGTTAACCCTTTCAAGCGCCAGAGATTGGACCTGGAGTTAAATCCCCCTCCCAAGCGGCATCAGCATACCCCTGGAGCGGGCAAGCTAAGCTTTGCTGAGGTAACCAAGGACAGGATCCTTATAGGCGTCCTTGACCGAGGCAATGACCGTCTGGCCATCCCTAAGGACCGGTGGCGTTACGTGCGAAATGAACTCGGCAACATTCTTCTCAATGTTGCTCCAGAGTTTCCGGGTAGTTCGGCGCGAGTAACGGATGCGGGTTGGCACCAGGGTCAGATTAAATTACTCGCATGCGAGGATGCAAAAACCGTAGCACTGTACAAGGCAGCAGCTGCTAAGCTGGGTGAAGTCTACAAGGGCGCAAAGATAGAGGTCGTCGACTGGAAGGACATTCCAGCTCGTCCAAGGGCAAGGGCGTGGATTCCGGCCATCCCTGACGAACCCGAGAGAATTCTCGGGATGCTACGGCTAATGAATCCGTCCCTGCCAACGCATGACTGGAGTGTCAATCTGGTCGGGGATGCGGTAGGGCCCGACAGACAGGTGGTGTTCACCATGAATAAAGAGTCAATCGAGCCCCTCAAAAGGTGCAATGGCCTAGTACACTACAGCGTAGGCCAGATCGTTATCCACGTATATCGTGGTGATGCTCAGCGCGCTGCCTTCTCGGCTGCTCCGGGGGAACCGGAAAACGAATTACCAGAAGAGGAAGCGGAGGATTCCGATGCGGAAAGCATGTTATCCGCCACGTCCCTTGGCGATAGTGCTGTGAACAACTCGGAGGTGGAGGACAGCCTACAGGACGAGGAAGCCCTCGACGTCACGGTGGTAGCAGCCAACGCTGAGCGATTAACATCTAACGCTATGCCCTACGACGCCGAAGAACCCCCACCACAAACGGAGGAGAAAGACCTGTGGTCAAATTTCTGCACGGGTAATCTTATTATTGGAGCGGACGCTAATGCTCACCACGTCCAATGGGGGAGCTCCGACATCAATGCCAGGGGCGAGTCTCTGTTTGATTACCTCTTAATAACCAACCTGGTGATTTGGGTAATGAGCCTACTTTTATCACTAAGACCCGCAGGGAGGTCATAGACCTCACTATCTGTAGTGAAGGCGCTTATGAGTGGGTCAGAAAATGGCGGGTTCTGGAAGAACATTCTTTCTCCGACCACCGTTACATATAAATGGTTTTAGACTTTATTGTAGAACAACCAATCATGAAGCGCAATCCACGTAACACAAATTGACAGTTGCACAATGAAATATTAGGCAGAGACCTCCCAGTACTGCCCTCACAAGCCCCCTCATCAGTAGAGGAGCTGGAGGATCTTGTTAGTACATTTACATCGGCGCTCTCAAATGCTCTAGGACAGGCTTGTCCAGTGCCAAAACCACGCGGTAAACACAGGCCACATTGGTGGTCCTACGATTTGGACTCGCTCCGAATATCATGCCGAAAACAATTTAACAAGGCCAAGAGCTTCGGCTGTGAGCCTCATTGGCACGAATATAAAGCTCTGAGACAGGCGAAGAGAACCTCGTGGAGAAATTTCTGCACTGGCGTCGAAAAGGTCGACGACACAGCGAGACTGAGACGAGTCCTCTCGAAAAGTCAAACAACCATCAGCTATCTGCGAAAACCTGACGGATCCTGGACCAGCACGGAAGAGGAAACCCTTGAGCTGCTCTTGAATACACATTTTCCGGGGAATCTGCATGATGCACCACTAGCACCTGCAACTAACCTGGCAGTAAATATACCCGTCACTGAGGAAAGAGTAAGGTGGGCAATTAAAAGCTTTGAACCGTATAAGGCTGCCGGGCCGGACGGGATTATCCCCGCGCAACTTATAAACACGTTGGAGACATCAGCTAAATGGCTTGTATTTCTCTTCACAGCCTGCCTAGCTCTCAACCACATTCCGGGCTCCTGGAGAAGCGCCACGGTAGTGTTTATCCCTAAGGCTGGGAAGGCATCCCACTACGAGCCAAAAGACTACAGACCGATCAGTCTCTCGTCCTTTGTACTCAAAACCTTTGAGAGGATACTAAGCGACTACCTCTCAACGACTATTGATAGCAACCTTATTTCTAGCTATCAGCATGCATACACCAAGGGTAAATCAACAGAAACCGCTCTGCACAGCCTAGTATCGGTCATTGAGAAATCGCTGTGTGAAAAGGACTACTGTCTCGTGGCCTTCCTAGACATTGAGGGGGCTTTCAACAATATAAGCCCGGAGGCTATCAACTCCGCTCTAACTAATCTGGGCGTAGATAGACCTCTAACTGGTTTAATTGACCAACTTTTAAGGGGAAGGAAAATAGCTTCTTCACTTGGTACGGTTGAGTTATCACGATATGTCACAAGGGGAACCCCCCAGGGTGGTGTTCTTTCCCCGCTTTTATGGAACCTCACAGTCAACTCGTTGCTACGTGACACAAGTTGGGGGGGCGGGAAGATAGTGGCATACGCAGACGATTTAGCTATTGCATTCAGAGGCAAGTTCCCACAAACTCTGTGTGACCTGATGCAAGTAGCACTGCGAGAAGTTTCGACGTGGTCCTCTCGCTGCGGACTTAGTATCAACCCGGGGAAAGTGGAACTTGTCCTCTTCACCAACCGGTACAAAATACCGCCACTAAGCCTACCAGAACTAGATGGCACGCGCCTGGGCTTGTCGGATAAGGCCAAGTTTCCAGGCATAGTTCTGGACAGGAAACTGAATTGGAAGGAGAATGTTCTTCAGCGCCAGAAGAAAGCTTGCATCGCTCTTTACACATGCAAAAGAGCCATTGGCAAAAAATGGGGGCTCAGCCCTAGAGTATGCAGTTGGATCTACACGGCCATCATTCGTCCAATCATGCTATATGGAGTCGTCGTATGGTGGCCTGCGCTGAGCAAGGCAACATACCTGAATCTGTTGCGGAAAGTCCATAGATCCAATATGATCTGTATAAGCGGTGCGCTAAGGACAACGCCCAACGAAGCCCTCCAGAGAAGACTGGGAGAGGACGGATTGGTGTCCCGAAACAAATGGTGGCACTTCCATATACACCGACGGCTCGAAGTTGGACGGCAGAGTTGGAGGAGGAGTTTATTCAAGGGATTTGGACCTTGAGCTCTCCTTCAGACTACCTGATCATTGTAGCGTCTTCCAGGCGGAAGTCTCGGCAATCCTAGACGCCGCGGCCTGGTTAAGCAAACGTGTTATCGGAGAAGATATCGCTATTTTCAGCGATAGCCAAGCGGCCATCAAATCCCTTGGCTCATACACGTTCAACTCTGAACTGACGCTCAGCTGTCGTCGATCTCTTCAGGAGATGGCCCAACAGAACCGCGTAAACCTCATATGGGTCCCGGGACATAGGGACATTGAGGGAAACTGTAAGGCAGACGAGCTTGCCAGGCAGGGCACGACCAAGCAGGTTCTTCAGGATAAAGAGCGCTTAGGTATGCCGTTTGCCACATGCAAAATAATGCTGAAGGAGCACGCACTCCGGCAAGCCAACGAAAGATGGCTGCAATCCCCAGGGTGTCGGATATCGAAACAAACCTGGCCAAAATGGGATCTTAAAAGGTCTAGACGCATTTATGCCCTAACTAGGAGGGAAATCTGCATATTGATAGGGGTATTAACCGGTCACTGCCTCATTGGTAGGCATGCAGAAAGGCTAAGTGTGCCCTACCGACGATGCTGCAGGAGTTGCAAAGATGATGAGGAGGAGGAAACAGTGGAACACCTCATCTGCAACTGTCCGGCTTTAAGCGGCGCGAGAACGCGCTTTTTGGGAGTTCCGTTCCTGGATAGCCTAAGCCAGATCGCGGAACTGGACATAAAGGACTTGATGGCCTTCATAAAGTCATCTAAGTGGTTCGAGGAGGAGTAACGGTGTCGGTTTAGGAGTGTCAGTCCCGGGATTCTGCTATGTGGAAAATCCCAACAACTCAGGGATTTTCCATTTGGCTGGGTCCCGGGACTGACTTTCCTTGTGTTGGTGGTATCACAACGGGCCTTTCAAAACTGGCCTAAGTGTGCCTCTGCGGCAGCCACTTGAACCTAACCTAAATATAAATTAAGTACAAAAACTTAAATTCAAATACGAATCCAAATGCCTTTTAATGACTCCTCAAACGCTGGTTTCGAACTAGTGAAAATGTAATCACTAACGTACTAGTTCTTATTGGCCACTTTATATCTAGTTCTGAACCAGAAATTTGTGTCACTAGTGCCTGAGTTCCCTGCAGGGTATAAACTGAACATATTTTGGATAATATAACCTCAATCTTTTTAGTTTGTTACATATCCATTCAGCGGTATTTCTTGTTTTCTTTCTAGCAAATTTCGAAGAAACGGGCCGAATTGTGCTTGCTATACTGTCATCCATCCTAGTGCTTCCCTGCAGGGAACTCAGGCACTAGTGACACAAATTTCTGGTTCAGAACTAGATATAAAGGGCCAATAAGAACTAGTACGTTAGTGATTACATTTTCACTAGTTCGAAACCAGCGTTTGAGGAGTAATTAAAAGGCATTTGGATTCGTATTTGAATTTAAGTTTTTGTACTTAATTTATATTTAGAACTATAGAAATAGTGACAATAAACGAACTAGATCCAAACTATGGAATTTTGTACTAGTTCCAGCCTAGGACATCGCCATGTTAAATTCGCCAGTTGATTTCATGTAAAAAAGATAGTTCGCGAACTAGTACTGGATCGGAACGCACTAGAAGCGAACTAGCTCTGAACTAGAGATATTCGCTACAGGGTTAGTATTCACATTAGAATCACAATTAAATGTAATTCAATAGCAATTTTAAATCAGAAAAACACTTTAAAGTATTTGTTAGCAAAAGAACCGTTCGTAAACGAAAGCAGTGTGAAGCAAACTGAAACAAAATAGGTAAGTCTCGACCAGCGCTGCCAGAGAATTTTTCATGATTATTTTTGGAAATCTAAAAAATCTTCATTTTAAAGATAAATCTTCACTTATGGCAACGCTGCCCGTGACATGCAGAATATGCGGGAATATAAAAATTGCATTGGTCGGTTGGAGATGGCCGTTTTTGAACGTAAGGCACCATTGGAGATGGCCGATTTTGAAACTAAGGGCAATTTAAATATAGTAATTTGACTTGAATATGGCAGGTTTTGTTAAGAAATGGTTTTAATATTTAATACACGTGATGTTTTAGAATTGGTTCTCATACCTAGCTTAAAAAATTAAAATTTTGGAGATGGCCGGTTTTGAAAATGGACGATTCATATACTTTTTTATTTATTGAGGTGGAGCTTGCTGGTTTTCCTGTTGGTTAACATTTCTGACATTTCTAGCATTATTGGATTAGAACCGCGTGATTGACTTCCGAAATTTCTTTGATTATTATTTCTGTTATTATTGTTATTATTATTAAAATTGTTGAAACGTGATGGGAAAGTACGCCTTTGGTTACCTCTATATGCGTTATTTTGGTAGCCTCTGCGGAAATTACCGCGAAAATAATTTTGTTGGCGTAAGTGCAATAGTGAATTAGGGTTGCCCGTCATTTCTGTGCAGCTGTTTGTAAATTTTGATACAGCCTCATTCATTGAAGTGAACGTTCCAGCTTGCATGATTGTTTTAACTTTATCATTGGAGCAATTTTTACACATAGCTTTTACAGCTATTTGTGTAGCATTTTTTGGTGGTTAGATCTGGTTTTTTTCCTCCTCTAGTGATTTAGTCAATTTTTGCAGTGTACTGATTAGCTGTCTTACTGCGTTGTTGGATGTTCAGGAACTTTGCTGTTATAACTTCAACTGACTTACCCTTTACTTTACTTTACTTTTTAATTTTAGTTTTATTTCTTGTATAGACGCTTCAGAGCTGATAAAATTCCTGGCTGTGCCTTTAAGCTTTGTTTTTATCATTGACACTGCAATAGCCTAATGATCCTCTTTAATTTGTTCGAGTATATCAAGGGCATCTAAAAAACTAGACAAGTTTTCGATCGATCGATGACGCAGTTTTGATAAATGCTGCCATTGGGTGCGCCTTAATTGTTTCAGTCTTCGAATTCTTTTCCGCGAGTTCAACAATATTTATTTGTGATTGCGTTTCTATTTTATTATCCTCCTCTTGTTCCGACAAGAAGGGGGCTAAATTTATTTCAATATCTTTTTCGAAAGATGTTGGGACGAGTACCTCAATATTATATCTTGCTAATGAGGATACCAATTTATCCCTAACACTGAAAAAGGTTTGCTTTGCCTCAAGCTCGTGATTAGCAGTCAATTGGTTATATACCCCTCGCATAGCCTTGCCTATGTTATTCAGCGACTGTAAAATTGTTGTGAGATGCTTCAACACAGTTTCATCTTTTATTTTCGAATTCTTTGTAATGCATTTATATGACTTTTCTGCTAAAATTTTACCCTCTGCGAGTGTTTTGTTAATTTTTCCCATTGACCCATTTAAGTAAAAAAATTCTTTAAGTTTTTTTTTCAAATTTTTTCTATGCCGTCGGCACGACTTTGATACTTTTTCTTCACAAATTTGTTATGTGTTGAATAAAATCTCAAGAACAAGTCTAAAGCGCTAAGTATGACAATGGCCAGAAGATAAATTTTGATTGCTTCCAAAGCTTCAGTGTGGTCTATTATTTGAACAGTGTTTACCACATTAGCATTTGGATCAGAGACTTTCGATTATTTTCCTCCCATTATTAAAGAATTATTCAAAATTATTTTGTATTTATTATTTATTTATTTAGAAAATTTTCTTTTTTCTTTTTAACATTCAGGTTGAAAACCGCACGACCTCATCATACGTATTATTTCCTCTTCTCTGGTAGTGGGGTTTTTACATCTTCCACTGTTGGTTCCCTAGTCATACCTATCTCTTTCCAATATTTAGTTAGCCAAATTAATTCTTTTTCATAGTTAGGTGGTAGCATAGTATAAAAATTCAGAAGGTTTTTGACGGCTATTGAATGTTTCTGACGTTTTTTTTATTATATTTTTCGTAAACATTTTGGAGAAAAATTGCCACATTGGTAAAATTTTATTTTGGGAGTTTTGGAAAATTAGTTTGGGACTTTTTTTCATTCTGCAAAAACATCATAAAAGAGTTTCGAATTTTAATTTTTCTGAAAGAAGACTGCTAGACTACTACAAAAAATGTTAATTTTAAATAAGTGGTACGAAAGCAAGTTTTTTATGGCTTCATATATGTAATTGTGTTGTAAATTTTAATTTTTTTGTTTTTGCTTCTTAGTAGCATCAGTTGAGCTAAGCTCCGGAAATAGCACCTTATCTCATGGAGTAGTCGAGCATTATTTGTGGCTAAAAATGGCGGAACCACAAAAAATCGACCGTGTAAATCAGCCCTAAGGCAAAAAATAGCACCTTATGGAGTAGTCGAGCATACATAAAACTTTTTGTTTTCATTTGCATGAAATTCGTATGCCCTAAATTTGATGTCAGAGCCAAAGTCAAGCAAAAATTTCTATGTGTCTCCCGTCTACAAAAGATGTTTTTTGATATAAAGCAGTTTGTTATTTTATAAGGTATAAGAAGAAATTTTTGCACCTAAATCTGAAATTTTCGTAAAATTTTTTCGTTTTTTCGAGTTTGACGCCATTTTTTTGGCACAATTCGAAAAATATGCTTTAGTTAAAACAAATATTATTGTTCTACTATTAATTCTCAGTAAAGCTAGACTTTATTTATTGAAAAATGTTAAAAATTGACGAAGTTACATCGTTTTTTCGAAAACAAGAATTTCAGCAGTAAAACTCATTATATTATTTTTATTGATTCCATTGTTCTTTGTATACAGAAAAATTTTACTTTTTATACCCAGTGTACTAGTACTAGTACAAGGGTATATTAACTTTGTTCACATAACGGCTGTTTGTAACGGCACAAAATAATCGAGATAGATATAGAGTTCCATATATGAAAGTTCTTAGAATTAAAAGAGGAGTTGATTAAGGCATGTCCGTCCGTCTGTCCGTCCGTGTACACGCTAACTTGAGTAAAAATTGAGATATTTGTATGAAATTTTGTACACAGGTTAATTTCTGGCCAAGGTAGGTTGCTATTGAAAATGGGCGAAATCGGATGATAACCACGCCCCCATTTTCGATATCGAAAATTTCGAAAATCACACAAATTGACTTATCTCGGCAGCTGAAATGGCTAAAATGATACAATTTTATAGGTGAATCCCCCTGGTCATTCTCTTATGATTTTTCCATATATATTTATAGTGGGCGTGGCACCGCCCACTTTTAAGGGAGGCGTTTTTGAAAATTTGACTGGTCGTAACTTTTAAACTGATTACGATAGAACGATGGAATTCGGCACAAAGCATACTAGTATCGTTGGGAGTTTACCTGATGAAACTGGATAAAATCGCCCTTCAACCACGCCCACTTTCGATATCGAAAATTTCGAAAATCACACAAATTGACATATCTCGGAAGCTGAAAGAGCTAAAATGATATAATTTAATAGGTGAATCCCCCTGGTCATTCTCTTATTATTTTTCCATAAATTTTTTATAGTGAGCGTGGCACCGCCTACTTTTAAGGGAGGCGTTTTTGAAAATTGGACTGGTCGTAACTCTTAAACAGATTACGATAGAACGATGGAATTTGGCACAAAGCATACTAGTATCATTGGGAGTATACCTGATGAAAGTGGATAAAATCGCCCTTCAACCACGCCCACTTTCGATATCGAAAATTTCGAAAATCACACAAATTGACTTATCTCCGCAGCTGAAATGGCTAAAATGATATAATTTTATAGGTGAATCCCCCTGGTAATTCTCTTATTATTTGCCCATAAATTTTTTATAGGGGGCGTGGCACCGCCCACTTTTAAGGGAAGCGTTTTTGAAAATTTGACTGGTCGTAACTCTTTAACAGATTACGATAGAACGATGGAATTTGGCACAAAGCATACTAGTATCGGTGGGAGTATACCTGATGGAAATGGATAAAATCTCCCTTCAACCACACCCACCTTCGATATCGAAAATTTCGAAAATCACACAAATTGACTTATCTCCGCAGCTGAAATGGCTAAAATGATATAATTTTATAGGTGAATCCCCCTGGTAATTCTCTTATGATTTTTTCATAAATTTTTTATAGGGGGCGTGGCACCGCCCACTTTTAAGGGAGGCGTTTTTGAAAATTGGACTGGTCGTAACTCTTAAACAGATTACGATAGAACTATGGAAACGTCCGGCTGGGGCGCAAGTACTACTGGACACGCCTGTATTTTGGGATCCTATAGCTTTCTTCCGCTGAGCACAGATCGCTGTGCGACCACAACAGTCGGAGATAGCGGTTTTAAAATCAACATTCCCAGCAGGGAAGAATGGGAGAGCACGGATCGGAGTCCCGTCACTCATGGCGGCACTTCCATTTATACTGATTGCCCGATTAGACGGCAGAGTTGGGGGAGGGGTTTATTCAAAGGATCTGAACCTTGAGCTTGCCTTCAGACTAGCTGATCACTGCAGTGTCTTCCAGGCTGAAGTTTCAGCAATCATGGACGCCGCGGCTTGGATAGACCAACACACTATTCGACAGGACATTTTTATATTCAGCGACAGCCAGGCGGCCATCAAATCCCTTGGCTCTTACTCGTTCAACTCTGAACTGACGCTCAGCTGGCGTCGATCTCTACAAGAGATGGCCCAACAGAATCGCGTTAACCTCACATGGGTCCCGGGGCATAGGGACATTGAGGGAAATTGTAGGGCAGACGAACTTGCGAGGCAGGGCACGACCAAGCAGGTTCTTCGCGATAAAGAGCGCTTAGGTATGCCGTTTGCCACATGCAAGCTTATGCTGAAGGAGTACACACTCCGCCAAGCCAACGAAAGATGGCTGCAATCTCCAGGATGCCGGATATCCAAAGAAACCTTGCCGAAATGGGATCATAAAAGATCAAGACAAATTTATGCCCTAAGGAGAAGAGAAATCTCCATATTAATAGGCGTATTAACTAGGCACTGCCTCATTGGTAGGCACGCAGAAAGACTTGGTGTGCCCTACCGACGATGCTGTAGGAGATGTAAGGATGATGAGGAGGAGGAAACGGTGGAGCACCTCATCTGCAACTGCCCAGTTTTAAGTGGCGCGAGAATGCGCTGTTTTAGAGTTCCCTTCCTGGTCAGCCGGTCAGCCAGGTCACGGAGCTGGACATAAAGGACCTGATGGCCTTCATCAAGTCATCTAAATGGTTCGAGGAGGAGTAACGGTGTCGGTATAGGAAAGTCAGTCCCGGGATTCTGCTATGTGGAGAATTCCGTTAATACCGGGATTTTCCATATGGCAGGGTCCCGGAATTGACTTTCCTAGTGTTGGTGGTATCACAACGGGCCTTTTAATACTGGCCTAGGTGTGCCTCTGTGGCAGCCACTTGAACCTAACCTAACTGCATTCAGATCTTTTATTATCCCTCTAGATCTTTTATGATCCCATTTTGGCCAGGTTTGTTTGGATGTCCGGCACCCTGGGGATTGTTGCTACCTTTCGTTGGCTTGACGGAGTGTGTACTCCAAGCCAACGAAAGGTGGTAATAATCCCCATGTTGCCGGTCATCCAAACAAACCTGGTCGAAATGGGATCATAAAAGATCTAGAGGCATTCGCGCCCTAAGAAGGAGAGAAATCTCAATATTAACAGGTGTTCTAACTGGACACTGCCTTATTGGTAGGCACGCAGAAGGGGTGCCCTATCGACGATGCTGTAGGAGCTGCAAAGATGATGAGGAAGAGGAAACGGTGAAGCACCTCATCTGCAACTGCCCGGCCTTAAGCGGCGCGGGAACGCGCTTTTTGGGAGTTCCCTTCCTGGATAGCCTAAACCAGACCGCTGGGATTTTCCAAATGGCCGGATCCCGGGACTGACTTTCCTAGTGTTGGTGGTATCACAACGGGCTTTTCAAAACTGGCCTAAGTGTGCCTCTGCGGCAGCCACTTGAACCTAACCTAACCTAACTACATTCAACTGTTTGAAGAGTCACAGATTTGTAAAATTAAAAAAAAAAACTAGGTCCCGCCAACTCATAGGGAAAAAATCAAGGCAGCATACTATAAGTTGGAAGAGAAGTTCGGCAAAAGTCTCGTTAGAGGTTATGACAACCTGTTGGTATATAACCGCCATTCTTTTTACGTTGCGGCATAAACTTGAGTATATTGACAACAACAATATAAATTAACTCTAACAATGCTCCTTTAACTCGATTGTATGGCCCAGCATGAAAGCAGTCTTACTTTGACTCTTTTTGATGTAAAAATAAGACTTACTTTTATCTATATATCATATGTAGGACCGAAACTCCGCAGTGGACGACTAACTTAACCTTAAGTAACCTTAATTTACCTTACCTAAAAATACAACCCCAAAGCCCCAAAACACAAATGCGCGCCTCGTTTTTGAGCATTTGCAAAAATTTCGCTTCGCCTTACGTTTAAAAACCTTTGTATGAAAGTGGATCCTACAAAGTTGAATGCTACTGGGCCTTCACCTATATAATCAAAATGACGAACGCGGAATTTGAAAGGAGCCATTGCAAGTTGAATTTAATAATTAAATTAAAAATACAATAAACAACATAATTTAAAAAATATAGAAAAAAAAAACTTGTGTTAACTTTACCGAGAATCGAACTCAGAGCCTTTAGCTCATTTTTCGCTGTGTATGAACTAGTATATCAACTGGTATAATGCTGATGCAGAGGCTGACTAGTATACCAATTGGTATGGTGCTGATGCAGAAGAGGACAATTGCTTTTCTTTTTCTCTTGTAACTGCTTCTTTTTTACCTTGTAATTCACAGATGCTTTTTCGTGTTTGGGTAAATACAAATAGTCGCTGCTTTCAAAAGAATAAACTGGTATATTGCTGATGTGGAGGCTGACTATGATACTGGTGCATAGACCGACTAGTATACCAACTGGAAAGAATGTCAAATTCGTGGACTAGTATGACAAGTGGTACGATCTGAATGGGCATAATGATTTGTATGTCCTGCCGCATAGACTGAGCAGTATGTCAACCGGTATGATTCTGATGTATATATGAACTAGTATGTCAACTGGTAATATTCTGATGCATATATGTTTGGGTAAATACAAATAGTCGCTGCTTTCAAAAGAATAAACTGGTATATTGCTGATGTAGAGGCTGACTATGATACTGGTGCATAGACCGACTAGTATACCAACTGGAATGATTGTCAAATTCGTGGACTAGTATGACAAGTGGTACGATCTGAATGGGCATAATGATTAGTATGTCCTGCCGCATAGACTGAGCAGTATGTCAACCGGTATGATTCTGATGTATATATGAACTAGTATGTCGACTGGTAATATTCTGATGCATATATGAACTAGTATGTCAAATGGTATATTTCTGATGCAAATTTGAACTAGTATGTCAACTGATATGATTATGATGCATAAATGAACTGATATGTCAACTGGTATGATTCTGATGCATAAATGAACTACTATATCAACTGGTATGATTCTGACGCATATATGAACTAGTATGACAACTGGTATGATTCCGATGATTTTTTTAACTAGTCTGTTAATTGGTATGATTCTGATGCATTAATGAACTAGTCTGTCAACTTTTATGATTCTGATGCATATAAGAAGTAGTCGGTCAACAGGTATGATTCTGATGCATATATGAACTAGTCTGCCAACTGGTATGATTCTGATGCATATATGATCTAGTATGCCAACTGGTATGATTCTGATGCATATATGAACTAGGCTTTCAACTGGTATGATTCTGATGTATATATGAACTAGTCTGCCAACTGGTATGATTCTGATGTATATATGAACTATTCTTTCAACTGGTACGATCCTGACGTATATACGAACTAGTATCTTAAATGGTATGATACTGATGTGTATAATAACAAGTATATCAATAGTTATATTCCTGATGCAGAGGCTGACTAGTCAGAGAAGGACAATTGCCATCTCGTAGGACATCGCCGTGTTAAAAATACCAGTTGCTAATATGGAAAAATTACAGAACTCGAACTAGTTGAAGCCGCCTGGCTGACTGGTATTTGATTAGTATAAAACTAGTTAAGTTGACTGCAGGGTGAATTTATAAATATCCAGCGTTGTAAAACGGAAATAACAAGTACTTATTGCGAATTGAATAGAGAAAAAACATGTTAATCGGAACTTTTGAATAAAAAACCGGCAAAATGTAAAAAAATTAAAAAGAGACACAATAATATTGAATTGATTAAGCAGGGAGCTATATTAATTTCGGGCGAAAATATTGTAGAGAACCAAACTTTAACAGTAACATTTGAAAATCAAACAATAATAAATAATATAACTTATGTGAATATTGAAACAAAAATTTGATATCTTCATTTCAAGGCCAAGCCATTTCAAGGGGTATTTCATCATATGATGAAATAAGATTTAATAAACAAGTTGTAATACTATAAATACACGAAGAAGAATTTTCATGTGGAATCAACACTTTTTCAGGTTATTTTTTTTTCACCAATATTGCCCAGGTTGTTTTAACATTAAGCTGATTTTTCCGTTTATCGGAACTATCGATTGTATGGGAGCTATAAGTACTATTGGTCCGATCTTACTGATTTTCAATATCAATATTTTACATGTAAAAATAACAAAAAAAGTTACAAAAACGTTACTAGCTCTTTACTTACAGAAGTTATAGCCCGAAATCCGGTTTCGCAATTACTCCCAATTTATTATAGCGATCATAAAGTTTGCCACAAGCTTCTGGATAATTTTCATTCAATTCTGGAATATGACCTATTATGTCATATGCCTGTTCTACTAAGTAGCTCTTGAGCAGTTGGAACTTTTGGCAAGATGTATACGATGTGTTATTGTGAATAGCGCTTACGTAAGAGTCGTGGAATGATTTCCACTCACGTAAGAGTCGTGGAATTGATTTCCACTCAGTTAATACACCAGAGAACGGTTTTATCTTCAGCTTAGGCATACCAACAGGTTATCATAACCTCTAACGAGATTTTTAGCCGAGCTTCTCTTTCCAACTTGTGGTGTGTTGCTTTTGAGTTTTTCCTACAAGTTGGCGGGACCTACAATTTTTTGCCGACTCCGAACGGCACTTGCAAAGCAAATGAATTTTTTTCTGAGAAGCTTCTCATGGCAGAAATACACCCGGAGAGTTTGCTAAACTACTGCCGAGGGGCGACCCCGTTTAGAAAAATTCTTTTTTCTAAACAATTTTTTATGTTACTTTTGCCGGGCATCGAACCGCCACGACTTGGTGTAGAAGGCCGAACACTTAACCGCTACACCACGGCGGCCGCCGGCTTATACTTGTCTTGCTAAATTGTTAAGGATGTCTGTTTGCGAAGATAAAATATTTGAGACCGCTGTGTCTTGCCTTGTTGACTCGAAAACTGCCTGCAAAGTAGTCTTTTCAGAAATAAGAGCTCTTAACTTGATTTTAAACCCAAGTACAGTGTTGTTTGCAGAAAAATGCCAAACCCGTGTTAGCAAAATTAATATAATATAGACGCGTCTTATCCGGTTTGATGGACCAAATTTATGTATGCGAATAAATGGACTGTAAAGAAGATAAATGCCGATCGTAGTCTTTGCGAAAATATAATTAACTTTACTAACGAAACCTAGAAAATAATGTTCTGCACACTGCACTTTGTTAGCGACTGACTTTTATTAATCATACAAAATTCTTAAAAGCATTTGGATATGGGGTGACATTAGCACCGTAAGATTAGGTGATACATAATTGCACAATAATATTTAAGAACAATTGTAATTTGCATATATGTAGATACATATGTAATCTCAACTTAGCTAATAAATATAAATAATAATGAATATGTATGCTATGTACGGTATATAGATATGCCCTATGTATGATTTTGTATGTGCGGTGTGTACTCATAAATCGTTCGCTCAATTATGTTGGACCGCTGCTGCAGAGGCTGACCTAGAATTATAGGGTGCGTCGATTGGTTACTGAACACTAGGGTGGATCGACAAAAAAAGTTTTTCCAGTCCACCCATATGATGTTAAACGAAATACCGACAGTCACTACTAGAATTTGAACTCGGAGTAAAAAATGATTAAGGTACGAATTATGGCGGCTTCCAAGCCATGATCAACGGTGCACAGCTCATTAAAATCGGACTTAAAATGGCGACGTAGTGGCAAAAAAAGTAACTAGCCCATCGGGGGTCGTGGCAAAAAAAAAATTTTTTGGGATCGCCTTCAAAATATTTTTAATCCTAGGGGTGGACTGGAAAAACTTTTTTTTTTGTATGGGGACAGATCCGGGTTACTGAACACTATTGAAGTGGTATCCATATAAACTATTGATAAATTCTAAAATTAAAAATTTACATCTGGCACGTTAGCCCAGTGTTCTATCGTTCGGCTACGGCATATTATAAAATGTTTGGAAAAATGTTCAATCTTAAGAAATTAAAAAAATTTTGAATTCAAAAAATGCTCCAAAAGGACGATGAGCTGATTCCATTTACCTATGTCCGTCTGTCCGTCTGTTTGTACGCAAACTAGTACCTCAATTTTAGAGATATCTCCATAAAATTTGGTATGGAGGCGTTATATTATATAAGAACAAGCATTTGTCGGAACCAGCAAGATCGGACCAAAACTACTCATAGTTCCCATACAATCGATAGTTCCGATAAACGGATTTTGGGCTATAACTCCTGTTATTAAATAGGTAGCAACGTAACTATTGCTCTTTTTGCATGTGCAATGTGTACAGTAGGGTTGACCTAATTTGCCACATTGCCCCTATACAATTGATTGCATCCATTGTATGAGCCCCCTAAAGCACAAGTGGTATAAGTCCATCTTTCCTCAAACTGAGATATTGAAGGTTTTGTGTTGTCAACAAATAGCGTGTACCCTTGATTTCACAAGTTAGTTTTGCTAGTTATTCGGTTTCTATGCGAGCCAAGAGCAACCCCGTTAGTGTGTTATATAGAAAACATATTCTCCTACATAGCTTCATGCCTAACTAAAAAAAATCGAAAACTGGATGAAAACTTATACCACTTGTGCTTTAAACCGCTCATATATCAGCGTAAGAGCGTCACTCCTTTATAGTGTGTTCATGCTTCAAATAACGTGACTCATACTCATGAAAGGTATAAAGCCTTCGGCAAAGCCGAAGACAGCCTGTTCCTTATTTGTTCCTTCTTAAAATTGTACAAGCAAGCCATTAAGCATAGGAAAGGGACTGATATTGCAATGCATAATTATATCTATCCAATTCATAGTATTAGCTTTCAAAAAAAAGCTTGTTAAAAAATTTGTGTTACATTTTTCTTTTTTTTCATACAAAAATATAGAGTTAGTCTTGTAAATATGTATTTTAGTAAAAGTCCGTATGTGGACCCCATTTTTGAAATGTGTTGGTTTTGTTGTGGGTAACACTGTGCAGTTGCAATGTTAAAAATTTAAAAAATTGCTAGATGCAAAAACAATTAATAAGAAACGTAAAGCCTGATTCAGTAGCTTTCAAATAAGCTTAAGTTGAAGTTTGTAGCATCAGTACAAGCCGAGATATGATAGATTGAGTAGGTACATGTTTTCATTAGTTTGAGAAAAAATCCAAACTTTGACAGATCATATCTCCGAAGAATATCGAAAAAATGGCAAAACAAAAAACACGTGTCAAATCAATTTATAGTCCCTACGTGTAAGCCGAATCTGAACGAAATCCGTAGCATGACTGTTGAAATTTGGATTGAAAAAGACTCGCTCATATTGGTCATTGGTTCTTTTAAGTTTTTTTTACTTTATTTCGTGCATTTTTTAATATGATATATTATATCATTTTTCATATTTTTCCAAAAATATTTCTGTTTTATTTTATTCCTTGTTTGATTGAATCCTGGGTGGCCACCATTAACAGGGTCGTGATATTTTAGCAATATATTTTTAATTATTTCTTTATTAGTCACACGCATAACATCCGAAGTTAATGCAATTGTTAAATTTTTGAGAACTTTGGTACCAATTTCAAGGACAACATAAACGAAAAAATTGTCAAATCAATAAACTTAACTTAACTTAGGAAAAAAGTTTGCAATATTTTCTTTCGCAAGCTTACAGATTACAATTTATACAGATTTCTCGTATTCCAGGTTGGCCTTAAGTTAAGTTAAGTATACATATAGACCCTAACGTGGACCCAAACGGGACCCTATATTGTGTTTAGCTAATAACTTTCAAGGAGCTATTTTACCCCTGCGGGTTATGGGTTTAGAATATGCCCGAGGTAGGTATGCCGGTCGTAAGAGGCGACTAAAATCCACCAAATCGTTCCCAAGACAGTCGGGCAGTTTCGCAAGGAGTACTGGAACGTACCGGATTCATCCAGCAAAGGACTGTCAACACCCGTACAACCCCTATCTGGTCTGTCACGTAACTTTTTATAAGTGGTTCTTCCGACTAGTAAGGGCACAGTATGGCTACAACAAGAACTACAACAACAAGGAAATGTCTTTCATATCATTTATGTTTATGCGAGATAATGCATCTGCAACATAATTTTCTTTCACAGCTGTGTACTCTACCTCAAAGTTATATTCCTCCAACTCCAGCCGAACTCTAGTTAATTTAGATAAAGGGTTTTTCATCGAGAATAAGTATGTTAGGGGGCGATGGTCTGTTTTAACTAAAAATTTTGTGACATGGTCTGAAATAAGTGATTACCCAATGGATTGCCGCCAATTCTTTTTTCAATTGTTGCCTTATTACTTTCACCTTTTGTGAATGCTCTTGACGAAAAGACAATTGGTAATTGTTTGCCTTCATATTCTTGACTAAGAACTGCACCGCAGGTGAATCTACTGGCATCTGTTGTTATACAAAATTCTTTATTGAAATCTGAATATTGCAAAATGTTTGGGTTAATTAAGGCCTCCTTCAAGTAGGAAACATTCTTTTTACATAATCTTGTTAAAATTCTAGAATGTTCTGCAAAATTTGGAACAAATCTTCGGTAATAGTTACAAAAGGCTACAAATCTCTTAACTTCATCTGCATTTTTTGGTGTAGGATAATTTAGAACTACCTCAAATTTACTAGGATCAGGCAAAATGCCTTTATTTGTGCAATTATAACCAAGATAAGTAACTTCTTGGTTAAAAAATAAACATTTGTCTGGGTGTAATTTTAAATTATATTTTCTGCAAGTTGAAAATACATCTCTCAAATTTGTTATCATGTGCTTTTCGGAGCAACCTAATACCACTTAATCATCCATATATAGAAATGCTTGTGATGGTTTGAGACCTGCGAATGTCAGAGTCATCATCCTTTGAAATGAGTTGTGGGCTACTTTTAAGCCATATGGCCATCTTTTGAAACGATATGTGCCATCGTCTACCGTAAAGGATGTGATGTCCCTAGAGTCTTTATGTAACTCAATTTGATGAAAACCGGACATCAATTGCAAGCATGAAAAATATTTAGCTCTACCCAATTGATCTAGTATATCATCAATTCGTGGCAATGGGAATTTATCTGCGGTTAATCTTTTATTTACTTGTCGGTAATCGACTACTAATCTCCATCTTTTATCATTTTTTCCCTGTAGAGATTTTTTGGGTACTAGCAGAATGGGCTATTATATTCTGACATAGACAATTCTATAATGTCATCTTTAATTAATTTATTTACGTGTTTACTAATTTCGCTTTTATGGGCTTGTGGGATTCGGTAATTTTTTACATAAACGGGATTATCATCTTTCATACGTAATTTTTGCTTGTAAAAATTATTAGTGGTAATGCTGTTGAGTAACGAATTTTGGAAAATTTTTATTTAATCTGTCTAATTTTTCTTTATTATTTTCTGCTGTTTCGTGTTTATTGTTTACTACTGTGTAGTCATCTAAATTTTCTGTGTTAATTTTGAAATTTTGAATGGTTGCATTTTTATCTGTTGTATTTATGACTCTAATAAAGGTTTGGTTTGAATTTACTGAGGTATTTGCTATAAAAATTCCTTCAGATAATTTTTGATGAGGGATTAATAATTCAGAACTGCCATTTTCAATATGGATTTGTCGGATTACTTCCGATCTTGCATGAATTGTTATGCAATTAACGGTTGGTCTATTTTTCATTTGTATTATTATGTTTTCTGGGTAATCCTATGGACGTAGTATTAGGCTGTCTCCATTTTTATTGTAATCTAAAATGCAATTATATTTTTTAATGAAATCAAGTCCCAAAATTCCGTCACATGGGATTGGGAAATTATCTTCTACTATGTGAAATTTGTGTTTAATTAGTAGATAATCATCTTTCAAATCTGCAGTAACTGTGCCAACAGTGCTTGTTAAGCCTTGACCAATGCCCTTTAAATCAGTTTTTTGAGAATAATTAATTGTGACATTATTGTCAGTTTGACCCTTTTTTATAATTGATATATCTGCTCCTGTATCGATCAAGAGGATTGAAATAGAATTGTTTAGAGTTGTTTTGGAGGTTATAAATATAGCTGTTAGGTGTAGATTGAAAACATATGAATCGTCTATTTTCAAAACCGGCCATCTCCACTCAAGTCGTTTGTGAGAAAAATGCAAAAAACTGCTCTTAAGAAACCGATGGCTAAAACGATTTGTGTTTATTATATTTATGTTTGTGATGATAATATAAATACATGTTACTAATACAAAGCAATCGGTTCCGTATATTAAACCTAAAAATTAATAAAAAAATTGGAGATGGCGGGTTTTGAAACCAAGCTATGGAGTTAGCCGGATTTGATGCTAACCTATATGGATATGGCGGGTTTTGAAACTACCTGCCGATGCCCTTGGCCTATTATGGTGAAGGCAATTAGCCAAACATACTTTCATATATTAGCTAATAATACAAGGAATACGTATGCACTTTTAAATTTTATTTCAAAACTTAACAAAACATATCTCTCATTACAAAAATCTTTCACTACATTGTTACATTAGAAAAAATACAAAAAAGAACACAAACAAAAATTCAAAACACACAATATTCGTTCTGTGAAGATTTAAATATACATTTGTCTAGTAAATTAGACAACATTTACGAATACCCTATCTGGTGGTATAAATGAATGACCAACAATGGGAAAGATAACCTCAACTGTTTTAACGTGTTCTGGAGCAGACGATACAAGCCATTTTGATAGCATCCCCATCAATGTAGAATTTTTATTCTGCCCGCCACAGCCATCTGCAAACAAACGGATGGTGTCAATTTCGGTTAAATCTGTTTGGCATAATCTGTGGAAAACAGCACTTGCAATTTCGTTCGAACTTTTGGGTCTTTCTGTTTCGTTCCAATAATAAATATGAACATTGTTTTTAGTTAAAGCATCATGTGAGCTGCCAACTACAATAGTAAAGTTATAAAAGTTCCACTGACGACTGAAGTAGGCTCTTCGGTCTGGCACCTTTGGTAGATTCATATTCTTTTGACAATCAAAGGACATAGTGCACAATCCATCTCTTTTATTCTGCAGCAGTTCAAAAAATGCCTTGGCCCTTAACTTGTGCACCCTTTTTTGGGTAATTAAATTTTGTTTTTCAGTTGGTTCCTTCGCACTTTTAATTTTTTCGCAAAGTTCTTGACATCTGGAACACACGTCTACTCTGGGAGTTCCAAATCCCATGTTATATTTTGTGTTAAAGATATTGCGGAAAAAAGATTGCTTCACTTGAAGATTTAACTCAAAATTCTTGTTATATAATTTCCACATGGACCTTATGTTTAGATCAGATGGTAAATATAACCTGACAGATGTTTTTGAGCGACAGTAATGTGGTTCTTGGGCTTTGAAAGATTCGATAAAATTCATAACAGACTTTTTTTTTGAAATATTTTTAGAACTTTTTCGATCTCCTTCTCTTGTTTCTTTTGCTTGGCTACCGCCGCATTCAAAAGAACGCTTTAGAACCCCTTGAACCCGATGCTTTCCTAAATGCAGAATTTTTAGAAATGTTGGTTTGCACACTGGTACTTTTGTACCATCTGTAACTCTTCGAACATAATATTTAAATGTGTACGACTTTTCTGGACGGCTAGAATTATTAGGACGATGTCGTTTAGGTTTCTCTGCATTAGTATGATTTAAAATAAAATTATCTTGTTTAATTTTGTCTTTAAAACGATTGAAACTTTCATTAAATTTCAAAATGTCTTGCTTTTTTAATGATCTGCACTGATATGCTTTAACATTATGGTTACACTTGGGATATTCAGGAAGTTTTTTACTCGTATATCTACAAGAAGAGTAAACTAAGGTAAAACTTACCCTGTAGGGAAAATCTCTAGTTCAGAGCTAATTCGCTTCTAGTGCGTTCTGAACCAGTACTAGTTCGCGAACTATCTTTTTTACATGAAATCAACTGGCGAATTTAACATGGCGATGTCCTAGGCTGGAACTAGTACAAAATTCGATAGTTTGGATCTAGTTCGTTTATTGGCACTATTTCTATAGTTCTAAATATAAATTACCCTCGTGAAGGGTGGATACCTTGCCGCGGTACGAGGGCTTAAGTCGATAGCCACAGGGCTACGCTGCCCTTGTGATCATAGCTCCGTACGGCACTTCATCACGAGAGCAGCCTAGCCTCTCTGGCGCGACGACAAAGATCTTCCCCCTCCCAATCCAGGGTGTTATGCGACCACGTGCCCATTGGACGTTTGCAGCCGGGAGGCAAATCGTGGCTGTATTTGAACGGAGCCTCTCTGATACCGGGTCGCCTCAGAGAGTAAGCATGGCCTTACCGCGGTACGGGGCTCTGCCGCGGCGGACGACACATTTTCCCCTACTCTTCCCTTGACCCTAAGCTGGCCTTGTCCGGCGATGGGTCGTACGAACATGATGAACTCAAATAACGCAAATAAAAACGAAAAACCCAAAAAGCAAACAGCGCCAAATTTCACTCCTCAGCAAAGGAGAGCTATGGAGGAGCAGGCGAGAAAGCAACAACAACGCCGGAGGACAACCTCCGTTCCACAATCAAGGGGGGGATCGACAGCGATGGCAACTACGAGTCGGTCAACCAACCCTCTATCGAGTAAGATTGACTTGATGGGACAACGGCGGATGCTAAACTCCCATCAACCTCTGATATGAAAACCAGTATCTTTACGTCTGTGGCAGCGGTCTCACGACCTGGCCTCGGAGTTTCGAAGGGGAAGGAAGCTGCAACTGAGATTTCGGCAAGGGGAGCGACCGCGATGGCAACTACGGGTCCGCACTCCCGGGAGACATCTCCCCGCCGCTTCACATACCACGAGAAAAGATTGGCTGCAAAGATCCTGAAGAGGTATGAAGGGGTACCGCAGGAGTCGCTGTCGCCGAATTCCAGTAAATCGGTAGAGCTAGCGAAAGCTGTGATACCGGATTTCCAGAAATCTTACATGCCAAAGAGGTTAAAAGTTAACCCTTTCAAGCGCCAGAGATCGGACCTGGAGTTAAATCCCCCTCCCAAGCGGCATCAGAATACCTCTGGAGCGGGCAAACTAAGCTTTGCTGAGGTAACCAAGGACAGGATCCTTATAGGCGTCCTTGACCGAGGCAATGACCGTCTGGCCATCCCCAAGGACCGGTGGCGTTACGTGCGAAATGAACTCGGCAACATTCTTCTCAACGTTGCTCCGGAGTTTCCGGGTAGTTCGGCGCGAGTAACGGATGCGGGCTGGCACCAGGGTCAGATCAAATTACTCGCATGCGAGGATGCAAAAACCGTAGCACTGTATAAGGCAGCAGCTGCTAAACTGGGTGAAGTCTACAAGGGCGCAAAGATAGAGGTCGTCGACTGGAAGGACATTCCAGCTCGTCCAAGGGCAAGGGCGTGGATTCCGGCCATCCCTGACGAACCCGAGAGAATTCTCGGGATGCTACGGCTAATGAATCCGTCCCTGCCAACGCATGACTGGAGTGTCAATCTGGTCGGGGATGCGGTAGGGCCCGACAGACAGGTGGTGTTCACCATGAATAAAGAGTCAATCGAGCCCCTCAAAAGGTGCAATGGCCTAGTACACTACAGCGTAGGCCAGATCGTTATCCACGTATATCGTGGTGATGCTCAGCGCGCTGCCTTCTCGGCTGCTCCGGGGGAACCGGAAAACGAATTACCAGAAGAGGAAGCGGAGGATTCCGATGCGGAAAGCATGTTATCCGCCACGTCCCTTGGCGATAGTGCTGTGAACAACTCGGAGGTGGAGGACAGCCTACAGGACGAGGAAGCCCTCGACGTCACGGTGGTAGCAGCCAACGCTGAGCGATTAACATCTAACGCTATGCCCTACGACGCCGAAGAACCCCCACCACAAACGGAGGAGAAAGACCTGGTGTCAAATTTCTGCACGGGTAATCTTATTATTGGAGCGGACGCTAATGCTCACCACGTCCAATGGGGGAGCTCCGACATCAATGCCAGGGGCGAGTCTCTGTTTGATTACCTCTTAATAGCCAACCTGGTGATTTGGGTAGTGAGCCTACTTTTATCACTAAGACCCGCAGGGAGGTCATAGACCTCACTATCTGTAGTGAAGGCGCTTATGAGTGGGTCAGAAAATGGCGGGTTCTGGAAGAACATTCTTTCTCCGACCACCGTTACATATAAATGGTTTTAGACTTTATTGTAGAACAACCAATCATGAAGCGCAATCCACGTAACACTGAT